>JAWRVZ010000226.1:77500-677500 GCA_037043235.1 Rhodeus uyekii
GTGAAAGGAATTATGAATGAATGCCATAGTTTGTCACGCTGTAGTTCTTAAAAGCTGTTCAAAGTTAATCTTTTTTCAATAAAGTGAAAAACATATGTATTTTCTTTTGCAGTATCGTGTTGTAAAGAACTTTTACTCATTACAAAACAGATGTTTATTTGACGTCTATTTGATGTGTGTGTTTCCATCTTGAAGATGTATTTTGAGTGTTTGCTCTTCTGCAATACGTCTATTGGAAGTTTCCTATTAGAAGTTAAATAGACAATTACATAAATGTCTTTGAGAAGTTTATGTTTTTGAATGGATGTAAAACTGACATCTTAAAGATGTTTCTCAGATGTTTGTACACAGCAGAGGCTTTCCAGATGAAGCGCCCTTTAGCAGACGTCTTGCAGACGTATGTGTGATATCTGGGATTTACTCTGGAATAAGCAAATGGCTTAGATAAAAAGCTTTTCCTCGATGTTGCATACAGCTGACGCTATGCAGAAACACCTTTCAACTGGCTCACTCAACACTTTTGCCCCTTTCAGCTTCAATGAGGCTAAAGAGGCAGCAGAAGCAGATATTGATTAGGATCTTGCCACACTATGACGTAATGTGACAAAATCCAAAACGAGTCGTTTTCTGAATTTGGTTTTTAGCTGTTTTTGCACAAACAAGGACGTTTTGAGTTCTGAAACTTACAGGATATTTTATAGTACAATGACCTTTTCTATATCAAAAGATCAAGGATTTTTTTTTAAATTCATAACTTCTTTGAAAGTAGCAAACTACAACCTTAAGTAACTTTACAGTATGTATCTAATACATTAATAAATTAATAAATTAATGAAAACTAGAAGAGAACTGAGCATATATTCACACACTCCTGTGTAAATGAGGACTAATCACATGAATATAGCAAACAAACTTCTCAAATTTTCTCCTATCAGAAACATCTCAAAGTGACACCGCACCCATATTTGAATTGGCTCTTAAGTTTAAAACAAGTTAAAAAAAGTTGCTTCACTGAAGAATTTACACTTAGGTGGAATATGGATGCAGGGGTTTGATCACACAAAGGCATAATTGAATTTTAATTATACCTTGTGAAAAAAGAGAACATACTGAATGTTCTCTTGTAGTGTACTTAGAATATATTTATTTTAAAAAAAATTGTACTCGTGTCACAGTTGGTGTGGGAATAAGGTAGGCATGGAGGGACAGGATCAATTGAAATGAATTTTAATTTATTAATAATTTTTTAAATTTTAATGATGATACTTTAAGAACTTTAAATATGCAAACAAAAAGTGTTTACTGTTCTACAGGAGAGTGCATGGGAGAGGGCTTTGGGGCTGGATGAAGTCAGCTCATAGTTCACTGATGAATAACGGGCGCTGGATCAGACTGATGAATAACGGGCGCTGGATCAGACTGATGAATAACGGGCGCTGGATCTGACTGATGAATAACGGGCGCTGGATCAGACTGAAGAATAACGGGCGCTGGATCAGACTGAAGAATAACGGCGCTGGATCAGACTGAAGAATAACGGGCGCTGGATCAGACTGAAGAATAACGGGCGCTGGATCAGACTGAAGAATAACGGGCGCTGGATCAGACTGAAGAATAACGGCGCTGGATCAGACTGAAGATTAACGGCGCTGGATCAGACTGAAGAATAACGGCGCTGGATCAGACTGATGAATAACGGGCGCTGGATCAGACTGAAGAATAACGGGCGCTGGATCAGACTGAAGAATAACGGGCGCTGGATCAGACTGAAGAATAACGGCGCTGGATCAGACTGATGAATAACGGCGCTGGATAAGACTGATGAATAACGGGCGCTGGATCAGACTGATGAATAACGGGCGCTGGATCAGACTGATGAATAACGGGCGCTGGATCAGACTGATGAATAACGGGCGCTGGATCAGACTGAAGAATAACGGGCGCTGGATCAGACTGAAGAATAACGGGCGCTGGATCAGACTGAAGAATAACGGACGCTGGATCAGACTGATGAATAACGGGCGCTGGATCAGACTGAAGAATAACGGGCGCTGGATCAGACTGAAGAATAACGGGCGCTGGATCAGACTGAAGAATTACGGGCGCTGGATCAGACTGAAGAATAACGGGCGCTGGATCAGACTGATGAATAACGGGCGCTGGATCAGACTGATGAATAACGGGCGCTGGATCAGACTGAAGAATAACGGGCGCTGGATCAGACTGAAGAATAACGGGCGCTGGATCAGACTGATGAATACCGGGCGCTTGATCAGACTGATGAATAACGGGCGCTGGATCAGACTGAAGAATAACGGGCGCTGGATCAGACTGAAGAATAACGGGCGCTGGATCTGACTGATGAATAACGGGCGCTGGATCAGACTGAAGAATAACGGGCGCTGGATCAGACTGAAGAATAACGGCGCTGGATCAGACTGAAGAATAACGGGCGCTGGATCAGACTGAAGAATAACGGGCGCTGGATCAGACTGAAGAATAACGGGCGCTGGATCAGACTGAAGAATAACGGCGCTGGATCAGACTGAAGATTAACGGCGCTGGATCAGACTGAAGAATAACGGCGCTGGATCAGACTGATGAATAACGGGCGCTGGATCAGACTGAAGAATAACGGGCGCTGGATCAGACTGAAGAATAACGGGCGCTGGATCAGACTGAAGAATAACGGCGCTGGATCAGACTGATGAATAACGGGTGCTGGATAAGACTGATGAATAACGGGCGCTGGATCAGACTGATGAATAACGGGCGCTGGATCAGACTGATGAATAACGGGCGCTGGATCAGACTGATGAATAACGGGCGCTGGATCAGACTGAAGAATAACGGGCGCTGGATCAGACTGATGAATAACGGGCGCTGGATCAGACTGAAGAATAACGGGCGCTGGATCAGACTGAAGAATAACGGGCGCTGGATCTGACTGATGAATAACGGGCGCTGGATCAGACTGAAGAATAACGGCGCTGGATCAGACTGATGAATAAAATATCCTATAAAATAGAAAAACTATAAAACTATAAAATATCCTGTAAGTTTCAGAACTCAAAACGTCCTTGTTTGTGCAAAAACAGCTAAAAACCAAATTCAGAAAACGACTCGTTTTGGATTTTGTCACATTACGTCATAGTGTGGCAAGATCCTAATCAATATCTGCTTCTGCTGCCTCTTTAGCCTCATTGAAGCTGAAAGGGGCAAAAGTGTTGAGTGAGCCAGTTGAAAGGTGTTTCTGCATAGCGTCAGCTGTATGCAACATCGAGGAAAAGCTTTTTATCTAAGCCATTTGCTTATTCCAGAGTAAATCCCAGATATCACACATACGTCTGCAAGACGTCTGCTAAAGGGCGCTTCATCTGGAAAGCCTCTGCTATTTATTGAATAACGGGCGCTGGATCAGACTGATGAATAACGGGCGCTGGATCAGACTGAAGAATAACGGGCGCTGGATCAGACTGAAGAATAACGGGCGCTGGATCAGACTGATGAATACAGGCGCTTGATCAGACTGATGAATAACGGGCGCTGGATCAGACTGAAGAATAACGGGCGCTGGATCAGACTGATGAATAACGGGCGCTGGATCTGACTGATGAATAACGGGCGCTGGATCAGACTGAAGAATAACGGGCGCTGGATCAGACTGAAGAATAACGGCGCTGGATCAGACTGAAGAATAATGGGCGCTGGATCAGACTGAAGAATAACGGGCGCTGGATCAGACTGAAGAATAACGGGCGCTGGATCAGACTGAAGAATAACGGGCGCTGGATCAGACTGAAGAATAACGGCGCTGGATCAGACTGAAGAATAACGGCGCTGGATCAGACTGAAGAATAACGGCGCTGGATCAGACTGATGAATAACGGGCGCTGGATCAGACTGAAGAATAACGGGCGCTGGATCAGACTGAAGAATAACGGCGCTGGATCAGACTGATGAATAACGGGCGCTGGATAAGACTGATGAATAACGGGCGCTGGATCAGACTGATGAATAACGGGCGCTGGATCAGACTGATGAATAACGGGCGCTGGATCAGACTGATGAATAACGGGCGCTGGATCAGACTGAAGAATAACGGGCGCTGGATCAGACTGAAGAATAACGGGCGCTGGATCAGACTGATGAATAACGGGCGCTGGATCAGACTGATGAATAACGGGCGCTGGATCAGACTGAAGAATAACGGGCGCTGGATCAGACTGAAGAATAACGGGCGCTGGATCAGACTGAAGAATAACGGGCGCTGGATCTGACTGATGAATAACGGGCGCTGGATCAGACTGAAGAATAACGGCGCTGGATCAGACTGATGAATAACGGGCGCTGGATCAGACTGAAGAATAGCGGGCGCTGGATCAGACTGAAGAATAACGGGCGCTGGATCAGACTGAAGAATAACGGCGCTGGATCAGACTGAAGAATAACGGCGCTGGATCAGACTGAAGAATAACGGGCGCTGGATCAGACTGAAGAATAACGGGCGCTGGATCAGACTGAAGAATAACGGGCGCTGGATCAGACTGAAGAATAACGGGCGCTGGATCAGACTGATGAATAACGGGCGCTTGATCAGACTGATGAATAACGGGCGCTGGATCAGACTGAAGAATAACGGGCGCTGGATCAGACTGAAGAATAACGGGCGCTGGATCAGACTGAAGAATAACGGGCGCTGGATCTGACTGATGAATAACGGGCGCTGGATCAGACTGAAGAATAACGGCGCTGGATCAGACTGATGAATAACGGGCGCTGGATCAGACTGATGAATAACGGGCGCTGGATAAGACTGATGAATAACGGGCGCTGGATCAGACTGAAGAATAACGGGCGCTGGATCAGACTGAAGAATAACGGGCGCTGGATCAGACTGAAGAATAACGGCGCTGGATCAGACTGAAGAATAACGGGCGCTGGATCAGACTGAAGAATAACGGGCGCTGGATCAGACTGAAGAATAACGGCGCTGGATCAGACTGAAGAATAACGGCGCTGGATCAGACTGAAGAATAACGGCGCTGGATCAGACTGAAGAATAACGGGCGCTGGATCAGACTGAAGAATAACGGGCGCTGGATCAGACTGAAGAATAACGGGCGCTGGATCAGACTGAAGAATAACGGGCTTTGGATCAGACTGAAGAATAACGGGCGCTGGATCAGACTGAAGAATAACGGGCGCTGGATCAGACTGAAGAATAACGGGCGCTGGATCAGACTGATGAATAACGGGCGCTGGATCAGACTGAAGAATAACGGGCTTTGGATCAGACTGAAGAATAACGGGCGCTGGATCAGACTGAAGAATAACGGGCGCTGGATCAGACTGATGAATAACGGGCGCTGGATCAGACTGAAGAATAACGGGCGCTGGATCAGACTGAAGAATAACGGGCGCTGGATCAGACTGAAGAATAACGGCGCTGGATCAGACTGAAGAATAACGGCGCTGGATCAGACTGAAGAATAACGGGCGCTGGATCAGACTGAAGAATAACGGACGCTGGATCAGACTGAAGAATAACGGGCGCTGGATCAGACTGAAGAATAACGGGCGCTGGATCAGACTGAAGAATAACGGGCGCTGGATCAGACTGAAGAATAACGGGCGCTGGATCAGACTGAAGAATAACGGGCGCTGGATTCCCCTCAATTGCGTGTGTACGGGGATGTCATGGTTGCGTGTGTACTTCTGTCATGGTTGGCGCAGGGATGAGGAAGGGACAGAGGCACAGGTATAACTGCAATTTTTTAAAATGATGAAACTTAAACAATCCACTTTAAATATGCAAATAAAGTGCACTTCCTTTTCCAAATGTAAGAGGAAGAAGATTAAGAACAGGAATGGGGAGAAACACAACTTAACATTAACAAGTACTGGCAGGGACTGAAGGAAACACAGGGTTCAATTAAGACGGTGACAGGTGACAATAAAGTGACAGATGAATGTAAAAACTATTTGGAGATCACAGGAGGAACAAGGAAACAGACAGAGACATGACTGACATGTGACGCCATGAATACCGATGAAATTTAAGGTCATTTAAGTGTAACTTAAAAATAGACTTTCATACACTTTCATATGTATCTTAACACTTCAGTATAAACTTAAAAAAATTTGCTGACAAAAATTTTAAAGCACATAAAAGTACTGTGTATTTTCAATATTAAAGTACGTAAAATAAATATCTTGAAATGTATCACATTTGATTCACGCTCATCAAAACAAATGTAAAATTACAAATACATTTAAATAAAATACTAGTGTCAATAGAAATAATATTACATTTTAGTTTCAAGCCAAGTCACCTTTATTTATAAAGCGCATTATCCAATACAGATTTCGGATGTTGTTCAAGAAACAATGATTAATTAATTATCTTAAGTCTTGCTATTATAATTACTTAAGTCCTACTATTAATTCAACTAATTAAATTTAACATAAACTTAAACTGCAATACTTTTTCTTTTGTTACAATTAAACCGCATTACATTCAGTTTGCACTTAATTGCATTAATGGGATAGTTCACTCTTAATTTCCGTCATTTACTCACCCTTGTGTCGTTCCAAATCTGTATGACTTGTCAAAACAAAACAAGCGTCACCAAACTTTTGTTACAAATGTGGAAGCATAGATTTCCTCATAATATCTTTGCACTGGAATTGAGCATTATTTAGGAACTGAATTGTGTTTATTAGAAATGGTAGTAATTGCCATGTTTGTGTAAAGGAACATGAGAACACATGGTTTTTCTCTTGAAAACCACTATTTTACTGGCAACCACACTGGAAAACAAAGTCGATATCTTTCAACAGAACTAAATGTCATTCATTTTAGCATTAAAGTTGCTGGTTTCTAGTGTTCAAATACATCTGAAACACTGTCACTAACACTCACTTTCTTTGAGTCTATTTTAGGAGATTAGGGCTCTATTTCGATATCAGAGTTCATTTTCTATTTAACAATTGGTCCTGCTGCAGCTAGAACGCTGTAGTCTCTCTTGTCTAAACATCTGTGTCATGTTAAGCCGAATAAGACACGGTCCCTGTGTGGTCACCATGCAGGGGGGCTATTGTGAAGATCTGTGGATCCAACCCACCACAGTGTCTCTCAATGATCCTCAACCCATACAATGCGTGCAAATCTGAGGTGAGATACTATTAATAGATTAATAGATTCTTATCTTTCAGTTTCAGTTTCAGGCCAAATGTGGTTCACGGTTTTCCGTTATTAAATCATAAACAAAAGGAAACATTTGTAACAGTTGTGAACAGCCCTTCTGAAAAATGTGTTTGGATTGTTCACATAATTACAGTGAAAACATTCCTAATGCAACGTCATAAAATTACGTTCTAGGGAATTATGTTTCCGACATTGTGGCAAGAGTTTTCTCTTCCAGCAAAACGTCCCATACAGAATCTCGTACAGTTTTTGGAGAATTGAAACCAGACCTCCCTAATCCTCACATCCATGATTTAATATCTAATGGACCAACTTACCATTTGTCCTTATTGCTGTGCACTTATACTATATGCTGTATCATCCAAGATGATGTAAAGGGATTCATAAATGGAAAGAGGGAGAGATGTTTTGAACCAGCTTGCTTGTAAGTAAGTTGTAAATTACAAACAGATGTATTTAAGTAACAATAGATATTTCTCTCTCATAGTTCTAGTTTTAAGCTACGAAAGAATCCTATCATTCGGCAAATCAAAACATTAAAAAAAGAAGCTGTTCATATTTGAATATGTGGTGTGAATTACAGTAAGTGTTTTGATTGTGTACGTGCTGTCAGCGATGCCCAGTGTCGTGAGTGGGCAGACATTGACCACTAAAAGGGTGGTACAGACGACAGTCACATCCGCAAATAAGTCTCAAACTGAGACAAAGTGTTCTGGTGTTGCAATTGTTAATCCTTTTTAGCACCCAGCTCACTGTTATCAGTTTATTATCTCACTATCTTGTTTTACTGGTTATTATCTTGCACTTTATATCAATCTGGCATCAGTTCAGAGGATACGATACAAAAGAATACGTCAAATGGGAAATAGTTTATGAAAATGCTTTATGTAATCTTTAACAGATCAGTAATTCATGGATATTCATATGTAAAAATGACAAAAAATGATCTGTCAAGCTTTATATAAGGTTTGTTATTCCCCCTAAATAACATTATGAATGTTATTGTACAGTACTACCATTAAATACACAAAAAGTCTGAAAAACAATCCAAAGGAATTTTGTGCAGATATGGTCATTAATGTTCCACGGCACACTGAAACTCTGTGGGTGAGGTCCAAACTTTTGAGGTAAATGATGTCGTGCAAAGCAGCACAGCAGTTGAGATCATTAGACTTTTTAGTCCAACAAAACAGACTTTGACTTGCAGCCGTCACTAATACCATTGTTTAGAAAGATTGCCAGATTTTTTTTTTCTACTTTGAGTGGTGATGGTAGAGATTCTAATACCATATCATATCACTATATTCATTCATTCATAAACAAATATTAAATGCACAAATAGAACATAGTTGTGTTCGCCCGTTTTATCTCAGTACACTCAGCAAAAGCCTAATATTATTAAATACCTATTTAAATAAAGTTAAAACCCAAAGGTTTTCCAAAAAAATAGAAGACAAACAAACCCTGAGACATTTGTCTGATTAATTATCTTTAAACGTGTTGAATAAATATTGAACTTGCCTGAAAAGGAGAGTTTATATTTATAAAGTACTTGAATAGGACTCCATTAATCAGTCTCTAGAAGATCTATATGCAAAATGAAACAACTTCATGAATCTATTTGACTACTTTTTCAGCACTTTAATGTCAAGAAAGAGGCACCACACTTCAATAATAAAATACTGCATAACAGCACAGACACCACCTCTCTGATTGTCCATGTATAGCAAGATTTTAATACCATTGTACACTGAATTTTTTTTCAATTGGATTTACTCAATTGAATTATGGAAACTGGTTCAACATGCATTTTTTTGGGTTCACAGTATCCTACACATAATTCATATTTCAACAATAACACATGTTGTAATGCAACATTTTGTTAGAGAATGCATTTATCTATCTCTCTTCGTGCCTGTTTTTTTGAACTTGTAAAATAATGAAGTAAAAACATCTCAAGCATGCATTGTCGACACATGCAGTTATCTGAGAAGGCATGTTCTGAGTCTCAGATTTTAACAGTGACTCATCACAAAATGTTGTATTGCAAAATTTCATTAGAAAGTGCATTCATCTGTCCCACTATATACTCATTTTTTTGAGAATCATAAACCATAAAGTGATGAATCCTCCAGTATGCCTTGCCGGTATATACGGTTACCTGAGTGGGCATGTTCTGAGTCTTGTATTTCAACATTAACGCATCAGAGACTGTTGAAATGGAGTATTTCTTATGAGAATGAATCCTCCCCCTTCCCAGGTACTCTGGTTGAATCTGTCATGTCCACCATTTATTGGATCATGCAATCAATTGCTGTTGGCTTTTTGTTCCTGTTCCCGCAGTTTTAGTTGAAAACAGTTGCTGAACTGCACTCAAGTGTCTGCCTTTTACTTGATGCGTATATTGCTGCATAAACATGGCATCAGAAGGTACCTAGCAGTAACAGCTCACCCGTATAGTGGCGTATCCCAAAGGCCTCACCTCACCCGTATAGTAGGGTATCAGCCCAAATCGTGGCTAACGAAATTGAGAAAAAAAGCAGCAACTTGTGATTATGGTGGATTGAGGATGAAATGATTCGTGACAAAATCGTACTGGTCGCAAATGAAAGAACCAGACACAAGTTGTTCAGTGAAAAGAAACTAACACTGCTCACAGCCATTGAGGTGTATCGCACAGCAGAACAGAACGCTATGCATATGAGAAAGATGGATACGGATGATATGCCTCCAGCAGAAACGGTTCACGCGGTTGCTTGGGAAATACTCAAGCCTAACCAGCGGAAGCAGAGTAAATCACCAAGACACAAGTAACACATGCCGATACTGTGGCAATGTGCATTCAAGACTCAGGGACCATTGTCCAGCATACGGCAAAACGTGCAGTGCAACTGACAATCGCTTTGCAAAAGTGTGTCTTAAAAGCAAAAGCAGTCCCACAGAAAGGAAGCTTCACTGCATTGAATATTCCAAGGAGCAGTCAGTCGGGACAGGGATGAGGAAATTTACACAGTTGAGTCTAAACGATGGTGCACATGAAAGGGAAGAAATGGTTTGTTTCCCTACGATTACATGGCAAGTCTCTGCGTTGTCAGATGGACTCTGGGACAACGTGCAACATCATGAGCAACAAGGACAAGGTGAAGGTGGCACCACACGCATCAAACACACCACTCCGCCCAAGTGACGTCAAACTACGGCTATATTCAGGCGAGTCGCTGGACTTCATTGGTGTTTTTGATACAGAATGCTTGGTCAAAGGAGAGAGATACCAACTGTCATTTGAGATAGTAGAAACAAGTCAAAGTCCACTTCTCGCAGGCTCTATTTGTGAACAGCAATTTAAAGTCACCGAAGTGAAGTTCCATGCTCATATTCTTTCATCCACTGGTTTGAAGTCTGACCCAGAGAAGGTGAGGGCTATCATGGACATGCCTAACCCTACAGATCCCAAAGGTGTACAGCATCTCGTTGGCTTTGCTAACTATTTGCCAAATTCATGCCCCACTGTTTGTGAGCCACAGCAGCGCTTGCTTGACAAAGACACCCCTTGGCACTGGTTATCCAAACATGATGATGCAGTTTGGAAGATTAAATCCCTGGCTATATCAATCCTTGTGCTGTGGTATTATGATGTTACCAAGATAATTACAGTTCAAAGTGACTCCAGTCAAAGTTGTCTTGGTTAATGTCTAATGCAAGAAGAACAGCCTGTCACTTTTGCTTCAAGAGCCCTGACACCCACAGAAAGAAATCATGCACAAATTGAGAAGGAGTGTCTCAGTATTGTCTTTGTATGTCAAAGATTCTACCATTAACTGTACAGACGAGAGTTGGTTACAACAGAGACTGACCTACAAGCCGGGGCCTAAAATGTTCATCAGTGACATGTTGAGCAGGGCAGCTGCTGACTCTACAGGCAAGGAAGCAGACTACCAGCGGCATACCATATATCATCTGCAAAAAGAGCAGGAAGAAGTACAACTCATCAACCAAGCAGAATACCTTAATGTGACGGACCAGCGGCTAAAGACAATCAGGGATTATACTGAGCAGGATGATGCATTACAGGTCTTTAAAACCACTGGCGCTGGCATGATAAAGATGAAATAAGTGTGCAAGATGGTATTTTGTATTGTGGACAGAAAGTTATTGTCCCCAAGTTACTAAGTCCAGAGATGCTCAAGCACATGCATTCAAGTCATAGAGGAGGTGACCCCTGTTATCGTCCAGCTCTAGATAGACTTTATTGGCCTGGTATGCAAGCTGAAATCAAAGACTTTGTGAGTAAATGTTCGACTTGCAACAAATTTGCACACAACCAACAGAACCATCTTATATTCTCAGCAGGCCATGGCAGATTGTCAGCGTGGACCTGTTCAGTCACCGGTAAAAGGACTATCTTCTAATTATGGGCAATTTCTCAGATTTTTGGGAGATCAAACTACTTCCTAATATGTTAGCAGAGACAGTCATCGAGTGCTTCAAGGCTCAGTTTGCTCGACATGGTCAGCCAGATAGAGTGATCACAGATAAAGGCTCTTAGTTTGGTGCCTTGTTTATGCCCTTTGCCTCATGTCACTTCTTCACCAAGACATCCCAAATCAAATGGAAAAGCTGAGTCAGCTGACAAGATTGCTAAGAACCTTCTGCGCATACATGATGGAACGGACCCTTGGAAAGCAATCCTTCATTAGAAAAACACCCCAACCGAATACATGGACAGTAGCCCAGCACAAAGGTCAATGGAGTCACAGAGACTGAAAACGTCTCTTCCAGTAACTTACAAGCTCCTGCAGCCATGTGTTGTAATGGAGGTTGTGGAACGGCTCCACCACCAAAAGCAGTTGGCAAAATCAGGTCAGCTTGTGATCTGCTGGAGCTGAGCATAGGAAAGAGGACCCGTATGAAGCCCCTTCCAGAGGAAAACCCTGCGCCCTGGAAGTTAGGTACATGCCTCCAGTTAGTGGAACCACAATCTTACCTTGTGAATGCCAGTAGATCCCTATATAGATGAAACAGAGTGCACCTAAGAGTCAACCACCACACAAACATTGGACAGGACCGAACCTGAGTTGCCTCTTACGCTGAAAGGGAGTGTTGCAAAGACCCTTTCATCTGCTGATTCACCTCTTGTTAACCCCATGTCACAGGCTTCACCTGACCCTGTCAAACCTTCAACATCACATTTTCACTAGGGCTGGCCGATTATCCAAACCACCCAAGAGGCTTGATTTGTAAGAAGTAGTAACCCACTCTGTAGTCTCCAATATTTCAACATGAATGCCTATTTCAAAGTTAATGCAGTTGCTTAAATGTAATATGTGGCCTAAAGTTTATGTAGTACTTTGTTCTTATTCAATCTAATTTGTAAAAGGAGATTCTTTAGTTCATATTTGTTACGGGATGTACTGGATCATGCAATCGACTGCTGTTGGCTTGTTGTTCCTGTTGCCCCTGTTTTAGTTGAATACAGTTGTTGACCTGCACTCACATATCTGC
This sequence comes from Rhodeus uyekii, assembly GCA_037043235.1. Lineage (NCBI taxonomy): Eukaryota > Metazoa > Chordata > Actinopteri > Cypriniformes > Acheilognathidae > Rhodeus > Rhodeus uyekii. The sequence goes on from JAWRVZ010000226.1 coordinate 90,213, forward strand.
CTTTTACTTGATGCTTACTTGATGCTTTTACTGCATAAACAATACGAGCTCAATTTTACAGTATACATTTAGCTGTTTAATGAAAACTCCTGTCCGATCAAATTACTGCAGCAATTGTCCTTGCAGACAATACCACTGAGGGGGAGGGGTTAACAAAAACATCCAACATTTTAAAGGTGGAATGAATATTTCTGTCACAGTCTTGTCACGATGTTCACATCCGGGTCCATTCTATGTATCTTCCATGTCCTCAACACTCCTGTCCATGTCTAATCACTTACCTTAAGTCTCGTCAGCTGTTTCTCTTCCCGTGCTTGTTATAAAAACTCTCTCATATTCCCATGTCCATGTCGATCGTTGAAACTGTTTGTTACAGTTTGACTTTGTTGTATCGGGTGTGGATGCCGCCTTCCATGTTCTCCGTGTCTCTCCTTGTTCCGAGACTTTCCTAGTTTTTGCACTACTGAGTGCTGTTTACGTTTATAGTTAAAGTCTTTTGTTTATCATGTTTTGAAATAAAGCCTTTTCTGTTGTATTCTGTTCTCTGGATCGAACACCAGCAACTTTTTTGCGACAATTTCAGCTGTAATAAAAGAGTGGAAGACAATAGTGGCTATATCCATCTTTTACATGGTAAAACGAGTCTAAAGAGATTTGTACACTTTCATGTCACCTTTTGATGACTTTGTTGAATTTCATTTAGACTTACTGCAGTATAATTATGTTTGCATCTGAAAGTATTTTCAAGAAAGCAGCTTTTTTTTTTTCAGTGTATGGATGTTTTTCCCCACTCTATGTATTTCCTGAATACAGGACCTTGGATTTAACAGTTCACTGCTCACAAACCTACATTGCCATCATTATTACATCTGGCTTTGCGGTGCAAAAGATTAAATCAAGAGCAGAGGTACTGGACCATTGAGTTCGGATTTGACTTTTCTTGCTCAGTGCCAATCAAACTGAAATGCTCACTGCTCCGAGCATCTGCATGTGACATTGGAATGTATGTCAAGTGATTTAACTTCACAAGATCCTCTCATTAATGCATATTATGAACTCTCCCTTCTGCCGCAAGTCACTTCTAATTATAGCACACGCTGAGTGCTCATTAAAGGAAGTGACTATTAGTCAAATTTTTCCACAAGTCGATCAGATTGACCATCAAAGGTGCTCACTAAAGTGAATTCATGCAACCAGCAGATAGAGGGAACACTTTTTGAAATATGAAATGCGCATTTTCTAGCAATTTCTAGCATGTTTGGCAACTGTTCTCTGAACGTTAATTGATGGGGTGTGTAGCTTTTCATTTCTTCAACAACCACGTAGAAATACAGATCATGCCCGTTTTTCTGGATGACAACGATAAGATTCATCAAGCTCAAATTGTGAAAGAATGGTTGGGAGGGAGCAGGAAGAATCATTTTCACACATGAACAGGCAAATCTGAGTTCAGACTTTAAATTCATTGAAGGTTCTTGGGATGTGCTGGAGGAGACTTTACAGAGTGCTGGACTCTTGCCTTGTCAGTACAAGATCTTGACCAAAAATTGATGCACCTAAAATAAATGCTGTGCATTTCTATCAAGAGATGCATCATATTTTGGTCATAATCATAGTACAGTGGAGTTCACTTATCTCGACTCACGGTTAACTCGCCAATCCTATTATGTCGACGTTTTTGAAGTGGAACCGCCAAACTCCCTTTTTGTCTTAGCATTTTCTTTTTGGTAATGTCGATTCCTTAATGTCACCGAACACTAATATCTCGAGCACAAAAGATTCTGAAGTGAAGACTCTCTGAAGTGAAAGCACATATCGTTCTTACGCGCTGAGCAGAGCGTGTGTTTGTCAGAACAAAAGCAGGTGTGTTTATCTAAGCCTCATACTTTGTTCTGATGCGCACTCTGCTCAGCACCGCTGCGAAATTGAAGAAGCCGGTTGTTAAAAGACGGGACGAAGCCGAATTTGTTGAGAAAGCACATTACATGCTGAACGCAAGAAAGTATGCAATCTAGTACAGCGTGATGACCTCACGAATGTTATGATTGTTTACGCTGTGAGCGAAACTGTGTTTGCAATGTTGGAGAATATAATTAAAGGTTTGTATTTGTATAGGTTTGGTGTTTTTATTGTATAAATCTTTTTATTGGTAAATCTCTGCTGTTAGTTGCTGCACATATGCCTTTTGTTGTTAGCAAACATATACAGTGTATGTGCATTTTTATAGCATGCCGATCACTTCATCAAACAAATCGCCATATTGTGTGTTGGTTATCTTTTTTGCAACCCCCGAGACCGTCGACACAACCAAACTCCACTGTAGTTCCCCATTTAAATCTAAACAGCTACTTAAAAAAAATAAAAATAAAAAAATCTCTCTATAAATATGAGCCACACACATAGAAGCATTATACCTCATATTATTCTCAGATATATTTTCTCTTTGGATAGTCCAATAAAACCATCTGAATGCCTTATTAATCACACTCTATATTAAGTTACTTTAACTACTATGTACTAACAGCACAATTAATCAGTGATAAAATGCACTTATTGTGTACATGTTTTGCATAACACTTGCATTAAAAAAAACCTGCATGTACTTACATTCTGTCATTTCACCTATAAGTAAATGGTTGTAACAGTGGCTGATTCAGATGAATGAGAGAGAGTAGGATCCAGATGAGGCAAACATTTATTCAAACAAACATAAGTAAATCCAGGCAAAACCATAACTCAGGCAGGGAAGGCAAACAAAACTGACAAAAGCCATGTACACGTGTAACATCCATGGAAAGACAACACCAGACAAGCAACACTGGGGTATTTATACACAGGGGGTGATTGGCAAACAAGACACACCTGGGAACAATCAGGGTGACTATAGTAACAAACAAGGCAGGGAGGACAGCATGGGAAACAGGAACTGAACACAGATATCACACATACGTCTTCAAGATGTCTGATAGAGAGAGCTTTGTCTGGAAAGTGTCTACTGTGTGCAAACATCTGGAAAACGTCTTTAAGATGTCAGTTTTACATCCATTCTAAATCATAAACATCTTAAAGACATTTGCTAAATGTCTATTTAACATCTGACAGGAAACGCCCTAGAAATGTAAAATGGAGAGAGAGAGAGAGAGAGAGAGAGAGAGTGAGTGTGAGTGTGTGTGTGTGTTTTACATGCTTCCTTATTGGAGTTTGGACACTGACATAATCTTACAAAGTAAATGTAAAAAGAATAATATATGCACTACTTTTCGAAAGTAAACCTAGGATGATAAGTGTTACCAGTGGGATTAATTACCAAGACACAAACAAAGCAGGATAAATTAACATCTTTCTTTGAACCAGTAGTCTTTTTAACCAATATTATTATAGATTCATAACATCAATAATATTAAGATGTTATAATAGCTTTTCATTATCATTGTAATTTCTGCTTTCTACGTTTAATAACTTTGTATTGTACATTTAAAAAGTGTTTTGTGAATCATGGCATTGCAGACTGTGGCTATTTTATGAGCAACACCAGCAATGTAATCAAACTTTATACAAACAAGACAGAGCTTTATCCAAGTTTATCCAACATGTTGCGGTCAGACTGTGATCTCATTGCTCTGTCACAGTGACTCACATGCAACAGAGACCCTCTCACACTATGAGCTGGGGGGACCGCCCGGATACATATTAAATCCAGACGTCCCAGTGGGACTGCCAAACGTCGGAAATGACCTATGATGTGTCGGTGTGTAAAAGTACAACGTCACAGAGGGATTACAGAAGGGCTGGGGGTGAAAGTGAGTATCTGTGTGTGTGTGTGTGTGTGAGAGAGAGAGAACGATAAAGAGAGATAGAAAGACAAAGAGAGAAAGAGAGAGAGAGAGCTATTGGGTGGAGGCTCATAAGGGCTGGACTTCCAGGAAAGCCTGTTTACCATGGCAACTTCAGATGTGAGGAGACTGCCAATGAAGCGGCAGAGAAACAGAGGGAACAGTGAAAGGATGAAGCAAATACTGGATGCTAGAAGTGCGGTTTGTTATTATGTAAAGGATACTGGCAGTAAAGAATATTTGATAATTGAAGTTGAAAGATGACATGTTTATTTAAAAGATCATATTTCGTATTCAAGTTAACCCACTGAGAGTTTATTTCTACGATGATAGAGTTGCTACACTTTTGGGAGGCCACTGACACCTAGTGGCAGATCACAATATTACAAAATGGAGGAAGATGTCACGTGATCAGTGGAAGACAAATTGGTCTTCACAGGAACGTGAGGACATTACATAGACTTACATTGATTTTATATCGTTTTAACAATATTTTCTATTACCTAAGCTAAACTTCACAGAAACATGCTAGAAACTAGATTTACATTATAAACATCCTTTTCAACTAGTGAGGACTCGTCTGTCGTAAAATTTTACTATTTAAGTGAGGACATTTGGTGCATAAGTGATGCAAAACCAGGATATAGACTCAGTTTAATAAAAAGAAATATTTTACGGGGATTTTCCATTGTCATAATGATTGATGAACTGTATATTTTATCCCCTAAACCTCTAAAAAGAGAGAGTGTTAATAAGTTGGCAAAATTTTGTAGTTTTTAATTTTGAACTGAGAAAAAATTAAAATGTGAAAGAAACAAAAGAAAACTGTGTCTACAAAACAAAAGCCCATCTGTAATAACAAATTGCTCATTTAAGATTTATTTGAATTCAGTGTCTTAGATCAGTAAAAAAAAAAAAAAAAAAAAAAAGGTAAACCAGGAATTGCAGGAAAGAAATTCAAGAGCAAAAATGGCCTTTATGTCCATTTATTTATTCATGTATTAACATGTATAATAAAAAGAAACAACTCTAAACTTGTAACAAAAATATAAGAAATTCTCTGTCCAGAACTGTTGCAATAAATAACAGCCCAAGTTCTTCAAGTCATTTAGTGCCTTCATCATCAGTCACACCGTCCTCGACGCAACCGTATCACAACAATGCTTTAAACGTCATAATACACAACAGCAAAGACTTAAAGAATTAAGTTATCACTGAACCCATTGTGTATTGATGTTACACAGGAAATCACAACACCATTATTGAATACACATCAATTGCTCTAGTCTAGGCAGACGACCAAAAAAAAAAAAGTTTCTTTCTAACCTGATGCTACGTGCTGGAATGAAAGTCCAAAACATAAAAACACTTTTGTTCATCAGTCAGCATTAAAGTAAGCCATGAATAGTTGCACAACAGTGCATCCAAAACCCATCAAGGCACACACACATACTAACTTAAAGCAACACTATAAAGGATAAATTAAAAGGCAAGAAAAGAGGAGGCCAATAAAAGACAATGGCACCATCAAAAGTGCTCATACATACTCACAGAGGACGAACATTTACTTTAAACACTAGCAAAATGATGCGCCTGTGAAGGGGAAAAGCAATTACTACTGCAGTGACCCAACAGCAAGACAGCACAAGGGGAAAGAGAGAGGGTAGACCAGCTACAGGGTCACTGTGTGTACAGCTGAGGAGGACGCAGGGAGTCCTCTCAGAATCCAGAGGGTGTAAGGACGTTCATGTCCCGGTGTTTGAGTTTGTGAGGTCGGGTCATCTGTCTCTTCCCCTCCACGGTGGGGATCTCCATCTTGGGAGGGGGTTTGAAGGTGGAGTCCTCAGCCAAGCGGGTGGCCTGAGCCTTCATCACTTCCATAGGGGTGGGTTTCTGAGCGCCCTTATAGGACTGCAGGGCAAAGCCCCCTGTAAAAACACACAGGAATGACGTTGGGTGTGTTGACATGGACTAGAGGGTGAAGTCCGATGAACTTCCTGAATCACTGCATGCGTGAAACGCTGCCTGCAGAGCTTTACACTGTTTAAAACGGCAGCTAGTTGTGCTTCTTGAATCTGATTGGTCGAGCAGTGTTGAGATAGTAGAATTGAGTTGGGATCTGCAGTGATTAGTGTATATAGGTGAAAGGAGTTGGAGAAACATAAGAAGCTGGCTGATCTAAATGACATCAAATGGCACAGAAAGGATGTGATACACACTACTGTTCAAAAGATTGGGTCTGTAAGATTTTTGTGTGTTTGAAAGAAGTCTCTTATCCTCAATTAATTAGAAATACCCTGTGAAATAATATTACACAGTAAAATATAGAGTTGAGCCGGATCCTCGGCTGAAACGAGTATCCGGTACAGATGAAGCACTTTTGCCGAGTCAATATCGGTGCTCGGATTGAATAAAAATCCTCATTGGGCAGCTGACTGTGTCTGCGTTCTGTGATAGGCTAGTCACAGCGCCCCTCCCCTACACATACAGATTTGCTGTGTCCCGCTCTGCTCACTCACACACAGAACACTGAGAAGAGAACGGCTCTCTTTCTCTCTCTGTCTCTCTCTCAGTCACTCAGATTTGCGGGTCTTTACCGTTAACGTTTAGGGTTTCTTCAGCTTCAGGTTTGTTTTTTATTTTGGTTTGTTTGTAGTACTTATTAACCAGTAGAGTTCTGGTAAATGTAGGGTTTGTTCAGACGTGGTGCATGGTAGAATGCGACTAGTGTTGCGTCTCTGCCTGTCGGATAATTTTTTCTTTTTTTTAACAGTCTGCTGCCTCTAACCAGTTTTTTGACTTCACGCAAAAAATTATGATTAAAAATTATGATTTCTTCATAAATGCAACCGCATGTGTTGTATTCATTGTTGCAAAACTTGTTCTGTGTATAGTTTTTTGTTATCGTGATCAAAACCATTGATACGAGTATGAAATTAAATTTATCAGCAATAAATGTAACAATTTCTGATCAACTCATATCAATTGCATGATTAAAAATAACATACTGGTTAAAGCCCCGCCCAGTTCAAGACATCCCATCCACTTCCGGGTTAAATCCCACCCACTTCCGGGTTAGGCCCCACTCAGTCCGAGTACAGATAATTAATATTGTTCACAGATAATGCTGTACTCGCTCATCTCTAGTAAAATAGCTTCTATTTGATTATATTATAAAAAACTAATTTATTAGTTATAGTTTGCTGCTCAAGAAACTTTTACACCATAACACATTTCCAGGAACACGATAAACGTCTTTACCATAGGTTTTCGTTAATTGAATGCATCCTAGCTGAACAAAAGAAAACTAAAATCTTATTGTCCAAAAACTTTTGAACATTAGTGTTAAACCTCACATCTCAAATTAACAGAAAGCATATATATAAAGCAAATAAAGCCCCCAATGTTCAATAAATGGTTACATAATAATCCACATACACAAAAATAATTATTCTGCCATGTATATATACAAGTTCATAAACTTATCTATTTCCAGCTGACAAACAACCTGTCAAATTAAATGATTACTGGTTTCAAAAGTAGCTCATTCAACCCGTTTCTGAAATGAGCTTGAATTTTTATTTCCAGCACAGGGTTGAAGATTGAAAACTCAAATGAGTAAACTGAAAGGCAATGCGAATAACAGATTTACCCTCATTCTTATCAAATATGTTATTAAAAGAAACATATTAGATTAAGATTTTACAGAAAACCATTTAAATTATGAGTAGATTGTGGATAAACTCACAAGGTTGGGAGTAATGTGCAGGACTGGGAAAAACCACCAAAATCTACTGTTATGATAACATGGGCATACCTGATCAACTCGTGCTGTTGGAATGGATTATTTGATCGCAAGTGGGGGTCATTAGGATAACTGATATTTAAGGAGTGTGCAGAAAGGACTCTCTACATGTAAAGTGCACCGTGTGGTTGTACCTGTTATGGCTGGATCTGTACCTGGGTCAGTGGTGGACTTGCTGACTTGAGGCCGAGGTCCAAAAACCCCCCAGCGCTCTACAGCTCCGTCACCTGAAGCCAGATCTATACTGGTAGAGCTAGAGGTGGTGCTCATCTCAGAGCCCGTGAGAGACGCAGTGGAGCCCTGACTAGTGAACCAGCCCCTGCCAAACACACACTCAATATTAACACCCACAAGATGATTAATGCAAAATAAAGAGTGTGAAGCTGCTGACTCGTTCAGCACCTGCGTTTCTGCTTGGGTGAGGATTGAGGGGTCCCAGAAGGCGTCGACTGATTAGATGACGGCTGTTTCTCTTCTTTGGCATCAACGCTTTGCATTTGAAGCTTCTGCAACATCCAATACACACAACTTAAGCTTTTAAAAACAGAACAGATGTCAGACCAAAATCTATCCTTTGACATTTGGAGGATCTCCGCCTACATGCATTGATTCTGCCAGACGATGATATCGGGTCTCCTCAGCATTCAGGCCTTTGTGTGGAGTGTAGCCAGTATCAGTCAGGCCTGCCTGCTTCTCGAACTTGTGCATGCTCTCCTGGGTCTGCTCTGTAACGAAACACAACAGGTCAAACTAAGTCCACTATTTTTCCACTAAGCAGCAATTAACACTGCACAAGGCAGTCATCGTAACGTGCTTACTGATGATGAGGGAGTTCATGACAGACGAAGCTTTGGCTTTCACCACAGGGACTGGATGTTTAGTGGATTCAAAGGCAGCACTTTGTTTTACCCCTCCTTCTGATTCATCCTCCTACACATAAAAGGTAATACCAGAAGAATTGTTAACATTAGTCTAACTGTGGTATAGAGTACAAATATAGTCAGCCTTTTGAATTCTATGGTTATATAAATCAGGACGGGATCACTTAGGGATGCTTGATTAATCAATTCATTTTTGATTTTGGCTTCTAACAATTATGAAAACAAGATGACGCAAACACACTTGACTGTCTTAGGTTAAAGCAAACAGTTGAAAAAGCTGCACGGACGCATTATACTGTTACACATGCGTTTTTACGTACACCCTATGATTTAATTGCTTGTAGAGGCACTTTTAGCTGCAAACATTGGTCAGTAGTTTATATGACTTTATCAGTGTCTCAAATCATTGTGGATGAATTCCGCTCCACTAATCTGTACAACCTTGCTTCAGTTCATTGAGGTTTGTGGGCATTTATTTATGCACAGCTCTCTTAAGGTCCCACCACAGCATTTCAATCAGCCTGAGGTCTGGACTTTGACTGGGCCAGGAAACACCTTGACTCCTTTTCTTTTCTGACACATAGCTGGTGTGCTTGGGATCACCGTCCTGTTGCATGACCCAATTTTGGCCACGCTTTAGCTGTTGGACAGATGGCCTCAAATTTGACTCTAGAATACTCTGGTATGCAGAAGAGCTCATCATCGACTCAATGCTACAAGGTGTCCAGGTCCTGTGGCTGAAAAACATGCCTGAATCATCAACCCTCCATTAGCTGGTTTGTGCTGATATGCCATTATGTTTTGTGTGCTTTATGGCCAAACATCTCTACTTTTGTTTCATCTGTCCAAAGAACATTGTTCCAGAAGTCTTGTGGTTTGTTCAAATGCAACTTTGCAAACATAAGCAGTTATATATATTTATTTATTTATACAGAGAAGAGGCTTTCTACTGGCAGCCCCTCCAAACCGGCCATATTTGTTCTGTGCATTGCTCTGAGTATTGCACAGTCTGACCTTGGGATGAACTTGCTGGGACGTCCACTCCTGGGAGGGTTGGCAATGATTTTGAATGTTTTCCACTTGTGAATAATCTTCCTTACAGTAGAATAATGGACTTCAAACTGTTTAGAAACAGCCGGATAACCTTTCCCATATTAATAGCAGCAACAATTGCTTCTCTAAGATCATTGCTGATGTCTTTCCTCCTTGGCTTTGTGTAAACACACAGCTGAGCTCTCCAGACCAGCAAACTACCAAAATTTCTGATTTTAAAGAGTTGGTCACGCTTCCTAATGATCAGTTATTCAAAGGCATTTGATTAGCAGTGCCTGACTGCCACTTATCGATTTAATTACTATGTGAGCAGTAAGGGTGTCCTTAGTTTGTTACTCATATCTTCTCCATTTTGGCCAAGTTTTGGTTAAATGAACCATAACACAATGTAATGTGTCATGTGTTGTTGTTCATCTGAGGTTGTATTTACTTAATTTTAAGACCTGCCAAGGACCAGATGACTTCAATGTGTCGTGTTGTCTTTAGCAATTGCTTAATATTTTAATTCTAATGCCTGGAAACCATTTTAACATTTGTATGCATAACATTTGTACAACAGAAGTGAGGAAAATGATTAGTCATCTTTAAGTTGCATGCTTGAATGGGCACTGATTTCTGCAAATCATGCATGTACACTCACCTGAAGGATTATTAGGAACAGCACACTAATACTGTGTTTGACCCCCTTTCACCTTCAGAATTGCCTTAATTCTACATGGCATTGATTCAACAAGGTGCTGAAAGCATTCTTTAGAAACGTTGGCCCCTATTGATAGGATAGTATCTTGCAGTTGATGGAGATTGTGGGATGCATGGTGGTCATAAAGGGATGGACATGGTCAGAAACAATGCTCAGGTAGGCCGTGGCATTTAAACGATGCCCAATTGGCACTAAGGGGCCTAAAGTGTGCCAAGAAAACATCCCCCACACCATTACACCACCACCACCAGCCTGCACAGTGGTAACAAGGCATGATGGATCCATGTTCTCATTCTGTTTACGCAAAATTCTGACTCTACCATCTGAATGTCTCAACAGAAATCAAGACCCATCAGACCAGGCAACATTTTTCGAGTCTTCAACTATCCAATTTTGGTGAGCTTGTGCAAATTGTAGCCTCTTTTTCCTATTTGTAGAGGAGATGAGTGGTACCCAGTGGGATCTTCTGCTGTTGTAGCCCATCCGCCTCAAGGTTGAGTGTGTTGTGGCTTCACAAATGCTTTGCTGCATACCTCGGTTGTAACAAGTGGTTATTTCAGTCAAAGCTGCTCTTCTATCAGCTTGAATCAGTCGGCCCATGACCTCTGACCTCTAGCATCAACAAGGCATTTTCGCCCACAGGACTGCCGCATACTGGATGTTTTTCCTTTTCACACCATTCTTTGTAAACCCTAGAAATGGTTGTGCGTGAAAATCCCAGTAACTGAGCAGATTGTGAAATACTCAGACCGGCCCGTCTGGCACCAACAACCATGCCACACTCAAAATTACTTAAATCACCTTTCTTTCCCAATCTGACATTCAGTTTGGAGTTCAGGAGATTGTCTTGATCAGGACCAACCCCTAAATGCATTGAAGCAACTGCCATGCGATTGGTTGATTAGATAATTGCATTAATGAGAAACTGAACAGGTGTTCCTAATAATCCTTTAGGTGAGTGTATGTTACTAAGTGACAAATTTACAACAAAAAGCTTAATTTAAATAAATTAAAAAAACTGAGCAACATGGCTAAAGTTTAGTCTTCTACTAAAATTAAAGAATAATGATATGATGAAACATGTACTGCAATTATGGACAAAAATAAGTTGTAAAAATTAACAATGAAACTTAAAATAAAAAAGCACTGGCAAACATCAAAACACAAATCAGTGACTGTTTTCATTTGATAGTTTCTCAAATCAAGGCAATCGAGTTAAATTTGATCGATCAAAGAATAAGCGATGCACACGAACCTCAGCAAGTCGTGCAAACTTCCTCTCCGGTATAACAGGCCGCTTCCACAGATTGTTAATATTAATGTCAGTAGGAGGGGGAGATATAGGCCGCTCAAAATTATCATCATAGCTGAGAGCTCGACGGGTCATCCCGATGGGGATGGACATCCCTCCGAGGAGTCCCTCTGAGGAACCTGGACCTGCTTCCAGGGCTGAGGGAGAAGAACAAAGCAACTACATCTGAGCAAACAGACACTATTTAATGCATTTAGAAAGAGAAACTAGTGTGACATAACCATCTACAATCCATTAAACTTAACTTAGTTAATGTCTGTTAATACTAGTGATGTGCCTTTCGACTAATTTGTTAGTCGTTTAAACAATTTTGTAACCAACTAGTCGACTAGTCTAAAAGTAATGCCGCTAGAAATAAGGTCACTTTTCCGCTTTTCCTTCTGGAGTCTTAAAACTGCAGCTTTATGTAGCGAGAGGCGTGTGTCGCCTTTCCATGATCATGTCAGTTTATCTATGATGCGCAACAGGCGCCGCAGTTTGGAGAATAAGATCTGTCGGATTTACAACACATAAATTCAGTCACTTCTCTCCAAATACATGACAGTAAGAGTCCGGTGAAGAGGGAGAAGAATATGAAGTTTATATTAACTAGGGATGTGCCTTTCGACTAATTTGTTAGTCGTTTAAATGAAAAATTTGTAACCGACTAGTCTAAAAGTAATTTTATGGTCATTATTAAACCCGCCGTGACTGATATAAACAAAACACATGGGAGATCTGCGGTAAAGATTTAGTTTCTGCTTATTGTTTCCATGGCGACGCGTCATGCCTGTCACCTGACACACCGCAGCCGCAAAAGCACTATGACAGATTTATCGCAATTATTTAGTTTTGCTTATTTATTCAAAATATTCACACACTTGTTGGCTTTTTCATCAATTACCTGATATTCCAATTCTCAAATATGCGGAAGTGAATGCGTAGCTGTAATAGCTGTAATTTATGACAAACACTGAGTGTCTGTCGCGACCGCAGCGCCAGCCAACGCGCGAAAACACGTTTGAATTTAGCAATGGATCACGACGCACTGATCGTTCTAATCCCACGTGCAATCGCGTGCGTCAGAGGGTTATGCAAGGTTAAAATGTAATTTGAACAATAAAATCTTGTGGGGTTTTTTTTTCTCGTGTAGTTGACTAGTGTTTTCGGTGTCGACTAGTGACACCCTGTATCGTGTAGTCGACTACACTCGCACATCCCTAATATTAACCAATGCAATGTGTATCTGATATGAATAAAACACCTTGTCAGTTTATAATTGAACGGATTGTTATTTCCGGATATAACAGATTGTTTTATAGGCACCGGTGTGTATTTTTCAAACTATAAATGTTAAACGTCTGAAACCTAAAATAAAAAGGTACGTGGTTGAAAACTGAATAGCTGTGATATATGACAAACACTGAGCGCGCGTCTGTCGCAACACCAGCGCCAGCCAACGCGAGAAAACACGTTTGAATTTAGCAATTGATCACGAGACGCACGGAACGTTCTAATCCCACGTGTGATCGCGCACATTAGAGGGTTACATGTAAGATTAAAACGTTATTTAAACAATAAAATTTTGTGGGGGGGGGGGGGGGGGGGGGGGGGTGTTTCTCGTGTAGTCGACTAGTGTTTTCGGTGTGTTGACTAGTCGCACCCTGTACCGTGTAGTCGACTCGCACATCCCTAGTTAATACCCTTGACGAGCCTTTAATAAGTTCACATTATGCACTGCAATGGGAAGGTCTCTTCCCAAACAACATGTCTCTAAATCTGTACTTTACCTGGAAGGTCTCCAGGTCTGGACATGGCTACTGAATGAAGAGTTTCTGATCAAAAAGTGAAGAGAGCCTGGACAAACCCAATCAAAGGTGACTGGATCAAAACTACAGATGAAATCAAGAGAAAGAAACATATGTTACATATTAACCAAGTAATATTTGATTTTAAGGCCAATGAACCACCCAACAGCTTCAGATTAATCATTGAAGAGACACAGTTCGGCAGTCCTCGGGGACGGTGTTCAACTGACCCTCAATCACCACATCATAACCAACGAATGAGTGGCTGCAAACGCCAAAATCACGGATATTATGCAATTTAATACAACATTGCATTTATTATTTGCATTTATTATTATCATTGTATACATATGATATTCCTTATACAACCATGACGTTCATTTATAGAGCAAGTATACCAATTCTATTGTGCACCATCTTATTTGACAAAAATAAAAATGCAAGATTTTGTTGTAAACTAATTATTTTAAAAGACGTCTGATATCTGACAAAACACCTGGAATGCATTTCCTTTATCCATTAACGGCATAAACAGAATGTTTTGATAAATAAGGATATCGAACGACGTGGAAAGAAATACTATCATAATGATACTGCCATATCACCCAAACCAAACAATTTCCAAATCATTCCCATGGGGTATCCACCATTTAACCATGTGAACTATTACCATTCCCAAAATAATGACACCTTATTTAAGACACTATTCAGATCTTCTTTATGAAGCCTTTTTCAATCACAAAGATGACTGCCTTTGCATAAATCTATCTGCTAAATTAATAAATGCAGCTTACTTTAAAGCAACGATGTATATGCAATTATAAACATTATGTGTGTTAAGTTATCTACGCATATTTGTTATGTTATTAGATATAATGCGAGCATGTGTTACCTGTGAAGGGCGACTGCTAGAGCACAGGTTGATCTCGCTGACCAGCTGAAGTTTGCTCTCTCTGCATTGTGAGACACCAGGACGAGAACAGCCAGGAGAAGACGGACCAAGCTGGAGAACAACCACAAATGACATTAAAACCCGAGGAGGGAAGAGACCATGTGCGATCAGACACGGCCTGTAATGAGAATGAACGGCGTTACTGAAGGGTCAGCGGGATGGGATGTCGTTATGTAATGCTGTGCTGATGTCACTAGCGTTAAAAACAACAACACGCTTTCGTTATCAAAACATTACTTCGGTTAAGTTTGATATGCCAAATAATACCTCACACTTTAAATAGTACAACAATAATTGCTGAATGATATGTAAATGAGCGAACCAGCTGTTCAATCCAGTTTCGGCGACCTGAAACCGGTTTGAGTGATGCGCGGCTCGCGAGCTCAACTCTTCCCGCACCTCCTCTACAGCAAATAACAGTCCAGCCGAGGCACCGAGGACGCTTTTAACCGGATGGTTAAATTACACATCAGACTTGTTTGACAAGAATTGTCCTTTGCATCTGCCATAACTTCCCCTTCCTTTAAGTCTCTGACAATAAGCCGGCCACCAGAGGCATCACAACTGGAGCTGCAGTCCCCTAATCTCGCGATAACTTGGGCTGTTGTAATCGCAGCGGTCCCATAATCTCGCGATATTTTGGTTTGTTATAATTGCTGCAGTACTTCAACTAGCCGCACGGGGCACTAAAAGACTTAAAGACACAACCGCTATTCACGATAATTCATACAAACATAAAAAAATAGCAGTCGTTTACTCACCGTCAGGTCGTAGCAAACCTGTGTACTGTTATTTTTGTGCATTACGTGACGTTTTCTCATTTAATAGATGTTATTTAATACAATCCCTCCTACAGTATAAGCCAATGACGAAAACTACAAGTCATGCAGCAGCTGGCTGGTGGTTAAAAACTGTCAAAGCAAACAAAAAAGTATGATTTATTCCACTTGCATGAATACCTATAGTTCTCATTTCATCAATAGTTTTGCATTTCTACAATTTTTCTGGTATTGTATTATTATATGCATTGTAATGTTTGTGCTCACATACAAATACACCACCACCACAATTCAGTAATCTCACCAAACTAGGCAAACTGTGTGTGATTATTCAGTGATTAGAAAGATGCTTTTGTTTCTATTGGCACCCTCTGCAATGACAGGGCCTCATGTATACTTTCATAAAGACACCCAAGGGACCACGTGAAGCCTGCCAGGGCTGTGGCGGTGCAGGGGACGCTATAGCGCCTTGAATGGAGGGTGTTGTGTGTGTTTCAGTGTCTGTGCGAGGTGTGGCACAGTGATTAACATAAGGGGGCTGGGGTGGTTATTCTCTCTAATCAAATGAGCCTGGATGGTTTTTAGCAATACCAAAATATGTAAACAAAATAAAGAACATACATTTCTTAAACATCACAATTACAAAGCACATTCAATATTTCAAAGATATTTAATTTAAAAAAAAAACTAACAAAAAACTAACAGAACTGAAATGGTATAATCCTTCTGTTGTTGCTTTGTCTCTTATTTGAGTGAACTTGGCAGTATACATTTAGGGGAGTTTTCCTCTTTTTCCTCTCCTTTACAATATTAGGGGACCGTTAGGGGTCTGTTCTATCACTACTGTCGTTGGTTCTGTATATGCTTCCTCTGAGCTAATTAAAAAAAAATGTAATCTCTCCTATCATTGCTAAGCTGATGATACCCAATTTTATTTACCTATAAAATAATGCTGCTGTAATAACTGGTATGTTGGACTGCTTTAAATTAAAGGACATTTTATTTAAATTAGGAAATTAAAACTTTTGATGGCTAGTAATTTTTCACCGCTTAATAAATCCAAAACCAAAATGTTGAACCTAGGCTCTCCTTGCTTTCTTAAGCTCAGTTAAGATCCCTCTCATCTAATGCTCAATTCAACACCTCCTCATTATTTTAAAAAGCAAATCAGAGTGCATAGGGGGAGCTATCACTGATTTTACGGCTATCACTTTCTTATACAGGAAGGGATTTGACATAGTGATTCACTCTGTCATGTATGTGTTCATGTTGTATTGTAATAATGGAGTGAACACTGTGAGGCGCTATTCGTTACATCAAGGCAAGGCTGTAACACGTTTTGTTTGCCTCAATCCGCTCTTGGGGACAATATAAAAGAGGAAGCACATTACCCCAGTTCTTGTCTTCCTTCACTATTGTATTGATTGTAAGATTAAGTTGTTTGTACATGGCTTTTTTTAGGCTGGACTCATTTTCTGTTAGTTGTCCTCCAATCTAAATACAAATCTAAGGGAGATTGAGCTTTTGTTTACGGTGTTTATCATAATACCGTAATGATACCATTAAGTTTACTGTTTCCCATTACATGTTAGGTCTGTTCCTTCTCTGTCTAGTTTTAAATCTGCTTTTAAAATGTACTATTATTCTTGAATTTTATCATTGATGGATGTTGTGTGGAGTTGTTGGTTTATTGAATCTGTGCGGTTGTAATTGATTCCTGGGTTCTGGTTTGTTTTGTAACGTGTTTTCTTGCCTGCGTTTGTTTTATATTGGTTTTGCTAGTGTTCTAATTCTGTTTCCGGGGTTTTCATTTGTTTTTGACTGTTTTAAGACTGTTTGTGTGTTCAGAAGCGGCCAGGAAGGCCATTTGTGACCCCCTGCCGGCACTGCCCAGTCATTCAGCTCTGTCCTCAATGTTTCACATCAGCCCTTTGTATACACCCTGGAGTTTCCACCCTATTGCTTCACAGAGACGCTCCAAGCTCATCACTCCACCTTAACCTGTTGACTAGTCGGCTCCACCTTGGCTCCTCGCCCCGTATGGGTTCCTGCCTTAGTCAGTTGTGATTACTCATCCCATCAGCGCACCTTCCCTCCAACTCCAACTGCCTCAGTCCTCCGGCAACCTGACTTGGCCTTACCTGCCCGTCCCCGTCCCGTAGCTCTGCACTGGTCTTCAGAGCCTTCTGTGTCGTCTGGTGTCTTTGGCCCTTCAGCCCTACCTGGGTTTCCACCTCTTTCCAGCTACATCTCAATAAGTCTTTCCCGTAGGTACCTCCCTCAACCCTGCCATGGGCCTGTGTCCTGGGCTGCGTTTAATTTTTTAATACCCTTCCCTTCCTAAATTCCCTCTGTCTAGTTCAGTCAGATGTACACCATTGCCCACTACTGCTGGAACCCTTGAAATGTGTTTAAATGGAAAATCCGGATCACTTGGAATCTGCTACGGATCGGATTTGTTAAATACAGTTTTCAATTAGTTTTATCCACCTTTCTCTAGGCCTGTATGTATGCTTGGGCTATAATTTTCCCCCAAAATAATTATATCAAATATCAAATATTAATAACATACACAAATGAAAATGCTAATACAGTAAACTATAACTCTGTTAAAAAGAGTACTAATTTTTCACATCAAGTGTTATTTTATTATTTATATTTTGTGTTTGTTTTGTATTGATTTCGCATTTGTTCTAGTTCTGTTTATTGGGTTTGTATGGTTTCCTTTTGATTTGATTTTCATTACCACCTATTATTCATTTCATTGATTAGTTTTCCTGGCTATTTAAGCCCTGGTCTTTCGGTTCTCTGTCTGATTTACCAGCTGTTCTGTTCCAGTTGAATCCAGTTCAAGTATCTTGGGTGTTTTGTTTTGAGTTTTTGATTAATAAAATAAAATCTGCTGCATTGAGGTTTTACCACCTTCAATGTAACCAGGACATTTTTGCCACAATATAGTCATACTATGTTGTATTTAAAAGAAGCAACTCAGTGCTGCATTTTAGCATTTTACAACAAGTTACTTAAAATGCTAATTAAAATAATTAGTAATAAACACAATAGTAATATGTGGTGGTCACATTATGGTATTGCTGATGGGTTGTCATTTCATATCTATAAAATGTATTTATTTGTATTTATATAAATAATAGGTTATAAAAGTTATTAGGTTAACCTTTTTTTCCGACCAATATTATAGCTAATGGAATAGACTGTTGTCTCAAAATTGTGTCTCTATAAATTATAATCTAATCACACACATACACACACACAAAACACACATAAAACACAGACATTTTATTAATCTAAAAAAGTGGGAAAAAAGTACAAGGTTGCTGAAAATTTACAAACAACAGATTTGCTTTTCTCATATAGTGTAATATACAGTTTCTCTCAAAGCATTACATCCATAATCATAATTCAAAGAAATTTCTTATGCAAGAATACAAAATAATGTACAAATTCACATGCAACTGTTCTAATTAATCTTTTAACAGTAAGACAATCTCAAAATACCGAAACACCAAATCAATGCAGAGAAAACCAGATTTTCTGGGTGTGTACAAACAGTCTAACAGAATTACAGTGCAATTCTATGTTGGCCTTTTGCCATACATGTGAATAACAAAATGATGTAGGTCAGAGTCTTCATTTAATGGTCTATTGTTTGTGATTCCTTACCAGGACATTTAATCATTTATCCTTCAACCAGACTATCCAGTTCACTCTACAGTTGTTACACCATGTTCCATTTTTAAACTGCAAAACAAGGGCCTGAAACGTACAAACGTACAACACGTAATTTTTCCTTTGTTGCCAGAAGATTATCATAGCTTGTTGTGTAAATACCATTGTATTAATTCGAACCAAGAACCGTTTGAGACATAATATAGAAATAATAGTTGGACATAATACCTCTGAGAAAGGCGTCCTAATCCAAGTCATTAATTCAAGTTCAATTATATTTCATGGAAGCATGGCGTATTCATTCTGCATCACAGTAGCTCCCTAATATGCAAATTTGCCAAGACCCGGGTGTTCAAAAAGACGTCCCAGCCTAATATTGTTGTGGACACAGTGAGATTCTTATCTGTGAATGTTATGATTTGCTGTACATTTGATCCTTTAAACTACACTGTGTTGCGTATTTTACAACTGCAAATGTACATCAGAACTGCAAAATCTCATTAAACAATGTTAAAGGCATCCAACAATCAATGCATTTATTGATCACGTCTGGACATTACTGTCTTATCGTAGACATTCATGGTAACTCTACACTATGGTGTGGTATCGACATGGCACCATCTATAGGGTTACGGGTTTAAAAATACACCAAAAATGTATATGCATATAAACCTGAAGTGCAAAGTCATAATCCGCGTTACTCTGCGTGATGTGTGGCATTTTTGCAGAAGCAGATTACTTCTCGGCAATTGCGGGCAGCATGCATGCACGGATGCGTGCTTCCTTCCACGCGCTGCGGCATTCTGCGATCCAGTGGGACACTATGGTCTGTTTGTCCATGCAGCGACTGCTCTTTCCCCTCCAACCAGCAGGGGCGCCATCGAGCTTGTTGGGAATGCCGCTGCGTGCAGCCAGGCCACCTTCATCCAGCTTCCTCCTGCTGAGGGGCGACCGCTGCAGGACTGTCTCACCCAGGCAAAGCTCTGGGCAACTGCTCTTGCGCGGGGCGTCGGATGCCGAGGAACAGCACGGGAAGGTGTCGCTGCGTGGCCTACGCGGAGGAATGCTCTTCCTTCTGGTGGAGTGTGCAAGCGCACCTCTGTGGCTGTAGAGGTACTCCAGCGGATCTGCAGGGCTGGGGACATTATCCTCCTCTGGGGCGGCTTGAGCCTGCAGTGGTTCTGATGGAGCAGATCTGGTGGTCTCTTTCTCTTTACTTGCTCCTTCATCTGTCTGGTCGTTGCTCGCGGAGGTGTGGGGCTGTGGAGACTGTAGATGCTGGCGTAGGCGGTGTAGTCGTAGGCAGGACTTTGGGGAATCCAAAGGGCCGATAGAGAGGATGTCACAGTCGGGCTCATGCAGAGGGAAGGTAGGCCGGGCTAGATGGCAGATGGAGAGGAAGTAGTCCTGTGTGGTGGTGTGCTGGCTGTTGGTCTGGTTCAGATCCTGCACCAGTTCCTCATAGCCCTCCCTGATGGTGGGGAGGCCCCGTTTAGCCAGTAATCTGGACCTGGGACGCATGACTGGAAAAGCGGAAATAGTGAGTCATTAAAAAGATATGTAAATGATAGGAACACACAATATTTCATGATAGGAGTTTTCAATATGGTAACATGCTTTAAATAACATTAACAATGAGCAAGACTTTTGCTATGGTACTTAGCAATCCTTTTTAATTAAAATTCAACTGTTTATTTTCAGCTCAAGTCTATTACATAATTTGACGGAAACAACTTTTGATTTTAACGTGTTAGTAAATGTTAAAATGAACATGAGGATTAATAAATGTTTTGCTCAATTTTTTTAATTTTTAGTTCATGTTAACTCATTGTATCCAATTGATTACTTTAATATCTCAGTTATTCGACATCAACAATGAGATTAAATGGAGAGCAAATTCGTGGGCAAAAACAGTCTACTCTCAATAGTGTAGTGATCTATGAAGCACAGTTCGCTCAGACGTTATTTTCCCTTTTTAAATTGTCAAGTCATTTTCTTATTGGCAAATAACAAATGTGGCAAATCCACGTCACCTGCTCTCAGATCGCATGGATTCCCATTGAAATGACTCAATTTTGCCTGCAAAATTCACTAAACCATAAATGTGACCTTTAAATCTCTTGGTTAAAAAACATGTGGGTTTGTTACATGAAATATTCTTCTTCAGCTGTGGTCATAGGCAGCATGGGGCGGCAATGTTCGGCACAGAGAGCTGCCCCCACACATCATGCCACAGACATGCCAACTCTCATCTCAAACTGTTCCAGTGAAATCACAAAATAAAATGCAACCAAATACACCTACGTTACTGATATACATGTGTTCATTAAAGGGGACCTATGATGTTCCTTTTTACAAGATATAATTTAAGTCTCAGATGTATCCAGAATCTGTCTGTGAAATGAGTATTTTATAATTTTATATACAATATTAATAATTAATATAATTCAATATAAACCCATTTGTAATTGATATGCTCAAGACACAAACCACTCGTCATGTTAACTGAAATACTCCTAATCAAATTCAAATGATCTGGTTTATATATCCACATTATTATTATTATCCTCTTATTGTTTGTTTATCCTAAGGCATTTTAGACAATCTGAGACAAAAGCTTAGAACTGAGAATTCCTGACGTATGAACAATACAATTTTCTCAAAAAACCATAACATATATTCACAATACGCAACCAGTTACTCATTCGATTTAAAATAAGGTTTCTTTGGCATTAAGGCATTAACTAATCATCATCAGATTTATTAATATTTCTTTTTAAATGTTAGTTAAAATACATTGTCAGGTGAAATCAGGCCACTAAATAATCCTTGCAGATACAATTTTTAATTTGAATAATGTATTAGTAAATATTGAAATTTAACATTGAGATAAATAAATGGTTTAGATGTATTTTTCATTGTTAATTAATAGCTAATGTAATTAACTAAAAGTTAACTAATTATGTTTCCAATCATTCTTATAGACATATCAAATTCACTAGCATACACACATAGTTTCAGGCACACACTGCCTAATGCATCTCTTGTTGGCTGTGACACTAATGACCCACATTATTTCTGTATTCATAATTAATAACAGCATCATTTCAGAAGTTGCTATTGCCTGCTAAATCCTTCCTTAATGATGCTCTCTACAGTAAATGCCAGAAATCAATGTATATAATGGGAGGGATTGGTTACATGAATATGTGCAAACCCAGTCTCCATGGCAACGCCTCTTCCCATCACATCCCAGGCAGTGCTCGGATTTCATGGCAATCGGATAGCACGTACACACACACACACACACACACACACACACACACACACACACACACACACACACACACACACACACACACACACACACACACACACACACACACACACACACATACACATTGTGAAGCAGCTCCTCCCCACCTCCTGCCACCCCGTGCCCTAATCATCTGAACACCCCTCTTTATTGTGGCGGACCAATGTAAACAACCTGGCATCAATTCCCACCCAACCTTATTTTCAACTAATTTTTATTGCCTACAATAACTACAATATACTTCAAGATCAAAGCAGATCTGTCTGACACACGACAGACAACAGGATGAAATTCAAAGAAACTCTGACCCTAATACTCATGAATCAAAGCCTAAATTATAATCGTAATGATCAGATTGTGTTATATGGATGTAGCTATACCCTTTCCCTGATTTGTAAAGAGGCCAGAGGAGTGTGTGGTGTCCCACCTGAGCGGGGTCTCACCCGGCTGCCTGTCGTTGCTGTGGATCTCTTCTTCCTTCACTTCTCTCGTCTCCTCTTCCCTGTTTCTGTCTCCGCTCCCTGCCTCAGCTCAGAGCCTCCAACTGCTGCTACACACGAAATATAATGATTTTCTCCCCTGTCTCTTTCCCTCCCTCCCTCTTTCTCTCTTGCCTGTTTGCTTGCTCGCCCTCTCTCGTGCGCCTCACTCTCTCTCCTCCCTTGGTCAGTGCTAAAAATAGCACCTTCATTCCCGTCCCTGTGGCTGCAAAGAATCATTTGCAAAACGGATTTTACTGATGTGGTCGGGAGAAAGAAACGGCAGAGGGGAAGAAGTTTGTATGACAGTATAAGGATAAGTCAGAGAAAAAAGGGAGAAAAAGAATCTCCTCAATCATACCGCTAAATGAGTGATAGATAATAAACAAATTGTGATTGACACACCAATTAAAAGATCTCCAAATATAAAAAGACACAATGCATATCAGTATTAAAAATACATTTGTTAACGTTCTGTGGGAGACCAAGTTGGTCACAATTTAAGTTGTACAAAGTAAAGTTGTTCTGGAAAATTCCCACATTGACATTTAAAGATTTAGCAGTGAAAGTAGTGTTAGGGTTAGGATTATAAGGGTTAGAGTTAGGTCTTAGTTCAATGGTTGGGTTACGGTTGGGGTAAAGTTAACAATATAACTACCTATATGCCAGTAGGTGACGCCATTTCTATAACTGAATATTGACATGTAGATGCGTTCAGACCAGGACTTATCAAACATGTTAAGTTTTGGGCAGATTGGACATTGCATGTTGCGTTAAAGCAACTTTCTGTTGCTAGCATGTGGCTCGCATTTTTAACACTTACTGACACTTTTTAATATGTAAAAAAAACAGTGTTAAACATGTCACTTCCTGTTGCCAAAATGAAAATGCACAAAAATCTACTTTTTTAAAGGTATTGGGACATATTGTGGCCATTTTTCCACACCTAATTCTGAAACTCATATCATATGCAAAGCTTCATGAGGCTCTATGTTTAGGCTCTCATTAATGGGATTAATTTCGGAGAAGATGAAGAATAATAAGAAACAGAGCAATTCCAAGAGAGTCCTCGCACCACTGGTGCTCGATCCCTAAAATGCAAATTGTTTCAATGTAATTACAACACACTAACATGGTTAAGTTAATCATATGTAAGGCCACCTGATACAAAGTGTGAGTGCACTGGTCCGTTCCTGATACAAAGTCAATAGTCTTGTCATTCCTAATTTAATTTTCCGATATCCTGCATTGCTCTCTCATGATTCCTTTTTTACAAGGAGGAAATAAGCAAGTCAATTATCAGTAGTTTTAGAGATATGCCTCTATTTTTTGACCTTGGTTAGCTGGATGGTGCTCTTATCTTGATTGAAGAGGGTGTTTACACAGCTATATATATCTCCATCTGCAGGTAAATTGAGCCCTCAATGACCTTTCATCATGCTCACGTTGCTGTCAAACAATACAAGGGCAGAAACCTTGTGAGTGTCAGTATAACACTCAACACATTCCCTACATGTGTATGTAGACTGTGTGCTATGGAAAACTCAAGAAAAATATGTTGAGTAATCTTTTGTATACTATAATAGTCTTTCTCGATTTATCTGCCTATGAACATACTTGACATAGCAAATAAACATGTTTTGTTGTGCAAAGTCCGTTACCTGTGATGGTAGATTGCTGTTGTGTGTATTCCAGTTTCCACTGTTGCAGTTTTAGGATGATACCGTCAACATAAGCTTCATAAAAGGTAGATTGTCCTGTTTAAGCCACAAACATCATGATCCGTCTTAAAAGTGTTTGTCTGACAAGGAAGGGTGTGAGAAAAAGAGAGAGGGAGTGAAAGGGAGGGACATGTTGAGAGGGAGGTGGTTGTTTTGAACAGTGGAGCAGTTTTGAAATAAACACACACAGGAGAACGGCCCTGTTAAATTAAATACAATCCCATTCCATTTATCTCACTTCTGAGGTCAGAAGATTTTCACTCTGCTCTGATTGAATTAACTCCGCTTTAATGCAGTGTTATTTTAGTATCATTGAAATAGTCATATGTAGTATAGCATGCACAACTCAGAATTAATGTGTAAAGACTTTTTTTAATAACACAGGAGAAAAATGAACAGGCCGAATACACTTTAACATAATACCAGAAAGGGAACAGAATGAAACACAGAGGTTAAATACAGGGAGCAGTGTTCAAGAAACCAATTTGAAATGATTCAAGCTTTGTGAATTTGCATTATCCTGCTGGAAGCAGCAATCAGAGGATGGGTACATGGTGGTCATAAATGGATGGACATGGTCAGAAACAATGCTCAGGTAGGTTATGGCATTTAAAAGATGCCCAATTGTCACTAAGGGGCCTAAAGTGTGCCAAGAAAACATCCCCCACACCATTACACCACCACCACCAGCCTGCACAGTGGTAACAAGGCATGATGGATCCATGTTCTCATTCTGTTTACGCCAAATTCTGACTCTACCATCTGAATGTCTCAACAGAAAGGGAACAGAACGAAACACAGGGTTTAAGTACAAGGAACAAACCAAGGGAACTAATCAAAACCAGCTGAACAGAACACTTAATTAATGAGCCTAGGTGAGATCAGGTAACGTCAGGGAGATCGAACAGAACTAAATCACATCAGACTAATCAAAACTATGAATCTGACAGATATTATATTATAGTTTATTTCAATGTATTTTGAATAAGTTTTATTTTTATATTTTCCATTTTCTTTTTAGCTTAGACTATCTGTCTTTAAAGCTTTTATTCATTTTTATTTCACTTTTAGTTTTAGTAATTTTAGTATATCAAGTTTATATACAGTGTATATATATATATATATATATATATATATATATATATATATATATATATATATATATATATATATATATATATATACAGCTCTGGAAAAAATTAAGAGACCATTGCAAAATGATCAATTTCTCTTGTTTTACTATTTATAGGTATGTGTTTGGGTAAAATTTACATTTTTGTTTTATTCTATAAACTACTGACAACATTTTTCCCAAATTCCCAAAAAATATTGTAATTGAGAGCATTTATTTGCTGAAAGCCACAACTGGTAAAAATTAAAAAAAAATTGCAGTGGTCTCTTAATTTTTTCCAGAGCTGTATATATATATATATTTATATAATTCTTATTTTTTATTTTATTTCAGGAAATAATATATATAGATTTTTTTATGGTTTAATTAAAATATATAAACAAACCAAAAATAAAATAAACCAAATAAAAAATAAATAAACCAAAAAAAACCCCACAAAAAACCTTTAGTCCTTGTCCGCTTAACATTCACGTTGGCATTAGCACTGAACCTAAAGATACTGAACCTAAAGGCACAGGGTTATGTTCACAAGTAAGTTGGTTGGCGTGACGTATTTTGTGACGGAAATGACTGAAACAGCGCTCATTGGTAACTTGTGAAGAGTATCCCTCAGTCACACACACTCAAATGAAGATCAGCTGTAGTTCTGATGCCTGTGCTGAACTGTGGTGTTCATCGTTCACACTAACCCTGATCAAACACGCCTGTCTGTAATTATCAAGAGCTGAAGACCTTATTCAGCTGATTCAAGTGTTTGATCAGGGTTGGAGCTGAACTTTGAAGGAAGGTAAATCTCTAAGATCTCTAGATCTCTCACAGAGGTCAGATAAATTCCAACACATAGAGACTCTTTCACCTAGATATCATCCTATAGAGATTGTGTCTGTTCCCCGAATTAGCAAATACAAAAATCTCTCAAAACCGTTTAAGAGTAAAAATTTAATTGATTTACAAACAACTAAGAACGGATATAACACAAATGAACAAATGATAAAGCTTGGGTTACTGAATATACGATCCCTTTCCTCAAAAGCACTTATTGTAAATGATATGATTACAGATCATAAACTAGATGTGCTGTGTTTGACAGAAACTTGGCTAAAACCAGACAATTATATTACTTTAAATGAGTCCACCCCTCAAGATTACTGTTATAAACATGAGCCTCGTCTGAAAGGTAAAGGAGGAGGTGTTGCTGTAATTTATAGTAACACGATCAGTTCTGCTCAAAGGTCTAATTTGAAATATAATTCTTTTGAAGGGATGGTCCTCAATGTAAAATTATCTAGTGCAAGTAATAATTCCTGTTTAACTTTTGTGCTGGCTATTCTATACAGGCCACCAGGGCACCATTCAGACTTTATCAAAGAATTTGCTGATTTTCTCTCAGAATTAGTAATGTCCTCAGATAAAGTCATAATTGTCGGTGATTTTAATATCCATGTAGATAATGAAAAAGACGCATTGGGATTGGCATTTAGAGACATTTTAAACTCTATTGGAGTTACACAACATGTATCAGGACCCACTCATTCTCGTAATCATACTTTAGATCTAATATTGTCGCATGGGATCAATGTTGATACTGTTCAAATTCTGCAGCAGAGCGATGACATCTCAGATCATTACTTCGTTGCGTGTAGATTACCTTTAGCCAAAGTCGAAAAACTAACTCCCTGTTATAAATATAGTAAAACTATCACTCCTAACACAAAAGATAGCTTTATAAATAATCTTCCTGATCAGTGTCATCTACTTAACATCTCAGATAGCCTAGAAGAACTTGATGTTGCAACAGAAACTAACTCTCTCTTTTCCAGCACTTTAGACACTGTTGCTCCGTTACGCTTAAAGAAGATTAAAGAAAATAGTCCAACACAGTGGTACAACGAGCACACCCGGGCCCTCAAGAGAGCAGCCAGAAAAATGGAGCGGAGCTGGAAAAAAACTAAGCTAGAGGTTTTTCGCATTTCATGGAAAGACAGCTCTATTGCATTCAGAAAGGCCTTAAGATCAGCTAGATCTACTTACTTTTCTACCCTCTTAGAAGAAAACAAATACAACCCTAGGTATTTATTTGATACAGTGACTAAATTAACAAGAAATAAAGCCTCAACCCCAGATGCTTTAAATCAGCACAGCACTAATGACTACATGGACTTCTTTACTTGCAAAATTCATAATATTAGAGAGCAAATTATAACCATGCAACCGTCTACTACAATATTCCAAAATACAGTAAATTTTAGTGTCCCTGAAGAAAAATTCCACTCCTTCATTGCTATTGGGGAGGAAGAATTGTCTAAACTCGTTAAATCATCAAAATCAACAACATGTATGCTAGACCCAATACCAACTAAGCTACTGAAAGAGATGCTTCCAGAAATCATAGATCCTATTCTTAATATAATTCATTCTTCTTTGTCATTAGGATACGTACCAAAAACCTTTAAGCTGGCTGTAATTAAACCGCTTATTAAAAAACCACAACTTGATCCTACAGAATTAGTTAATTACAGGCCGATATCGAATCTACCTTTCTTGTCAAAGATTCTAGAAAAGGCAATATCTTTACAACTATGTTCCTTTCTAGAAAGAAACAGCATCTACGAGGATTTCCAGTCAGGATTTAGACCATATTATAGTACTGAGACTGCTCTCATTAGAGTTACAAACGATTTGCTCTTATCATCCGATCGTGGTTGTATCTCTCTGTTAGTGTTACTGGACCTTAGTGCTGCATTTGATACAATTGACCACAAAATCCTTCTGAATAGACTTGAAAATTATGTTGGCATTAGTGGAGTTGCATTAGCCTGGTTCAAGTCATACTTATCTGAGCGTTATCAGTTTGTAGCAGTAAATGAGGAGATATCATATCGGTCACGGGTTCAGTATGGAGTTCCTCAAGGTCCAGTACTAGGACCATTGCTTTTCACCCTGTACATGCTTCCTTTGGGTGGAGTTATTAGGAAGCATGGCATTAGCTTTCATTGTTACGCTGATGATACTCAGCTCTATATTTCTTCTCATCCTGATGAAACGAACAAATTCACTAAATTAACAGAATGCATAACTGATATAAAAAATTGGATGACTAATAACTTTCTACTGCTTAATTCTGAAAAAACAGAGATTCTAATTATTAAACCAAAAAGTTTAGCACATAATAATCTACACTACTGCCTAACACTCAATGGTTGCTCTGTCAAGTCTTCGTCGTCAGTTAGAAACCTGGGTGTGCTCTTTGATACCAATCTTTCATTTGAAAGCCATGTTTCTAGCATCTGTAAAACGGCATTCTTCCATCTTAAAAATATATCTAAATTGCGACATATGCTATCTAAGACAAATGCGGAAAAGTTAGTTCATGCGTTCATGAGTTCAAGGCTAGATTATTGTAATGCTTTACTAGGTGGTTGCCCTGCACTCTTAATAAAAAAATTCCAGCTGGTCCAAAATGCAGCAGCTCGAGTTCTTACTAGAACCAGGAAGTATGAGCATATTAGCCCAGTTCTGTCAAACCTGCACTGGCTTCCTATTAAACACCGAATACATTTTAAAATCTTGCTAATGACTTACAAAGCATTAAATGGTTTAGCTCCACAGTACTTGAGCGATCTCTTAACACATTATAGTCCTTCACGTCTATTGCGATCCCAAAAAACTGACCAGCTTATAATACCTAGAATATCAAAGTCAACTACTGGCGATCGATCCTTTTCCTATTTAGCTCCTAAACTCTGGAACAGTCTTCTTATTACAGTTCGGGAAGCAGACACACTCTGTCAGTTTAAATGTAGACTAAAAACACATCTCTTCAACCTGGCATACACATAACACATTATACATAAATTTTTAATCCAAATCATGTAAAATGATTGTTAGGCTGCATAATTTAGAAAAGCCGGAACCGGGAACATTCCCATAACACCTGATGTACTCGATACATCAGAAGAAGAATGGCATCTACGCTGATATTGGTTTCTGTTTATTCCGAGGTTATCGTGGTAAGCTGGATCCGGGCCGTATCCAGATCAGATGAAGGACCTGGACACGAGCACAGCACTGCCCTGGGGTGTCTGCGGAGACCGTGACTCTACTGGACCCTCCCCTGTGACGATCATGAACCCATCTCTAACCGGACCAAATTGGATTTCATATTGGACTTGAATTGTTGTATAATAATCATGCACAGTTTGGCTGTTGCCCAGAGGAGAACTGGTCCTCCGACTGAGCCTGGTTTCTCCCAAGGTTTTTTCTCCATTCTATTCTTCATTCGTTACGTCACCTGCCAGAGTTTTGGTTCCTTGCCGCTGTCGCCTATGGCTTGCTCAGTTGGGGAAACTTAACACTTAAAATTCATCAATTGTATTGATTCACCTGCTCTTTTGGGACTTCTGTTCAGCCAAACAAACTTTGTTTATATTGTTTTTCCTGTAAATCTGCTTTGAAACTGCTTTGTTCTTTGTAAAAAGCGCTATATAAATAAAGGTGACTTGACTTGACTTGACTTAAGAACAGGATAGGGCCCATGGTGTACGTGACGTCAACCCATATGACCCTGAAGCGAATGGGATTATTAGGAATTATTATGAGTTTTCTTATGCACACAATAGGTGTGTATAAGAAAAATACAAATATTTTAAACTATAAACCATTGTTATCAGGCAAATGTCACATACACAGATTCAATGTCAGCACAGTGTAAAGTGTAATGTAAGCAAATTCATGCCAAAAGTGACAATCTTCTTGTGCTATGTGGACTCGCAGAGATAGTGTGAGGGGTTGATTCAGTATTCCTCAAAATGAAGAAAAATTTAGAATATAATGCTAACCTGCAATAATGATGTTAAATAACACTAATATACTTTATTTTATTTAATCTCACTTTAGCTACTGTGTTTGCTGCTGACATTCGATGATCCAATTCAACCATACCAATAAGCAAAACTGACTTCAAACATCACAATTGTGTTTCTTTTTTTCAAATTTTTATACAATACAGAATAGCAGCACAGCTGAAAGGTTTGTTTGAGCTGAACCCTCTACTGTACAGGTGTGAACTGGCATTTCCTAAAGCCTTTTGCCAAAAAGAGATTTTCAAACCAAAGGAACATATCACATTATTTTCCATAAAAAGTAACTAATTAAAGTTCCCTTTATTTAGTGTCTTTTGGGGGAGTAACAAAATATTGTGATGCATTACTTTCCAAAGTAACTTCCCCCAACACTGCTTGTATCATTAATATGTAATGATAAAACCAGATGCTTTTGCAATAGAAATTTCGGACATCAAAATACAGCTGAAATCGTCTCAGGTAACACATGTAACCATAGTTCCCTGAAGAGGGAACAATATGCTGCATCAAAAGCATCAAGGTATTCCTGTAGCGCTTTTGACGCAGCGCGAGTTCCCTTGAAAAGGAACGTCTCAGGTTACATATGTAACCATAGTTCCCTGAAGAGGGAATGAGACACTGCATCAAAAGCGCTAGGGGAATACCTTGACGCTTTTGACGCAGTGCAAGTTCCCTTGAAAGGGAGCAGCGGTTCCTCAAGTTCAGCAGCCAAAATACAAAAATAAAAGAAATATTTAGAATATTAGACGTGTTACGATCATGAACCCTGTCACTCCCCCGTCTGGCTCCAGAGGGAGCTCTCACACTTATACTGACCAACACGCACTACATTTCCCACAATGCTGTTCAGTGGTCTGATTTCTGCACCAGCTGTTCTGAATCACACAAACTATAAAACACTTACTCACACGAACTGTGATCACAAAGTCTTGTTTTCTTAAGTGCGCACTTCCGAGCGGGTTTCATAGTCCTGTCTGTTTGCCTGCCTGTTCCGATCTGTTTGCCTGTTTCTTGACCACGACCTTGCCTGTTCCTGATATTAGTGTTTGTTCCTGCTTTGACTCTGCCTGCACGACTACCCTGTGTTTCAATAAAGACACGCATTTGGATCAACCCTGGTCTTCGTTACAAAACGAAAGAGAGTTTTACTATTAAGTACCTCGGTCAAAGAGCGACACCAATGAAAAACTTATAGCAACTGCCAAAATTAAATACAGATAAAATCTCACATGAGGTAATGATTCTATTTCACTGTAATTTGATCAATGCAATAACCTACAACTATCATGTCAGCAACTGCTAACAGCCTAAATGGCCTAAATTGGTCAAACTGGAGAAAATTGATGGATTAATTAGAGCTAAAAATTAATTAGAGCTCTTGAAAAGGTTTTAAATAATTATCTGAGGGTTGGTTTTTTATTTTATTTTTATTTTTTTTGCGCGAGAGCCCTCAGCTCAATTAGATAAAACTGCATCATTGTGCCTGTGACCATTTGTCCAAGTGTTTATGTATGCTGGTTTGGGAGATATGGTATGAAAGACAAAAACTGTTAAGAGGAAGATGAGAGAATGAAGATTAAAAATGATTCCAATATTAAGAGCAAGAGAATAATATTCAGAAAGACAGGGGGACAGAGTCTTCCATGCTAAGTAGGTCGACTAGAGTCAGATGAAGGAAGAACAAAATGAGCGACATGAGGGAATACAGTAGAACTATGGAGCTTTATAATAAGGATTGTAATAGCACAGGGAGTGAGCAATGAAAGACAGAAAACCATGGCAACACATGTGAATCATGCAAACTGAACTGTGTTGCCCTCAGTGAACTACAGTCACACCGAGCTGATATATTCTCACTCATAGCCATCTTACTGGGACTCTCAGCGATGAAGATTCCCACGTTCCTTTCATTTCCAGCACAGAACTGAATCTTATATCCATCTCCATCTGATCCAGGAGACCAATATCACATTTAAAGTAACAATGAAATCAAAATGAAGCCTTTTTTTGGGGAACATTGCTGTCACTCCCTCACACCACATTGACATTTAGTTTGTTTTCATTCAGTCACATGTGTTACTTTGAATTTTCCCACCACTCATCAGTCACCATGGACTCTGATCATCACAGCTGTTCATCACCATGTACATTTAAGTTCTCCTCGTTCATTCCTTGTTGGTCAGTTGTTGTTTGTGTTTGAGTTTCATGCACGCTGTTACTTCGTTGACATCATTATGGATTACCTCAGTTTTGTTGCAGAAAATCTTTATGTTTATGGAAACCCTTTGAACAGTGTAGTATTTATTGTAGTATTTATTCAAAATGATTTATTTGTGCACATCATCATTATTTTGTCCCAACCTACTTCTTTAAAAAAAAAAGTTTCACTGAGATATACACTCACCTGAAAGATTATTAGGAACACCTGTTCAATTTCTCATTAATGCAATTATCTAATCAACCAATCAGATTGCAGTTGCTTCAATGCGTTTAGGGGTTGGTCCTGGTCAAGACGGGCCGGTCTGAGAATTTCACAATCTGCTCAGTTACTGGGATTTTCACACACAACCATTTCTAGGGTTTACAAAGAATGGTGTGAAAAGGGAAAAACATCCAGTATGCGGCAGTC
This sequence comes from Rhodeus uyekii, assembly GCA_037043235.1. NCBI lineage: Eukaryota > Metazoa > Chordata > Actinopteri > Cypriniformes > Acheilognathidae > Rhodeus > Rhodeus uyekii. The sequence continues at coordinate 123,141 of JAWRVZ010000226.1, forward strand.
CTGTGGGAGAAAATGCCTTGTTGATGCTAGAGGAGGAGGAGAATGTGCCGACTGATTCAAGCTGATAGAAGAGCAACTTTGACTAAAATAGCCACTTGCTACAACAGAGGTATGCAGCAAAGCATTTGTGAAGCCACAACACGCACAACCTTGGGGCGGATGGGCTACAACAGCAGAAGACACTCATCTCCACTACAAAAAGGAAAAAGAGGTTACAATTTGCACGAGCTCACCAAAATTGGACAGTTGAAGTCTAGAAAAATGTTGCCTGTTCTGATGTGTCTCGATTTCTGTTGAGACATTCAGATGGTAGACACTTTCATGGCACACTTTAGGTGCCAATTGGGCATCGTTTAAATGCCACGGCTTACCTGAGCATTGTTTCTGGCCATGTCCATCCCTTTATGACCACCATGTACCCATCCTTTGATGCTACTTCCAGCAGGATAATGCACCGTCACAAAGCTCGAATCATTTCAAATTGGTTTCTTGAACATGACAATGAGTTCACTTAACTAAAATGGCCCCACAGTCACCAGATCTCAATCCAATAGAGCATCTTTGGGATGTTGTGGAACGGGAGCTTCGTGTCCTGGATGTGCATCCCACAAATCTCCATCAACTGCAAGATGCTCCTATCAATATGGGCCAACATTTCTAAAGAATGCTTTCAGCATCTTGTTGAATCAATGCCACGTAGAATTAAGGCAGTTCTGAAGGCGAAAGGGGGTCAAACACAGTATTAGTTTGGTGTTCCTAATAATCCTTTAGGTGAGTGTATACGTCACAATCATAGCATTTTTTCACAATCACAATCATAGCATTTTTTCACTCCTAAAATACCTTCTCTGCTTTTTAAAGAGTTATAAATAAATATTTTTGTATGTTATTTTCCCTAAACAACAATGTGTCTTTCAGGGTTCGGGAAGGACGCGAGGACCCAATCGCAAGGGGGAAGATAATTTATTAACAGAAATGAAAAACAGAAAACAAAAATCAAACAAAACCACAACGAGGGGGGAAAACAGACAAGGATTAGACTAGGATTCAACAAGGACTCAACTAGACTACAACTAGGACTCGACTAGACTAAAACAAAGACTTGACAAGACACACGACTCAAGAAAATGAAGCAGCACAGGACAGCAAACATGATGGGATTATAAAGGGAGCACATGGGGGAGTTAACAAGGGAAGGCAGCTGGGGCAAATCAAACTAATGACAATGAAACAAGACGGGCGGGGTAACAGACAAGACATGGACGCAGCCAATGCACATCGCTGCGTGTTAACATTAAACAAAGGCGACATGTAGCTGGTGACAACCAAACTGCGCGTGACAAGAACACACAACATGAAAGCATGCGGCCGATGAAAACACGAACCGCATGCTTACAACACTGCACACAGACAGGACTCACAACATTGCGGTAGTGTCAGAGCTCTGCCACAACAACAAGAGATTACTAGACTGAATATGGCAGAACCCTGACAGTATCACTATTAAAACGTTACAGTGTGTTCAACTGCCAGATTCAGCAACATTGGTTCAACCAATTGTGTGAGTTTGGGGGCAGGAATATGTTTATTCGACCAATGGTAAGCACTGGAATATGTTTGAAAACAATCTGTAATATATTTTATTTGCACTAAGAGATTAGATTACATTTACACTATAATTGAAGCATATGCTATTTATACAGTGAAAAAGCGATAGATTATATTTACACTATGTAAAAACAGTGTAGATTTATATCATAGTAGTTAGTAAATAGTAGTTAGATGCTATAAATACTGGAAGATACTATTTGCACCTCAGTGTTGTTGTAAATTAAACAGTATGCAATAATAACAGTGTAAATTCTTATATTCATTAATATTATTAAATGCATGCTGCCTTTTTGGCAAAGTAAAGCCCTCCATAACCCAAAACGATAAACGCTCTGTTGACTGATGCGCAAGTTCACATTGTTTACCACCAATAAATATTATTTTAGTTTTACGAAACAAATTATGGAACAAAAAGAATATGTTTAATTGATGCATCTGATGTTATTAATGATCTGTTTTGGCATCATAACATCGCTTAATCAAACACTAGCCTCTGGTACACCATGGATTAGTTATTTTAATAACCACTGTCATCTGTTATGAGCGATTTCTCAAAACATATTTTCAATGTCCTATGTGTGATTACTAATCTGCACTGGTTAAATGTTATGTTTAGTTTACCAATAGTGCACTGAAAGCTCCTGTCCCCAAGACAGATTCCTGGTGTGTGTAAACATACCTGGCAAATGAAATAATTCTGATTCTGATATTAAAAAGATTGTTTGTACATAAATGCATGTTTGAAAAAATAAGGTTTTGACATTACGCTTGCGATTACAAAGCATTCATTTATTCGAACTTGTATATCCACCAACTTGAATGTACTTCTTCAAATATTATAAAGTAATCAATAAACAATCACATAGATACATATTAACCTACTGTACCAAGATTTCTCCTATGAGCACCTTTATTGCTTTCATTTAAAACTCATTGACGTCTGAAGTATGCCAGAGTGTTCAAAATTAAATCTGAAGAGCCTGTGTGCTCAGATACATTAATAAATACACACAGCAGGGCATTTTCGGTGTACCATGAACTGGAAAGACTGGTTTATGAGTAATTATGTGCAGCTATTTTAGCACGTGTTGCCTGTTTATCACGTGCGGTATTGCAACCTGCAGTGCGATCCTTTGAGAAGATGCCCTTTGTCATTCACCCTTCAACAGCATGTTTAGCGAGAGCAGGGGTTACTAAAGATGTTTTGCTCCAGCGTCTTTCTGTCTATGACGGCTGCATCATCTCCCTGTCTCTTTAATAAATGAAGCGTGCAGCATGTGATCTGGCATCAAAGGCTTTGATAGAGCTACATATAGCAAGCTAAAAATAACTCACCCTCCTTTGATATTTTGATAGTTTTTTTAAAACGTTTTTTTAACTGATTTGCCATGTCTCCTGACTATCTAAATAGCATTTTGGGACTTATGGTGCTCATAACATAATGTTTTGAGACATTATATTAGACCAGTTTACATGTACAGGTGACACATGTCCTAGTTGTCTTAATGTTAAGATTATTTGCCATTTCTCTCATGGAATATCAAAAGTGTTCAAATAAACTAAATTACTAATAGTCTAATTGTTTTTGTGGTATTACTCCAACTCCAAAAATCATAAAATATTCTATACAAATATTCATTAAAGTCCACATGAGATCAAAATGAAGGGTTTTTTTTGGCTTTTAATATGAAAGTGTTAGCCTTGCTGTTACCTATAAGTGTGCTTTCACATTTATTAGATATAAGCATTTAAAACTTACAGTCTCTCACTTCCGACAATATATGGATGAGTGATTTTGATGACATCACTTTGCACTTTGCATTTTCTCTTCAATCACATGTTCTCTAGAATCTTATGAGACAACTCTTCCCTGCAATTGACGTAATTTTTCAGGCTTTCCGTGCTGTCACTGTTATATGGTAGGATGTGCTATTATGCATCTTTTGTAAGAATAAGAATAAGCAGAAAAAAGCGACAAAAGCATTTCTTATGCACATTGTAGTCTCTGAACGTGATTTTATTTGCTTTTTGTTCAAAATATAGCTTTTTTTTTTAAAGGACTTTCAAGTGTAGATAAAATGTGCTGGATATATATTGCATGCTCAGATTTTCATAAAAAAAAATATATTCTGGGGTCCATGAAAAATTATGTGAAAATTATAAAAAATGCTGCCAGTGACTGGAAAGTTAATAATAATAATAATAATAATAATAATAATAATAATAATAATAATAATAATAATAATAATAATAATAATAATAATAATAATAATAATAATAATAATAATAATGTCAGAATCTTTTAGTGTCCGAAGATTTATTCTTTTAAGTTTTATCTGTTTTATAACCATCTCGATTAGGATGTCATTTAGAATTCTCTGAACTTTGCAACTGTGTGCAATGTAGTCCCACGAGTATCACAGATGTGATTTCTATCTGGTAACTACCAGATTATACAGAGTTCACATACTATATGTACACTCACATCTGCCAGCACCTTAAAGAGCAAAAATCATTAGCCGAGCAATGTCAAACTGCCTTTCTCCATCACATTCATTTGAATTACATGACTTTTGAAACTTAAAAAAACAGCCCAAAAGTCTGTAAAATATCCCCACCAAATACTGAAGGAATTAATAGATAAACAAATTATTTCAGTGCGCAAGCTCAAAAACATATGAAGGTTCAACAAGAAGAGGAGCTCAAACATATAATCATAGAATATTTCTCATACAAAAAAAAAAAAAAGAGATTTTAGAGGCCAAATGCAAAACGTTTTTGATTTACATTGTTATAAATGTAATTTATGATGATTTACAGTGTCGTAAATTTAAAATGTTTTGTATTTGACCTCTTAATTGTAATGGTTTGTGGCTGATATGAAGCGCACAATGAAGGAGTAAACAAAACAAGAAAAACACACAGGAGATGACATGCAGATCCTGAATAGAACAACCATTACAACATAAACGATACAGGACAAAGAACTCAAAGGACTTAAGTACACAGAGCAAACAAAGGAGACTAGACGGCACACAGGTAAATGGAGTGAATAACGAGGTAAATCAAGTCAGTGACTATGACAGCCAATAAGGAGCAGTTGCATGGGAAATTAGGTCAAATTAAACAGGCAAACAGAGACAGGGAAAACAGAAGATACATATGACATTACTCCCCCCTCCTGGAAGAAGTGGAAAAAGTCCCACAAGATAGCCCACTTGGGTCGTAGCAGGTAAAGGGCAGATAGTGGCAGGTACGGGAGCCTGCAGGATGGTGCCGGCAATACAGGGAGCCAGGAAGGCACCAGCAATACAGGAAGCCATGGAGATGCTGGCAGTGCAGGGAGGTGTAGGGAGTCAGGGAGGTGTAGGGAGCCAGGGAGGTGTAGAGAGTCAGGGAGGTGTAGGGGGCCAGGGAGTTGTAGGGAGTCAGGGAGGTATAGGGAGCCAGGGAGGTGTAGAGAGTCAGGGAGGTGTAGGGGGCCATGGAGGTGTAGGGGGCCATTAAGGTATAGGGAGCCAGGGAGGTGTAGAGAGTCAGGGAGGTGTAGTGGGCCATGGAGGTATAGAGAGTCAGGGAGGTGTAGGGGGCCAGGGAGGTGTAGGGGGCCATGGAGGTATAGAGAGTCAGGGAGGTGTAGGGGGCCAGGGAGGTGTAGGGAGTGAGGGAGGTGTAGGGAGCCAGGGAGGTGTAGAGTCAGGGAGGTGTAGGGGGCCAGGGAGGTGTAGAGAGTCAGGGAGGTGTAGGGGGCCAGGGAGGTGTAGGGAGTCAGGGAGGTGTAGGGGGCAAGGGAGGTATACGGAGTCAGGGAGGTGTAGAGAGTTAGGGAGGTGTAGGGAGTCAGGGAGGTGTAGGGGGCAAGGTAGGTATACGGAGTCAGGGAGGTGTAGGGGGCCAGGGAGGTGTTGGGAGCCATGGAGGTATAGAGAGTCAGGGAGGTGTAAGGGGCCAGGGAGGTGTAGGGAGCCAGGGAGGTGTAGAGTCATGGAGGTGTAGGCGGCCAGGGAGGTGTAGAGAGCCAGGGTGATGTAGGGGGCCAGGGAGGTATAGGGAGCCAGGGAGGTGTAGAGTCAGGGAGGTGTAGGGGGCCAGGGAGGTGTAGGGAGTCAGGGAGGTATAGGGAGCCAGGGAGGTGTAGAGTCAGGGAGGTGTAGGGGGCCAGGGAGGTGCTGGTAGTGCAGGGAGGTGCAGGGGGCCAGGGAGGTGTAGGGGTCAGGGAGGTATAGGGAGCCAGAGAGGTGTAGAGAGTCAGGGAGGTGTAGGGAGTCAGGGAGGTGCTGGTAGTGCAGGGAGGTATAGGGAGTCAGGGAGGTATAGGGAGCCAGGGAGGTGCTGACAGTGCATGGCGGTGTAGGGAGCCAGGGAGGTGTAGGGGGCCAGGGAGGTATAGGGGGCCAGGGAGGTATAGGGAGTCAGGGAGGTGTAGGGAGTCAGGGAGGTTTTCGCAGTGCAGGGAGGTGTAGTGGGCCAGAGAGGTATAGGGAGCAAGGGAGGTGTGGGTAGCCAGAGAGGTGCTAGCAGTGCAGGGAGCCAGGGAGGTGCTGGCAGTGCAGGTAATCATGGAGGTGTAGGGAGCCAGGGAGATGCTGGCAGTGCAGCGAGCCACAGATGTATAGGGAACCAGGGAGGTGCCGGCAGTGCAGGGAGGTGTAGGGAGCTAGAGAGGTGAAAGCAGTGCAGGGAGCCAGAGAGGTGCTGGCAGTGCAGGGAGTCAGGAAGGATTAGGGAGCCAGGGAGGTGCCGGCAGTTCAGGAGCTCAGGGGGCATGGAGCTAATGAGGTGCCAGAAGTGCAGGGATCCAGGGAGGTCCCGGCAGTTCAGGGAATTAGGGAGGTGCTGGCCGCTCAGGCTTATACACAAAATACTATAGTATTTAAAGTCAGCATGAATTGGAAGCTGTGTCTTTTTTCCCTTATGTGATACATATCTGAGTGAAATGACTTCTTGAACAAGAAAAAAATGTAAGGTGGGACTTGATTTTGTCCATCAGGAATTGATTGGATAGTTGTGGTTTTCTATTGCTTTGATGTGATGTCATGTGAGTGACAGGTTGGCCCACTCTCAGGCCAGTAAACACCATCAGAGAAGAGAAGATGCTGCAAGAGGCAGATGTTATTTTGATTAAAGATTATGAGGGCACATGACAGTTTTAACAGTGTGCATAACAATTTGACACAAAGTGTCAAACATGTCTAGTTGCTGGACAGTTTTTTAGATAATGTGATGAATTTGAAACAGTTTTTCATTTTTAGTCCATTTACTGTTTCCCCCAAAAGATATAATTTTAGCAGAATGCAACTACAGTATAATAATGAGTAATGTGCAGAACAAATAATGCTTTAACTTTCTTACGGACATTATTTAGACTGAAGGTAAAGAACAGGCTTTTCAGTTTCATATCCCAGTGGTCCATTAATTCCATTGCTGACTCCAGAATGTCTCAGAGATGTTAGTGCCAGTTCATAATGGAGTCAAATTCTTAATGCAATAAAAGAGAATGTATCCCACTTTGTTGAACATTCGTCCATTTCTAAAGCCATTTTGTGAACAATTTGAGGTTGGCACAATTTAATAATCTAATTTTAACATTCAAACATCCAATTTCTAATTCTTTGTGTTGCATGCCGCGTCTAACACATCCTAAAAGAGACGTAAAGTGATTTGGTCAAAGCTAGCGTGATACACAAATGGTAAAATTATGCAACGGCATGTTACTTCACATAACACAGAAAGCAATTTGCCCTAAATAAGAAATCTCCATTAGTTTGCCAGTTGTATTCAGGGTTCGTTTTAAGTAACTCTTACACAATGCAGTTATATAAAACGCCACCATGCAGAAGTGTGCGTTGGTTGAAGGGAGATACAACAAGGCCTCAAGGTTTCAAAAGTTTTTTTTTATTCACAACTCTTTTGAATTATTCAGGATTTTTTTAAAACAAAGTCAGCTTCATCCGAGCAGGATACGCAGTGACCATTAAAGTTTGTGCGGCTCTCTGTGGTAAGAAATAGGCATGAAATATTGATTAGATGGCATGATTGGATTTGTTTGTTGTAAATGTTCTGTATGGGAGAAGGACGGACGACAACATTCTTGTTGATGTTTTATATACAGATAAGAATGATCCATATAAAATTAATTACTTCACAAGATACCATTTAAAATGCATTAACATCATGCTAATTCATATTTACTCTGAGTCATATTTACAGCTGGTTATGATCCAAACAATACAATTCAAGGGAAGCTGTAGTGATGCAAGTTTTGTTTTAAAACTATAAAAATGCCACCTTAATAGGATAGGATTTAGGATTATATGATATAATAGGATTTATATGATACTTTATGATATTTTCTTTTCTTGCCAGAACTGGGTTTAAAGAAAATGCACCACATAAAATGTGAATAAATGCAATCAAGTATGAGTCATTGATTGGCGTAATCTCAGTAACTTGTTCACTCCTGTCCGTGTTTATCTTGATTTGTTTCATGGTTAGTTTTCCAACATGTTTTTTTGCTGAAGTCAAACTAGTTAAAGTTACAAAGTTACTAGAAGAGTCATTTCTGCTTTGTTAAAGCTTTCAATAATATCTTTCCAATAACAACAATAACTGTCCAATAACAACAATATCTGTCATTCATGAACATAAAAACAGTCAAAAGATTCACAAAAGTATAATGTAAACATCAAGCCAAACATTAATAGAAACCCTACCCTTGGTTTAAGATTGCTACGAGATATACATTTTATTTAATTCCCTCTGCGTATTTTATCTATACGCAGATAAGGTTTATTTTTGTCTTGTTTGTGTTTTCCCCATAGATAATCATCTGATACAAAGGCCATGAGGAAGTTGATATGTAAGCATGTGCCATGGGGAAACTAAAGTTTTTAAGATGCCCTTCATGTTATTGTGGCCATTACAAAGACACCGAATCCCAGATTAATCTAATGTTGCTACATTATGATGAGTCATATTCCAGTTTAACCGCCTAGCATTATTAAATGACATTTCAAAAGCTATTATTGTGATATTTATAGAGTATGCTACACATCTGACATTATAAAAGCATGTTTCTAATGTTTTCAACCTTGAAACTTTGCGTGTCGTGTTAATTTTTGCAACACAAAATATGCAAGCAATTTTTTTCAGGCCTTCATTTAATTTGTCTATTAATACGAGGATGCTTTAATGTGAAAACAGCAACTTTGAGACCGTGGCCGCTAACAGAGGGAAAACATGAGTAAAAACGTAGTAAAACACAATGTCGATAAACCGCCACCTGCTGTCTGTAAATCTACAATACAGCAAGTGAGCGACTCAAAGTAAAAATGGTTGTTCTCCTTAAACCAGTATGTGACCAGTCAAATAGTAATTCAAGCGTGTAGACAGAGATAAATCATTCCAGAAATAAGAATTGGCGAGAGAAAAACCGATAAAGAGAGAAGCACTGCCATCTTGTGGCCATCAGTGGGTGCTTCGCCTGCTGAAATGGTTAGTTCAGACCAAACAGATTTCTGTCGTTAATTATTCACCCCATGTCTTTCCAAACCCGTGTGATTTTCATTCATCGGAACACAAATGAAGATCTTTTTGATGATTGACAGCTTTCTGTTCCTCTATTGACAGCTTACACATAACCACTTTCAAGGCCCATAAAGTAGGAAAGACTTTTAATTTTAGTTATTAGTAGTATTACAATTTTAAGTGACACGAGCGCTTTATTTGCGCAAAAAACAACATAATTTATCACATTATAAAAAAAGTTTAAAAAAATCTCCAACGCACGTTCACGAGAGAACCACGACGCATGCGTGTTGTGTTCAATATATAATTGGGAAAAAATGATAAATGTGTTCCAAAAATGAACTAATGTCTTACGGGTTTGGAATGAGTGTGAGAAATTCATGACAGAATTACATTAGCCCCACCACACACTCTCTCTCTCTCTCTCCCCCCCCCCCACACACACACATAATGAAATGTGTTGCTGGAATAACTATGACGGACGCTGTTAGTTCTTTCTGATAGCTTTATTAAGTCAAGAATGTGTTGAATGAAGAATGATGACGTCCACTGGTACTGGCCAAGTAGACAGTAATAAATGAAGAATGCATTCTTAAAATACTAACACTGATTTCTCAATTCAGTGCTTGGACAATGTGGAGGAGATATATTGGCTTTTGGATAGGCTATGTGTAGGATTGGCACTCATGCCGCGTGGACAAAAAAAGCTGATGGTCTGATAAACATAAAGGCTCTGGGAAGAAGCACAGGTACTTCAATAAATACAAAAATAAAATTCTAGTCCATATTTACAACAGGGAAGGGACTCAGATCTGTGCATTTATTTAGGGAGAAGCTAGATGGAAAAGAAAAAGTCATGTGCATGGTTACAGAATTGACGTTTTCACCCAAAATGTTATTAGATGATCAGGGTTTAAAAAAAAGATGCAAACTTTTAAGGGTCCGTTCACACTTGCACCCATCTGTTCCCCACCATGTAAACAGTGTGACATATTTGACTGCTGCATTGCATATCACTGTTTATTTAGCATCTTGCTCAAGTAGTTTACATTCCATTTGGATTCATCTAGCTGATTTACATTTAGGACCTATTCATTTAAAATTATATAAATATTTTTGAACACATGAACAACACTAAAAGGCTATGATTGCTCAACATATGGTTCATAATATACAGGGATAAGACGGGGTCACATTGTTCAGCACATTTTTTAAGGGAATCAGCATTTCAATTGGAATCAACAAGATCTGTCATTTCGAAAGATTTCCCCAAGCAGATCTTGTAACAAGGTCCAGTTTGTAGAAACTGTTTTTAGAAACAATTCAAGATGTGCTTATGATTTGCAGACAATTGGGATGGAAGAATTAGGACAAATGGATTAACAGGGACAGGAATAAAGGATATACTGAAAAGTTGTGTGAATGAACAAGGAAGCATTTTAACTAATGTGGAAAATATGATATAATGAACATTTCAGGAAAATAAACCCGGAAGACGGCGCTTCTGAATTCAAGCTGCTGTTGAAGCCGAAGAAGGTCACGTGGATCCGCCATGTTGGAAAGCTAAAACACGATGAAACCAAACCGAAACAGAACAGAACTGAATATTACACATAGAATAACGTGACCACATCAAAATCCAGTCATTTCCATATGAATCCACACAATCAGGAATTTCTCATGAGGGCAAATGTTTTCAGCACACTTACTTCTTGGGTTGAAGTTGGCCACACAAAATGACAAAGGACAATAAACCTTTTTGTACACTACATTTGACAAATGTGACCTCACCTTTACACAGGATTGTTGTGCTTGGGCCGTCAACTCTATACTGCAATGCAATGAAGATTTAAAGCAAACTGACTTGAAAAGTTCTGACAAGATGAACCAGATGTTGAAAATCATTGCACAGATTAAAGAAACATAAACCAGCTTCTTGGCTGGTCTTTGCTGGTTTAAGATGGTCTCCTAGCCTAGTCAAAAGGGTGCTGCTAGCTAGTCTGTCTGCCTCACCAGATGACCAAAACGTTTAAAAAAACCCAGCAGATCAGTTGTAGCAGATTTATTTTAGTTTTAAGCAGTATCAATAAAACTTTAAAGGTAAGACAATGACTACCAACATGACTCTTCCAACACCAGTTATATAAATATGGAATAGAGTGTGAAAATATGTTTTATGGATCTCTTCATTTGAGTACATTCAAACAGCAAAACAACAATTTTTTGCTTTAAATCAGGATCAAACTGTACGATTTTGCCACCAAAGACTAATTTATTGATCTTTCAAGATTTGTCTTTCTGTAGTGCAAACTCATACGTCTTTGTGTGAAGTGTATTCACTACTGGACAAATTCGTACCGAATGTGCCTTGGTTTATATGAAGCTTAAACAACCAGATCTTCACAATAGAAAGCTTCTTATAACCCTGCATTCATTCATCCCATTTGTTTTTAAAGTAGCCAAATGTGGTAAACCTCTGGTACAATGTCTTCTTCAGAAAAAGCCTTGACTAGGGTCATTTCTCTTTCCGATCAGATGTCTTGAACAGATATGAAAGATTGAGATCTGAGGTTATTTCCTGTAAAAATATTGTAAATGCCAAAAGAGAGTGTAGAGGCCATGAAACCACTTAAAAATATACTTACAAAATACCACAGGGATAAAGGAAAGGAAATCTATCAGTCGCCTGGTTTTCGTTTCAGTCTTTGAAGCAGGAAGTCTTGACGTCTTTTTTCTGCAAGGAGCTCTTGAATTCTTTTGTTATGCGTTTTCTCACGGAACGAGACTCTCTTTTTGGGGACAAAGTGGTTCAGTGCGACCTCGTTTGGACTGACAATCCTGTAGGGCACGTCAATGGAGTTATTCTCCTTCTTGTCTTGTGATCGATTGAGAATGACTATGGCAGGAAGGCTCGTTGTTGCAGTAACGTTTGGCGGGAGCGTTGTCATAACCGTCGTCTGGATGTTTTCATTCCCAGGTGTGCTTGTATACTGTGGAGTGGTTGACCAAGGCTCTGTAGACGATGAGATGAACTCATGAGATTCGGATTCTGAGAAGAGTTCATCTGAGACGTCAGTCCATGTTTCGTTCTCGTAAAAGGGGGTGCTGCTTTCCTCTTCGTAGTCAAGTGTGCTGGGAAGCTTAGTGTCCACAGTGACAGAACCAGTGGCGAAAGTGATCGTGGTTCTTTGTTTTAGGGTCATTGGGTTCAGAGTGGTTGTGTGGCCCCAAGATGTGGGGTTGGTGCTGATGTTTCTCCACCTGCTGACTGATGGTGTGATTGTTGTGCTGGGCTTCTGTGAGGTCCTGTACAGCTGTGTCATGGTCAAGAGACCTGTTGCAGTGGGAGTTATGGGAGAGGCAATAGTGGTCCAGGGTCTAGTCAGGTTGAATTCAGAAGTGTACTTGACCTCGTTGCAGGTCTTGCAGCACATCTGCCTATAGCCAGAGTTGAAGCAGTACTTACTGAGAACTTCTATCTGACAGAACGCAGATTTGTCTCCTTTACAGCGGGACCCTGAAAGATAAACCAGCAAAAGGCTGACGTCAATACAATAACGGTGGAGAAAAAAGAACATTTATTAAATATAACAAAATTTTATATATATATATATATATATATATACAGTAATACCTTGGTTTACGAGTGACTTTGTATACAAGCAAATCGGTGTACGAGCATGGAAAGTCAAATCGGTGTACAATCATTGTATCGAAGTGCGAGACATTTTTTCCCTCACCCACGTGCATTTTTTTGTGGAAAAGTCCTGATGCTCAGCATCTTCGTTCAAATTTTTACTAGAAATATCCTAATGACAGCCTCTCACAAAGACTATCACCCCTTCACTCGTTCATTCTCTCAGCGTCGCTCGGTTTGGTTTCATCATTCACTACAGTGATACTTTTATGAGAGATTTACAGCGGTTTTACCTCGTGTTGTTAACATTAATTGTGATCGCTATTGTTCACGTAGTGAAATACGTGAACAAAAATATAAATCCAAGTCGAGGGCTGGGCTGGGGTTTTGTTTTGATGGCCGGTCCTTTGAGGGCGCCGGCGAATTGTGAGTTCGCGCTGCGCATTTTACAGGCTGTTTAAGTAGCAATATATGCATAAAATAAAAGGCAGACTCGTGAGTGCAATTCAGCAACTGTATTCAAACATAAACCGCGGCAACAACCGCAACATAGCCCAAAGCAATCGATTGCCGATTGCATGATACATTACATCCCGTAACACAGGCTGCAGCCTCTCACTGTACGTGAGGGCGAAGAAAAAAACGTTCCCTCGCCGCTTCATTTCCTCATCCATTCAGACGCAGAAGAAAGCGAAGAAACTGGAGAAACAGATGTTCCTGCCAACTGAGACACTGATGAAAAATTAACTCCAGAAGAATGGGAGCAACTCTTTAGTGTCTCTGATGAGGAATCTGACGTCGAAGGATTTTAAATAAATATTTTTACCGGTAATTCTCTTTCGGTATTGTGTTCATTAGTTTATGTTGTCAATAAATATGGTATATATTTTATATAAGTTATATATGTTATATAAGTATATGTTATACAATAAATAAATGTTTTTTATCATGGCTGCACGTGTTCAACAACGTTTTTTGTCAATTACAATGCTTGGTGTGAAACAAAATTTTATACCGATTTTTAATCGAAAATTAGGGGTGCGCGTTATACACGTGTGCGCGATATACTCGAATAAATACGGTACGTACAGTACAGCATATAGACAATGACCTCAAGATGAGTAAGAAAGAAGGGATGAAATTCTCCCTGTAATCAGTAAAACCCTCCTCTCGTCTCCTTCACGCCAGCAGCGACGCGACTCAAAGATAAAGTGCGCGTTACAGTAAATCGTCAAGTATTTTTAGAGTTTAATTGTCAATTATTAATTAGTATTTAAATGAGATCTTAATGATTATAATGTTAAATGTCATTAATAGGATAAAAAAAATGTATATATTTAAAATGGGCATTTATGGTAATGCAGAACGAATCGATTGATTTTTAGTGCATTCTTATGGGGAAAATTGTTTTGGTGTATGAGAATTTTGAGTTACGAGCTCTTGGAACGAATTAAACTCCTAAACCGAGGTATTACTGTATATATATATATATATATATATATATATATCATATAATAATGTATTATTAATAATATAATATATAAATTAAATATGAAAATTAATGAACAAGAGGCTTAGTACGGAGTTAGTGACATCAATACAATATTGAAAAAAAATGTGGATGTGAAAGTAATGTAAGATTAAAAATGTTTAAAAAAAATGCAATAAGAAAATAAGAAGAACAACGCCAGAAAATGAGGAAAAAGCACTAAGCAAAACAGCAACATAAAATTATAGAGCAAGAGCACTGTATATTCAATACTATATTCAATATATTACTTGACCCTTTATTCCCATAAACACAGCCGACAAGAAACCACATAGTTACATAGTGACTTCCTGTCAAATATAGAGCGTGTACAAGACAACACATATAACTTTTCTCAGTACAATGTAAACTGCTTTGAAATGTCACACCATTCACAGTTTAGTAAACATTTTGGTAAAACATCTCAACACCATCAAATCCATTGAAAAACTGACAATTTTGAGGATTATAGTTATTAAAAATAATGGAAAAATGGCACATCCTGGGTTACATTTAAACAATCACATAACGTAACCGCACATACTGTAATGTTATTAATTGCTACACTCTGGAATGAAAGAGCCATGACAAATAAGACCTACAGAGGCCAGCATTCAGCAGAGATCCGACTACAGGCCACATGCTTGCCTTCAACACCCTATCTGATATCGCTTTAAACCTGTTTTAATTACGTCAATGAATGTGTCCAGATATGAGGTGGTTTGAATATGTAATTCCAGAAACGTGCTGGAAGAACAGTCAAATGCTACCGTTAGTGCTTTTTATTATAAAGCTTGTATCGACGTCTCACATGTTTAAATAAAGGAGGATTTTCAACCTAGACCCTGTCATATTTCTTTCAGTTACTCTGATGTACAAGCATTTCAATAAAAAAACAAAAAAACAGAACCTCACACTCACACACACACACTTTATAATCCTTTAAAATATCATTATAACTTTAAATACGCTTTTCATCATGATATATACTATATATGTATATCAAATCATCACTTTCCAGGCAAGGAAATATGGCCTGTAAGGTCAAAATACATAGATAAATACAATATATTACTTTTGTTACTGGTGTAAGAGATAACAGTCATTGAATATGTTATTAATATTACTAAGTATGTTCAACATCATTTAATATATACACATAATTGCTGTATAGTTTTAGAAAAGGCCTTTAGACATCGTCTGCATCACTAAAGCTTCACAGACTCACAATCATACAGCAGTGAGAGATTGTGATTTAATCGAAAATCTGAGGAGCAGCAACTCTCTAAACTCCCTTAGCTGTAAACATCCATATTCGTTGTTTTTCTTTTCTTTAGCTGCCTCTTTTCGAAATTCAGTGGGCATGCAAACATAACTCATGTCCCTTAAACCTTAAATAAGGCAAAAATGTCTGATATGAGTGAAAACAAATTACGCAGAATCATGAGGTATTTTTTAGCCTTCAATACGACATCAAACGCAAACACGCAACCGATTTATAAAATAAAATGCGAGTGTTAAAGCGTGCACCATCATCATATAGAAAAAAAAATTGGGTTAAAAAAAGAATGAAACATCTCCATGAAAGCTTTTCATGCTTTTCATGTTTCCTTTTATATACTCAGTCCTCAAGCCATTTTTCAAGAAAATATATACAAAAATACATGACATTTAACTGTCAAAATAAAGAAAGATTATGGCTCACATTGCCATTTTAGTGATATATTCTTTATGCTCATATTGTATACGTATTGAATTGACAAATTGACTGAAATGCTCCAGTTCCTGGTGGGACTGGACCGGCTCCCTCACACAGGAGTTTGTTTTATAGAGTTTGTTGAATGATTCACCCTGGAAGTCGTCACAACAGTCACATCCATGTTACCTGACGTACCACAACCATCATGGCTTCTCAAAACAAGCCCCCTTCCACACTTTTAGGCCGTGTTTTGCCCTCAGCCCTGCAGAAGACCATGTACAGAGCGAACAAGGGCAGAGGAAAGAGACAGCCTGCAGAATTCCCTCGAACGAAGGAAATGTTAAGACTCTGTGAGAGGGACAGAAAAGCGCTCAAGGCAGAGTGTAACAGAGCCATAGCGTAAGAGAGAGAGGCAGGGTCCAGGAAAGGGCGGCCATGCAGCACACAGCAGGCTGAGGACTGGAGACAGGCCGTTTACTTGAGGAAATCTTGGGAGCTGGGAACTCGGGGTCTGCTCTGGAAAGCCACTGGATGAGGAAGTTCCCTCTGTCATCTGGGAGTTGGGAGAGAGAGGATTTAAAATCAGGGTTATTTTGGTTTTGAAGGAGTCTTAAGGGAATTCTGAGGAGCTGTATGGGTCACAGTGGACACTCACTTGGACACGGTGTCAGCAGACATGGTCTGATGTTCTCAGGCTTGGTGTCCATGCAGATGCCGATGGCATTATCAGGGGTGCTGCACATGACCTGCCGCTCCTGAGTCCCATTACCACAAGTCACTGAGCACTGCACATACAGACACATATAAACAAATGGCAGAATGTTGACAATAACATTGAGTAACATATAGGCAGACAGCATTACATTCAAATAAAAAAATGGATTTCGAGAGGAAAGTTGTGACATT
This sequence comes from Rhodeus uyekii, assembly GCA_037043235.1. Classification (NCBI taxonomy): domain Eukaryota; kingdom Metazoa; phylum Chordata; class Actinopteri; order Cypriniformes; family Acheilognathidae; genus Rhodeus; species Rhodeus uyekii. The sequence goes on from JAWRVZ010000226.1 coordinate 140,049, forward strand.
ACGAGAATTATTCTTTGCGATTCTTTTGAGAATAAGGTTACAGTACACTAGGAGAAGAAAGTCATATTTTTTCATTACAAGAAAAATGACACTGAAAAGGGACACACTGCACGTGAAAAATCCCTTAAACATTCGCTTAAAAATGGGCTTTCTTTCTTCTGTGGAACATCAAATACATTTTAAGGAATGGTGTTTGTTTTAATGCAATAGAAATCAATTGTGACCAAAACTGCTTGGTTACCAACATTCTTCAAAATATATTTAGTGTTCCACTGAAAAAAAAGATAAAAGAGAATGTGAAACAGTTTTGGAATGAAATAAGGGCAAGTTAGTGATTGCAGAATATTCAGTTTTGGGGGAACTGTCCCTTAAACATAATTAATAATGATGGTACAATTTGTATTACAATCATTGTACTTTTAGGTAAATAGGGATGCACCAATATTAGAATTAAAACTATTTTGTTTAAAAATGAAAAAATAAAGCACTAAACACTAAAAGCAATTGTCAGAGTCTTGTCGTGTCTCTTCACTTCTTGTTTCCTTCCGTGTGCTCCCCAATGTTATTTCCTTCACCTGTCTTGTCAATCACTTTCTCATTAGTCTCGTCACCTGTTCCCCATTATCCTGTATATAAAAGCCCTCATGTGTTCCTTTGTCTTTGTCAGCTGTTAGCCTCGAGTGTGGATGTTCCCCTTGTTCCCCTTGTTCCCCTTGTTCCCCTTGTTCCCCTTGTTCCCCTTGTTCCCCTTGTTCCCCTTGTTCCCCTTGTTCCCCTTGTTCCCCTTGTTCCCCTTGTTCCCCTTAGGCTTTTGCACATGTGTGCTTCTTTTGTTTTTCTATTTAAAGTGTGTCATTTGAGTTTGTTTCAACAAAGACAAGATTGCTGAATTCCTTATCTCTTCGTCTTCATCTTCCTGCACCAGCACGCTAACAGCAACTTTAAATACTACAAGTGAATCACGACATTTAAAATCTACAGTATGAAAAATGACTATTCATTTTGGGATCTGCTAAACATTGCATTTATCACCATCAAAAACTTTGAGCATTAGATGGCAAAACTATGGGAAATGAGCATGTACCATTAAATATCCAATATTGATTCAGTTATTTATAGGATACGATAAATGAAAAAAATCTCACTTACCTGAGACCAAGGTCCAGTTCTCCACTGTGCAGGGCATAGGTGACGATTACAGGGTCGTCGTCCTTCAGGCCGGTCATCGTTGCAATATTTGGCATTTATGGCTTTGTATGAACCGTCCAGTTCAGGTCTCACGCAGCGCACAGGTCGAGTCTGAGAACCGGTCTTACCACATGGTTTACTGCACTCTTCCCATTCTCCTGTCACCCAGCTGATATACACAATACACATTTAGAAAATGTCCACAAAGCCCTATATTCTTACACCATCATCTGTCACTCATTGTGAGTGTTCAAGTACAATTGTGTGATATTGGTTTGAAAAGTACCACATGGTGAAGCTCATTTGCTTACATTGGTTCTGAACACTCCTTCTGGTTGCAGGCTCGACTGATGGCGCGGGGTTTGGGTATGTTGGCGCAGAGTGTGCGGTGTACCATTTTGCCATCCGACTTCCTCCGGCATCCAAAACGTGTGTACTGTTTCCCTGAGAGCCAGACAAATAGACAAAACGCCACAATACAAGCTGTTGTCTCCTATGGTTCATCCAAGTTTCAATCAAAGCTCATGTCTGTCAGGGTTGTGCACAGAGTTGAACTGAGAATTAAATTCTTTTACAAATTTGCAGAATACAGAATTGCACTTCAAACCTAATTTAAGGAATTTTTGATTAATTTACTTATTTCAAAAACATTTAAAAAATCATACCAATCCCAAACTTTTGAATTCGCCAGCTATTAAAAATATATTGAATTTATTTTATTTTTAATTAGTATTTAATTATCATTCCTAACTTCATTCTGTGGGACATTGCCAATTCAACTTAAATTCTAAGTCTATTGAACATGAATTGAAAATGAGGAATATTCTTCTATATTGCTGTGTACCTCCGCCGCATGGCTTGGAACAGTGTGACCACTTCCTGAGAGCCCACTCAAAGTAAATTGTGTCGTCCTGAGGCAGGGTGTTCTCCATTGATGAAAGCGGATCTTCTGGCAGGATGTATTTGTATGAAAGCGTGACTTTAGAAATGCTCTGAGACTGAACCTGGAGAAGATGTTTGATAATATAGAAGTATGTTACTTTTTAAAATACATTCTCTTGACCAGCCTTATTGCTATCACATGATTTAACCTAATTGTACTTACCAACTAGGGATAGGTAACCCAAAAATGAAAGTTAATTTTCTTTAATTTACTAACCCTCTTGCCATCCTCAATGTACATGACTTTCTTTCTTTAAATAAACACAAATTAAAATTTGCAGGAAAAGAATCAATCTCTGTGAGTCCATATAATGCCATTGATTGGTGCTGCACAGTTGATGGTTAGAAATCCACACAGAGTGATCATGATGGTAATCCATATAATCCCAGTGAATGAATAAATGTTTTCTGAAGCAAAACGATAAGTGTGTGTAATAAAATACCAAGATCTGTAATGAAACTCTTGATAGCACAGGTCCGCTGACAATTACATTGTTAACTACACAAAACCAGCTGAATGGTTGTTGGTTGCATCTGTAACCAATGAGCTTGCTCCTCAAAAGCGGAAATGTTAGTTAATGCGTTCATGAGCTCAAGGCTAGATTATTGTAATGCTCTACTGGGTGGTTGCCCGGCACTCTTAATAAACAAACTCCAGCTGGTCCAAAAAGCAGCAGCTGAAGTTCTTACTAGAACCAGGAAGTATGAGCATATTAGCCAGGTTCTGTAAACACTGCATTGGCTCCTTATTAAACACTGAATCCATTTAAAAAAAATCTTGCTAATTGCTTACAAAGCATTAAATGGTTTAGCTCCCTAGTACTTGAGCAATCTCTTAACACATTATAGTCCTTCACGTTTATTGCGATCCCAAAATTCTGGTCAGTTGATAATACCTAGAATATCAAAGTCAACTTCTGCCGAGGTTACCATGGTCAACCGAATCCAGACCTTATCTAGATCAGAAGAAGGACCTGCACCTCGACACAAGCCCAACACAGCCCGGAAGTGTCTGCAGAGACCGTGACTCTACTAGACCCTCCCCTGTGAAGATCATGAATCCCATCTCCAACCAGACAGAACTGGATTTAATATTTTGATCTGAAAGTTGTCTATATAATAATCATGCAATGTTTGGCTGTTGGCCAGAGGAGAACTATTGTTAATAGCGCTATATAAATACAGATGACTTGACTTGATTCAACATTTAAATTGTTGGTCAGCATTTGCTGTAGAAGTATCCAGAGCATATATGAGTATTCAGAGTTCATCCGAAACCCTCCATCTTCCCCAGATCTACCTGTACAGATCTACCTGCTACTAGTAATTTCATATATGCTATTTGTGCAGCAGCATGTCTTACATGCTCACAGCTGTTTGTCTGTGTATGTATGTATGTATGTATTGGTAGTAGCAAGTCTCTGTACTTACTCTGCAGCAGAAATAACCAAAAGCAGCAGCAATGTAGCAGATCAACTCTACCAAGACCAACTACATTAATACCGTCATATGCTACACTCTAACAAAAGTTATCATTATATAAATACTAACAAATGTAACTTTTAAAAATATAAATCATTGCTTCCGGTCTTTTGTCATACAAGCATTCATCAGAGGGAAGCTGTAATACTGTTATGAATATGAGCTCTGCGCTCCCCTCCCTGGCCACCAGAGGGAGCTCACATTTATACTGACCCTACACTACACACTACATTACCCAGATACCCTCACATTGCACTGATTGTACACACCAGCTGAACACCATCAGGACTGTTTGACACCAGCTGTTTCATATTCACAGAGACTATTTAAACCTGGTTTCCCCACAGCTCAGGGTGAAGTCTTGATTTGCCATAGCTGTCATTTCTGAGCGTTTATATTCCCTGTCTGTTTGCCTGTTACCAGTTCTGCTTGTTTACCCGTTTTTGATCCTGTTCTGCCTGCCCTGACCTTTGCCTGGAATACCGCTTATGATTGATAACTGCCTGTCTTGACCTCTCGTCTGGATTATCGTACCTGAATCTGTCTGCCTGCCTCTCTGACCCCTGCCTGGATTACTGTTTATGTTTGATCTCTCTGTTTGCCCTGACCAGTTGCCTGCACGACCATTCTTAATAAAGACATAGCGATTGGATCCCTGCCTGTGAGTTCCCACTGTTACAAATACATAACAACGAACAGTAGAACCTAGACTTACGAAAACAATCCATTCCGAGGTTGGCTTCGTAAGTCGATCTTTTCGTAAGCCGGTCAGGGTTTTACATGTAGATTTCCTAATCCGTTCCAAGCCCTACACAAACACCACATTTAGCATGGGATGAAGCGCATCCCAGCTTCATACTTCTCAATTATCTCCCTTTTCGTCTCCATGGAGAGCATCCTCTTCTTCTCTTTGACTTCAGATCTCACTGTCAACTGCGGTGCGGAGAGATCTTCCTGTCAGCGAGGGAGGGGATTCACAGCAGCACTCACTGCTGACAGGGAAGAGTAGGAGAGCAATATGTGCATTCAGAAAGTCTCCAAAAGTCGCCAATAAAGTCGCTAGATTTGTCGCTAGTCACTTTTGGGAAAAATTGTCGCCGTAGTGGTCTGAAAACTTGCTAAATATAGCGACAAAGACGCTAAGTTTGCAACACTGAACGCCGCCACGCAGAGGCTGGTGGGAGCAATGCTGACCAATAGGAGAGCAGGATGCTGCAGCGAAAGCTAGCGTCCAAGCCGGGAGAATCCAATGGGAGAGCGGGACGATTGGTGCGAGTTTATGGGTCAGTGGCACGTGAATTTCAAAACAAAACGCGGAAATCATTGCCTCGGCTGAGATTTCGTTTTTCGCATCTCGATCATTTTGTCGTTACTCAGGCGGAAACCTCCCCCCGAAATCTTTTAGTGTACATCGAACTTTTCGTACGTAGAGCGTTTCGTAAGTCGGGGTTCTACTGTAAGTGTTGTTGGGGGTAATGTGAATTACCTAATAAGATTACTTTTTTCAGGTAACTAGAAAAGTATCACAATACTTTTACATTTACAACAACTTTTTGTTACTTTTTCAAATAAGTAACGCAAGGTACTTTGTTTTCCCATGTATGGACTGACAGCCCTTCTTTCCTGTATAGAGAGAAATCAGGAGTACGTGCAGAAGTGTTTGTGTGCGCTGTGTAAACAATATGCTTGTCACGAATGTCCCGGGGAGATAGCGAGGACTAAATTATGCTGGTGAGCAGGATTTTATTTTTTAATAAAATAAAACAAAACACAAGCTAAAATAGCCCCAAGAGGAAAACATTAACAAGACAGATAAATCGGACTACTGAACTAAACGGACATAACTCTTCAAAGAGAGAACACAAACAGAGACTGGGACCATCAAGACAATGACGCGACAAGGGACAACAAACACGAAGGGATTAAATAGGGAACAGATGAGGAGAATAACGATCAGAAACAGCTGGGAACAATCAAGGGTAACAAGGGAACAAGACGGGCGGGGTTACACAATAACAAGACACACTAATGCAGTATACACAATAATGCAGACGCACATCACCACGTGTTCACATGAAACATGATGAGACAGCGCGCAGCTGGTAAGCACACCAACTGCGTGCAACACAAACCACATGAAAGCATGCAGGCAAGAGAGTGTGCGACTCGAAGCCACGCGCTCTCACATAGACATGATGACGGGGCAGAGCGGCAATAGTTAACCTGAATTATATGGACTCACAGAGATGGATTATCTGATTATCTGAAGAAATCTTTTGGGTACAATACACTACTAGATGTAGTACCCTTATTATCCCTGAACTTCCTTTAGACTTAGTTCTGGATTAGTAGTTGTCTACTTTGGTCATTTTGTCTGATATAATTCTTATTCTCACCATTATGAGAACTCCATATTTCAGTGGTCCGGTGGTCTGGACCGTCTCCATGTCATCATTGTTAGCATACTCCCATGCCACACCTTTCTCGATTACTGTGCGTGACTCAGGAAAATCCCCCTCGTCATTCAGGAAGAGATGATCTGTGGCCTGGTTCTTCACCGCTAGCAGAGAACAATTTAACATTAGAAAAATCTCAACTCCACGCAGTTCAATTTATGCACTCAGTGAGAAATAACAAGGGTCAGTCTTCATCAAGCTGACTTTATATGCCTTTCTTGTACCTATTAATCACAATTTTGGAAGTACTTCACAGCCACTGAGCTGGAGCTCCAAATATTCACAGTGCCAGGAGGAGTCCAAACCTCTCCATCAATAACAAACAGTGGGAGGCCAGATACTTGCATTATGTGTTGGAGTAATTAATCACACTGCCATTTGCTGAGAAGGAGCTTCTACCTAAAATATGTGGAGTTCCTTTGAATTCACGGATCTGTATGTGGCGTGCTCCTCTAGGAATCTCCAGAATCTTCAAAAAACCTAGGAATGAGATTCACAAAAGTAAAAATGAAATTTGACAATGGAAGAATTTCCTGATTATGATGAAAGTTTAGAATCAATCTGGGTCGAAAACAATGCGTGACCTGGTCACGGAGTCTGCAGCGAGGGCAGAAGCTCACCTGGTTTCCTTGTGCTGCGGGTGAAGTTTCCTTTGACAATCTTGCAGGTGGAGTTGTCTCCCCCACACACACCACACTTATCGTCCTCTAACTCCGAGGCTATAACATTGTCACAGCCCACTTTCTGTGCAGAAAGCAGGGTTTAAGAGAACCAAGAATATATAGATATGTATATTGGTGTAAACACCAATGCTCTACTGTTTGAGCTACAGGAAAGCTGTTACTATAGTACTATAGTTACTATAGCCAATAAAATCAATAAACGTCAATACATTTAAAGACATACAGGTATGAAACACTCTTGAGCATACAACTGAATGGAAACAATCACAGATCCTCTTTCCCTTACTGAGTGCCACTGCCAGTGCCAGTACAAATTCAAAGCCATCCTTTTCGAGACATTCATATCCCTCTCAGATTATAAAGCAATACATCTTGGAATGCACTTTATCTTTTAATTCCAGTAGCAAAACATCTAAGCTTGAACTTCATCAATCTGCCCCACCCTCAGAACATCACAGTCATGTTTTCCACCAATAACAGAACAAACTATAAACAGACCATTCAAGACAGCGTTCTGTTCAGTACTTTAACTGACAAGGAGGAGTGGAAAGGCCTCAGAAAGCTGATTAGACCTGATATTATTCATTCAATGGCATTTTGGAGGATGAACTTCAGTGATGGATGGTTTGTGTGGGTGTGTTTGAATAACCTTTACCTCACACTCCCCACGCACACACACGCTGTAAGGGTCTTTGTAGGAACAACGTGTGCCGTCATGCACCATTCTCTTCATGGGCACCACGTCTCCGGTCTCTTTTGACTGGCAGTATAGTTGACATCTCTCGTCAGCTGTCCAAAAAAAGGTTGGACCGACACTGAAATGAATAATAAGCGTTTATATAAGAGCAACTTCAAAATGTTCACATTTTAACGTTCACATAATTCATAGGTTATTGTTTTATTGTAATTAATGAGATTGATTACAACGCTTCATTTAACATTATAATTATTTCTATGAGATTTATGGAGTGTTTTTGTCACGGTTCGCAGAGTCATTGTCTCCTATTACTGCCTGTGTATGCATGCGGGATGAGTGTGGGGGGCGTGGTCACTGATCACCGCCACCGCTATCATCACACACACCTGATCCTTATCTCCTATGCCTATTTAGTGCTCTCTCACCACACCCTTGTTGTCGAGTCGTTGTCTCTCCATGTTCCACGTCGACTGCTTCAGTGTTCCTGTGTTCCCGACTCCCGTGTCTGCGTCTTCCTGTATCCAACGTCATTGTCAGCGTCAGCGTCAGCGTGAGTGTTAGCGTCAGAGTCAGAGTGTCTTCGTGTCCCAACCTGCTGTTCCGTGTTTCACTCTCCACGCCACGCACCTTGGATTACTCTGCACTGCACCGTCCATCGTCTGCCCATTGAGTCCCTGTGCCGCCTGCTTCATCTGGACATTACCTCTCAGCCACTCATCTCATTCAATAAACATACATTTGCATTTGAATCCGGCGTTGTGTTTTCCTGACAGAACGACTCGACCAGAATGGATTCAGCGAATGTGCTCGACTGGCAGGAATTCGTTTCACACAACATGGCGCGCCTGGACAGGCAGGAGGAACAAATGCTGGCCGCCGGGCGCGCCGTACAAACGCTCGCGGCGCAGGTGTCCGAGCTCACCAGCAGATTCCAACAGCTGCCTGTTCCCGCTGCGCCAGCCCCACCCCCCGTTCCTCCCACCATCAGCCGTCCCGCAGGGCAGTCGGAACCCCACCTCCCGCCTCCTGAACATTACTCCGGTGAGCCTGACTTTTGCAGATCATTCATTACAAAATGCTCCATTTTTTTTCACTCCAACCACAGACCTATGCTACTGAACAGGCAAGAGTTGCACTTGTCATCACACTGCTCTCGGGACGGGCAGCTAAATGGGGAACGGTGGTGTGGGAAAATCAAGACCCATGCTGCTCCTCGTTCCAGACCTTCTCCAAAGAAATGAAGAGAGTTTTCGACCGGTCTGCGGTCGGCCGCGAGGCAGCTCGGAGACTTTCAGACCTCAAGCAGGGAGACCAGTCGGTCTCCGATTATTCCATCGAATTTCGTACACTCGCGGCCGACTGCAAGTGGAACGAGGAGGCGCAGTGGGACAGGTTCCTGCATGGGTTGGCTGACCGTGTCCAACGTGAGATCTACGCCCTGGACCTACCTCCGCGACTCAACGACCTCATCGAGCTGGCGCTGCGAGTGGACACTCGATTGGAGCGCAGCAAGTTCCGTCTCACTCCAGCAGTAGGTCCAGGGTCACCGACGACACTCTCCACACAACATCCCGGCGCGGTCAGTCACGATCATGAACCCATGCAGGTTGGTCGAGCTCGGCTTTCCCGGGAGGAGAGAGAACGTCGCAGAGCCCTGGGGCTCTGCATCTATTGTGCCAGAGAGGGACACTTCATCTCCCAGTGCCCGGTAAAAGGCCCGCGCCCGCCAGTAAGGAGGGGGCTACTGACGGGCGCTATCAATGTCAATCGGTCTCTCTCATCGACTCTCCTCCCGGTAAGACTTCAATGGGCCAACACATCTCATCACTGTCAAGCACTTCTGGATTCTGGGGCTGAGGGCAACTTCATGGACTACTCGTTGGCACTTAGACTCAAGATCTCCACCGAGCACCTTACACACCCCATTGCAGTCAACGCTTTGGGCGGACAAAGCCTACCGGACATTTCACTTAAAACCACTCCCCTCAGCCTCACCACCGCAGGTAACCACACAGAGACAATTGACTTTTTCATCACGGACTCCCCCCTGGTTCCCATCGTCCTCGGTCATCCCTGGTTAATCAAGCACAATCCCAGGGTTGACTGGGGACACAATAACGTCTCGAGCTGGAGTGATCAGTGCCATGCCTCTTGTCTTGTGTCTGCATGTCCGTCTGTGTCTAGTTCTGTGTTGCAGGAGGAGCCGATGAGTCTGTCTAACGTGCCCCCGGAGTACCTCGACCTGAAGGAAGTGTTCAGTAAGTCTCGGGCTGCTTCTCTTCCTCCGCACCGTCCCTACGACTGTGCAATAGATATCCTGCCAGGTATGTCTCCGCCTAAGGGCAAGTTATACTCGCTTTCCGTTCCTGAAAGGGAGGCCATGGAGAAATATATTTCTGATTCTTTGGCTACCGGGTTCATCCGCCCCTCTTCTTCTCCAGCGGGGGCGGGATTCTTTTTTGTGGGGAAGAAGGATGGATCTCTGCGACCTTGTATTGACTACCGAGGGTTGAACAACATCACGGTGAAGAATACCTATCCTTTACCGTTGATGTCTTCTGCCTTCGAGAGGTTGCAGGGAGCATCCATCTTCACAAAATTGGATTTAAGAAACGCTTATCATTTGGTTCGCATAAGAGAGGGGGATGAATGGAAGACAGCATTTAATACCCCTAGGGGCCATTTTGAATACTTGGTCATGCCTTTTGGGCTGTCCAACTCCCCAGCTGTCTTCCAAGCACTCATCAATGACGTGTTGAGAGACATGATCGATCAGTTCACGTATGTTTACCTGGATGACATACTGATATTTTCCTCGTCTCTCCAGGAACATGTTCAACACGTCCGGCGAGTGCTCCAACGGTTACTTCAGAATGGGCTTTTTGTCAAGGCGGAGAAATGCGTTTTTCATGCACAGTCTGTTCCTTTCCTAGGTTACATCATCTCGTCGGAGGGAGTGTGCATGGATCCCGACAAGGTTAAGGCTGTGATAGAGTGGCCAACCCCGGACTCTCGCAAGGCCCTGTTGAGGTTCCTGGGGTTCGCCAACTTCTATCGGCGTTTCATCCGCAACTTCAGCCAACTAGCCGCTCCTCTGACAGCCTTGACCTCCCCCAGAACGACGTTCAGGTGGTGCGACGCCGCCGAAGCGGCGTTCTCCAAACTCAAGAGCCGCTTCGTTTCGGCTCCCATCCTGATCGCCCCTGATCCCACACGTCAGTTCGTGGTGGAGGTCGACGCATCAGAGGTGGGGGTAGGTGCGGTTCTCTCCCAGCGCTCTCCCTCAGACGATAAGATGCACCCCTGCGCGTTTTTTTCCCATCGTTTGTCCCCAGCGGAACGCAATTACGACATTGGTAACCGGGAGTTGTTGGCAGTCAAGCTAGCTTTGGAAGAGTGGCGTCATTGGCTAGAGGGGTCAGGGGTGCCTTTTCTAGTTTGGACCGATCACAAGAATTTAGAATACATCAGAACAGCCAAAAGACTCAACTCCAGGCAGGCTCGGTGGGCCCTTTTTTTCGGACGTTTTGACTTTTTACTATCGTACCGTCCGGGTTCCAAGAACATCAAACCCGATGCTTTATCGCGTATTTTTGATCGATCCGAGCGCCCGTCCACTCCCGAGTGCATTTTTCCTGAGAAACTCATTGTTTCCACACTCGTATGGGAGGTCGAAGCGAAGGTCAAAGCGGCCTTAGAAGGGGTAACGCCTCCGCCCGGGGGCCCACCAGGTCGATTGTTTGTGCCGGAGGAAGTGAGATCCGAGGTCATCCGATGGGGCCACTGTTCCAAAATAGCTTGTCATCCAGGGATCAGTCGTACTAACTTTTTAGTTAAACAGCGATTCTGGTGGCCAAAGATGGCCCGCGACGTCCGAGACTTTGTGTTGGCTTGTTCTGACTGTGCCCAGGGTAAGACTTCCAACCGTTCTCCAGATGGGCTGCTCCAGCCGCTGTCTGTGCCTTCGAGACCCTGGTCCCATATCGCGCTAGATTTTGTCACCGCCCTCCCACCCTCCCAGGGTAACACGGTTGTTTTGACCGTAGTGGACCGGTTCTCGAAGGCCGCACATTTCATACCCTTACCCAAATTACCTTCTGCTAAGGAGACAGCGGCGTCTGTCATTGAACACGTCTTTCGCATTCATGGCCTCCCGACAGACGTGGTCTCTGACAGAGGGCCCCAATTTATATCCAAATTCTGGAAGGAGTTTTGCAAGTTGCTGGGGGCGAGTGTTAGTCTGTCTTCGGGTTTCCATCCCCAGAGCAACGGCCAGACTGAGCGAGCCAATCAAGACCTCGAGAGATGTTTGCGGTGTACTGTGTCACAGAATCCCTCTTCCTGGAGTCAACAGCTCCCGTGGGTTGAGTACGCACATAACTCGTTGCCAGCGTCGTCCACGGGCCTTTCGCCGTTTGAGTGTAGTCTAGGGTACCAGCCACCTATCTTTCCCAGTCTGGAATCCGAAGTCGCGGTCCCCTCCGCCCACGCCTTCATCCAGAGGTGTCATCGCACTTGGAGTAGAGCCCGCGAGACTCTACTGCAGGTGGGAGCGCGCACCAAGGCCCAGGCCGATCGCCACCGGTCGAAGCCTCCCGTCTACGTCGTGGGTCAAAAAGTGTGGCTTTCTACCAAGGACATTCCTCTCCGCTCCGTATGTAATAAACTTGCTCCCAAATTCATTGGCCCATTCCCTGTCACCAAAATCATTAGTCCGGTGACAGTCCGCCTCAAATTGCCTCCTGCGTACGGGAGGATTCATGCTGCCTTTCATGTCTCCAAAATAAAGCCTGTTATTCGTTCTCGCATTAATCCGCCCACCCCGGTTCCCCCACCGCCGCATCTCGTAGACGGGGAACCAACTTATTCGGTAAACCGTATTCTGGATTCGAGACGGAGGGGACGTGGATTCCAGTACTTGGTGGACTGGGAGGGTTACGGCCCGGAGGAGAGAAGTTGGGTACCTGCCAGAGACATATTGGATCACTCCCTTATCGATGACTACAATCGGCAGGTAAGTACCCCTGGGAGCGTCGAGAGACGCTCCTAAGGGGGGGGGTACTGTCACGGTTCGCAGAGTCATTGTCTCCTATTACTGCCTGTGTATGCATGCGGGATGAGTGTGGGGGGCGTGGTCACTGATCACCGCCACCGCTATCATCACACACACCTGATCCTTATCTCCTATGCCTATTTAGTGCTCTCTCACCACACCCTTGTTGTCGAGTCGTTGTCTCTCCATGTTCCACGTCGACTGCTTCAGTGTTCCTGTGTTCCCGACTCCCGTGTCTGCGTCTTCCTGTATCCATCGTCATTGTCAGCGTCAGCGTGAGTGTTAGCGTCAGAGTCAGAGTGTCTTCGTGTCCCAACCTGCTGTTCCGTGTTTCACTCTCCACGCCACGCACCTTGGATTACTCTGCACTGCACCGTCCATCGTCTGCCCATTGAGTCCCTGTGCCGCCTGCTTCATCTGGACATTACCTCTCAGCCACTCATCTCATTCAATAAACATACATTTGCATTTGAATCCGGCGTTGTGTTTTCCTGACAGTTTTAAAGGATTCGTCACTTTATTCAAGCTGTCACTCTTTTTTTTTGTTTAAAAACGTCTGCATATAACAGTATAACTGGTACTGTGCAATTTTAATAACACTATTAATAACAATAATCATAATCATATTATTATATAATAAAAAAATGTAGTTCTACATTGTTCTTTCTGAAAATGTTCTGTTCATCAAAGTATTCTGAATAAGAGATAAAACCATGTTTTAAACAGAAATATTAAAGAGTATAAAACTGTTAATACTGTAATAAGAAATGTTTCTTGAGAGGAAAATCAGCATATTAAGATGATATCTGGGGGATCATGTGACATACATTTATTACAAAATACATTTATTTAATACTAAGTATACTACAAATAATCAACATATGAATTGATATATCACCTGAAATTACTGGTTTAATATTATAAATCAACTTTAATTGAATTACTTTAGATGACTTAACTAACTTTATTGCACAATGCATATTTTTCTATAAGCCTAAAATGTGTTTTGATTTTACTATTAGTAAAGATAGTATGATCTCATTCAGCCTATGCTATTAGTCTTTAAATGCAAGATATTTAAAGTGTAACTTAAGTATAGTTGCAATAGTTCCATTTTAGTACAATCAAAGTATATCTTTGGTTGGAACTCAACACTTCTTCTGGATTTCTCAAGTGCGTTAAGTACAAAAATTAGTTGTTCCAATTTAGCAGACTTTAAGTACAGTAATACCTCAGTTTAGAGAAACTTGGTATACGAGCAAATCGGTGTACGAGCATGGAGGGTCAAATCGGTGTACGAGCATTGTATCGGTGTACGAGAAAATTTTTCCCTTGGGTGGAAAAAGTCCTAACGCTCAGCATTGTCGCGCGCATTTGTACTGGAAATATCCTAAACACAGCCTCTCATAACACAGACACGCGGTTCCAACCCCTTTATCACCCCTTAACTCATTCATTCTCTCAGCGTCGCTCGGTTTGGTTGCATCATTCACCACAGAGATACTTTTATAAGTGATTTACAGCGGTTTTACCTCGTGTTGTTGTTGTGTGTGTGTGTGTGTGTGTGTGTGTGTGTGTGTGTGTGTGTGTGTGTATGTGTGTGTATGTGTGTGTGAAAGGGCACTGAACACTGACACACCTGATTCTCATATCATCTGCCTATTTAGTTCACTTCTCTCCACTCTTGTGTTGTGAGTCCATGCTGTCTTTGGCTCTCCCGCGTTTGTGGCTCCCGTGCGTTCGTTCGTTTGTGGCTCCCGTGCCTTCACTCTGGATTATCACTTCGTTTGTTTTCTGCACTATTATAATAAATTCACTCATTTGCACTTGAATCCGGGTTTTGTGTGTCCCCCCTCCCTCCTCTATCTCTCGCCTCCTTCAGTCACACTGCTCAAAGCTGAAGTGCATTACAGTAAATTGTCAAGTATTTTTAGACTTTAATTGTCAATTATTGATTAGTATTTATATAAGATCTTAATGGTTATAATTTTAACTGAAATTAAAAGGGGGAAACCAATTTTTTTTTAAATGGGCATTTATGGACGTGTGGAACAAATTAATAGATTTTTAGTGCATTCTTATGGGGAAAATTGTTTTGGTGTACGAGCATTTTGATTTACGAATTTTGGAACGAATTAAACTCGTAAACCGAGGTATTACTGTATATCTATTTAATATACCAAAAGTACAATTGGGTGTTTATATTAAGTACATAAATGTATTTGTAGTGTATATATATATATAAATTAAATGTATTTCAAAAAGCCATCACATTAATAAATTACGTAAGAAAGCCAGTCTATTAGAGTTGGCATAGTGATAATGATTTTTGAACAATGTGTCCTAAAGAGGTGTCTGCTACATGAATAATCATAAATAATAATAAAAAAAGATTCTGCAACCTCTGCAAAATTGTTCATACTGTGTACAGAAAGCAAGACTTGTTTATTCCTCTCAGCAAAAGAAGGGGATGCTGGAGTGGTTATTAGCTGGATACCTGCGTTCCTTCCACTGTAGCAGTAACTTGGCCCCAGTGAATAACTGGAGATGCCATTGCTGCTTAATCACATTTCCATGTGCCTTTCTTCCAACCGCTGTCCAACGTTTGGCTGATGCCCTTCTTAGTGACTGAGCCAAAACTTTAGCAAATGTATCAAAGTGGCTGAGAGTTCTCTCCAGTTGAATAACAATGCTATTACTCTTTCTAAATTCATAATGTTGACGTGACCGAATAAAGACATAAATAATGATTCCATAATCCTTAAGGAGAGAAGTTTTGGTTTCATCCTTTCCATTCATTTATTTTCCATTCTCTTTGTTGCTGTTCTGCATTGAGGTTTTAATGGGACAGCATAAAATAATTTAACTCGGTAACAGCTTACAATTGTCACCGTCTTGTCTTGTTGTTCACTTCCAAGTCCCTTCTATGTATCTTCAGTGTCCTTCACGCACCTGTCCGTGTTTAATCACTTACCTAAGTCTCGTCAGCTGTTTTCCATCTACCCCGTATGTATTTATATCCTCCTGTGTTCCCTTGTCTTTGTCTCTTGTTGATGTTACAAAGTGGATGTTTCCCGAGTGTGTGGATGCCGCTCTGTGTCTCTTGGTGCGTCGAGTTTTGCAAAGGGCACTTTTGTTAAGTGCCGTTTCAGTTTGTTTCAAGTCTTTTGTTTTCAGTTTAATAAATGTGAGTTTGCATTGATCCTGCTGTCTCCTCGTGAATCTCCACATCGCACACGCATCCACATTCGCTAACAACAATAAGGTCTAACTTGTTAAGATTAGTTAATGCATTGACTTAACATGAATTTTTACGGCATATAACCTTTGTTAATATTTATGTTAGTGCATTAACTAATGTTAACAGATATTTGATCCAAAAAATATGTTAGTAAATGTTGAGATTAACATGAACTAAGATTAAGGAATGCGGTAGAAGTAACTGCTCATGTTAACTAATGAAAACAAATGAAACCTTATTGTAAGCGATTTCCCAATATCTCAAAATGCAAAGCGTAAAGTCACTATACGCAAATAAAAATGTGTTTCTATATGCCACATATAATAACTTCCTTGAACACAGATCGCAGGGGTGAGGAGAATTATTCCTAGCTCTTATGCTATGGAATATTTTACAGAAAAAGTAGCTTTGTGAATAATATTTAAAAAGCACATTCCTTTGAACGAAAGACGAACACGGTCCAAGACACATGGCGGACATCAGGAAGCATTAAAATGAAAAGTATAACGTGAGTGTGCCAATGTCTTTTTCCCCTCTGACAAAAGTGGAAAATGAATTGGTAATTAATAACACTAAATAAATAGCCTTGACTCACGTTCAGGGTGCTCGTAGGGTAACCAATGGTGTTTGGTGCCTTCATGTTCAAAGTGGGGGTTCCACATCTTGCACTGCTCCTCTCTGAAGTCAGCCAGGGCCTTTGCACACTCCTCCATGTTACAGAGCTGGAACTCATAGTTGTTTCCATAACAGGTGCGGCCCCCATTGGCTGGACTGAAACCCAAAACAGGTTTGTTCAAGTCAAGAGAGGAGAAAGGTGAGGGGACAATCAATCTGAAGACACTCACATTGGGTTGTTACATTCTCGAGTGCGGAACCGTACTCCACCACCACAGGTTCGCGAGCAGGAACCGAACTTGGTCCACTGACCCCAGTGGCCATCCTGCCTAAGAATGTCTGGCGTCAGCTTGATACAGTGACCCTTAAAACAGTGCTAGAGAGAATAGAAAGTAAAAAATAAAAGTGGTATCTGTTATTTTGGTTCTGTGTAATGTAGAGTAGAAGGTCTACCAAGTCCAACCTTTCCTGTTGCACACTTGGTCCCGTCGATGGGAGGGCCCTTCTTGGTCTTGCAGAAGAAAGGGTTCTCGGGGTGGCTGCACCACAGCTGCTTGCAAGGATCGTAGGTGCTGTACTAAAAGAAACAGTCATGCTCGCATTCATACACGCAGCCTCTGACAGCTAAAGCTCAGATTACATGGTTGTATGCTGGCAGGGAAATAGGAAAGTGACAGAGGACGTGAGTTTTTTAAGTGGATTTCATAGATTTTGCTTTTTTTGTTCACAGGGGAATTCCCTTTTTGCACTTGCTTAAACAACATTACTTTTTATATAAGATGCTGGATATATAAAGTGGCTCCAAGAGTCAAGAAATATTACTATTTAGCATTTTTTATTACTATTTTTAATCTATATTTGACTTGACATAACAGGAAATCATTAATAACAATGGATACAATTTTCTCTTCTTACATCTATCAGAAATGAGTCGCTGAAAGAGAATAATGTACATACATGTCATAAATGTGAAATACACTTACAGCAACCAAGTTAATAATTAATACTATTAAAGTAATAATAATAAAGAAGTTTACAGACTCTTATTTAAAGTAAAAAAGAAAAAAATATTATAAATAAATAAATTATTTATTACTATTATTTATTATAAATTATATGATAACCATACACTCTCAGAAAAAAGAAAAAAAGAGAAAACTTTGTATCTTATTTACTCTTATTTAAGTTCATAGTAGTACCTTAAGAGTACATATTACAAAAAGGTAAAAAACTGTACCTTTAAGGTTATTTCCTAGCAAACTGTTGTACAACTAAAAGTTAAAATAAAAAACAACAACTAAAAACTCTCAAATCTGATAATGAAATCCTCAGAATGATTTGAGAATGAAAGAGCATCTTGAATTGGTAAGTAATTAATTACAGAATCTTCCAGTTTGGGTGAACTTACTCTTAATTTCTCTCAAGGTTTTCCACAATTGAAGATTATTTATTTGAAGGTTTACATTAATACAAACTTTGCATATTAAGTATTATCTTTTAGCTTTTATCTTAACTTTTTGGACTTTTTGCACTGTATGCTGCATTATTATGAATCTAACTAGGCTATATGTTGTTGGATGTGGAGTGAGATGGCATGTCAGGTTGGTTGGTGTGATAAAGTCTCTCTTTCACTCACCGCAGTGCACATCATGTAGCCCATGCCAAAGTCAAAGCGGCACTGCTCGTTCATAGAGTAATGCAGGCCAGGCAGCTGGGGCAGAGTTGGCCACTCATGATCAAAAGGGTCATCACGAAGACAGTCATATGTACTGCATGAGTAACAGCACTATTTTAGGATTTACAATCAATGAACCAGATGAATATATTCATATACAACAAATCGGGAAGTTACCAAAACACAGTAACTCACTTGAGGTATCGCCTGAGCTCCTGTTGACTGCATCGGGACCAGTGAAAGCGGTGGAAGGCTGCTTGAACCAGAGGAGCCATGATACTGCCCATGGGAACCTCATCCCCACACTCATTCGCCTGGCCGTCATGCTCCATCCCCAGTCTGAATATAACATAACGAATATCACTCACTTCATCTTTTGTACTTAATGGAAATGTGGGTGAGAGGAATGTACATATGCAAGACATGATAAATTACGTACAGGGCTTAACTTTTTTCCTCACCAGCCATTGTGGCTACTAGTTTTCCTAAGCCGCTCAGTATTTTCACTAGACACAATTTTGACATCAATACCATGGGGAAAACTGACATGCAACTGATGCACAGATCCATTACAATATTACACATGCGTTTTTCTCTCAATTGTTTACGATTGGTTAAAACATAACTGTTTATGTGAATACTTGCCCAGACCGGCATTTCTGACATTCAATCAGCACATCTGTTCGCCCTTGAGTTGGTTATCTTTGTATATTTAAGTTCCTCTTTATTTTCAGTTCTTTGTGCGGTATTATTGTGTGTTGTGTTGCCTGCATATCTGTTGGTTTATCTGAGTTTGTTTTATTTAAATAGATACTTTTAATTGGGAACCTTTGTCATTTTCACCTGCCCTAAAATGTTACAGATACCAGTTTTTCCAGGAAAAGTACAATATAAACATGTTTGTACTCTCCCAATAACGATTACCAATACGATACCTGTATTTTCAATGCATTTGTATTTTTTTCAAACATGGGGTGGAGAAACAAACAGAATATACGTAATATTAGTTGGTGTAATTTGTTTAGTTTTCAGGGTTAATTATGTCTGTTGAATCTGTAGTACAAGTTTCTGTTACTTTCACTGTTCATTCTATTTATACTTGACATTTACCTCTAATAATACAGGGAATTATACATTCTCAACATATACAATTATACATACTCAAGCTCTCGCATCTGTGCCACTGCACGTAAATATTGAATTTATGTTTAATGTTGTATTAAATACATTTACTTCATGGGCATCCTTAATATCCGATATCTCCCTTCTTCTCTCTGTTTGTTCTATTGGCTGTTTTTTCTACTAAAGTCTATATACTGTGTGGTCTTGGTATTGGATATCGGATTTTAATGAGAACGAGTACAAGTACTTGAGTGCAGTATTGGCCCGATACAAGTATCAGTAATTGTGGGATGTTATAGTTTTATTGCAATTTATTGTGCCTTATAAATACTGCTCTGATTAAAAAGAAAATAGTCTGATATTCAAAGATCCCATCCACCAAAAGCTTCACTACAACTAACTCTTACTAATGGCTTAAATTGTAGCTAACTCCTTAGAGCCAGATTTCCTAAACAGGGCAAATTAGTGTGAGAGCGCAATTCAGAAAAAGCGCAGATGGGAGGGGAAAGTTCTGCATGGGATCTACTGCCGATACACTAATTAAAAAACACATACGCAGTCGTATCATTTCCATAATGACCATAATGATAATGGTGGACGTTCTGATCAAGTTTTTCTCACACATGTCCTGTCTCATGGGCCACAACAAAAGCGGAAGAGAAGCCATCCTCATGGTTCAGAGTGCAACTTCTCACAGGGTGACACATTCCTGTCACAGGAGCATAACCTGCAAAGAAAGGGAAGATAAAAGTCAAAAGTACAAAATTTGACTAGTATTTGAAGACGTATTTGAATAGTCACATAGCACTTCAAATTACATTACTTTTTGTTTTCAACAAACAATTAAAGAAAATTGTTTTTGCAGCATGAATTTTTAAACATGAATTTTAATTGTTCTCCAAGTCTGAGATTCTTGATGAACATGCATCATGTTATACTTTCATGTAAGTATTACCCTGCATGCCAGTGGGCCCAAACTCCTGCCTGGTGAGGAAAATGGCATGATCGTGGTATTCTGCATCATTCTTGTCCTCTTTCTGCTGCAGGAAGGCCCAGCGACAGACGTTCTCCAGACTTTGAGAGGCGTTGCCCAACTCAATCAAACCCATGGACTGACAAAACCAACACAAATCACAGGTTCATACTGTCCGACTTTGTCAACCTAGGATGTCACTAAACCCTTTTTTACTAAAGGGCCAGTCACACAGCCGATCACGCACGAATCACTCACAAATCACGCACAGATTGCGTGCTTGTGTGTCGAGAAATTGACCAAATTTTCGGGGTGTCGGGGGTAGAAATCACTGAAGAATCACGCATGAACCACGCACGTACCATTTACAATCACTGACGAATCACTGACATGTCGCGCACGTCGACGCATACGAGCAAATACGGTGCAGTATTCCACGAACATTCGACGCATGCCTGACGCATGAATCACTTACGGAGCGCGTCCAAACACGCACGCTTCACAAACGTTCCACGAACAAGCACTTTCAGAATCCACATTGTCAGTGGATGTCAGTGGAATGAACGTGATATGTGTGCGGTTCATGTGTGATGTGAAGGTGGGGCTTCAGTGGACGGACGGGGACATTCACGGTTTCGAACTAGTAAGCACTGAAGCATAAGCACCGAAGCATAAGCACTGACGGCCGACGCGTGTCCCGCGCATAGTCACGCATACTCGACACATAAACTACGCACGCCGACTCATGAATAACGCAAAATTTATATTGCGCCGACTCATGAATAACGGAAAAATTTTAACCGTTCAAAACTCAAAATCACGCACAAACCGCCTTCGACCAGTGTTGCCAGATTAGACTGACGATTTCCAGGGGGAGAACTGACGGATTGGACTGACGGATAGGGGGGGGGGAGAAGATCTATCCGCGATTGTTGACGGGGGGGGGGGGGACTTGTTTTAGTGGAATTTATATGCATTTGTAGGCTTGTTTAAATGGAATTTATATGCAATTTTTATCAACCAGCCCA
The DNA here is from genome assembly GCA_037043235.1 of Rhodeus uyekii. Lineage (NCBI taxonomy): Eukaryota > Metazoa > Chordata > Actinopteri > Cypriniformes > Acheilognathidae > Rhodeus > Rhodeus uyekii. Next base: position 161,204 of record JAWRVZ010000226.1, read on the forward strand.
ATGCACTTTTTTCCGGTCGGACGTGACCAAAAGGAATGGAACCCGCCCAATCTGGCAACACCGCCTTCGACGCACATCCACTAACAATCACTGATGGTCCACGTTCGTTCCACCGACGGAATACGCATACGACACACGCTCCGCGCAGAAACGAAAATCTGTGCGTAATTCGTGCGTGATTCATGCGTTTTCGCTGTTTGACTGGCCCAGTATGAGTCCCAGTGAAATACCACAGTGAAATTGTTCTGGTTTCTCACAGTGTAATGGGATACATTATTAATAGGATACATTAGAAAAAAGAAAATTAACTTAACCTAACCCTAACTTGAAAAACTAACTTCTTACGCTACACTGGTGAGACTTTGCTTTGGATTGGGATAACAGTATATATTTCAATACAGTCTCTGTTGGACAGCTACTGGAGTCGAGTAGGCCTACAATAAATTCTCATATTTTTCTTAGTTAAGATATTTTCATACTTTGAAGTGCTGTTGATACAACCAGAGTCATCCAAAAAGTTTCAGAAGGAAGCTGGCTGATGCCGTCTTACCTTGGAGGAGCAGAGCATCATGATTCTAACCAGGACAACATTAATATGGGCACCCAGGGAACTGTCCTGATAAATCTCATTCACCTGTGGAACAATTCATAAGAAAAACATAAGGGATAAACAAGAAGAAATGCAACACAAACACAGCCTTACTAGAGACAGCCTAGACGTGATGCATGGATGTGTAATTCGTCTGGCAATAAAACAGCTACAAAAATTATGTAGGCAGGAAAAACTGTCACAGAGCCAGAGGCCATTTGAGAAGTTACAGAGTTTAACAGGAAAAACAGAATTTACTGACTGTGAGCTGAAAAATGTACAGCACTTACCCTTACAGTCACCTTGAGAAGGCTTTAAAGGTGAACCCTGAACCATGAGTCATCATTTACTAGTGCCTGGATGTGTTTAGGTATGTGTGAGAGTATATGTATATCTGTAGAGGATTTATGCCCATTGTACATGTTCATTTAGATTCTTCAAGCAGAGATTTGAACAAAAAAAAACCCTTCTAGGTATGAATTTGTATGCAACAAACACACGCACACGCGCACACACACACACATATATGTTGGGACCTCAGATAGACAAAAAGTGTTAAAACAATTGCCTTAAAATGCTCTGATTATTGGCAGTGAAGTTTATTAAAAACAAATATAAGAGAAGTTAGAAAGAAAGAAACCCTTACGTATCAGCATCCCTTTATAAAAGAACATAGATTTGATATCACCATTGAGTACAATTTACAGTTCAATTTTAGCATTACATGGTCTTAAAGAAGAGAAACAGTTTCACCATGCTCACACCTGACTTCTCTCCATTCATTTACACAATGCCCGGGGAAAACCTGGGAAAAAAATCAGTAGGGAGGCGCTAATCTCTGGCTAAATGACGAGGATGTGTGAGAAAGAAAACGAATGAAGCACTAAACCACACACACACACACACACACACACACACTCATACACAATGACACTGACAGATGGATGACAGCTTGACTAGAGGCTGTTTAAAAATCTGAGTCTGATTATGGAGAGCAGACACTGAGCTAGCTATAGTTTCCACTAGAATGCTTCCAGCCTCCACTAAAATGCATACAGATACAATTAGATGCCCATTCCTTATAATATCCCTTGTTTTTCAATGAAATATCAACATTTTTACAGGCTTTTGTAACCGACGTTCTCTGAAGGAGGGAACAGAGACATTATGTCATAAACTTGCATGTTGCACCAATGCATGTTGGTGTGCGAAATTTGCATCACACACCCCACCCTACGAATAATAATAATTCATTACATTTATATAACGCTTTATCATAGACACTCAAAGCGCTTTACATGGACGGGGGAATCTCCTCAACCGCCACTAGAGTGCAGCATCCACCTGGATAATGTGACGGCAGCCATATTGCGCCAGAACGCTCATCACACACCAGCTTATTGGTGGAGAAGAGATAGAGCATAGGTGTAAAACTCAAGGCCCGCGAGCCACATCTGGCCCGGCGTGTAATTATATCATTTTATTAATGGCCCAGCGATATGAGGCGCTGGCAACACAATAAACTACAGATCCCAAAATGCAGTGCTCCACCTGCGTTGCCGAACACTTCCTGTGTTAATCATGTCTAGCTTATGCCTTATTATGCTTCGCGCTCGCGTTCGCCCCCCCAAAAATATAGTATCGCATGCACCCCCCGTCAACAATCTGGCAACACTGCCCGGGACCTAAAGTGTGTTTTGGATTTTGGCCCCCTGTGCAATTGAGTTTGACACCCCTGAGATAGAGATGAAGCCAATTAGAGTAGGGGATGATTTACTCTTACGAACAACATCCTGGGATTTTTAATGACCACAGAGAGTCAGGACCTCAGTTTAACGTCTCATCCGAAGGACGGAAGCAGGTATATAAGGCAGAGAGTGTGGAATTGCACATTCAGGTTAGCACTGAAGAGCCAAGACCCTGCCACTCAGTTGTGGTACAGCAATTGTGACAACGGGATGTAAAGTCTCCATTTTTCCTTCAGGGAATAAGGGTTACAATAGTAACTAAATGTTCCTTTTCAGTCAGTCACATTTGACATTATGTTAGAACTTAGTTGATGAATTGGGATCCCTAACAAAGAGCCACTAATGCGTCCAGTGCCCGGTTCCAGGGCATTAGTTGCTTGATCCCCCTGCACCTGCTGGGGCAGAGGATGGGCACAGGGAACCGTACCGTGGAAGAATACACATATAGGATCGCCATTGGGATCACAACACATGGGCACCTAACCTAGCACAGGGGGTAACCATTCGACAAACAACCGTATTTAATAACCTCACTTGAAATTACATTTTATATTTAATTTTATATAATTTTTACATTTGATATAATTATGAGAGAAATAAAACATTCCTCCTTGTTGATCAAGTAAAAATTCATTATCATTGTTGCTAAGCACGGTTGAAATATCAGTCTCTAAGAAACAGTGCCAAGAAACCCTGTTCCCACCTGAAACCATGTGTCTGCTCAGGCACTCAGTAATGACAGCTATGTAACCCGGCACATTAATGACTATTATCAGCACATACTCTCTCGTTTTTATTCTCTTCTCTCCCACATACACACACCATGCTAATCACCTTAGCAGCAAGTCTCTCATTAACGCTGACTGTTTGTGGCCCTCTCCAGGACCCTGTCAGTATTTTATTAGTCCAGATCTCTGCTTGTAGCTGGCAGGTAACTAATTGACGAGTAAGAGGCCAAAGTGCCAGAAAATCATTAGGACTTAATTAATAATGCAGCAAGGTCTACCTTCGGAGCTTGTCTTCTGCTTAGCAATGGAACCGCCGTGCAAACAAAAATGATCTGTGCATTAGAGAATTACGAAGGTGGAGGAACACTGGAACATAAGGTCCAAGACCTTTGGAACTGGTGGCAAGTCACTTTACGCCCAAAACATAATTTGCAAAAGTACAAGAACAGAAAAGTTTCTATCTATGCAAATTCGATTTTGTGGGTTGCCGCATTTCAAAATGTCCGAAGTTCATAACGCTAAGCAATTAGCATTTTTCCGCAAGTGGCACTATAACTGTAAACATTTTTCTTCTATGGTTAATTTCCTTCTATGGTCTAAAAACATCTGGTTTATTTTCACAGGTATTGGTCAAATGTAATTCTGAGATTTGTCACTATCACAGCAATGTAAAAGTTTGCGTTAAGTATCTTCAAATTGACTACGCGGCACTGGGTCTGTTTTTTGCGCACTACAATAAAGTCTCTGGCCAAAATGTGATGAAAATGAAATAGAAACAAGATGTTGAAAATGTTTAGTTGAGCAGGTTTTGATGACAAGTTCATTGCAAGTCTGGTCTTGTCGAGGATCTCAAGTACATCAATCTTTCAAGAAGGAAAACCTGTCAGGGATGTGGATGTAATTTCTTGACTTAGAGCAGTTGTCAGGGAAACAGATGGAGGTTTGGCTGAACCCCTGACATTCAAGCAGAAGTGTTGATTTGTTTACATAAAATGCAGAACCAAAATATAGTTAGAGTAATTACATTTAGTTAATGTGTTTTATATAAAATAATGTGAAGAAGAACACTTTCCCTGAACTCTTAAAGGGATAGTTCACCCAAAAAAGAAAATTGTCATAATTTACTCACTGTCAAGTTGTTGATGTTCCCCATTTAGTCACCCTCAATGTCTTTCCTTTGCAGAACACAAAAGAAGATATTTCGGAGAATGTTGATAACCAAACAGCTGATAGGCCCCATTGAAGTCAATGGGGACCAATTTCTTCAAAATATCTTCTTTTGTGTTCAGCTGAAGAAAGAAATTCATACAAGTTTAGAACAACGTAAGGGTGAGTAAATGATGACCGAATTTTCTTCTTTGTTTCTTTTGGTGAACTATCTCTTTAATAATAAAGGCTACAAAAGGGGGTTTTCACAACGAGATTACCCCAAGAATACCCAAAGAACCTTAATTTGAACAGTTCTTAATAAATAAATAAAAATTCTTAGTGTGAAGAAATTTTGCTCTATAAATAATCTTTTTTGCAATGTAAAGATTCCATGAATGTTAAAGGTTCTTCATAGAAGCCATAGAAGAACCTTTTTTTTTTTAAGAGAGTAGGGGAAACTGATTAACGAGGGCATGAGGGTCATCTCAACCTCAACCACTATCTGCCACTTCAAACAATATACAAAAGGTGTACGCATATTTATATGAAATCTAATACAAATTCTTTCTAATGAGGTTTGGAAAACTTACAATGTTCATGAGGGTCAGGAGGTACTTCTGGATGTGCTCTCTGCCGTGAAACATCACCACAGAGCAGTCCACCCCCAACAAAACCTCGATATTAAAGATCTCATCTTCATACGTCTCTCTTCGTGCTCGCGTATTGCTAATAATTTTCTTCTTGACATGGTGGGACAAATATTCCATTCCAGCCAGGCCACCCAAAGGGGAACCTGCAAAAAAAAAAATGCACACAAATTATTCATGAGTATAATTTAAAGACGCCAAGATAGGGGCAATCAAATTCCCATGATATTTTGAGTACAATGAAAACATACTGTAACTTTCAGAACCAGAAGTGGAGCACAGAGGGAAAAAATATTAAATAATTACAAAAAGATTTATGATGACCCTATGATGGCATACTTTTTGTCTACTCTTTTCAAAAGCTTTTCTGTAGCTCAATCAGTAGAGCATTGGTGTTTGCAACGCCAAGGTCATGGGTTCGATCCCAGGGAAAGCAAGAACTGATTCAATGTGTTCTTTGAATGCAATGTAAGTTGCTTTGGCTAAATGCATAAATGTAAATATGTCGTGTCTTGTCACTTTCCTCCTGCGTGATCCTTTTGTGTTTCCGTTAACTGTCACGTCAGCCACTCCCCCTTGTTAGTCGTGTCAGGTGTTCCCTGTTATCCTGTGCACTTTAACCCTCTTGTTCTCCCTTGTCTTTGTCGATTGTTAATGTTTCCATGATGTTCCTGTCTCCGTGTTTCCTTGCTCCATGTTTCCTTGAACCTTGCACAAGTGTGCCGTTTTTCGTTCTGTTTTATATTTAAATAGTTTTTCGTTTTTGTTTAATAAAAATACTTTTACGTTGATCCCTTAATTCGTCGCCTTCATCATTTCCACCACAACGTATATGTTACAGCATACTTAATATTGAAATAATACTTAGTATATGTACAAGAAAGTACAGTAATACCTCAAGATACGAGCATAATCCGTTCCAGGGCAGAGCTCGATCAACTCCTCAGTCGACAGTTCCTCCTGATGCTCCTGATGCTAGATCACTCACGCGGGCACTGCGCTCATATTTATCCACAATTACATGCTTCATTTTCATGGTCATCATGCGTTTCTTCTTCTCACTACCATCCTTACCACTCACTTTCTTAGAAATCATCGTTATTATGAAGAATAATGAACAAAACAGAGAGAAAATCAGCTGCTCGCAGGCATACGGGCGCGGGCATTCTGTATGACTTCCATACAGAAGTCAGAACGTGCATCGGCGTCAGTGCGAGTGCTCGTATCTTGAATATTTACTCGTATCTAGAAGCAAAAATCTGCCCGAAGGCTTGCTCGTATTTTGGAATACTCGTATGTAGAGACGCTTGTATCTCGAGGTATTACTGTACTTCCTGCAAAGTGAATGTAATGTTTTCAGACGCTTAATTATATGTTATTTGCAATAATAGTCTATATTTAATGCAATTATTTGAATTTGTTGAAAGAGAGTTGTTTTTAATCCACATAACTAGGATTTGTGTACATCTTTAGGAAATAAGTTTTGCTCGATCCTCTGCATTTCCGCATTCATCAAGTCTCACTTGAGCCCAGGGGCGATTCTAGGATTTTGATTTTAGGGGGGCTCAGCCCCCAATAAGGGTATGATTAAAAAAATATTATTTGACTATTAGGGTAGGGTGGTATGCTACTAACCTTACTGCAATCCACTATTCCATTGTATTCCCTGTATTTCATATAAGGGAGTAGGAGTACTGACTGAGCCATATACAACACTGTAATAAAAAAATAATTATTGGATGTGACCACTAGAAAATAGGGAATGTTGATTTTTATTATTTATTTTTTTTGCACGCACACACCTTGATGTTCACTCTGCTCGGCGCCCCTGCAGATTGAAAAATGCGCTAAAACCAAGCAGACTCAGATAAGGGGAGGAGCCGAAACTTGACGCAGCTTGCCGCCGTTTCAAATTAGTTTTTTTTAAAGGGGACTGAAGCGATCAAAAATTTATTAATCAAATATATTTTTTAGGGGGGCTGGGCAGAAGTTTAGGCTGAAGCCCCCCTAAAAAGGGCCTAGTGACACCCCTGCTTGAGCCTACGCACTGCCTACATCATACGTAATACAGTGGTACCTCGAGATACGAAATTAATCCGTTCCGAGGCGGCCTGTATAATGAGTTTTTCGTATCTTGGAACACATTTTACATGTAAAATGGCTAATCCGTTCCAAGCCCTCCAAAAACACCCCATTCAATTTCATAATAAAGCTAAATTGACCTATAAACAATGAAATAACGTAAAATGTCGAAGCTTACCTTTCGAGTGAGGCTATCTCCAAAAGTGGCGGCAGAGGAGGAGGAGGACAAACGGCAGATAACGTACACACACTTAACTTTACGAAAACACATAAAAAATGTAAAGTTTCGGGTGCGGAGTGGCTGAGCTAAAGCACGCCAGCACGTACGTATAGAAGAAGCATGATGGGAGGGATGCTGTCCAATTAGAGAGAAGGATCTCATAGCTTGGCTAGCATCAGGAACCAATGGGAGAGCAGGAGGATGGTGGCGAGTCTACTATAACTAAGATGGCGGCGTGCGGCGTGAGTTTCAAAAAATTGTTATGGGGCGAATCTCGGACTTTCAGAAACCTTTCGTATCTTGAAAACTTTTCGTATGTAGAGCAGTACAAATTTTCGTCTTTGCTTTCGTAACTTGGATTTTTCGTAAATTGAGCCTTTCGTATCTTGAGGTACTACTGTATGTTGAGTCAGAGGTCAAACTTCTGCCTGAACTAGACCATCTCATGGAAGCGTATACAGCTGTTGCCAGAAGCAAGTGATCATAGTTCCTTTTAAATATGGATTTTTTTCTTACAAAAACCCATCTCTTCACTTCAGAAGGCATTTATTAACCCACTGGAGTCGTATGAATTACTTTTATGATGGACAGATGCACTTTTTGGAACTTTAATGCCATTATAAAGCTTGGGGTGAGTAAAATATGCGATAATTTTGAACTATTCCTTTAAATGAGCCCCAAATAAATAAATAAATACATTACCCATTGTATATTGTTCAGACTGTAGATTTAGATCATTATTCAGCCCATTGCTAAATAGCTGTTCAAAGATAAACAAAAATGTGGAAAAAACAGTGGCAGTGAGTTTCTCATTTCATTCGGTACATTCTCTCTCTTGTCACCTAATACACGGTAAAAACACTCTCTCAACTCAAAGAGCTTTCATGTTCAGATTGGGTGCCACTGAGGCATGTCTCTCAGGCTCTGCTTGTGCCAAAACTGCTCGAGCGAGGGACAGTGTGAGGTGACAGAGAACTAAAACCAAGAGGCAGAAAAAGAATACTGTACCAATTCAAATCTCGCCTTTGACTTCCCTTACAGAAACAAAACCACTGTGGTGTGCCAATAATTAACTTATTTATTTACCATGGTATTTAAGTGCTACCTTACAGCACCATGGTAACATGTTGCTTTTTTTGTAAGTCCTTGTGCTCATTGACTCGTTGTCTGTGTGTTTTAAGATAAATCTGATGTTTCTTCCCAAGGTGACAAACCTTTTGAGTACAAATTTTTATATGCCATTTGATGTTCTAATTTAATTTCAGAATTTATTCAGAAGTAATGAGATAGTCCCGAAGGAGCGATTCACCAATCAGAGAAGTTGCTGTTACTATGGAAACCAGAATCCCAGCAAAAGAGCTCAGAAGTGACCACCCACTCCCATCAACCACAGTGAATGACATAACCAGTTCTGCCGACACTTGTCTTTGAATATTTTGCAAAACTAACTTCGAATGTATGGTATTTTATAATACATTCAATCACTTAAAGTTTTATGGTATATTTAAATCGCAAGAACCCGATTTCACCAAGTGCACATGTTCCTGCATCATCATCTTTCAACCAATCAGAATTGAGGGAAAAGCTTAAAGTTTATTCCAGGTTTAGGCTTACAACCAGGGTTAGGTTCTATCAGTGTTATTTACTTGTCATTTGGACTAGGTTGGGACTTTAAACTCTCCAGTAATATCCAATAATGGTTAGTTAATGGAATGTTGTTCTAGGATCAATAAAATATGTTTACCCAATCCCAGGAACGTGTCTAACTTGTCAAAATCAGGACATGCATATGATATAGCGTTCGCAATATATATTTGGATGAGTAGTTCAGTTCCTCTTAATAAATGTCAAGTGCCAATTTCCAATTTCTAAATAGTTTCTCTTCAAATCAGGTGTTTTAATGTTGTGAATCATCTTGGAGATCATTTTATAAATGAGGAAAGCAGCCTTGATTCGTAACCATTATGCTACCAGCCCTACTTTTACAGAGATTTTTGTGTTGTGTTAACCCCCCCAAAAATGTCCAACCTTTTGGGGGAGAAAACAAATCAAATAGAAACAAGAAACATCAGCATTTCAAGATTTTAAGATCAATACCCAAAGAATTGTTAATGCGCAGTCTAATTAGATTCTGTCCACCATTTGTGCATAGCGTAATTCAAACAAATGCTCTTCTTCAGTTCCTTTTGAGATTTTATTTCCGCAAGTTTAGCACTTTAAGGGTAATATATGCAAATACAGTCTATTGACATAGATTAGACTGGACGCAAATGTTTTCTAAGAGGCAAAGCAGAGTGATAAACATCTTCTGATAAACTTCTTATGTTCAATAAAACAATAGAATTTGATAAAATACTGGCTTATTTTTTTTAAAGTAACAACCAACAAGAACATCAACAATCATTTATTAGTGCAAATGCTGAAATTAGCAGTAAGAGCAAATGTAAAAATGTGTACTACAATTACTACAATTTAGATCAATATCTACTATGTGTCAATGGTTATTACCTTGTTTGACATGATAAATTACCATAAATCATCAGCTTTGATGGTGCAATAGACATCTGTTTTACTACTTCCAAATAACGAAGCTGTGTATTTAAAAGCACATTACACTAGAAATAAACTAAAATGGAAAACCAAAAGCTGGTCCATTACATTCAAACTGAAGTTTTCTCATTTGAAGAGTCAAATTAGACTTTGGAAAACAAGTACTAATATGTTAGGGTGACCTGCAAATGTGCTTCTAATGCTGGAACAACACCAAAAATAAAGTCAATCACCAGGACATCCACACAGAAGGCCAGTGTCATGGAATAGGTTAAGTACTGGCTTAGAATAAAAAAAAAATTCAAATGAGAATCAGCACTGACCATGGGTTGCTGTAACTAAATGCAGTAACTATAAACAAAAATACTTCACTGTATATTAGTTGTTTTTGCTGTACAAGTTTAATACCGCCACCCTAATTTAGATTAATTTAAAGTCATTTACTGTTTATACCAGAAAAACAGAAAGCACTGATTAAATAATGAATTATTGCCTAGTTATATTTCATTTATAAAAATGTAGTAACACTAATATAGTTAGCAATTGTTTTGGTTTGTAAATTTTTTAGATAATGTTGTTATTAAAGGATAATAAAATGAAAACTCTGTCATTATTTACTCACCCTCAAGTTGTTCCAAACACAAAAGAAGATACAGTAATCCCTCGGTTTACGAGTTTAATTCGTTCAGAGAGCTCGTAACTCAAAATGCTTGCATACCAAAACAATTTTCCCCATAAGAATGAAATAAAAATTCGTTCCACATGACCATAAATGCCCATTTTAAATATATTTTTGGTTTTACCCTATTAATTACAGTTAAAATAACCGTTAAGATCTCATATAAATACTAATTAATAATTGACAATTAAACTCTAAAAATACTTGACAATTTACTGTAACGTGTACTTTATCTTTGAGTCGCGTCTGAGTCTGCTGGCGTGAAGGAGACGAGAGGAGGGTTTTACTGCTTAGAGGGAGAATTTCATCCCTTCTTTCTTCCTGTACGTGTATATTTCACTACGTGAACAATAGCGATCACAATTAATGTTAACAACACGAGGTAAAACCGCTGTAAATCACTTATAAAAGTATCACTGTGGTGAATGATGCAACCAAACCGAGCGACGCTGAGAGAATGAACGAGTGAAGGGGTGAGAGGCTTTGTGAGAGGCTGTCGTTCGGATATTTCCAGTATAAATTATTACAAAAAAAGCGGTTTGGTTACCCATATTCTCGAAAAAAAATCTTCTTTTGTCTTCAGCAGAAGAATGAAATTCTTACAGGTTTGGAACAACTTAAGGGTGAGTAAATGATGACACATTTTTCATTTCACATTTTATCCCTTTCAGGTAAAACTATGAAGTGACTGTAAAGTCAGCATCATTACACTATACTCTCATTCTTACAGACAAGCGAGTATCACAATGTCAGCTGACACCCGATTGAATCCCACAGTCATCGTATTTCAAGGGTAGCAGTCTTCAATGGGCCACTGCGTTCTTTTGCTATTGGTTAAAAATAGAAAGTTACAAACAAGCATTTTGTATTTTCTGAGAGACCACGCCTGCTTGTAGTTATCCCCTGACCTGAAGTTTTGCGTTTCAACTGTAGCTGGGGTTTCCAAAGCCGGTCTGCAAGGAACGATGCTGATGTACAGAATATTGATGAAGGCCAGGGAGTCAGTAACTGTTGCCAATTATCATAATTCTTCGAATCAATGAGTGCTTGGCTTGTCAGTTCTGACATATCAGGGTTATTTGTATTCAAGAAACGGGAGCATCACGAAAAACTGCAAGGATAAAATGAAAACCGAATCTTTTAGAAGCTTTCAAGTAGAACCTTTGCTTTGAAAAGGAAATCAAAGTCATTCGGATCTGTTAACAACTGGAGAAATCCTCTTTGAATAAGGCAGTGGAAGCTCTTTTCGAGATATTTTTGTATCAACATATCTCAGAGACACTGGTTCGTTTTTACATTTCTGATGGTAAAGTTCATTTGAATCAAATTAGACATGATTATTGCAAAACACATTACAAAGCAAGCAAAACAGGTTTTTTAAATAAATGCTGGCATATGCGACTGGAAAAATAATCTGAAATAATATGTGTTCAGTCAAAGTAATTGAAACAGTAAGATATAAAATTTGAAATGTTCAACAAAGAAGTGATGCAAAGAAATCTGCAACGATTTCAACAAAGACAAGAACAATGACACACTGATGTTAAAGCTGAAATGTGTTATGAATAATACATAAATGTTGGTTATCTAAGAATGTGGCATCTTTTTCCTCTATTGCAACAAACATTGAAAAACTATGTTGCTTGCTTGATGAATGAAGCAAAGAAAAAGCAAAAGTGTCCTCAATGGAGTGACTCAGCAGAGAGGAATATGAACCCACACACACACATAATGGAAAACATTATTTGGAAAATGAATTTAGTGACTAAATCACCAATTTCAACAATGATATAAAAAAGGTTTCGGAACGATGAATTTTAGAGATGATCCTTATTCTATACATAGTGATAAAATACAAAATAAATGTATCTTTCTACAAACCGAGTCCCAACATCTCTGCATCTTAATGTAATTATAAATATCTCCACTTATGGTGCAATCACATCAGTTAAATGTTTTGTGGCAAAATAAATAGATTTTCAATTGTCGCGTATGAAGTACAGCTCACACAGAAGTTACAGAAAGAACAAAAACTGCATAGTGAGTCATTTATATTGCTAGGTTGTGTGAAGGGACGAGAACTCAAGATGCAAAAGAATGGGGACTTTATTATCACAAAGATAAAACAACAAAAACTACCCCAAGGGGGGAAAACAAGACTCGACTAGACTAGACTTGACTTGACGAGAAACTTGACATTAACTAGGACAGCATGAACACAACCAAAAAACAACGACGAAACAGCAAAAACGGAGGGATTAAGTACACATAGGAGGATGGGTAATTGAACGGGAAACAGCTGGGACAAATCAAAGTTAAGCAGGGGAATAAGGTGGGAAGGGTTTACAATGACAAGATACGAACACGCTTTGTTCCACATTAAACAAAGACAGCGCGCAGCTGGTGAAAACCAAACTGTGCACGCAACATCAAAACACAACATGAAAGCACACGGCCGAAGTAAACACAAACCTCGCGTTTACACTGCACAAGGACACAAGAGCACGCGGTACAAGCAAAGCCTGAAACCGCGCCCACTCACTGTCACGGTTCTGTCTCTGTTTCCAGTATTATTAGTGTTCTAGTGGACAGAACTGTGGCACTGCTCTCTCTCCTGTGTGTTTGTCTCGTTAGTGTCTGCCCCGCCTCCTTGTTTCCCATAATCATTCCCAGCTGTCTCTCATCACTACCTTCCCTCATGTGTCTTATAAATAGCCCTCAGTGTTTGCTGTCCAACGTCGCGTCGTTGTCGTTGCCTGTGTCTCCTGTTCCCTGATCTTCCGGTTTGTTATGTTTATTGAGAGTATTGTTATTATGTTTCAGTTACCGTTTTCCCCCTCGTGGGTGTTTCCTTTGTGTGTTTATGTTTATTTCTGTTATTAAAGTAACCTTATGCCTGCACGTGAGTCCTCCCGTTTATGTTCCGTGACAGAACGACGCGACCATTAAGGACTCAGCGGTAAAGGACTATTTTTGTTTTTGTTTTGTTTTTGTTTGGACTATTGTGGTAAAATGAGTCTCTTCCTTTCTCCATCTCCCTCATCCGCCTATGACAAGATGATGCAGCGCGTCATTTCCCGCTACTTCCGCCAGCTTGGGGCAGACATTAGGCAATTTGCCTGTAGATTTGTTATAGAGGTGGATGATCTGGACTATAATGAGGCCGATCTTAAAGAGGTCTTCAACCTTTGCCTCGATCGGCCTCTCATATATTGGGAGATGGAGAAGCTGGGGGACCTAAGCTTTTGGGAGTTCGTTTATCACGTGTTCCATCTCAGGGAGCAGAAGACCACTCCCCAACTGAACTCCCAACCCACTGGCCACTCCATCACTCCATCTATGGTCAGTGGAGCCCCCAGTCCTCCTATGATCCGGAAACGGAGACGGAGGAGGAAGAGCAAACCAGAGCCCGTCTCAGAGCCCGCTGCCGGGCAGGAGGCCACCGTCGCAGAGCCCGCTGCCGGGCAGGAGGCCTCTGAGACGAGGGCCTCTGAAAGGGCCTCCTCCGATCCGTCAGTCCCGGAGGCTGCCCCGAGACTGCTTGCCCTGCCGGCGCCACCGAGACTGCTCGCCCTGTCGGCGCCACCGAGACTGCTCGCCCTGTCGGCGCCACCGAGACTGCTCGCCCTGCCGGCGTCACCGAGACTGCTCGCCCTGCCGGCGCCACCGAGACTGCTCGCCCTGCCGGTCTGGCCGGGCGACCCTGAACCCTTGCTGCCCATTTTGCCGGGCGACCCCGAACTCTTGCGGCCAGACCCCGAACTCTTGCGGCCAGACCCCAAACTCTTGCGGCCAGACCTTCTGGTTCTCCCTGAGCCTACTTGGCTCAACCCGCCGGCCCCGCCTGATCCGCCGGCCTTGCCTGAGCCCACCTGGCTCAAACCGCCGGCCCCGCCTGATCCATCAGTTCTTCTCTGGTCCTCAGCCAGGAACTTCGAACCGGTCGAGCCTCCTTGGCTCATTCCACCGGCCCCTTCCTGGACTATGTTTAATTTTTGTTTTTGCTTTCCAGGTTGTGGACTTTTCATATGTTTACCGTTTCATGGAGCCGTGTTTTCTTTTCTTTTTTTCCTACCCCTCCCGCCCTCCCTTCCCTGGTCTTCAGTAATTCTTTGAGTTCCCTGTCTTATGTTTTATGCTTGGTGGTGATGTCGGTGTTGGGTTTTTGTTTCATGTTGGAACGCCAGGTGGCGTTCCTTAGAGGGGGGGTAGTGTCACGGTTCTGTCTCTGTTTCCAGTATTATTAGTGTTCTAGTGGACAGAACTGTGGCACTGCTCTCTCTCCTGTGTGTTTGTCTCGTTAGTGTCTGCCCCGCCTCCTTGTTTCCCATAATCATTCCCAGCTGTCTCTCATCACTACCTTCCCTCATGTGTCTTATAAATAGCCCTCAGTGTTTGCTGTCCGACGTCGCGTCGTTGTCGTTGCCTGTGTCTCCTGTTCCCTGATCTTCCGGTTTGTTTTGTTTATTGAGAGTATTGTTATTATGTTTCAGTTACCGTTTTCCCCCTCGTGGGTGTTTCCTTTGTGTGTTTATGTTTATTTCTGTTATTAAAGTAACCTTATGCCTGCACGTGAGTCCTCCCGTTTATGTTCCGTGACACTCACATAATGTAGAGTGCGCGAGAACGAGCAACCACTCGTCTCACGCGCTCACGACAAGGACGAACACACGGGTCATGAATGCCCGAACCCCGACACAAACCCGAGACCGATCAAGACTGTCTGGGGATCGGACATCATAACTCGCACACAAGAGTGCGTGCGGCTCGAACCGTTGAATACCGTTGAAACCGTTGAAACACACATAAAACTCGAGACATTATGGTAGTGTCAGAGCTCTGCCACAAAACCAAGAAATGACTAGACCGAATGTGGTAAAACCCTGACATATATAAGGTAAACACTAAATTCACCACTTAGTGGACTATTCTGGACAACTACGTTATTAGAGCACGATCAATTCCCATTACTGGTCCCAGCAGGTCTGTTATGGTAAGTTCTGAAGTAGTGCTGGTCAAGCTGGTTGACCAAAATGGATTTCAGGTGAAGTTGGTTGACCATTCACATCTTCTGGTTGACACCAACAAACCAGCATCCAAAACATAACAAAATTGTCAACTTTAAATGACTACCAAAATAAATAGACCTAATAAATCTGAATTGGGGGCCGTCTCCAACTTGATTTTACCATCATCTCTCAGGAGCGCTTAAATCACTTTTTTACTTTGGCCATCAATCTTAAATATAGAGTCAAGTGAACCCTGTAATCTAATACTTAATGTTTTATTCACAACATCAGCTATCAGAGCATTGTTGAGTTAGCTCGTCTCAAAAGCTGGATTTTCGAGGCACAGAAAGATCATTCTTCATTAGCCCTCCACTCGCCTTCTTAAGACATTGTCATTACTTGCAATGCTGCAAAGGTGGCCCGGCACAAATGGAGATATTTGCAACACTTGAGGAAGCCAGTGCTCCTCCTTAACGTAAGACCAAGCCAACAGCTATTAGTCAATGGAACAACCGGAATGTTTTTGTTTCAGGGATGGGAAAAAATGTTAAATGAAAAACACATGCTGTAACACATTTTCTACAGCCATGAACACACACATACAGCCACATGCTCAAACCTATATGATCTCCAATGGCTAGATGGAGGCATTATGGCACATTTGGTATGCTGCGGCTTGATATGTGTGGGCTGAAATGTCAGGGTGACTGAGATGAAGAGAAACTGCCAAAAGTCCAGAAACGATGAAAACAGAACAGAGTTTTCCATCTTTATTTGTAAGGTCACCTCCAATTATGTTTGTTATGAGACTAGCTTTCAATAGACAGATTTGCATCCACATATTTTGCATATTTGCATAAGAAATCAAGATATATATATAGAAAATACACTTACACCTTACACTTGTAGCATTTTATTCTGCTTATAGCTAAGATGGAAAAATTCAAGTACTATATTCTGTAATTTGTAAAAAAACGGTTAGTTCCAGTCCATGACTCTGATTGGTCATTAGCGGTCTTATTCACGATAAAACTATGACCGCTTCACCCAACGGTTCAGTGTATCACCACACAACACCCTCATCAACCACTCTTAACAGGGTAAACATATGTTTGTTCTCATTGATATTGTTCATTGAAGCTAATTGTATTATGTGGAGTATTGTGTGTGTGAGAGAGAAAGATCTCATTTAGATCAATATCTGCTATGTGTCAATAGTTATTACCTTGTTTGACATGATAAATTACCATAAATCATCAGCTTTGATGGTGCAATAGACATCTGTTTTACTACTTCCAAATAATGAAGCTGTGTATTTAAAAGATCAAGTGAGTGAATGTTACATCAAGGAGCTGGTGTGCGATGCGGAGAACACGAGGAGTCACGGAGATTTAATCAAGCAATTTAATCAAAACGAGAACAAAAATGGCACTAAACATTGCAAACCCGGAATCCAGGAAGTCACTAGATCTATCCACACACACTTAGAACACGTAACGTTTACGACTGACAAAGACTAGGGAGAACATGAGGTTTTAAATAGACAGGGAAACGGGGAGCACCAGACACAACTAACAAGAGGGAGTGGTTGAAGTGACAATCTACGGGAACACAGAAGGATCACACAGGAGGAATGTGACAAGACATGACTGTGACAGTGAGGTTATACAGCATTTTCCTTCAGGTCAGTCCTATGTTCATAATAAAAAATCTGTTTGAATGTTGAAAATCTTGTCCTTTTAACAATTAAGGGGTTTTCCTGTGAGTGATAGCGCTACTCAAAGGATTTGTCAGAAGGGTCTTGTTCCACGTTCAAAACAAGTTTCAGTCCTTTCAATACAAAGGTCTTCGCTAGTGAGTGACTCACTCATAAATTGACTAGCACGAACCTTAGTAAATCACCCCGAGTGATTTATTTATATACTCTCTTGCCATAATTTAGGCTGATCAGTTTATTTAAATGTATCCATTTATTTAATCAAATTAGTATATAATTTGAATAGCTTTGTATCTGTGAAAATGAAATTATCAACTTATTGGTATTAGACAGAATCCCTAATTAAACTTGAAACTTGGACTGAAACATACATAATAATAATTAGCATGTTCTCAGTTTAGTTTGACAAACAGCCATCCTCAAATGGGTAACTGTCCACAGAGGAGAGAAACTCTGGCTCCACCTGTATTATTCTGTCAGTGAACAAAATGCCAAAAGCAATGCTTGTAGAGAAAGCACAAAGTATTGATGATTCAGTATTGTGAAGGCTTGCCCTCTTTCTCGGGTTACAGTAACAGGAAGTCCTTTTATGACTGTGTAAGTGAACAGAATATGAGCTTTCTAGAAAGAGTGCTGCCACAGCTTCTGAATACTGGCATACGCGTCCAAAAAGTACAACAAATTCAGAACATCATACATAACCCCTTGTTAGCATGCTAGCATGTTCATCACTGTTCTGAAAAACTTCATTATAGAGTCAAAACAGCTCTAAAAGGCCAAAGACTAGGGGTCAAGGGGTCAAGTGTTTACTGTATGTGCGTGGTAATTCACAACACAAACCCTCTAATACAGCTATCTAAACCAAATAAACCATAAGGAGATTATATAAACAGAGCAAAGGATTTTTTCCAGAATATCTGATTATGAAACCTGGGGAAAAAACCTCTCACCCTTCTCTCCTCCCACCATTTTTGCAGCAATTCTGAATTGCACGGCTGCCAAGTAGAACTTAAACTCTCATCGAGCTTTGCCACGTAGACACTGGCTGAGTCCAGCATGTCTCTGCTGGAATTCAATGAGAGCCGCAGCGTCTCATACGCACACACGCGCTCCAGTTGATGTCGCCAAAGACCTGCTCGCACAAGACACAGAGATTCACTTACAGATATATTGTCCTGTTATTTTTAGGACCGGCTTGGGCATATCGGCACTTCCACAATGCAGTACAACATCAAGCCTACTGCCACATGTGTAACCTTTCCACTCAAGTTAAAGCAGAATATTACGTTCTGATAAACGGACACATCCCTAAGGATTATAACTTATTTATAGCTTTAATATGATGTGTAAGAAAGAAAGAAAGAAATCTATCTCAGATCTAGCAACTAGTGTGCAGAAATAATCACCTGACATGTGAGAGAAAATGCTTATAAAGTAGCTGACTGCAGTCTTTATACTGATCATACACATTACTTATCAAATTATGTTTTAGAATCGTAATTTTGTTTTCTCTTGGTTGCTCATAGCAAGAATGCATTAAATTGACATTAGAGACATTTAAGTATAATTTTTCAAATGATTTGTAGTTGATTCACATTCACGTGTATCACAATTTTACACTTTAACTGTTTTCAACATTTACATTAATAAGAAATATTTAGTAATAGCTGCTGAAAATTTTATTGTATTTTAAAATATATTCAAAATTTAAAAAATTGTTGTTTTAAATTGTAATAACATTTCACAATCGCATTGCTTTTACTGTATTTTTTATCAAATAAATGCATCCTACAAAATTTTAACAACTCCAAACTTTTTGAATAGTACAGATGAATTCAGGTTGATTGGGGCACTTTTCTTTTCTTTTCTTACCATTGAGATGACTTAGAAAAACAGTCCCAATCAACATGAATTCTACTTAGTTAGAATTCATATTCATTTATATTAGTAATAAATAAAAGCAAACAAGACAAGCATAGTGTTTAAACTGTGGTGGAGTTAATATTGTTATGATATTGTTGGGAGCCTATTAGTCAATGAAAAATAGCCAATTAAACTTAATTTGACTTTAAATAGAAAGAATAAACATCACCATCCATTTGTTATAATCCTAATGTGCTGGTGTGCAATGCAGAGATCACGAGGAGACAAGGAATACAACTGAAAACACTTTACTCCGAAATTGAAAACAAAACGGCACTTAAGATGCGAAGTCGGGAAAAACTCGGAACATGGAGCGGCATCCACACACTCTGTACAACATCCAACATAACGTTAACAAGAGACAAAGACATGGGAACACAGGAGGGCATTATAGACAAACATGGGATTATGAACAGCTGATGAGACTTGGAAAAGGGCTTGACAAGGTCAGTGATTAGACAGAGACGGGAACATGCAGGACCTGGAAGATACATAAAGGAACCCGGATGTGACAGACGCGACGAGACAAGACAAGTAAATGGCAATAAAATTTGAATTTTGATGTAAATGGATCTTTACTTTTTACGATGCATAATGCAATATTGTAATGTTGCTTTTAAAGTAAAAATAAAAGTAAATTGCTTTTTTAAATTTTTTTTTTGAGTAACATACACTGGTAATGATTGCAGTGCTAATCCTAAAGTCCTTTAAAAGAATAACAAATATTTCTGTCAAATAGTCAGGAAAGGCATCTGTTATGCAGCACTGCAGTTAAGCACTTCATGCAGCCCTCTAAAACAAGGCGAGAAGAAAAATGAAAACTCGAAGGGACAGTGACACATGTCGAGCCTCTCCATATCCCCTGGATGAATTCGACCGCTCAAACTCAAAGTGACATGTGAATCCTTTTTAGAGAAGTTTATGACTTTATCCAGTCACTTTGCCGCTTCTCTCCTCACACGTCTCACAGAGGATGCTGAGAGAGACAGAGATGGAGGTGGAGAGGTACGAACAGCCTTGGCAATGACTCAGCCCTGGAGAACTTTCTTTACTTCTTCCACTCTATTCTAGTTCAGATCCATTTAGTAAGAAATAGTTCAACCAAAATTCCGTCATTATTGTCTCAAACGAATTGTCCATGTTTGAAGAAACTGTTTCTTTATCACAACAAGATATGACTTGGCATGATAGTTGAAGTCTAACACAGGCTTTGATAGACTGAAGCTCTGATTGTAAACTTGCATACTTTTGATAAGAGCTTAACAATCATGCCAAATACCCCAGTCATGTCTGGGTCAGTGTGAGAGAGCCGGGGCTTCATACTCATTGTACACACGTTGTTATGCTTTGTAAAGATAAATTGCAAATTCTTGTTATCAACTTTTTCAACTGCTGGTTTATGTAAAGGAGGCTTTGTGAATGATTTAAATCTTGGTAACGTCAATACCTATGATTCCATTCAAAGTGCGCATAAAACATTTGTCACTTAATAATTTTTCACTGATAAACTAGCGATAAATCTCACAAAGAAAAATAGAAGTTGATGCAGTAGGAGAAGCCACTATTTATATACAGTGGACTTCGGTTATGTAGACGGCCTCGGGGGTTGCAAAAAAGCATTGAGATAACCGTTTATCGAGATAACCCATATAACATATATTACAGATTTTCCTACATATAACCAGCAGACGCAGATAATCCGCACACTCATATAGCCAGCGGGTTTTGGGTTTTGTGTAAAAAATCCTGCACCTATAGATTGATGAACTTTTTTTGTGTAAGATCACATTTCGAATTTCAAATGTTGCTCGCATGTCGTCAATTATCCATAACTGTTCAGGCTCGGTACACAGTGCTTGTGCGCAAAATTCACATAATAAGAAAACAAACACAAGTCAGAATCAGAAGAAAAAAGCAGTCTCTCCCGCTGCGCTGTGCACGTCCCTTTAAAAAGCGTGTCGGATGAGATGGGAAGAGCCCGCCTTCATGGCAGCACAGCCAATCACGAATTTTTGCATGATTGACAGGTCAGACAGCCTATCAGCGCCATCTGTCAGAGTGATGGTGCAAGCTCCAAAGATAACAACCCTCGCAAGAAAGAAAAATGAAAATGTA
Source organism: Rhodeus uyekii (assembly GCA_037043235.1). Classification (NCBI taxonomy): domain Eukaryota; kingdom Metazoa; phylum Chordata; class Actinopteri; order Cypriniformes; family Acheilognathidae; genus Rhodeus; species Rhodeus uyekii. The sequence continues at coordinate 182,360 of JAWRVZ010000226.1, forward strand.
TTGATGTACATGATGTGAGTTATTAAATGAGAATGTACATGCTCGTGTTTTTGGTGTCTTTTTACACAACAGTGTTGCCGCGATTTGTTTAATGAAGTGATCGGCATTCATATAAAAAAATGTACATACGCTGTAGGCCTATTGTGTATATGTTTGCTAACAAAAAAAGGCATATGTAAAACCACCACAATAAAAACCACCTTCGATTCTTGATACAAACCTTTAATTATATTCTCCAACAATGCAAACACAAAGATTGCTCACAAAATCACAAAAAACATGCGGGATGCTACAGCACGTTATCCCTCAGATGAGATCAATGACAGGGAGTGAACCGTGAGCGGACCGCGATCCACGTGCAAGGCAAACTCCGCGCATGCGCAGTGAACTAGGTATGCAAATTAGTCACAAAATAACCATGTGAAGTGGCGAATTTGTCCCTCTTTTGTGCTCGAGATATTAGATTTCGGAAACATAAAATAATCGACATAACCCACAAGAAAATGCTAAGACAAATAGGGAGTTTGGCGGTTCCACTTCAAAAACGTTGACATAATAGGATTGGCGAGTTAACCATGACTCAACATAAGTGAACTCCACTGTATATATATTGTGACGGAACGGCTGCCTCCCCCTGATCTTGACGCTGCCCTGTCACTCGTATCGCCGCCCTTCGCCAGGCTCCCGACTGGAGTGAGTGCGTAGAGAGGAGGGGCGCAGTAATGATGAGAGTTGGCGGCATGTTTTGGGGCACACCTAAGGTCCATAAAGCCTTACCACCGCCGCTGATAAAGGACGAGTGCGCCTCTCCTCAGAAGGCGGGTCCTTCTCCGTGCATGCACGCTGGTGTCCTTGCTGGTGGGTTTAGGAAGGGAGATGGAAAGTTCAAACACTCGCAACGCGGCTGACGGGCCATGATGCTGGGCCGCTATTTCTCCGCAGCTCCGCCGTAGCTCCGCCGGATGTGATGCCGCCGTCCTCTGCGCAATGGACGAGGGAGAAGCGCATGTGACCGTTGGACCCCGGCCCTCTCCTGGCCCGTCCTTCTTTTACTACCCCTCCTTCACGACTCCCTTGCACATTGAGGACACTGGGCCCCCCGTTTATTTGGACACTTTGTTTTGTTCTTATTTTGTGTTTGGTGTTTTGTTTAATAAACGCCTCTCCCGGCCTTATCACCACTCCTACTCTGTCTGTCGTTGGCTCCACCCGTCACAATATATATATATATATATATATATATATATATATATATATAAAAATGTATCGAAATTTTTACAATTTATGCAATATACCAAATGTGCATAAAAATAGGTAGATGGAACGATAGCTAATAAGAATGGATTGGAAATTACAAACCAAATCATTAATGTTTTGCCATTTATGTCAGGGTTCTGTAACTTAAACTAGGGTCTAGTTTAATTTTGGTTTTGTGACAGAGCTCTGACACTTCTGTATTGTCTTGTATTTATGTGGCTTCGTGTGTGCTCTTCTGTCCATGTGACCACTTGTGTGGGGCGTGGTGTTCGGATCCCTGAACTTCAGCCTAGTTTGGTTTAGTTTGGTAGTGTTGTGATTCGGACATTCATGTTCTCGTGTTTTGTCTTGTTGTTTAAGCGTGCAGTTTAAAGTTCACTCGGGCTGCACGCGCTCCTGTCCGCAGGCATTGTTGAGTTTGGTGTAGCATACAGTTCATATTTACATCGGCCGTGTACCTTCATGTCATGTTTGTTCTTGTGTTGCGTGGCACGCAGCTTGTGTTTTTCACTGGATGTGTGCTTTCATGTTGTCATTTTTTTGAGTGAACCGGTGACTTATGGGTGTTCTTGTTAGCTGCATGTTCATGTCTCATTTTGTTTGTTTCATACTGTCTATTGCCTTACCACGCCCATCTTGTTACCTCATTATTAATTAATTTAACATTCATTGTTTTCTCCCTCCTTAGTCTATTTTTGATTAGTCACTTCCTCCTCCCTTCCCAACAAACCCTGACAATGTGTGCCATTATTTTCCAGAAAAAGAGGTTATAACTTAATTTCCTGTATAAATATAACTATTTAGTGATACAGTATATATCCTACATGTTGTAGATTTGGTTTATTCCAAGGCCTATTCTGGCAGGAATTTAGTTCTCTCAAATTGGTGAGGAAGGAGGGTTAGGCTAACAGTGAGCTCTTGAAGTTCATTGAAATGAATGTACATTAAAATGAATGTATTTATAATGCTTGCATGGTGGTATCAATACTACTGAGCCCTGCAAACTGTCACGCCTCCCTTTGCCAACCAGTTTCATCAGAAAGACAAAGCCAGACCAGCACCAAACTGTCATAAACATGCATTGAAATTCACGTTGAATCAACAGCAGGAAACTGAACCTCAGCATCCCTCCCTAGTCATCAGCATGCATGCGAAAGACTCGCTGCAGTGTCATAAAGGTTATCTGACCTCTGGGGTGAAAGTCAGCGGGCTGATTGACGGTCGGCTTCTTGATGTCAGAGGAGCGGTAGACGATGTGATGACGCCCGGGTCCTCCTTCTTCCTCTCCTGTCATGTCGCCTCCTCTCTCCAGTGGCTCGATAAAAAACTCTTCTTGACCTGCACGGATCATCCCCGCCTGACAGGTTTGAAAGAGAGAAAAAGAGGTAGAGATTAGGTTTTTCAAATGCAGGTACAGCACAAAGCTTGCACATCAAGTCCATTAAATGAATCTGTTATAAGGGCTATTTCTGTAAGCCTGCTATATCATATTTTCATCAGCATTGGAAGAAACCCTCGGGCAACCCGATCTCTGAATCGATCCATCCTCATTCTGCTTCTAATTCATGTGTTCGGGCCCCACTATCCTAAAACTCATTGTGTCATTGCCTGTCATAAGCAAAAACAAACTCTCGCTAATGTTTTCGAACAATTCATCGCTTTTATGGAGAAAACATGAGATCGTCTTGTTTGTGTAGTTAAAGATGACAGTGAGAATAGTCTACGAGGACCAAGAGGGAAATCCAAACCGTGAGCAAAGATCAATATGAATCTCTCTGCCAGAGTGAACAAACTCACTGACAGACACACTTGACAGCTCATGTTCCGTTCTCACTGTGTCTAGTTGAGATTCGTTGGCTTTGAGTGATGAGCCACGTCCACTGCCAGGGGTACTGAGAACGTAATGAGAGCAAGAGAGGGAGTCTGCAAGGCTTTAGACATACAGAATTAATCGATTGTAGGACTCGTTGCAGTCCCTACGACTTATTGGCTTTTCCTTGCCAGAGCGCAGGGTCTTTTCCCTTTGCTTCCATAGCAAATTAGACAGCCTAAACAAGAGCACAAACTGAATGGCAATATTAGACCTCTTCTCTGATGTGGTGGAATATCAAATGTGAACTTCAAATTGGTCTGTTGAAGTCATGCTGGAGCCCCCTCAGTTATCCCAATACTGAAGCTCGGCAGAGTGCAGGCCGCTGAGCTAGCCGTTTAGCCTGGTCTCCCAGGAAATATTACACAGCGAATGGTCCCGCCATCTCCCTCACTCCCTCCTGCTTTCCCCTGAGAGTTCATTATGAAGGAAATGCCCGTGCGCTGCATAAATCGACACCACTGCATGAAGGGCTGCCGTTGCACGTGGTCTACACACTGAAAGTGCTGATGTAAAAACAAAATAGACTCACATATACTTTTGTCCTCTCCCAAAAACCACTCAAAACAGTGTGTGTTGTCTCTATTGGAAGTGGGAAAGTCTCACCATAGGTTAAACAAGATTTTCCATTCTTAAAAATCTGAATCCTGCATCTGGAAAAAAGCGTGAAATTAGTAGCACAATGAAGATCTGCTTAATATAACAGGCTACTGAGATACATTCTGCAGTTTGAGAAGCAATAATGCACAAGATATTAAGACTTTACTTTGAGATTGAAGTAAAAAAATAGACACACACACACACATACACATGCATGCTATCAAAGGTTTTGCATTGGTAAGTTTTTAATGTTTTAAAAGAAGAAAAAATACAGTTTATTTCTTAAAATGACATTTGTTTACAACATGTATACACTGCTCAAAACAATTAAGGGAACACTTCATTATCACAGTATCACACCAAGTCAATTGAACATCAGGGATAGGAATATGTCCTGTTCGGAAGCATAAGCGTTCACCTGTGTTCACCTGCTTTGGTGTAAATGAAAGTGACAACAGGTGCACTGTAATGGTAACAGCAAGACAACTCCAAAATGAAGATGATTTTGCAGATGGTGGCCATTGTTCTCTTATTACTCTTCCTGGCTGATTTATTTTGTTAGGGTCCTTTAAACTGTATGTAGCATGAGGCAGCACATGCAACCCAATCAGGCTGCACTGGCAGTCTTCCAGGTTGGCACATCCATACTGCCATACTTGCAAGGAGGTTTAGTGTGTCTCCAAGTACAGTTCCAAGAGCATGGAGAAGATACCAGGAGACAGGTCGTTATCTCCTTTGTGTGAGGAGGAGACACTTTGAAGAGTGTCTTCACAGGGCAGTTTTCACAGGACAAAAATGCAGAGTGTGGAGACCAAATGACACTGTTGGAATCCATTTCAGAGCATTTTATTTTACTCAATGAACAAATGTATCCATAAATGACTCTTATGGCAGTCATTCAAGTCAGTCAGGTGGACCCTTCCTACACCTTTGAAAAATTATTGTTTTTTCAATGACATTTTACCAAAAACCATGTCATTCATACTTTGTGCAAGGAACTGTGGAATAGTGACTACTTGGAAAAACTAGTAAATATACAATTTACAGGATGATCAAAACAATTTTCAACCAATAAATTCTTTCCATTTGGAGTCTTTTGGGAGATCTCCAGATCCTGTAATCTGAAGGAAAAAAACATCATCAAAATCAAAGCCTCTTTCCTCATGGAGAAACTATGACTAATGCCTATCTTTTGGCCTACTTGAGCACACATAGTTAGGATCTAATGGTTTCAAATGAACAATCGATAGTAAAATTTTCTAGTTTGTTACAGTCTATGCACAGAAACAAAGCACAAAACATCCAACAAACAAGCCAGGCCATCCGCACCAAGACCTCAATTTCAACGAGACTGTGGTTGGGTGGACTTCAGCCAGTTAGAAGAGTCATTATCTGCCAAAATATCCAAGAGGGTTCATGAGCAGATTCAGTAGAATTATCTGTGTTTGTATGCGCATGAATGTGAGGAAACAGGCCACCCTCTCTGTCCAATAAGAAATGCACAACCCTCTGTATGTATGATTGCTCATAAAGAAACTTTTCTTTGACTCTGACAGCTACAAAAGAATGAGCACCTTAGCTATTCTATTGCCATTGCTAGCCAAGTTTTCTTTGGCTCTAACATAACTTTTCTTGTTGTCAAACTTAACAGGAATTGATAGCCAAGATATTTTTGCATGGTATCTCTCGATGCCCCGCCCATAGACTTTAAATAAAGATGGACAACGCACCTTCATTCTCTTCCATTGTACAAAAGTGAAGACGCCAATGTCCCAATATGGAGCTGACATCTTCGCTGATTTGGTGCCTGAGAATGCGCAGTATTGAGTATTGCCATGGTATCAAGTCTCCGACCATGCTCCCCCATTAGTACAGTTTACTGCAGTGTGAAATAAACAGTTATGCAAATGTAGAAATTAAAGTTAAAGCACCAATCTCCACCCAAAAATCCTGAAAAAAGTAGGTCAGTGCCAGGCTCAGAGATGCAGTCAATCATAATGTCACTCCTGTTTTTATAGCATCAAATAACTAAAACCACATTTATTTTTGGTTCAACTTACATCATGATAAAAACTACCTAAAATGCCAGAAACCATCATTGGAAAATATTAATTTGAAGTGAAAATTCATTGTTTAGTTTGTCCCATGCCCCATTAGTTAGCATAGAGAGCGAGGGGTTCCCTTTCAAAGGAACTCGTGCTGTGTATATAGGAATATAGGAAAGCATCTGCGTGATTTCATCATGAAGCACGTGTGTAATTGAGCCAATCGTGTGACAGGAATTCAGAGGCAGGTGACGTCATGAACCAGGCATTTATATAGGGATGCCATGCCAAACAGTCAGCAGCTTCTGTGTCTTCAGTAGCGCTCTGTGTGATCATTTGTCATAATTACTGTTGTTTGTCAAAAAAGCATATCAAAAGTCTGCAAATAATGGCGAAACAAGAGATTTTCAGGCCATGTGTTCACCCCTGCCCCCGTTATATCACAGGTGGGGATACACATGTCTTGTACTTCTTTTGATTGGGAGCACACAGAGTTGCCGTTGGAGGGCGCTGACTGTGCGCACTGTGAAAAGTTTCCATTAAGAACACTCTGCTCTCTTTGAAGAGAGCGCCCAAGGCATGCATTCCCCTGGGTCCGAGTTCCACTACAGCTGAGACACGACTGCGATCTAAAACCTGGGATTTGCAAATGGATTTCTTAGAGAGGTTTGAAATGGGCTCCGCCCTATCACTGCCTTCACCCGGCAGATCCAGTGCCTTTTCTCAAGCGGAAGCACGCTCTACGGTTTCTTCCACCCAAGGAGAGGCACCAGCGCTGCAGCCATTCAGATCTGAGGAGCTGGATGATGCAAGATAATGCACCGGGACATGCGGTCCCTCCAAGGAGGGCTAGAGAGCTTCCAGTTCAGCTGTTCCCTGCCGATTCGCTGCTTCAGGGCACAAGCTGGTTGCTCGAGTTACTCGAGTAATACCAGAGGCCAGTCTTGAGAGGCCTCTTCCCTTAGTCAAATTCCTGGCAACATGGAAACTTCTGATCACATCTGACACACTTGTAGGTTTGGCAGCGTTTGGATGGAGTGTTCCCATAGCATTTGAAACAGCGCGAGTTCCCTTGAAACGGAATGTCTCGACTATATTTGTAACCTTAGTTCCCTGTGTCTCTTTGCCATATCTCCTGCGAGCTCAGCCACGAACCTGCTCCAGAATGCTCTCCAAAGTCTCTTGTCCCAGAGCTCAGACCAGCACCCGATCTCCTCTCAGAGCTCAGCCCAGCCCAAGGAGGACAATTGTCTCTCCAGTTCTCTCATCCCAGCCAAGGAAGCCGACCTGCTCGTCATGGCTGCAGAGGCAGAGCCACCATGGTCCCCTGAGCTGCCGGCGCCACCATAGTCCCCTGAAAGCTCAATCATCTGCCCTACTTACCTGTTCAGGAACCCCAGGACTCCAGGGTTGAACTCCTTTTTGTGTGGTCACAATTTCCCTTGAGGGGGATGTACTGTCAAAAAACTATGTCTGTTTGTTTACTTCCTGGTCCTCCATGTTGTGTCCTGTTATCATTGTAGTCACCTGTCTTGATAGCAATCCCCTTATTAGTCTTGTCAGCTGTGTCTCATTGTCACGGCATGGAACAAGGGGAGGACTCAAGTGCAGGGTGAAGAGGAATTTATTATAACAAAAGAACATAACATAAACCAGATCATAACTATAACGTAACTCAAACCAGGAACAAGGGAGGGAACACGGCAGGAATCACATCTCAGGAAACACCACATGAATGACAACGACGCAAGGCCGGGCAGCAAACACTTAGGGATATTTATAGGACACATGAGGGAAGGTAGTGATCAGAGACAGCTGGGAATGATTACGGGAAACAAGGAGGCGGGGTAGACGCTAACGAGACACAAACCCACGGCGAATGCAAACGCGTATCACCGCGTGTTTACAAAGCAAACGAGACAAGCGCAAAGGGGGACACACCCACTGCGCTACAATGACAAAAAACAGATACGAGGACACGAAAGCGCGCGCATGACGTAACGCGCCCTCACACCAAACACGGTAGGAAGAGCAGTGCCACGGCTCTGTCACAGAACCACTAGAAACAGAAACTAAACCTGACACTCATCTCTGTTATCATAGCCTGTGTATATCTACCCTGTGTTTTCCCTCAGTCTTTGTCCATTCTCGTCGCGTTAAACGTCAGTGTGGTGTTCAGTGTAGCGTTTTGCCATCCTCTTCAAATCCCAGTTTATTTGTATTGTGTTTTGAGTTTCTCCTGTTTATCTTGGTTTGAACATTAAAATACATTTGTAATTGCACACTGGTAATGATAAAAGTTGGTAGTCATCGGATCAAAATAAGCGTTCTTGTTTAAAACTGTAATGGTTATATTCTGTTATGTTCTAGCTATATATGGCTCTGGTTTTGGCGGTTTCATTGTGTCATCACCTGAGTGATGCAGCTTCCTAGTTTGAACCAGTTTGTTCCCTTGGTTGATCACCCTGTTCACCTGTTGCCAAATTAATTGGCTCTTTTTGTGTGTGTGCGTATTTAAGTCCTGTCTTCCTTCAGTTCTTTGTTCGATGTTGTCAGTGTTAGAGTATTGCTACTCAGATTCCCGGAGTCTTCCTGTTATGCTTTTTGACTAAAAGCTATTTGTATTGAGTTCTCCTTTGTCGTACTCTTCCTGTTAGGAACCAGCCGTAACAAAAGCAGGACAAACGATTATAAAAAAACAGATTTAAAATGTACCGCTGCCAAAAATCAATAGGGCAATCTGCCTCAATGGCTACCAACCCATTGCACAGACACCAATAATGATGAAGTGCTTTGAGAGAATCATTATGAGTCACATAAAGACCATCACACCTAACAAACAGACCCCAGACTGTCAGAATTAGGAATTACACATCCAGGGCAATAATCATAAACACAGGAATTCCACAGGGTTGTATGCTGACCCCTTTGTTTCTAAACACTCTTCACCCACAACTGTGTGGCCTCCCATAACAATACCAGCATCATTAAATTTGCTAGAAATTCACTAGAATGACAACAGGAAGTGGTGAGACAGCGTACATGAAGGAAGTGGCAGACCCAACAAAGTGGTGCCGGGATAACAATGCCTAAGCATGAACAAAACAAAGATGAAAGTCAATCCACTGGGGAAGTGTTTTTTTTTTGGATCCTTCCTGCTTCTCTCCAGTGCAGACGTGTTTTATCTCTCCTCTCGCTCTCGCTTCCTCGCGCTTTGGTATTTTGTTGTCTTTCTTTTTCACTGACCCGCTGCTTGCTGGACTCCTGAGAATACTGAGATGGAATTGATTATCTGGTCAATCAGCATGATCGAAAGTATTTTCTATATGATTGGATGGCGGGGTTCCTATTCTTTGGCTTTGGGACTGCCCTGTCCTATCGGAAGATTGGTAAGACAACTGCAAGCAAATTCACCCAGCCACTGTCTGTGGAAATTAAGAAATGCTTCGGGGTTGCGTGTGGCCGTTTGAAGGAATTAGATCAGAGAGTGTTACAAATTGAGGAACTGAACCGTAACAACGCAGTCCGGACTGCTTATGTGGGCTCCATCGAGAGTCAGACTGGTGAACTTTTATGGACTGTAACCGGTCTGGCCATGAGGCTAGACATGATGTCTAGGGAACTGCACGGACCGAACGTGACTGGAGCTGATTGATTGATCATGATCCGGACAAATTACCGAAGATCATCAAATGGAATAAAAATTCACCCGAAACTTCACTTGTCCCTATCTCTTGGGAACTCAGCATGACAGCCTGGTCTCCTTTATCTCCCTTCAGGGACAAAGCCATAGAACTTATATTATGTTTGTTTTTGTTTTGTTTGTTTGTTCATGTTGTGTTGTAAATGTTATCTTGTTTGTGTTTTTGCTATGTAAGGCTTGCTAAACTGCATTCTTGTATTTCTTGTTTTTCTGGAGAGAAAACGGTGCATGCTCTGCTGCGACGACACGTCTGTGAAAACAAATTTCCCGTTAAGGGACAATAAATTCTATTCTGATTCTGAAGATGAAGCAACACTCAGTTGGTGAGACAGAGGTGCTGAGAGTTCCTTGGAGTTCACACCTCTCTAAAGCCATCCATGTCGCTTGGTCTCATCACTTCTTCTGCTTTTCAGTTCACCCTGGGTTGCCACTTCCACCTCCATCTGCTTCAACCTTTATCTGTCATCCTCTGGGTTAAGCCTGCCAGTATCCACCATGGCTCCTCAAGTGGTTGAACTCTAAAACCTAAAAAATCAGGTACTTTTTGCCTGTTAGCTTTGTCAGTTTTCCCCTGGTGGAACGGGGGAATATACATAAAAAAATAATATTTATCTAATTGACGGCCATTCACAAATGTATGCAATTTTTTTGAAATCACAATTACCTTGTCTACATAGCAACATCCAAGTACTTGCTATTGAGATGAATGGAAATGCTTAAGAAATAGCTCTCTCAAGGTATATCAGAACTCTTAAAGTCATACAGGTTTGGAATGACACTAGGGTTAGTAAATTATGACAGAAATGTATTTTGAGGTAAATTATTTCTTCATTCAAAAATAAATAAATGATTTAACAGCATCCAAATACTTAATGGAAATGCTAATTTATAGCACTCTTCAGGTGTATTAACTCTTTTAATAGAGCAGTAAATGATGAACTAGACTGTTAGTCAGGGAATGTAGTAAATAGAAGAACAGCTGCATATGCTTTAGATCCTAGATGAGAACCGTTTTTTCACAGTTCCCGATGACTGTAATTCAATACTCGTCTTGGGAGAAAGAAGAGCAGTGAAGTTTTAGGTTTCAATCAAGATTGGATTTGGACTGTTTCCAAACATAACTTGGTTATAAGAAAATGGGATATTAACCTTGTTTTTAAACATGATTTGCTCCATTAATAACTTTAAGGATATCTGCTGTACAATAGCAGTGACTCATGTTTTCATTCACACAGAACATTTGCAGTGTTTTTCATTCATTTCGTTTTAAGCAAATCCAAGGCACACATAAGGCCTTTGATCAGTCAGATCTTATGATGATGAGCTTCCTCAAGTGTGTTTTTGTTGGGTCAATAGAGCTGATTATGCTTGCTTAAAATCTATCTTAAACCTGACTCCTCTATCCATATCATGTACATATTTTAATGCTTTGAGTAACTTTATGTGAGTGTTAGATGACATGATTATCTAAATGTAAAAATAGAGGAAATGAGCTTGAACGGATTCTTGAAAAACACAAATCTTCTAGGGATGCACACCATTAACATTTTGGCCATTAACATTAACTATTCTCATCTTACATATGATAACCAATAAATGGTTAATATTTAAATTCTATAGTACTTTTCGCAAATTGTCACAGTCATGTTATCGCTTTCCTGCTGTGTGATCCTTTTGTGTTCCCGTTAATTATCACGTCAGCCACTCCCCCTTGTTATTAGTGTCAGGTGTGTGTCATTATTCCAATGTGTATTTAAACCCGCATGTAATGTCTTGTCCTTGTCGATTGTTAACGATCTCATGTCCGTGTCTCCATGGTTCCAAGTTCCGAGCCCTTCCGAGTTTCTGTTTGTTTTCTGCACAAGTGTGCCGTTTCAGTTTGTATTTAAAGTGTTTTTCGTTTTTGTTTCATTAAAAGAGTTTTGAGTTGATCCCTGCCGTTCGTGTCTTCCGTGTTTGTCATCGACCGCATGTGTTACACAAAATAAAAAATTGCGATTGTAGGCATCACAACATGCACAAATACATGTACAGTAATGTACAGTATGAAAATGCATATTAAGAGCTTATTCAAAGATTTTATTTAAGTGTTATTTAATTAGTAGGTTTTTAAATAACTTTGAGAGAGTTAGATGATGATGTTAGATGATGATAATGACAATCGAAATGTTCGTCAATCGACATGAACGAAATGTTCATGTCGTCAGTAAAGTATGGAAGCCCATTTCCGCCACAGTTGAGAAAAAAAGGATTAAGTCATAATAATGAGAGGGTTTCTCAAAATAATGACTTTGTATCTCTAAAAAATTAGAGAGTTTCTCATAATAATGATTTAGTATCTTAAAATAATGAGAAAATTTCTCATAATAATGACTTAGTATCTGGAAAAAATGAGAAAGTTTCATAATAATGACTTAATATCTCGAAATAAGCTAGCAAGCTAGCTAGCAAGAAGTAGGCAAGACAAGTCATATTCAGAAGAATCGTTCATGTTCTTCAATATTCTGTTTATGTTCAGGAAAGTTCATGTTCAGAAGAACCCATTGAAGTTAAAGAACTGTCAATAATGACGTTTGAGAAAATATTTTTTATGGAATACTTGATGCGCCCCTGCCTCACCCAAACTCTGCCTCCTGCGGCCCCCAGCTCATTTGAGTTTGAGACCCCTGCCTTAAGTCTTTGTTAACCATGTGGTATATTGTATCAGTCCAATGATTCATGTCAGAATACTCAAGGATTATTTAATCATGATTTAAAGCAGAAACCTGAGTGTGCGTGATCAGACACATAGTGAAGTGGAATAGTAATTCCACAGAGAGATGAACAGCCTTGCATGTTCTTTCTGATCATTTATCTCCTGAGCCGGGCAAAGACAACAACGTTCCCCGAGCCAAACCTACTGCTTTTTCACAGCCTGTCCAATGGCTGGTCTGTATTTCATACAGACGTCTTTTCTCCTTTCTTAACAACTGTCAGGGAATATGAGCAGCTCTCAGAGAGGAGGAAGAGCTTTGGACTTCTTTGCAGATTACTGGTTTTGGAGGCATTAAAAGATGACAGATGAAGAAAAAAAGTGACAGAATTCCCCAATTATGCCAGAGTTTCACTGGAATGTTGATGTAATGAATCAATGACAGTGGGATCTAAGTACTGGAAAGTATTTACTCACATGTGCACACACACGCTGTATATGAATGAGCTCAGACCTCACACACACACACACACACACAGACACACAGTTTTTCCGGTCAGGGTTCTGGACAAACCAAAGTGGTTGAGTTTTAGAAATCAGCACTTCCAGTTCCAGCTTTGCTTCCTAAGAGCATTAGAAAGTCCAGCCAAATAGCTAATAACCTGTTTAAATCAAGAAATTTGCCTTTTTCACACAGAACTGTAACTGTAAAAACTTTTCAATGCCAGCTTTCACTGGAAACCTTTTCTATCAATGGGCCTATCAGTAATGGAAAGCATGACCTCATGTTACAAACTCTTCGCCACATCATCAGCTGAAAGGAATTCATTGTCTTTTCCTTTTCTCTTTCCTAAAAACAAGAAAAAACTGAGACTCGCATCTCACTCTTGCATGGTTCACATGGTTAAAACAAGGTTAATCATTGACATTTCCAATGAGAAGAGATCAAATCAAAGCCAAGCAAAAACCAAAATCAAATGCGGATAAAGCTGATGTCATACTTAATTAGGAATTAAGAAGGAAATTGTGCTCCACTGCTTTCATTTAAGTCCTGCAGGCTTTTGTAACATGGGATGAATGACGAGGGCGGGGAAGCCAGGGATCAATGTAAAAACTCTTTAATTAAACAAAAACGAAAACACTTTAAAGACAAACTGAAAACGGCACACTTGTGCATAAACAACGGAAACTTGGAATAACTAGGAACATGGAGACAATACAGGAACAGCGACATAGGATCATTAACAATCGACAAAGACAAGGGAGCACAAGAGGGCTTATGAACACATTGGAATGATGGGAAACACCTGACATGACTAACAACGGAGAGTGCCTGACGTGACAGCTGACGGAACACAAAGGATCACACAGGCTCACACAGGAGGAAACAGGAAATGACGAGACACAACATGACTGTGACAGCTTTGTAGTCTAAGTTTTATATCTTTTTGGCTTTTAGTTCAGAAATGCTCCTGACTTGAAAGAAAGAAAATTTATTTTTAGTATTTTTGTCCAGTAGAAACATTCAAAAACTTTGCATAACAAAGCCCATCGCAGACAGCATCTTTTGAAGATTTGGGTGGCATGTAAGAAGGCTCCAGCCCCTGACTAGAGTTCAGTGAAGGCTCTAGCCCCTGACTAGAGTTCAGTGAAGGCTCCAGCCCCTGACTAGAGTTCAGTGAAGGCTCCAGTCCCTGACCAGAGTTCAGTGAAGGCTCCAGCCCCTGACTAGAGTTCAGTGAAGGCTCTAGCCCCTGACTAGAGTTCAGTGAAGGCTCTAGCCCCTGACTATAGTTCAGTGAAGGCTCTAGCCCCTGACTAGAGTTCAGTGAAGGCTCCAGCCCCTGACTAGAGTTCAGTGAAGGCTCCAGCCCCTGACTAGAGTTCAGTGAAGGCTCTAGCCCCTGACCAGAGTTCAGTGAAGGCTCCAGCCCCTGACCAGAGTTCAGTGAAGGCTCCAGCCCCTGACTAGAGTTCAGTGAAGGCTCTAGCCCCTGACCAGATTTCAGTGAAGGCTCCAGTCCCTGACCAGATTTCAGTGAAGGCTCCAGTCCCTGACCAGAGTTCAGTGAAGGCTCCAGCCCCTGACTAGAGTTCAGTGAAGGCTCTAGCCCCTGACCAGATTTCAGTGAAGGCTCCAGTCCCTGACCAGAGTTCAGTGAAGGCTCCAGCCCCTGACCAGAGTTCAGTGATGCCTGCAACCCATGAACCCACTCCACAGTCTGCTCCAGCCTACAACCCCATAACTTTTCCCAAGAACAGTTTTTTTGGGGGTAGCCATATATATCCCTAGCCATAGTGGCTGAGCCAAGCTCATGTGACAAGGCCACAAAGGCTGATCCTCCCTTGGCCCTGGAACTCCCAGCACCATCTTGGGCTCCTGAACTCATGGCGCCGCATTGGGCCCCTGAACTGCCGGCACCTCCTTGGCTCCCTGAACTGGATGTCTCCGTGGAGGCCTCCTGTTAAGTTAGGTCACCCCTTGTGGATGTTTTATGGCACGAGGACACACCTTGTCGGAGTACTGTACGGCCATTTATGTTTGTCCATGTGTTCCCATCCTTTAATCCTAGTCACCTTTCCAATTATCTCATTCACCTGCCCCTTGTTCATTAGCTTAATTTAGTCTCTGTCCATTCTCAATTGTAGAAGTGTGGCTGTTTTTATCCTGTGTCTATCAAGTTTATCATTAAAGACGGTTCCATTTCATCCTCCTTCCTCATGCGCTTACTTACTGCAGCCAATACGTAACAAATGAACTGCCCCTTGCAATTTACATTGTTTAATAAAAAACATGACAACGCAGTGTCCATACAGTTTGTGCATAAAATAATTTACATTTTTGGTGAACTATTCCTTTAAAATACTATTATATAATATATATATACTTTATATGGTAACACTTTGGATTAGGGTCCACTTCTCATTATGACCTTTGACTCTATAAAACTCCTAACTACTGCTTATTAAAAGTTAGTAAAGTAGATGTTTCATTTAGGTATTGGGCAGGATTAGGAATGTAGTGTTAAACTAAAGTGTTAAGTATTAGAAAGATTGGAGTTTGGAGTCAGTACGATTTTTTTTTTAAAGAAATTAACAATTTTATTCAGCATTAACTCAATTGAATTGATCAAAAGTGACATTAAAGACATTTACAGTGTTACAAAAGATTTATATTTCAAATAAATGCTGTTCTTTTGAACCTTCTATTCATCAAAGAAACCTGAAGACTAACCATTTTTAACACTAATAATAATTAGAGATATTAGATAATAGTTGTTAGGTTTTGAGTTTGTATTTTTGTTCTAGTGTTTGGTTCTGTCCCCCTCTTGTTTCCCAGCCTGTCACCAGTTACTAATTGATTTTTGTTTCAATTCAGTAGTGACAGGATCAAAAACAAACTCCAAACCTGACAATAGCATGCTATTTTTACAGAATTTTGGATCAAGTAGATAGTGAACATAAGAGACTTATATTAAATCTCACTGATCCCAAGCTTTTGAACAGTAGAGTACTTTCAAAAAAAGTCTCATTATATCAAACAATTTGCTTCTAGAGTAAATTTAACTAGAAAACAAAGCAAAAATACTGATTGAGAAAATGTTTTTTGCAAAGAAAGTTTACTCGCCTGGAATCTCTACCAAGAAATATCACTTTAAAACAGTGCTGTAGGCACGCATTCAGCACAAATGGGCCAGAGGGAGAACGGGAAACAGAGCAATAAGGGAAACACCTCTTTGTCTCTATGAACCAACAAACCCAAACCTCAATGTCCTCCAATAATTTGAGGAATTCAGATATGAGCTTCTCACAGCGAGTTCAAGTAAGTACAGCCTTAGGGAGGAGGGATGCCTTATCTGGCTTATGATTCTTTTCCCAATCCTCACTAAAAACATGTGTGTCAGTCCAGTCTCTCTTATTCCCTACACAGGAAGGAGAGGCGTGTGTTTAAGGTATCAGGAGACTTCTCTGAAGCAGGCCAGACCACTCTACCGCTCTCTCTTTCACAGCTGCCACATCACAAGACTTTTATAAGTCGAGGTTCACAATAAAAGCACAGAGGCCATTCCAGAAATGAGAGCTGTCATCCATCTGGAAGCAACCCCATGCTCAAAGCTCTTGAGTGATTTCATTTGTACCTCTAAACCGTTTGGTTACTTCAGCACACTGAGCTGTGCGCTCTGGAATTTGCAAAATGTTTATTTCTTTATTTCTCTACCACTTTATGTTTTGGAGAGTGTTGCTGCTGGAATGTTAATGACATCCTCAAAGCACTCCGAAAGATTCCCAGGCGACAGGTGCCAGGAGATTTCTGGAGCAACCCCACCTGACTAGTGCTCCCCTTTCATCCTCCGCCACAGTACAATGACACACACACAAACGCTGCAAAGTGCCACCAAGTCCTGCTTAAGTCTAACAGATGGCCCCCCCCCCCTAAAAAAACACAGCCCGGTTACTCATTCTGAACATTTTTCAATTCATTTGAGACAACTCAGAGGTCACTTGAGACTCTCAGCTCAAAGCTTCTGCACCGCTCTCATGACGCTGCCTTAACCCAGACTGAACAAACCTGACATCAAAAGAGAGTGTTCAGAAGATTAAAGGCTGTCAGTCGGATCCTGAATCAGAGTAATGTACACTCAGTTTCATGAAAGGTGGAGAGAAAGGATTGTATTGGAACAGGATGACTGCTGGAGTCTCCTTCAAGACATGAACACAAATAACACAATATTCCGAAGTCAGAGTAAAGGACCATATATACTCACTGTCAGGGTTCTGCCACATTCGGTCTAGTATTTTTTTGTTGTTGTGGCAGAGCTCTGACACTACCGTAATGTCTCGAGTTTTGTGTGTTTGAGTATAGCTTCGAGAGTTGTTCGGTTTCTGTCATGTTAGGTTTCGGTTTTGTGTCGGGGTTCGGGCATTCATAACTCGTGTGTTCGTCCTTGTCGTGAGCGCGCGAGACGAGTGGTTGCTGGTTCTCAGGCGCTGTACGCTATGTGAGTGGGTGCGGTTTCTGCTTTTACCGTGTGCTCTCGTGTCTGTGTGCACTGTTGTAAGCACGCGGTTCGTGTTTACTTTGGCCGCGTGCTGTCATGTTGTGTTTTGGTGTTGCACGCACAGTTTGGTTTTCACCAGCTGCATGTCTTCTTTGTTTAATGTGAACACACGGCGATGCGTGTCCGCATTGGCTGCGTTTCGTGTCTTGACATTGTGTTCTCCTCCCTTTTTGTTTCCTTGTCATTAGTTTTATTTGCCCCAGCTGTTTCCAACTCAATTACCCTTCCTTCTGTGGCTACTTAATCCCTTCAGTTTGCTGTCTTGTCATTGTCATAGTTATTTTTCGTTCTTCCCTTTGGGGTAAAAACGAAGTTCGAAATACGTGAGCAGCGATGTCCAATACCAGAAAGCAGTATTAGGAAGCCTTTCCATTATAGGAGTTCATGCATTCAACATCAGCTAGACAGAGCACAAATTTAATAAAAAGGAACATAACAACCAAAGAGTTCAATGTGAATGTGTACTGCATGGCTATAGCAGCAGTGTTTTAACATAAATTAATTTACAGATAACACTTTCCAAAGAGTTTACCATACAAACACACTGAAAAAAATTGTTTGTTACACTGTATACTATTTTAATGTTTATTGCATGCCTTTAGTCATGTGTGTTACCCTATTGGTATTTTGACTTTGTGCCTATGAGCATCGTCTATGCACTTTATGTTTTATGTACAGGCTACATATTATAAACTCTGATTAATCTGCCTTCTTTGACCACCTGTATTATTATGATGGTTATCAGTACTTTAAGGTAAAAAGCAGATTTTGGTAGTTAAAGCAGCTTGGTATATTAGCGTTATATAACTTCATGAAATATGGCTATACGTTATGAACAGCAATATGGCATTCCACAATGCCTGAATTACAGTGGAGTTCACTTATCTCAACTCACGGTTAACTCGCCAATCCTATTATGTCAACGTTTTTGAAGTGGAACCGCCAAACTCCCTATTTGTCTTAGCATTTTCTTTTCAGTAATGTCGATTATTTTATGTCGCCGAACCCTGATATCTCGAGCACAAAAGAGGGATAAATTCGCCACTTCACATGGTTATCTCATGATAATTAAAGGTTTGTATCGAGAATCAAAGGTATTTTTATTGTATACTGGTAAATCTCTGCTGTTAGTTGGTGCACATATGCCTTTTGTTGTTAGCAAACATATACAGTGTATGTACATTTTTATAGCATGCCGATCGCTTCATCAAATATTGGCTGTTGGTAATCTCGATGCTTTTTGCAACCCTTGAGGCCGTCGACATAACCATTTTCCACTGTATTATGAAACGGTATTTTCTACAAAGAATTCATGTAACCACAGCTGTCAGGGTTTTTTTTTTTTTTTACCTTAAATTTAACAAGATTTTACAGAACAGGACTAAGTCCAATTAACACTCAATGGCTAAAAATAATAAAAATATTCAAAGACTGCCTAGTTGACCTCATTAGTCAGTTGTTGAATGACTAGTCGACTATCTTGCTATCTGCTAACAAAGTTTAACATTCGTGTGTTGGTGACTTGAGTCAAGAAGACAAACAAGCAACTCTCTGACTAATAAGAAAATTGATGCTTATTTACATAAATGGGGCTTTTCATTTCCATTCAGTTTTCCAGATGTTTCTGTATTCCCTGATGAGCTGGACTAACGATGTCAAAATTACCAAAGGATGAAATATATCAGCAGTGGAACAAATTTGTGAGATAATACATGAGGCTTCCCTTCACTATTAATGTGGGCTCTAAAATGTGCAGAGTGTAATTTCAGAGCCAAATGCATCACAAACGAAATTACAAAAATAATTATTGTTACCAACAAGTTTCCCAGAACATTCTCTGTACTTCATTGGTCAACCACACAGATAGTCCCTCCCCCAAACTCACACTATAGGTTGGGTAGGTGTTGCTATGTTCGCCTGGGCAGATCAAGCAAGCAAAACAAAGCAATGTTTTGAAAGCAATGCAGTCAAAATCACAGTCACAGTGTGAATGCCTCATGTATAGCAATATAATGCAGGATAAGAGAATGAATATTAAAATGACATGCTTCACCTTTAAAGACACACCTTACTTATCCACAAGTTCAAATAATCCCCTTGTATATTGTGCTAAGCCTCATTGAGTAGGAGTATCCTGCTAATTGCAGGCTTCCTGCTTCAAACTAGCTTTAGCTGCAGCAACAGCTTGTGCCCCTGCTGGAGAACTACGGCACAAGCACACGGTGTACCTCCCACTCACTTCACACTTAGCAGGGGTTCAGACCTCACAGTGCGCTACTGCCCTAGTGAGCTCCACGACAGGTTCTGCACCAATGAGCTCTGAGCTCCATCCTCTGCTATTGAAAGAACATGAGCGTGTCACTGAGGACATAACGAGACTTATTCATTGGTCTCCTTATTTAGATTATAGTTACAAACAGGAAGTGGGTTTAAAGGGATCGTTCATCAGTTACTCAAACTCATGTCATCAGATGGTTGGTTAATCGTTAACCTTGGTTAATCGTTAAAACACAAAACTAAGATGTTTTTAATGAAACCTGAGATATTTTTGTCTATCCATTGAAAGTCCAGGTGTAACTAGAACTTAGAAGATCCCAAAAAATCATAGGCATAGTCAAAGGCATAGTCAAATGAATCCATGTGAATCAATCGGTTTAATCCAATTACTAATATAATACAATATACTAAACAAGAAAGACCTTGTTCATCTTTGGAACACAAAAAAACTGTTGGTTGTTAAAGGTCCACTCTATACATTATTTTAATATTAAAATTTATAGACAACTATCTATTCATAGGTTGACTTATGGCTGAATCAGATTACATAACATTTTTGTCACTGTGTCAGATTATGCGATTTTGACTCCTAAATTCTTGTCATGTCATGGACAAAAAGGCATCTACATGTTGATTCCCGACCAATTATTAGTTGCAGTCTTGAATGACATGTGTGAAGTCATCGAGAATGCGGGACTATCGACTGACACTTGTTGTGAGAGTAATAAAACAATGTTTTGCTCTGGATATTTTGTTGTCAGAAAATCACCAAAGAAAAAGAGAACCTACCAATTGAAACGTTCCTAGATTGCTCGAAGAGGACAGTGTGGGATTCTCCAAAGAGATCTTGAGGTAAATTATTTATTTATTTATTTTTATCAAAAATAAATCTATTCACTGGGTTACTGAAGCACCTCTGCTATCGTTAGCCAGAATTATCTTTTTTCACTATCATAGTTTGTACTACAGTAATGCCTTGAGATACAAGCATAATCCATTCCAGGACGGAGCTCGTAACTCGAATTGCTCGTATCTCAGATCATTGTTTCCCATAAGAAATAACAGAACAAAAAATTATCTGTTCCGTCCCTCTAAAAAACTCCCTTATTAGTGTGAATAACTATGGAAAAAACATGTTTTTAACTGCTGTGGAGACACACACACACAAAATTATAGTATACAGTAGTACCTCAAGATACGAAAGGCTCAACTTACAAAAAATCCAAGTTACGAAAGCAAAGACGAAAATTTTTACTGCTCTACATACGAAAAGTTTTCAAGATACGAAAGGTTTCTGAAAGTCCGAGATTCGCCCCATAACAATTTTGAAACTCGCGCCGCACGCCGCCATCTTAGTTATAGTAGACTCGCCACCATCCTCCTGCTCTCCCATTGGTTCCTGATGCTAGCCAAGCCATGAGATCCTTCTCTCTAATTGTACAGCATCCCTCCCATCATGCATCTTCTATACGTACGTGCTGGCGTGCTTTAGCTCAGCCACTCCGCACCCGAAACTTTACATTTTTTATGTGTTTTTCAATTTAGCTTTATTATGAAATTTAATGGGGTGTTTTTGGAGGGCTTGGAACGGATTAGCCATTTTACATGTAAAATGTGTTCCAAGATACGAAAAACTCGTTATACGAAGGCCGCCTCAGAACGGATTAATTTCGTATCTCGAGGTACCACTGTATAAGGATTCCTGTGATATAAAATAAAATGTGGTTTTAATTATGAGTTCTTACCTTCGAGAAAGACGATACAGTAGTGCGACGGGTGCCGCCGTGTTAGTTTGCGCAGCAGTTCAGAGAATCTAATATGTCTGATTTACAAAACGTAAATTCAGTCACTTCTCCCGAAATACATGACAGTAAGTGTCCGGTGAAGTGGGAGAAGAATAGAGTGAACTTTATAGTTACCTATGCAATGTGTGTCTGATATGAATAAAACAACTAGTCAATTTATAATTGAACGGATTATTATTTCCGCTTTTATAGACATCAATGTGTATTTTTCAAACTATAAATACCTTGTTTTGCGAGTACTTATGAGTATTTAAATGTCTGAAACCTACAATAAAGGTACGTGGTTGAAAACACTGAATAGTTGATATATGACCAGCTCTGAGCGTGTCCGTCTCTGGATCAGCGCCAGCTAACATGCACTGAACGCTCTAATCACACCGGTGTGATCGTTCGCGTCAAAGGGTTAAATGTAAGATTAAAACGTCATTTGAAATATAAAATCTTGTTGGTTTCTTTTGTGCAGAGGAGGGATTGGAGGCAAATCCATGCCAAGAAGAAACAAGCGCAAAACTGATGTTTGCGCGCGTGTAAATTACATCTGTGAGCGGATAACAAATCTACATGCGAAAAAACGGGAAGCCCGTGAACTAATTTAAATCTCTCGCGTGCGCATTTAATCTTTTTGCTCGTGCAAACACTTTTATTTCAGTTAACGAACATATGAAGTGAAGGAGTGAGGCGGCATGTGCTGCTCCCACTGCTCCACTTGCTCGTATCTGGGAATACTCATATGTCGGGACGCTCGTATCTCAAGGCATTGCTGTACAACTATAACGCCACAAATCTTTCCTCCATTGCAACCCGTCGTGGATAACCGAACAAATGAAATATGCAAGTCTTGCTGTTGTGACATTGTGAAGCATTTCACATTGTGAACATTGGTTGTCGTCCACTATCACACTATACAAGATAAAACTATTGAATCTTGCGTCACGACGGCAATTGTCATTTACAAATCACCACAACACCCCATGTCAAATGAATCGTATGAAAATCAGGCTAAGATTATGTACTCTGAATCAGGTATTACCAGCAGGGTGTAAAAACTATGATAGTTTTGGCAATTAACAGTTGCACTTCTATGAACTAATGTTAACAAAGATTAATAAACAATATAATGTCTATGGGACCTTGTTGTAAAATATTACTCTTATTCCAAAGACATTGTGTTGTTATTGTTATAGCTGTGGTGTGGACCTCTCTATTCTCATAGAATTAGAATAATTATTAAAACTTTATAGTTATATAATGGTTAAACATGTCAACGTTCAGATATTCACATCAAAAACTAAGCCAAATGGTCATATATTTATGGAGCATCTGGTTGACAAAGAGTTGAATCATAGGCTGTGTCAGAAACCTAAAAAAGAGCATCAAGCCATATCCAGACCAGATGTTTGGTAAGGCATCTTTAAAGAAAGCATAGATGTATAATGCCATGCCGATAATATCCCACAATGCACTTGGACACGGTCATATTCCTTGCTGTCATAGCTAAGCTTGGTTAAAAGAGCGCAAATGAAAATGGTTGAAGTAAATTACTGACAACAGTGCTAATACCAATGTTTGGTGCCATTTATGGACCATTACAACAAGTTTGTGGAATTGTGCGATTGAGCAAATAAAAATGAAATCACAACAACCTCCTTAAGGATATTCTGTTCTAGGAATATTTTTACGAAGATCCTGGAAGAATGTTGTCTTATCTCGTTTTGACCCCGCACCTCCAGAAGACAACGTCTTTTTTTCTCAGGGACAGAAGGGGCGCAGGCAGAGGAAGAGATCACTCCTGGTCTTAGAAATCTAACTTCCTGCAGAGTCAGAGTTTAGTTCCAACTCTAAACAAACACACCTGACAATCTTGTTTAAAAACCGCAGGCAGGTGTTACAGCGGTTGAGTCTAAACTCAGCTGTAACTGTAGATTTCTAAAAGGATGGAGCCCTCCTGACAATTGCCAATTGCTTTTTAAATGTAAAGATGTGAATTTCTGTTAATGTTATTATTCTTAATAGTGATGTTGTAAGTGATAAAAAATCACATTTACCATGGAGGACAAAAATCTATATTTTTAATAGAAATGTTTGGAAAACCGTTTCATGCCTGGTAAGAAAATATTAAAATATCAATATAACTTTTTATGGACCTTAAAAAGTTACCACTGCACACTTTAGATACAACCCTTTCTGCCAAATGTTTTGTAGCTGCACACAAAAGTAAGGTCAGTCTTTGGTCTTGACTTAAGTCTACCTCAATTATAAAAGAAATGAGAATTTGGTATAATGTCTAATACGAATTTCCATATAATTGATTATCTGTTAGGTAAGAAAGGTCAGTGTACCTTAATCTCCATAAAATCTATTCTAGCCCCTGGAATTACATAATTCTGTTCTTCCACAAACTCCTATTATGTAAGGATTAGGCGTGTGTGTTTGTGCATGCGCATGTGGGGGGTTCAGACATTAAATATGCATGGGACTGAATATGCAGTCTGCATCAAAAGCAGTTAGGTTGTGAGGTCACATGCTAGAACATGTCATTGCATGTAATATTGTTCAACAAAGATTTTTGCTGTTCAATCTGAGGACTAGAATGTACTATCATAGATTGGAGGTGACTGATAGCGTCATTTAGTTCCACTTTTTTTGCAGTCTGCATAGACAAAAAAGATCCAATTTACTGCAGAACACAATTTGCACGATTCATCCTGAAGTTCAGTTATGAAGTTACAACACACTTCCACAATCTGTCATAGTTTACTGGGACTGTACAGCCTTTATCACTGCAATCCAGATACCTGAACTGACTCTTTTAACTGATGAAAATGTGCTTGACTATACCACTACACCTGTTTATACTGGTCTTCCCCAATACAGTGGAATCCGGTTATCTCGACGACCTCGGGGGTTGCAAAAAAGCATCGAGATAACCGATGATTGAGATAACCAACATTGCATACTTTCTTGCGTTCTGTTTGCCTAATGTGCTTTCTCAACAATTTCAGCTTCGTCCCGTCTTTTAATAACCAGGTTCTTCAATCCGCAGCGGCGCTGAGCAGAGCGCATGTCAGAACAGAAGCAGGTGTGTGTGTTTTTATCTAAGCCTCATACTCATTGATCGGTAACCGCTCGTCAATGTCAAAATATTTCAGAAAACCAATCAAATCAGAGAAGGCGGGCTTTATGTGCACACAGAAGCGGATAAGGCTGAGCGCGAATTTTACCGCCTTTGAGTGATTTGGGATGGGGCCAACGGCAACACTTGCTACTTCTTGAGAAGCGTAAGAACGATATGTGCTTTCACTTCAGAGAATCTCCAAAAGTCTCCAATAATTCCAGATAAAGTCGTTAAATTTGTCACTAGTAGCTTTTTTGAAAATGTGTTGCTAGAGCGGTCTGAATACTCGCTAAATACAGTGAAAAATGCGCAAAGTTGGCAACACTGCGTTCACTGAGTTCTTCTGCGGCTGCGTGGCACTATGAGTGAAGCGTCACTGACAGAGCGACCATACAGACCGCGATCTACGTGCAGCGCAAACTCAGCGCATGCGCAGTGAACTCAGTATGATCATTAGTTACAAGATAACCATGTGAAGTGGTGAATTTGTCCCTCTTTTGTGCTCGAGATATTAGGGTTCGGCAACATAAAAAAAATCAACATTACCGAAAAGAAAATGCTAAGACAAATAGGGAGTTTGGCGGTTCCACTTCAAAAACGTCGACATAATAGTGTTGGCGAGTTAACCGTGACGCGAGATAAGTGAACTCCACTGTATTTGATGGTCATTTGATGAATTATTGCTGCCATGATCAATTGAAAATGAATATAAACAAACCTTTTTTAATAAAATTATATTTAGCACCTTCATTTCTCCAGCAGTAACAGCACAACATTAACAGCACCAGCAAATAGTGCTTAGTTTCTTGTATAGAAAGTTTTTGTGCTGAAATTTGGCAAAACTTTTTAGTCAATTTGCCCCTGAATGTGCAAAAAAAAGTCTAAGAATAACACAATTACCGGTTAAAAAGCGGATCCGCTGAATTAGACTGCATTTAGCTTAAGGGTAGGGAAGTTCACCACAAATGCAACATTAAATTCCTTTTACTCTTTTATGAGGAATCTAAAAAGGTGACTGTTTCCCCTACAGATTCCATCTCCGGAGTAACAACCCTGTGGGTCAAATGGAATAATCCAGAAATCCACTCTACATCGACTAAAAGCCAGGGCCCGCTCTCCTGTGGTGCTGTACTTGTCTGCGAGTTCACTGCAGGGCTACTGTTACCCCGCCTCTCAGCCTGCAGTGATGGAGGAGAAAGGGCTTGTACTTGTGAGGTCACTCCAGAGTGTTTTCCAATGCTGCCTAGACATGCTCTAAACTCCACGTGCTCCAGGCGCAGAAATGTAACACCACAAAGTTACAAGTACAGACAGACATTAGATACAGTTTCCATTCAATCTACCATCTCTTTGGTCATCAAATCGAGTGTTAGTTCACCTAATAATGAGGTTGAATTATAGCGATTGAATTATAACTTCAACACTTTTTCTCACAATAGACAAATAGGGCACTTGTCAGCACACCAATGGGACACACTAGTCACGAATGTGAATGTAAATCCATTTTGGACAGTAATTCTGTGTTTTTAAAAGGGAAGCATACAAGTAAAGTTACAATGTTAGCCTTTAAGAACCCAAGCCAAACTGTCTGAATAAAGAATGACTTTTCAACCCATCCCTACCACATTCAAACCACCAAAGGGTTTGGGAATTACTTCAATTTCATCCAAGATATAAACACATGAATAATATCTATGTTGATCTCTAATTCATGGACAACAGCCATGGCTGAATTGCTTTTCAAGGACGATTTGTGAGAACTGTTTGACGGTGTGGAATGGCAGCAAATACTTGATGTTGTCTCTCTGTAAAGTGACGTTATTTGGTATATAAACGCAATGTTCAGCACATGCTCCTGTGATGTCAATAAGTTGCGACTGCCAGCCTTCTTTCAGTAGCATTAACCATGCCAGTCAGCCCTCAAGCACGCACAGAAACCCGGCAGGAAGGACCTCTGGCGGACATCCAATAGCAAGACGCTAAATAGCCTCTTCAACACAGATAACAGTGGTTAAGACAATATACAACTGATCTGAATCATTACTTCCTCTGCAGGCTTCACTGAAGGCACAGTGCTCTATTTGTACATGAGCAAATGCAAAAATCATTTTTCTAGTTTAAAACGTATGTAATTAAAATATAATTACTTTCAAAATGTTGTGTAAAAGAGTACAAAATATATTTTCCTTGAATACATTTGAGTATAAGCTTAATCATTATTAAGCTTATAAATGTTTCTCAGTATTTTATGAATTCATATATATATATATATATATATATATATTACAATATTACTCTTGGTACTGCATTGTAATCAAATAAATGCAGTGTTATGAGACTTCTCTAATTTCTAAATGAAAAAAATGTTTTTTTAAACTTTAGACCCCTGAATTCAATTCAAAAAATTTATTTTACTCTTTTTTCTTTTTCTTAAATGGGCATCATGTCATTAACACACATTTTACTAGATGAACATCATGCAGTAATGCTTTATACGATAGAACAAAAAACTTACCAAGCCATCACAGTTGCTGATAGCAACTGATGTATCCTGCACGTTCGTAACATAACCCACATATAAACAGTCACTGGGCAACAAGGGCTCAGAGTGTGTTTGGTTATCGTCCTCAAGCCACTCCACTTTGGCTCCTGGGGCCACAAGCCTGGAATTTAGCCGGAGGCGAAGGTGAAACTCCTGTCCGAAAACAGTGACGTTATAAAAGAGTGTCTCCTTGTGCCCCAGGTGTTCCTGCTCAGAGTTTGTCTCCTCATTGGTCTGTCCATGTTGGTTGGCCTGCCTCCTCCTGCGCCGGTGGGACCCCTGCCCACTCAACCGGCTGGCAGAGACGGCGTGGGAGAGGAAGCGTCCGTCTGCATCCACGCTCACCGGCCTCACTAGCCCGTACTCCCTCAGGACATGCTGCAGGGAATCTGCCAGAGGCACGCACACAGGTATAAACATTCAAATGTGCACGCAAACTCAAAGTCAATAGAATTCACAGTCCACACCAGAAGCTTCCAGCAACCGTCAAAACTCAACCAATGTCTAAATCAGATGCAATACTTACAAAGCTGTCCAAACACATGAAAAATGGGTAACACTTTACAATAAGGTTTCATTTGTTAACTACATCACATAACAAGAATGAACAGCATTTATTAATCTTTGTTAATGTTAATTTCAGAATTAACTACTACATTATTAAACTCAAACGTTGTATTTGTTAACATTAGTTAATACTAGGGATGAGCATTATTTGTATCTGTATCTGTAACATATGAATTATCTGTATCTGTACTCAGACTGGGCGGGGGCTATCCCAGAAGTGGGTGGAATTTAAACCCAGAAGTGGGTGGGTTGTCTTGAAATGGGCAGGGCTTTATTTTTATTTTTATAACATACAGGGTATGTTATTTTTAATCATGCAACTGACATGGGTTTATCAGAAATTTTTATATTTATTGCTGATTATAAAACTATTTACATGACAGCATCAGCATTGAGCTTCAGATCAATGGTTTTGATCACGATAACAAACAAACTACATACAGAACAAGTTTTGCAACAATGAATACAACACATGTGGTTGCAAATATGAAGAAATCATAATTATTAATCATTATTTTTTGCGTGAAGTCAAAAAACTGAAAAAATCTCCGACAGGCAGAAACGCTAGTCGCATTCTACCAAGCACCACGTCTGAACAAACCCCACATTTACCAGGTTAATAAGTAAGTACTACTGGTTAATAAGTATGTACTACAAACAAATCTAAATAAAAAACAAATCTGAAGCTGAAGAAACCCTAAACGTTAACGGGAAAGACCTGCAAACCTGAGTGACTGAGGGAGAGACAAAGAGAGCTGTTCTCTTCTCAGTGTTCTGTGTGAGTGAGCAGAGCGGGACACAGCAAATCTGTATGTGTAGGGGAGGGGCGCTGTGACTAGCCTATCACAGAACGCAGACACAGTCAGCTACCCAATGAGGATTTTTATTTATATTATATATATTGCATTTATTTATACATTACTCGTATAATATTATCCATTAAAATTAATTATCTTGTATAAAATGTATCCGTACCGGATACTCGTTTCAGCCACTGTGAACTAACATGAACAAACACTGTTGTGTTTTTATTAACTAATGTTAACAAAGATTAATCAATACTGTAACAATACTGTTATGTTAGTTAATACATAACTTAATGTTAACAAGTGAAAACTTATTGTCGGAAGTGTTACCGAAAAATGCATAGCCTAATTTAAAATAACATCTTTCCAAAAATTCAGGTTGCAAATATTTTTTAGAACTAAGAGTTAAAAAGAAAAAAAGTATTTAGAAACATGCTTTGAGGAGCGTCAGTAAGTCGGTAAGCTTCTTTTGCTTAGAGATAGTTCACTCAAAAATACAAATTTGCTGTTAATTTCAACCTCAGGCCAAGATGTAGGCGACTTTTTTTCAGTAGAACAGTAAAGAAGATTTTTAGCTGGTCCTTGATGATTCATATAATGGATGTCGTCACTTTGAGATTTAAACAAAAAACATATGCAGATAGTGCAGGGCGAGGGCGAGAGCCTTGAGAACAGCACAAGGCCGGTGTCGTGATTGATGATGAGCTTCACCTGTGCACCGGACCGGCCTCCAATCTCACGGAGGAGCGACAGTGAAGGACGAGAGAGGATCAGGCCTGAACATTTTAGTAATGCTTTGTGTTTTGTATTTGGGCAGCAGTCATCCATGAGGGACTACCGCCATTACTTTTATTTTGTGTGTTTATTTTATTTATTATTAAAGTTGTTAAATGTTTTCCGGTTCCCGCCTCCTTCTTCCCTGAACAACATACCTATGCTACACAGACAAAAGTTACCTGAAGCTCCTTACAACACATTGAGGACTTTAGAAATGAAACGATTGCAATTATTTACAGAATTTTTGTCTCTAATCCACAGCCTGAGCTTGAGTGTGAGCGTCCTGTCACATACTGACGTATGTGCGGGATCGACCTCACACGTGAACTGTTTACTGAAATGAGTAAGTTTGTGTGTTCACAAGCAGAACGATAGTCTGTTTAAAAGTACCTGTCATCACAATGACTGATGATTTTAATGTAAATCAAAACAACGTGAAATGTTTTGCACAATGATACTTGTTTGAACCAGAAACCTCAAGGACTGAGAGAGATGGAAAAGGTGGCAGCATGTCATCTAACCCTCATCTAATTTTTATTTTTAAAACAGTTGCAACAATCAGGATAAAAACATAAGTACCATTTTTATGAACGATATATAACACACGGCATCCCTCTCTGTAGTAAACAAACAGTGTTAGCTCATGTGTGAGGTCACTTTCACACGTCATTATGTGAGAGAAAGATTGCGCTCTTATGGCCATTTGCCATGGCTGTGGGTTAGAGGTAAAAAATTATGTAAATAGTGTTCGGTTTCTTGCATGAACCAGCTGTTTTGCTTCTTAAGACCTCAATGTATCGTATGACCTCAATGTAGCCACAGGTATTCATTTGGTTTTGTCTGCATATGTTTTTTGGAATCTCAGAGCGCTGGCACACATTTGCTTCCATTATATGAATCACAGATTTGTATACTGTAATGCATTTCTTCTCATCCTGATGAAACATACCTATTCACTAAATTAACGTAATGCATAACTGATATAAAAAAGCGAGACTGTCTCGCAAGCGAGACTGTTCAAACGCCTCCATAGTCATAGCGCCCCAGCCGCTTGCAGCAGTTCACGGACCGGTCCGCGAAATCGCTCTGCGGCCCGGTGCTACTTCGTCCGGGGGTTGGGGACCACTGACCTAGACTATTGTCTAACACTCGATGGCTGCTCTGTCAAGTGTTCGTTGTCAGTTAGAAACCTGGGTGTGTCTTTGATGCCATTCTTTTATTGAAAGCCACGTTTCTAGCATTTGTAAAACCGCATTCTTCCATCTTAAAAATATCTAAATTACAACATATGCTCTCAATGACAAATGCAGAAAAGTTAGTTCATGCATTCATGAGCTCAAGGCTAGATTATTGTAATGCTCTACTGGGTGGTTGTCCTGCACGCTTAATAAACAAACTCTAGCTGGTCCAAAATGCAGCAGCTCGAGTTCTTACTAGAACCAGGAAGTATGAGCATATTAATAGCAGTACCAAGAATATCAAAGTCAACTGCTGGCAGTCAATCCTTTTCCTATTTAGCTCCTAAACTCTGGAACAGTCTTCCTAATATAGTTCGGGAAGCAGACACACTCCGTCAGTTTAAATCTAGACTAAAAACACATCTCTTCAACCTTGTATACACATAACAAATTATTATACATATATAATTTTTTCAAATCATGTAAAATGATTGTTAGGCTGCATAATTTAGGTCAGCCGGAACCGGTAACATTCCCATAACATCTGATGTACTCGGTCCATCATAAAAATAATGACATCTACGCTGATATTAGTCTCTGTTTATCCCGAGGTTACCATGGTCAGCCGGATCTGTGCCGTGCAGATCAGATGCACCTCGACATGAGCACAACACAGCCCTGAAGTTTCTGCAGAGACTGTGACTCTAATAGACCTTCCCCTGTGACGATCATGAAACCCATCTCCAAACAGACCGAACTGGATTTAATATTTTTGACCTGAATTGTTGTCAATATGATCATGCTCTGTTTGGCTGTTGTTCAGAGGAGAACTGGTCCCCCAACTGAGCCTGGTTTCTCCCAAGGTTTTTTTCTCCATTATGTTCTTCATTCATTCTGTCACCTGCTGGAGTTTTGGTTCCTTAACATTTAACACTTAATATTTATCAATATATTTGATTGGCTCTTCTAGAGCTGCAGTTCAGCCAAAACAAACATTGTTTTTATTGTTTCCTGTGACCACTGTAAAGCTGCTTTGAAACAATCTTACTTGTAAAAAGCGCTATATAAATAAAGGTGACTTGACTGAGGACCAAGTTTTAGGTAAAAATCTACTGTTCTACTGAAGAAAAGTCAGCTACATCTTGGATGGCCTGTGGGTAAGTAAAGAAACAGCAATTGGGGTGAATTATTCCTTTAACTTGTGCTCTAGGCAAGGAAAAATGACACAGATGTAAAACTAATATATCTAGTTATATTTCCAGATATCTACTATCACATATCTTGTGAGTAAGCTGGGTCATATCAACAAGCAAGTTGAGTAAATGCCTTATCAATTTGGATTTTAATGAAAAGCATGAACATTAGTTATTTGTACAAGGATAATAATCCATTACTTGAATTCCAGAGTCATATTTTTCTGCGCATTATTTTCAAAAAACCATAAATCGGTCATGAGAAAACTGAAAACCCTTAAGATTCTTGATTTGTGTGTGTGTGTGTCCAATTATTTAAAGTAATTTGGACCTCCCTTTAGAAATTTAAAAGAGAATCATTAGTATTCCCAAATTCAGATCACTAGTTCTGTCGGTGGCACAGCTAAAACCCGAAAGCATCTGACACCCCACAGGGAAAAAGGTAAATTTGCAATTCTCCAAAAATGCATTGTTTTAGAGCTGCATAAACGACTGTCATGAAATTAATTCAGACACGCAAAAATAAAGAGGCTTTTTTAGCATAAAAAATAGGCTACTCATCACTTTTCTAATGTGCAGCTGAATATGAATATTACCAATCTGTAAGGTCACATGACAAAAATGGTGTTGTTGTTTTGTTTTGTTTTTAGAATAGGGGGAATACAAATCTTACCCAAATCTACTATGTGTCATGCATTCCTTTCATACTGATGAGAGGCAGCAAGACATTTGGCTGCTCTGTTTATGCATCCTATGCATAAGCATCCTTCACTTCACCAGGAAAGAGCAGCTCACAGCAAAGTAAACACTATAATATGATTTAGCTGATCTAATTTGACAGTAAAGTAATGTGCTTGCTTCTTCTGTCTAATTTACTCTTCTGTGTACTCATCTTGACAGCAATGTCGGCATTTTGCGACAGTTATTTCAAGCAGAAGACACTAGATCCATCAGCTGTTTTACATTATTGACAGGTCGCATGGATCTTGAGTCGCTTTCTTTGAGTTTCGCGATCAACGCGTATATAATAATCGCATATCATAAAATGCATATTGCATTATGCCTGCAACAAAAGTTAGAGACATTTTGTTTTAGATGCCATGAAAAGTTCCAGACACTCAAATGTCGCTGATAGTAAAATCCTCCTTAAAACTCGTTCATCTCTATAAAAGTCTCAGTTGCTGAAACATGAGTTGACGCTTCATGAAGCTGGACATCCGAACGGATCCGGATCTTCTGCATAAAGTAGCCTAACCATGATCAGTGCTGACAATACAAACCTCTCCACGTACCTATACTGTTGGCGATGTAAAGAGTATCTGCGTGCTGAAAGTGAAGGAAAATGATGAAGAATGCACATCCAGGAGTAACATCCATGGCAGGTCCGCGGAGAGGGGAGAGCGCACGGGCAAAGGCGGACTTTGAGATCTCAGATGAGCGATCCAACAGCGAACGCTGCCCCCTCCTTCCCCCCTCCCCTTTCAGACTGACTGCAAAGTGCACCGGGGAAGATAGGCTCCCATTCCCACCCTCCCTGTCCAGCCCCCTCTACTCCTCCACAGTCCACGGTGAGTGTGAATGCAGATCCTCTCATGACAACAGAAGAGGAGCGTTCTTCTCATCAACGTGGACGGGGAACTCCTGTGATGCACTCGGATGGTAAACATGGAAAACTGGTACAGTCACACTTCAGAGTCAGGATCAAGTTATTTGTTGAAAAAGTTAATAAGCTCAATGACATTGGCATCAATGACACACAGTATAAGTAGGCTATAATGTGAACAATATGTCCGGTGTAAAGGAAATCAAATGAAACAGGCCTATTTTATTATTTGTGCGTTGTATTAAAGGTATTTGTTTTAGTTTTACACAAAAATAAATCACTGGACACTCACATAAGAAGTCAATCATAGCAAAAGGCTGTTTTAGTTTGCATGGAGCGGGTCGCCCCCTCACGGGCACAGCCATGCTGGCATCACATGACCAGCCATGTAATTGACAGAAAATAAGACTCTAATTAACAATAATTATAACGGCCAGTAATACTAATAATAATAACTAATATTGTTACTATTATTTACTTACAAACCAGATGCATAAAAGATGCACAAACTCAAATCCTTCACACTTGACTATTCGCAACAAGAAATTCATCATAAATTATTTGTATAGTACTTTTACAATACACATTGTGTTTCAAAGCAGCTTTACAGAGAATCATATCTAAATATCTTCAAGTCATTTTTTGCAGATTACAGGAGGGGAATAATCTAGTTTACCGGTACATTTTGTGTCAATACATGCAATCGAGATACAGTATATACACGCTATACAGTATAATCACCCTACTTAAGTACTGTATACGGTATGCATGCTAATGAAGTTAGCCACACTTATATATCCAATTTTACATAAAGAAAATCATAATATAGCTACATTTCGAGACAAATTAAAAGTCAAGGAGTGAGATTGTTTTA
Organism: Rhodeus uyekii; assembly: GCA_037043235.1. Taxonomy (NCBI): domain Eukaryota; kingdom Metazoa; phylum Chordata; class Actinopteri; order Cypriniformes; family Acheilognathidae; genus Rhodeus; species Rhodeus uyekii. The sequence goes on from JAWRVZ010000226.1 coordinate 216,324, forward strand.
TAGCCTATATTGATATCATATACTGTATATACAACTTTATAGAGCTATGTGATAGTACAGCAGAAAGGGAAAAAACAGCATATGCTGAAAATATAGTTGGTGAAATAACTTAAGGTGGATCAGACACTAAGAAAACGTCATTTTTTATTTGGCAGATGCTTTTATCCAAAGCTAATTACATTAGATTCAAGGAACACATTAATATTCTAATCAGTTTTTTCTTTCCCTGGGAATTGAACCCATGACCTTGGCATTGTAAACACCAATGCTCTACTGATTGAGCTACAGGAAAGTTTAGAGGGTAGAGGCATTTACATTTATGCATTTGGCAGACACCTTTATCCAAAGCAACTTTCATTGCATTAAAGGAACACATAGACATTCTAATCAGGTCTTGCTTTCCCTGGGAATCAAACCCATGACCTTGGTGTTGTACGCACCAATGTTCTACTGTTTGAGCTACAGGAAAGTAATGGTGTTACACATCTACTGGTAGCAGAACTGCTGAAACTAAACCAGCTAAACCCCTTTTCTTGTTTAGCATTTTAGAACAACAAATAAATGATAAAGATGTCCATTTCCAATGAAGACATTTCAGAATGAGACAATGAGTGCTTTTGACTGCAAGGAAACAGTAGGATTACATTCATGGATGTCTTGTAGAAATCATTCCTCATTTTCCCCTTTGTATTGCTTATAAGTAAAAATGAGTATGTCTGTCCTCGTATTTTTAATATCATACATTATATAGGACCACAGCAGTTGGAGAAGAAGCATCCTGCTCCGTTATGAAGTTAGTGGATTATTGAAATAAATCACCTAGTGAGATTGGATGCTGGGTTCTTGGAAAAAGAATATCTAATGCATCTCTGTGGCGCTGGAGGAAATGGATCATGTGCCCTCTATCTGTCAGCACCTTCTCTAACCTTCTCTGTGGAGCAAAGGCTCTAAAGTACAACGATTTGCCTTCATTGTATTTTAAAACATTGATGATGAGCAATAACATACAAGAACCAACCATCTTTTTCCTTGGCACTATGTTGAGTACCAGCCACCTGACATTAATATAGCAATGATAAACATTTAAAATGTGACTGACATTACTTGTCCCCTAACTTTTTTCTTTCTTTTGTGGAACAGAAAAGCTGATCCTTAGTAAAAAAAAAAAAAATGTTGGCATACAATGAAAGTGGATCGTGAACCGAGACCGTCTAGATCCAAGAGGGAAAAATTGTAACAAAAAAGTAGTTCATATAGTAGTTCCTTTGAAAATGTTGCCCTACACAACAACTGTTTAAATCTGCCCACTCAAATGGTTGCTTTGTGATCAGTAAATTATTATTAGGGGTCAAGCAGAGAAAATGCTATGGCACCTATTGTAATCGTTAGTGTTTTTCTTCTTCTTCTTCTTCCGGTCTTGAGTCTATGGCAGCCCATAGAACCATTTGCGGAAAAATAATGAAATTTTTCACAAACAGAGGACAGTCTATGTCAACTTATGAAAAAACTCAATCCCTCTAATGCCACCAACTGTGTAAAATTTCACTCATTACACCATGTGACGTAATTTTCCATCATGAAAATCTTTCAGTCATTCATCATACTAAGCTCTGATTTTCAAGAATATTGAACCAGGTCATCTTCAGACCATACCAACAAGAAGTTACAGAATTCAAGTTAATTCATCAAAAATATTAAATATGCTAATTCATCAAACACACAAACTAATTCGATAAAGAGATTGCCAAAATTAACATGAGACTATATCTCTGCAATGCTTTTGTATACGGTATTCAAATAACAATCCTGACTTGAGGGTATGTGCTGTTTCAGCACAGTGCCACCTAGTGGACAGGAGGTATGAAAAAATGGCTTTTTGCTTAAAACTTCTGAAAAGTTTGGCAAACAAAAAACAAAAAACACAAAACTGGTCTCCTTAGCATGCCATGGTTAGCATGGTTGCAGCATGCCAAATCGAACGCTATTCAACTATCCAATATTGGCAATTCTGAATTTAGTCATAAAACGTAATATTTTTTTACGAAACTTGGCTTGTGTCTTTGACACCATGCCCTGAATGTACTCAAAATGTTTTGAGGCAACACCACCTTGTGGTCAAAAGTTATAATGGAATTTAAAAAAAATGCTAATAACTTTTTAACTTTTGATTAGCTTTGCTTATTGTAACGAAACTCTTATTCGATCCCTTGGGTCATGCTGAGAACATAGATACCCATTTTTTATGATATTTAAAAAAAATCCTTTTCAAACTACTCCTCAAGCGTTTGTTTGATTTTCACCAAATTCGAATCAAATCATTTTCAGATCACACCTGCAACCATATTTGTAGACCGCAACAAAAAATTTTAGTAAGAGGAGTAAGAGGGTTTGGTGTGACATGAGTCCTTTTGAGTTCGTTGTAGACCAGATGAGCTGCGGCTTTCTGGATTAGTTGCAGGGGTTCGATTGCACTAGCAGGACAAGTCTGGCCAAAAGAGCATTGCAGTAGTCGAGCCAGGAAATGACCATGGCCTTCACCAAAAGTTGTGTAGCTTGCTCAGGGATGATCCTCCTGATGTTGTGCAGTGCAAACCTGCATGATTGAGCAGTCTTTGCGATGTGATCTTTGAAGGTCAGTTGGTCATTCATTCATTCATTCATTCATTCATTACATTTGATCACTCCAAGATTTCTTGCAGACCTTTATGGGGTAATCGTTGTGGTGCCGATCTGGACGGTGAAGTTGTACTGTAGAGTTGGATCGGCGAGAAAGACTGGAAGCTCTGTCTTTGCCAGGTTGAGTTGCAGATGATGCTCTTTCATCCATGCCGAGATGTCTGCTAGGCAGCTTGTGATTCTCGCAGTCATCGTGGGAACATCTGGTTGAAATGATAGGTAGAGCTGTGTGTCATTGGCGTAGCAGTGATAGGAGAATCTGTGTGCCTCTATGATGGGACCCAGTGATGTGGTGTACATGAAGAAGAGAAGTGGTCCAAGAACTGAGCCCTGTGGAACACCGGTGACCAGTTAACATTCTTTGGAGACAACACGTTTAAGAGTTTTAGATATGAATGGTAGGAGAGAGGTCTGTAATTATCAACAAGTGATGTGTCTAATGTGGGTTTTTTGAGCAGTGGGGTTACCCGAGCCTGCTTGAATGCGGTAGGGAAGGTTCCCTTGTGAATGGATGTGTTGATGATGTGAGTGAGTGCCGGTAAGATTGTAGGAGAGATGGCTTGTAGAAGATGTGAGGGGTTTGGGCCTAAAGGGCAGGTGGTTGGCTGGCTGGGGAGGAGAAGTTCAGGTACATCTACCTCTGTAAGTGGAGAGAAGGTTGAAAAAAGGTTTCTGGTTACATCAGAGGTCGATCTATGTTCATGTGTGTGTGTGTGTGGAGCTGAGAACTGACTGCTTATAGTTGCAGTTTTGTTAATAAAGAAATGGGCAAAATCATTGGCAGATAAAGTGGTAGAGGGTGGTGGTGGAGGGGGACAGAGGAGAGAGTTGAATGTTTTGAAAGTGCATGCATTTTAGAAGCGCTATTGATCTAGGTGTGAAAATGCAAAGATTTAGCAGTATGGACATCCGTAGAAAAGGTTGAGAGCAGAAATTTATACAAACTCAGGTCAGATGGGTCCTTTGTTTTATGCCATTTCTTTTAGGTATTTTGCAAAAAAAACATCTTAATATATATTTAATTGCTCATTGTTGCAGTTGCAGTTCAAAAACTCCAAAAGCCATGAAGTGAAAATATGAATTTATACACTTTATACCTTGTACATACACTTTTTCCTATACACAGGCTAAATCATATAGTGTCATAAACTGCTTTTTGCATTGCATTCAAAATAGAAATGTATAAAAAGAAACCATTTAATTACATTAAGTAAATTATACTTTTTATTTGTTTATAAAAAATTGTTTTGGGAAGCATTTTGAATCAGATAAGACTATAAAAAACAGCACACTATTAAACTATAAGCTCAGTTAGCAAAAGTCAGCTGTGGTTAACTTTATGACATAATTGCAGAGACCTCATATTGTGGGATTTTAAGTGCAGAACAGAAGAGGGGGTTTCTGAGGGGGACCACGTCCACTTCTCATGCTTCTCTGACTGAGGTAAAAGATTGAGGTTGTCACTGTGGTCAGGGGAGATGACGGTTTAATTGAACTTCTACATTCCAGCTCCATTGCTTAGCCAGACGGATCATACTATCATGCTTTACGCAAGGCGAACAACTTTCTTGGAGCTGGAATGTAAACTAGGTACATTGTGTACATAACTGCATGTACAATTTGAATAGCACACCACATTGAGTCCATTTTATGGCTGTAAAGGTCATATCCTGAAAATAGTTGAGAGTTTTGTCATTTGAATTTGCATAATGAGGTCAGATGAGGAAAACTTGGTTCACTGAACTGAAAGAAGTTGCAAAATAGTAAATGTGAAGGCAGATGGTCATGTATATTAATCCTTGTATAAAATAACACCATTAGAGGCAATCTGCGAAAGGAATATTTTCTCTAAACATTTTAAGAATTGGAATACCTCTATGAAAAACTAAGCTATTGGATAACAAGTACTATAAATAAATAAATGATTTAGCATCAAATCAGCATATAAGACGGCCTTCTGAAGAATTAAAAGACACTGAAGACTGGAGTAATGATGCTGAAAATTCCGCTTTGCTATCACAGGAATAAATTATTTAAATATATTCAAATACAAATCAGTTAAATTGTAATAATACTTGTAATTTTACAGTTTTTACTGATTTTCTGATCAATTAAATACAATCTTGTTGAGCATAATTGACTTCTTTCAAAAACATAAACTACTATAAACATGTGGCAAAGTTAGAAATACATATAATCAAATGTATTGTTTATCATATAGTTATACTATACTAGTTATACTAATTACATTTTACTAATATTACATTAAACATAATTTAAGTTAATATTCAAATATAAACCATATGAATAGCAAATGCAACACAGAACACATTGTTAAATCTAATTTACAAACACAATCTTGTCAGGCAACAATAGACTATTGCTATTCCTACCTATTTACTGCCCACTGTGGACAAAAAGACGAGTCAGCAAATTTCATGTAATAGAGCCTGAAGGGAAAAACCAATAGATGCATACTGCAGCTAAACACAACCTTTAGATACATAAACCAACAGACACACACTGCAGCTGGCTTCAGACACCTAAAGTTGTGTCCCTGAGAGCAGAGACGTATAAGTAACTTAGTTTACATTATGACCAACAATGTTATCACACACCACATGTGCAACAACATGTCGTAATGCATGTAGCACACTGTTTGAATTCCTCCCCTGTTCCGGTGCACCCAGCCAAATCCACCATATGTGTCAAATGATTCACTCATGTGAAACTGGGAGAGGTAGGACAGATATGCTGTGTTACTTAGCCTTTGGTCTTAGTCAGAGACTGCATGGAGTTGGCAGAGGTTTGCAGAAGAGAGACTTGTTACTGTTTAGTGGCTGTGGCTGTAAGAGAGAGTTGGATCTATGTTGCCGTCACTGCTGGCTCTCAAACGAACCACGGCCGAGCCAGTGTGTCCCGCCAGGACGTGTGTTTCACATTTATTCCTCCTCTCCCTCTCTCCCCTCTCCTCCTGAAACTCCTTCTGCACAAGCTCACGTCACGTGACCCTGCTGGGCTAAACGACTGCTGCTGAACAGACACACGGATTACATGAACATACACTTAAAGGCATACAAGCACTCAAATACAAGTACTGACAAGACACATAACGGAATACTTCACCCAAAAATGGAAATTCTGTCATCACGAATTCACCCTCACGTCGTTCTTCTGTGGAAAACAACAGAAGATGTTATGACGAATGTTCATGTTCATGCTCCTTTCTTGGGGAAATTTTTGGGGGCATAAAGTCAAATATTTCAGGGAGATTCAGCAACTGTCCTGATATCATAAGAAGAAAAAAAGAAAAAAAAAGTAGTTTGGCATAATTTCTTTTTTATAAGAAAACAATTATTTAAACAAAAATGCTTCACTGGTTAATATTTGAAAAATGTTTGTGTAAAAAGGGATCAGGCCGAGTGAAATTCATGTGCAGTTTATTCAAACAAAGCAAGTTCAGATTACAAACAGTCGTGAGTCGAAATATCAGGGCAATCAACAACATCAGAAGCAGAGCAGGAAGTATGGTCTAAACAGGCAGAGAATCAGGGCAGGCAGCAAACACCAAGACAAGTAATCCAGGCAAACACAAATGGCAGCTAGACAGCACTGAGTCAAAGACATTAACCCAAAGCAGAGCCAAACACTGACAAACCAACATTAAAAAATTTAACTAGAGTGATCGCGAGGGGTTTAAGTAGTTAAATGAGTGATGAGGAACAGGTGTGCAGTAATAAGTCAAGGTATATGGGCTTTTGGGAAATGTAGTCCAAACTAAATGCTCAGGTGAGGCCTCCAGTGACCGATTGAGGAACCTTCACCCCTGTTTGTCAGTCAAAATCACTCAGTATTGAGAGATTGTAAAAGAAAAAGTGATAATGTTTAATATAGAACGTGTATTCTTAATCTTATTTATATTGTAATCTTATTTATATTGGTGTTGATATACTGCTTGTCAGGGAATGTGGCTGGTTATAAAGGAAATACTCAATAGAGACTTTAATTGTAGATTCCATCAAGGAAATACACAGGAGAATTACTAACGCACAACAATGAGACGACCATGAACTGAACCACGAACAGGGAGAACTTATACAAGAACTAAAGAAGGGAACTAATGAGCTAATTAACAAGGGACAGGTGACTGAGATCAAACCAAAGCGCATATGAAAAACTGGGTCAACTAAACCTAAACAAACAGAGGGTAAACACAGTGAATACAAAGATAAATTGAATCAAACCCGACGGATGACGGATTGTTTACACAGCATTAACGAAATGAATAAATCGTGTATATATTAGAAAATATATTTTATCATGTGTTCAGATGTGTACACTCATATGTATTAAATGTGTATTATTACTTTGTCATAAAATTGTATTAAAAATAAATTTAAATCTTAAAAACAATTAAATCAAAAGCATTTGAAACCAATGATAAAACAAAGGGACTTACTGTGTTTTAATTATTTTTTTTAAGATTTGATTTTTCATCTTTTTATCATGGGCACCGAACAGTGTACAATGTACAATTATGGGAGTAATATAACTTTTAGTTGAACTATTCTTTCAAGGAAACAATACGTCTGTTGAGTCCAATTAATAAATTATGAACAACCACTGAAATGTAGGTCACATACACCACACATCCTGATTTTGCCGCATTAGATGTGTTCCTGTGTCAACATATTTTGTTGATCCTGGAACAACACTCCTTTCAGAAATGTAATATCCCTACCCCTAAACCTAAGCCTACCCATAAGTTATCCCTAATACCATAGTTAAATGATAGTGATGGTTGATTGATGAAAACAGGATCTGCGTCATACTGTCACAGTTGTGTATGAGAGGGAGGAAGGCGTGGAAGCAACGAAATGAACTGAAATAGGCTTTAATAAGGAAATTCAAAAGAACACCTTAAATAAACAAACAAAAATGGCACATCTCATGCCAAATGTCCCAAACAAGACCAAGGAGAAAACACAACACACTATGGACTGAAGGAGAACACCGGGTAGATATACAAAAGGGTTGAATGAGGGAACATGACACAGCTGATAAGACTAACGAGGTGATTGATGACAAGACAGGTGAGTGGAAAAACACTGTGAGAGCACGGGAGGAACCAGGAAGTAAACAGAGACATGACATACATGTAACACATACACCCTAGTAACATATTTTACACATCAACAGTGTGGTTTAAGGCAATGCCTTTCAACTAAAGAACAAATCCATGTTTTGGTGGATATACATTTGCATATGAAGCATATCATCACTTTTTTTTTAACTCTCGTGAGGGTTTAATAATTCAATACTGTATTTTCCTTGGAAAACCTGTTTTGCTTTAACTTTTACATTTCTGGGCAGCATGATTTACAAAGGACATTTACAGGACCTGAAAGAAAACAAAGTGGACTAGTAAACGCACAGTCTGGCACTGTGATGAAAGCTGTTGTCCAGCTTTCTGAAAACTTGAACTTTACAGAAACTCTATAAAACACAGTCTTGTACATGTAGACCTTTAATCTTGTTTCAACAAACACTTGCTTTTTCTTAAAGAAAAAAGCATTGTTTTCACAGAATGTTAGATGTGCTGACTGGTGTCTTGGACACAGTTCATTTTGACTCACCTTGCCCTCCAAATGTCTATCGAGGCAGCCCTGATACAAGCAGACCAGAGATGTGGGGAGCTGCTCTCGACCAGGATGTGGTGAATTTATGGCTCCTTCACCCAGAAGAGGGCTGGGTGGATAATCCTTTGTTTTCCCTCTTCCCTTTCTGCCGCTGGCTCAATGGCTCAACTACTGCCCATGCAGGGCACAGTGAGCAACTCTATGTTTCCTCATTCCCAGTCCCCCCTTTTACATTCACCACAAGACAAGAGTTTGAGTTCTGAGGGCATGTTGCATACTCACGCATCTCTGGCCTTCCTGTTCAAAATGCTAACGCAGATTGGTTCACAGCAATTGACCAGAAGGATGCATACTTCCACGCCTCTACGGGTCGGGTGTACCAGTAGAACATCCTCTCCTTTGGGCCATTCTAGCTCACTCTTGAGATCTGCTGTGCTCAGGTACCTCAGCCATCTGGGGCTTCAGGTCAACTGGAAAAAAAGAAACTATCCCCTTTGCAGAGTTTCTCTTTTCACGGTATGGAGTTGGACTTTTGGAGATGCCAATATTGCATCTCTAAAACATTGTGTCTCTCCAACAAGCACACACAGTCACTGCTGAACTGCATGAATTTGTTCAAGGGCAAAACAGGGGTTCCACTTAAACAATTTCAGAGGTTCTAGGGACATATGGCATCCACAGCTGTAGGCACACTGCTCGTATTGATGCATATGAGACCACTACAGCACTGGCTACACAACCGAGTCCCGAGATGGGCATGGCACACTTTGTGTGGTATTCACACTGATTTGTTGCCGAACGTTCGGCCTTTGGTCAGAACTTGCCTTTCTACAGGTCAGAGTGCCCTTAGAACAAGTGTCCAGGCACATTGTTGTGGCAACAGATACTTCCAGAACAGGTTGGGGCACTGCATGCAATGCGCAAACAGCTTCAGGGTCCTGGATAGGAACTCAACTGCAGTTGATGACCGTTGCTTTAGGGCAAGCACATGTTGGTCCAAGAAAGACAACACTACAATAGTTGCCTATATCAGTGATTCCCATACTTTTTGAAAGCATAAACGGCACTATTAATTTAAAATGAATGCATCACAACAGACATAATATGAGGTGAAACAACCTATTCAAATGAACCATTAACTGGATGACACGTTAATAGACAGATTTTTGCGATTTACTGTGGGAATCATTGGAACAAGCTTCTTGGTAGATTGAGGATAGTGCAACTCGTAGATTGTGCTCCATTGACAGGCACAACCTTTTTCTGTTTTTCACATGTGCCAGGGATGTGAACGGTAGCTCACACCATCAAGAGGTTGAAAATGGCAACAGCGCATTGACGGCACATTCTGAGATAGATGGGTATTCGTGTCCCACATTTCTCCAAATTTTAATTTTAAAATGAAATAGATTGTAAATCTGTCAATAGATAAATATTTAAACTTTAATTATGTATGAAATATATTCGAGTGTTTTTTGCTTATTTATTTTTGTATGGGTATGCTCATATATTGGTCTTTTGATATATTTTTTAAACATATGTTTTAAAAGGTTATTATAAACTACAATAGTTATATTTTAGGAAAAAATATTTTTAAACTGGAAAAAAGCTTAGATTCTGCAGCACCCTGTAAAGGCCTGCTGTAAGGTCCGCTCACTGGTCCAACGACTGTAACCAATGGCGTGGTAGAAGGGTCTTTGCGTTTCACTGTCTTTCCATATGTGCACACAAGATTAAGTTAAATACATTTTCTTATATGTATTACCTCTTTATTTCATCTGACACCAATAATGATAAAGGTTTAAACCTAATAAAATTAGGTTTGAGGATTCTTAAATATGAGTAAATTGTTGATTATTCTATCAAACACGTTATTCTTGTTGTCCTAGTTCCTTCGGTTCACAATGTTGCTCAGAGTCTCACGTTGGCTCAAAAACGGTCAGAAACTCTCCCGTCCGAGCAGTTAGTCAGGAATCTAGAATCTCATCTGATGTGCTCAATGCTCCACCCAATCAGTGTTGCCAGATTGGACGGGTTCCCGCCCAATTGGGCTCCTTTTGGTCATTTGGTCACGTCCGACCGGGAAAAAATGCATTGGGCTGGTTGATAAAATTTGGGCTGATACATAAAAACCCACCTAAATTTCACATAAATGCATATAAACTTAACCCTGGACGCAGATTTGTGGTAACAAAGGATACAACACAATCTACTGTGAATAATTTCAAACGTATCAATTTATTAACATTCAGGTAAATGTATTGTGCCAATTACAAAATCGAATTCAAAGATAATCAATACAAACATTGAATGCTCAGAAATGGAGTGAAGGAAAATACAGTGAATTTAGGAAAATACATATGTCGCTGTCACGATACGATAAACAGGGAGGACTCAAGTGCAAGTAAAGGTGGATTTATTAACAATAACTAAATAAACAAACATACAAAAGAAACACCCACGAGGGGGAAAACATAACGTAACAAAGATCATAACAAACCAGGAAATCAGGGCAGGGGTAAGACCATGGAAGAACAAGAATGACAACGACGCGACGCCGGACGGGAAAACACTGAGGGATATTTATAGGACACATGAGGGAAGGTACTGATCAGAGACAGCTGGGAATGATAATGGGAAACAAGGAGGCGGGGCAGACACTAATGAGACACAAACACACAGGAGAGAGAGCAGTGTCACAGTTCTGTCCATTAGAACACTAATAACACTGGAAACAGAGACAGAACCGTGACACTACCCCCCCTCTAAGGAACGCCACCTGCCATTCCAACATGAAACAAAAACCCAACACCGACATCACCACCAAGCATAACACACAAGACAGGGAACTCAAGGAATACCGAACACCGAACAAGGGAAGGGAGGGGAGGGAGGGAGAAAAATCAGGCAAATCAAAAAAACAAAGGGTCCACAACCTAGGAAGCAAATCAACAAAATACAAAGTCCAAGAAGGGGCAGGTGGAATGAGCCAGGTTGGCTTAGTCAGGACCGGCGTGTCAGGCGGTGCCGGAGGCGTGAGTCAGATGGGCTCAGTCAGGACCGGCGTGTCAGGCGGCGCCGGAGGGGTGAGCCAGGCGGGCTCACTCAGGACTGGCAGATCAGGCGGCGCCGGAGGGATGAGCCAGGCAGGCTCAGTCAAAGCTGGGGGGTCAAAAAGATCCGGGAGGTCTAGAGTTTCCGGCCGCAAGAGTGGCGGCGCCGGCAGGGCGAGCAGTCTCGGTGGCGCCGGCAGGGCGAGCAGTTTCGGTGGCGCCGGCAGGGCGAGCAGTTTCGGTGGACTCAAGTGCAAGTAAAGGTGGATTTATTAACAATAACTAAATAAACAAACATACAAAAGAAACACCCACGAGGGGGAAAACATAACGTAACGTAACAAAGATCATAACAAACCAGGAAATCAGGGCAGGGGTAAGACCATGGAAGAACAAGAATGACAACGACGCGACGCCGGACGGCAAACACTGAGGGATATTTATAGGACACATGAGGGAAGGCAGTGATCAGAGACAGCTGGGAATGATAATGGGAAACAAGGAGGCGGGGCAGACACTAAAGAGACACAAACACACAGGAGAGAGAGCAGTGTCACAGTTCTGTCCACTAGAACACTAATAACACTGGAAACAGAGACAGAACCGTGACAGTCGCGTGTCCAAAGGCACTCAACATTACGGGTTGATCTTGGCTCTAATTTGCCTAGACGAATTTATAATGTAGAGCGTCACTCAACATTATGAACTCCTACGACCACCAAAGAAAAAGGCCATGAGCATTTTGAAACTTTCCCTTAAGTACTCAGACCAGGACAGCCGCCTCTTTGACATGTAAACCTGAGTTAACAATGGACCTTTTTGGTTATTGAGAATAGACGTAATTAGCATTGAAGACTTTGGGAGTGGAAAAAAACCATCCCATAAGCCAGACATTTATAAACTCTTTAACCTTTAACACTTTTGGTTTGCTTCTTATGGAAATAAGACTTTTGTACCAGTCACACTTAGACATTTCAAATGATACCAAACAAGTATTACATTATATGATTCATCTGTTGGATGAGTTTCAGGCCATTTGGGTGAACATAGAGAAATGCAAAAACGAGGTTGAGGTGTTATGGTCAGGGGGTTGTTTCTCTGGAAGATGTGTATTAAGGCAATTTGTCACAGTGTGAGGTGTCTCGGGAACAGCCTCATCTGCCTTACAACCCCAAGCCAGTTGTCGTGGCACCCACTTTGGGAACCACTGGCCTATATCAATCGACAGGGCGGTGTATGCTCACTTCGCATTTCTTAACTTGCCCGGCATCTCATGACAGATCACGCTCCCGTGAGATTCAGGGACGCACAGGTAGACCTGTTTGCCTACCAAGAGTCATCCCACTGCCAGTTCTTTTACTTCCTGACCGAGGCTCCCCTTCTGCACAGACGCGTTGGCACAACGCTGGCCCTGAAACCTAAACAAATACGCATTTCCCCCAGTGAGCCAACTTGCACAGACACTGTGCAAGGTCAAGGAGGATGACGAACAAATAGTTGCACTTTACTGGCTCTCCTGGTCTTGGCTTTTAGACCTGATCCTCCTAGTGAAAGAGCTTCACTAGCTGATTTCCTTGAGGAAGGGCCTTCTTCTCCAGGGATTGGGTACCATATGGTACCAGGTAGACACTATAACTCAAGCCAGAGCTACATCTTCCAAGCGAGCTTACACTTTGAAGTGGAGTTGAAGCTGAGGTCTACTCTTCCCATCAGGATGACCACTGAAGATGCCCAATCGGCTCTGTGCATCCTTTCCTGCAAGATGGGTTGGAGTGGAAGTTGTCCCTCTCCAGCTTGTAGGTGTATGTTGCCGCTGTTGTGGCACATCACTTTGCAGATGGTAAGTCACTGGGAAACACATCCTGGTCGTCAGATTCCTGAGAAGTGCCCGGAGGTTAAATCCTCCCCTGCCACACCTTATTCCCCTTGAGATATCTCTGTGGTCCTTTCTAGTCTGTAGTTGAGCTTAAGATCCTGTCTCTGAAGACAGAATTCCTGACTGTGTTCACTTCCATCAAAAGGGTGGGGGACTTGCAGGCTTTTTTGGTCAGCGAATCATGCCTTGAGTTTAGGTTGGCCTTTTCTCAAGTCATCCTAAGACCATTACCCGGTAAGGTGCCCAAAGTGCTTTCTGGTCAATGGTGAACTTGAAGTTGGTCCACTGGATAATTGATGCCTTTGCTAGGGAGTACCAATCCCAAGGTGAGCCGTGCCCCCTCAGAATGAGGGCTTTTTGGACCAGCTACTCACTCCCAGCGTTAATTACACTGATGGCTGAAAAAAAGGGAACTGAGAACAGAATGTGAAACGAACAGAAGCTACAAACAACTCCATGGTAAGCCCTGTCCCTTCCATCCTGTTGGCATGAAGGACTAACATTCTGGCCTTACGTGGGGTGCTGGGTTGGTTATAACTTAAAAGTAGCAGTTGCCAAAAACACAGTTCAGAGGTTGTGGCGCTTTCCATGGGACCCCGTTTGATAGTCTTTTCTACATAACATTGAATGTGACTGGCAGATAGAGAATTTTTTGGATACTGATGTAACCCACCATCCCTTATGGAGGGAACAAAGACGTTTTGAATGGCCAGGGCCCTTGTCTCGGCTCCTCTGCTTAAACCTGAAGAAATGGTTGTGTGCTGCCATCTTTTATAACGTATGTATGGGTAGTGGCTCGGCATGCAAATTCAACTCATCAATTTTATTAGCCATTTTTCTAAAACTCTGAGGTGAATGAGGTTCTCAAGTAGGACCCCATTTGTCAATCTTTTCAACATAATGTCTCTGTTCCAGCCATCAGGGAATGAGGGTTACATCTGTCACAGTTCTGTCAGGTTCGGTTCCGTTTCTAGTGACAGAACTGTGGCACTGCTCTTCCTCCTGTGTTTGTCTCGTGATTGTAAACCCCGCCCATCTTGTTCCCTCATTTCCCTTCATTGATCCCAGCTGTGTCTACTCGTTACCTTCCTCATGTGTGCCCTATTTAATCCTGGTGTGTTTGCTGTACTGTGTGGTGTCGTTGTCATGCTATGTTGTGTTCCTGGTTCTGTGGCTGCCGTCTCATCTGGTTGGTTTGTGTTTGTTCATTATGTTTTCCCCCTCGTGGGTTTTTGCTTTATGTTATGTTTTCATTTATTTGTAAATAAATTACTAATTTCCCTGCACTTGAGTCCTCCCCGTTTATACGTTCCGTGACAGAACGACACCACCATTATGAGGACTCAGTGGGGAAAGGGTTCCCATCCTCCACCAGCCTCCATGGAGACCCGCCCTTCATTCCATCGAGTGCTGCAGTTCAAGATACTGAACTCCCTCCGCCAACATGGGGCGGACTTAAGAACGTTTGCACAGCAGTTTGGCCACACTGCAGCAGGACTGGGATACAATGAGGCGGCTCTCAAGGACCTTTTCAATAATGCCCTTCATGAGCCCCTCTGCTGCTGGAGGATGAGGGGGCTGGAAGGGCTGGACTTTTGGGACTTTGTAGAGTTCCTTATTTCACCCCCTGTTGTTCCGACCCCGGAGGAGATTCTGGTGGCGGCGGTGCCCCCGGAATTGTCCGGAGGTACCACAGCATCACGCCCTCGCACAGGGAGAAGGAGGAGAAGGAAGGCTTCTTCACCCGCTGCCGTCCCGGAGGCCGCCGTCCCAGAGCCCACTGCCGGCCCGGAGGCCGCCGTCCGAGAGCCCGCTCGTCGCCTTCATAAGCGGAGGAGGAAAAGGGTCTCCCCCAATCCGCCAGCCTCGGAGGCAAACCCGAGACTGCTCGCCTTGCCGGCGCCCCCGAGACTGCTCACCTTGCCGGCGCCCCGTGCGCGCCTCGCCCTGCCGGCGCCGCCACTCTTGCGGCCAGATCCTGAACTCTTGCGGCCGGACCCTCTAGACCCCAGGATCCGCCTGACCCCTCCGGCGCCGCCTGACCCGCCGGTCCTGACTGAGCCCGCCTGGCTCACCCCCCCGGCGCCGCCTGACCCGCCGGCCTTGCCTGAGCCTGCTTGGCTTGTTCCCCCGGACCCGCCCTGGCCCTCCGCCAGGACTCTAGAGCTGCCGGAGCCACCTTGGCTCATCCCTCCTGTTCCGCCTCCCTGGACTGTTTATTTATTTTTTCTTATTGAGGACTTTTTTTTTCTGAGTCTTTTTTTTTCATGATGTTGTTAATTTTTGTCTTTTGCTCTTTGGTTGACCTTTTCTCCCTCCCTCCCTCCCCCCCCCCCCCCCGTTTCTGATTTCCCGTTATTTCTTGAGCTCCCTGTCTTGTATGTGTCATACGTGGTGGTAATGTTGGTTATGGGTTGTTTCATGTATTTAGAGGGGGGGTAGTGTCACAGTTCTGTCAGGTTCGGTTCCGTTTCTAGTGACAGAACTGTGGCACTGCTCTTCCTCCCGTGTTTGTCTCGTGATTGTAAACCCCGCCCATCTTGAGCAACATCAGTAACCAGGATGTTTTTTTTTGTTTGTTTTTTTTTAAAGCAGAGGCTCTTTTCTTTCCTTTGATATTGCCCATTTCATGTTCAGATAATCATACAACAAAATATACTGGGCCATGATAAAAAATGCTGGTGGTGATTTACAACTTTTTTTAAATACACAGTTGGGAAAAGAGTGAACTTATTCTGCGAGCAAACGTGATTAAGGGGCATTCGATTAAAAGCAGTATTCAGCTGGTCATGTAATCTCAAAACAGATGCCCTTATGAGGTAACCCTCTCTGTGTAAAATAAAACAGCTTTTTTATTCAGCTACTGATATGATTGCATAGTGATATCCCGAGTGGGATCAGTTGAAGGTTATCCCTTTCTGCTGTTTAATGGAGGAAGATTGGGAGAGCTTCCTGCTGTAGCACACAATAAACCCACTGAGCTGCCATATGCTAGATCAGCGGTACGCATTATGGTCCGAGAGGACCTCAAGGTCTTCTGGAGCTTCTTCTGAATTGACTTAGTACTAAATAAAAAGTCACCAATTCAGAACCGTGGGGCTAAAGCATGAGTGAGCTGCATAAGACATGTCTGTGACAGCAGCCAGGGGAATCTGCCTCAAAACCAGACCAGGAACACTGTCACCGTGGTTACACACACAGCGACTTTGGCGCTCCTCATTAGAGGGTGTTTCATAGACAAGTTGTCTCCTGCAGGAAACGTCCTCCTCCAAATCGACTATGTGCACTCACAGACCAGAGGAAATAAGAAAATGATTCAGATTAGAAGAGAAAAGATTCTCTTTTGCAAAAATAAATGGTACTTTTCATGTAAAAGGTACAAATTTATGCCAGATATTGAAAAAAGCCCATTTTAAACATTAATTCATTAATTAAGTCATTTTAGTTGATCAAATATTTTGCCACATTCTGCAAAACTGTTATTACATAATTTCTCCCATTACAAAAACTTAATTGTTTCTACAATTATGAACCTGTTACTTAAGATATACTAATAAAATGATTAATGTCAATGACATGTCTACAAATTGAATGTCTACTAACCTAAACCCTTTACCTTTACCTTTACTAAGAGTCTACTATAGTCTGAGAGTTGACAAGTTATTCATAGTTATTAGATATGTCTCAAGTGGACTATCGAAATAAAGTGTAACCAAACAGACCAACGATATTGACATAATATTAACGTTAACAATGGGAAACTGCTTGCAAATAACAAAACCAGACAACTTTGGTTTAAAGTGTTATAGACATGTTCCACATTTCAGTAACAGGGCTTCATCAATTGTAATAAATTCACATAAAATGAAATATTTTCTGAAGGTTTGGCACTTCTTCTTACGGACCATTTGTAAATTACCTTCTAGTTTCTAAGATTTTCTGACCTTATTTTGTGCCCAATTCTCTGAAAGTGCTGTTTACTTGGTTCTGCAACGTGGCGAGAGCGATAGACTAGCATCCCCGCAATGCAAATATGAACTGAGTAACTGTCACGGTTCTGTCTCTTTTTCCAGTGTTATTAGTGTTCTAGTGGACAGAACCGTGGCACTGCTCTCTCTCCCATGTGTTTGTGTCTCGTTAGTGCCTGCCCCGCCTCCTTGTTTCCCTTAATCATTCCCAGCTGTTCCTGATCACTCCTTCCCTCATGTACCCTATTTAATCCCAGTGTGTTTGCTGTCTAGCGTGGCGTCGTTGTCTCCCCATGTTTCCTGTTTCTTTGTTTACCGTCTCATCCGGTTGGTTCGTGTTCCCTGGTTTGTTTATGCATAATGTTTCAGTTAATGTTTTCCCCCTCGTGGGTTTTGAGTTCCTGTTATGTTGCTTTGTTACTTTGTAAATAAATCCTTTTCCCTTGCAATTGAGTCCTCCCCGTGTATCGTGTCGTGACAGTAACAGACTGTGCACCAAACAAGATTGTGAGATTTAATCCCTCTGTTTAACCAGAATCAGCCTCCATGGTTGACTCTCTCAACAATGTGCTCCACGTCTTCTGCTTCCAATTCCATGATCAAAGACATTGAACTTTGGACAGGAAAAGAAATGGAATGGGAGGAAAATCTTTCGAAAAGTGACTTAAAGAATTAAGATCCCCTGGTGTTTTAGGAACAGTTTGTTTTTGACTGCGTGTCTTCTCAGTAAATCTGGTGAGTATCTGCACAACATAAATTACCGTCTCATTTTTGTCCAGGAAAAGAAATCAAAAAATGCATTAAATCACAGGCACAACTTGGTGATGAACTCCCTTCAAATGCACACAAAATATACATAGATCCTCATTTTAATACTTTCCTTTAATGATTTGTGGTTTACAGGACAGGCACACACATTAATGCATTTAGCTTTGATTAAACCAAGTGATTATTCTTAAATTGGACTTGAATTTTAAAGACGGACAACAGCATGTTCCCTGTAAACTCCCTGTGAACACTGAACTTAAAAAACAAAACACCCACTCAAAACACATTTCTTTCTTATTACCTTAATTACCACCAAGAGAGGCTCTTTTTATGGCGGAATCGTGATCTATTTTACTGCACCCTATGCATGGAAAAAATAGGGCCAAACTTTGCAAGCCAAATATGTGAAATAAACCAAAACTCCTCAGCTTTTATATCTTCTGATGGTCAAAAAGCATGCAAGTTTCTTGAGGATGTATGGCATGGACATTAAATCTTATGCAAAGACTCTAGACAAATATTAGCTTGATCTAGAATATTCCACAGGTCACGAGTAGTGCAAATTTAGTTGCTCTGCTTTTGCTTTCAAGCAAGTGTAATAAATTGAGGTTATGCACTGATTTTTCCATATTTTAAATTTAGAGCTCAAGCACACACACAAAAAAAAACCTCTTTCAAAACCAAAGCACGTTCCCTTTTGAGCAGCTTCTGGTAAACAATAAGAAATTCCCATCTGCTCAGTCATGTTTGCTGTGCCTTCTCACCTCACACTCCTCCCTGCACTTTTGCAAGCTGCCTGTTCTGTTAACTTCACTTCAGACTGCTGAGCTCAGCATTCCCCCACGGATTCAGCCGCGGCAGCTACCTGGAACTGCTGTCACCCTACATCTTCTCATCCTACCTGTACCTGCACCTCCAGCTGAGCCTCGCTCCCCCGCTAACAAACATCAGTGTCCTTGATGTCCCGCTGACACTGTGGCAGAGACAAATGCCTCTCCCCGGTTCTAGATGCTACAGTTTAGCTTTGGTCCTCCAAATCTCTCAACCCATGAAGCATGGCTTCATCAACAACTCAATTTGAGGGAGTTCACTTAAATAACTCTTTGATGTAATGCGGGTCCTTGCGAGCCTCAGATGGATGACGGTGAAAATTTGAAGTGACAAAAGTAAGGAAGCAACTTGCAGTAATCAGTCAGGTTTGTTAGGTAAAGAGCGAAGAGGGTTCTTTGCGAAATGAACTTATATGCTTTAGCAAAATGGAAAAAAGCTGGTTACATTGTGAGAGCTGCACAACTCCAGGAAGTGTGGAGGATGCATTTGGGAGCTGTCCGCAGAGATTTATGTCAAATCAACCTCACTGAGGTGACTGCAGTCAGGACCCATCTGGGAGTGTTTGTGTGTGTGTGTGTGTGGCAGCACTGATATTTGCACTACCACTGAAAATAACAATGTAATCTGGGATGCGAGATGACAACTTTATCGAGTTAAACACTCTATGTAATCAAAATAGGAATTTTGTGGCTTTTATTCCATCTCTATATGATAGTGTATTGCAAAAAAAATAAGACCAAACATTTTGACCAGTCATCCTGCATTTCTTCATATCCAGAAATCAGTGGATTTGAATGCAGTCAAATCCAGTCTTCAAATGACTGGAATGCAGTCATTCAATGCAGTCTTCAAATGCACCTGTAAACTTGATCAGAGACGGAACTAACTTTTGTGACTAAACACACAAACAAATTATATTATGAACAACAAACCTACATCACTATATCCAACTTCAAAATGTGGAAAATATTGAATTCTATCACTTATGCATAGTATCATAAATGTGTGGGGGATCTTCAGTCTCCACATGTCCTGTTTACAATTGCAATTTATTTTTAAAATTTATATTTTTAATTTTAAAATAAATAGAAACGAATTTAAATGTATTTTCTTAACCTAATTAGAATTTTAAAACGTGTTATTTTTAAAATTATTTTTAACAAAACCTTTCGCGCGATTTAACGTGGCTGACAGGAACTGCTTTCCGATTGACGTGAAGTACATTAGTAGGAATCGTCATGGCAGAATCAAAAAAACGTAAAGCTAAACGAAAATATGAAGATGAGCACAGAACATTTCTGTCTGAATGGGAGGATTTATATTTCTTTATTGAACGAAATGGAAAACCATTTTGCTTGATATGCCAGACTTCATTGTCGCATTTTAAGGCTTCAAATCTTGAACGGCATTTTACCTCAGTCCATCCGACGGTGGCGCGGGAATTTCCCAAAGGCAGTGAACTTCGTAAACACAAGGTAAACACTTTGAAACATCAGTCGGACAAGCAAAGTCAGCTTTTTCGGAAATTTACCAAGCATTCAGAGACCGTGACATTTGCGTCATATCAGCTTGCATGGAACATTGCTCGTGCTAAAAAACCATACCGTGAAGGGGGTTCGTTAAAAAGTGCCTTAATGATGTTGTTGCTATTCTTTGTCCCGAAAACGAACATTTGAAACGTTCGGTAAAGGACCTCCAGCTGTCACGGCACACTGTTGAAGAGAGAATATCGGACATTAACAACTCAGTTGAAGCCCATTTATATTCAGATCTTCAGAAGTGCCGGTCTTGCGATGTTCAGGATAAGCCGCAGTTGGCAATATTTGTACGATTTGTGTATGAAGACTGCTCAATTAAGGAAATGAATGGACCAGGAGTCAGAAGTGCAGTCAATTGTAGAAATGTTCGTGAAGAATAATTTGCACCACCAGAAGATTCAAGTTTCACAGGGAGTTCGTAGGCCGCCCCACTTACAATCACATTGTTACAGCAATTATACTCTAAGAGAGGCTACTAACTACGTCATTACTGAATGTTAAATGATTCTGACTGGCTAAGAAAGAAAGAAAGGAAAAGGAAACTAGTAATTTTCCACAAGAGCAGATATTCAGAAGCATATCTTCGTCGATCACATGGTTGACAATAAGGCCTCTGGTTTCCAGGTTGCAAAAATGCGTTTCTAGCTGTCAGATTGTGTTCAGATTGTGTCTCCTTATGGTGCCAGTTAATCACCTCACCAATGCAGACAATTTTAACACACCGATACACATACACAGATATACACACACAGATACACAGGACTCCAAGGCTGAACTCGGCTCAGGCTCCAACTATCAACAGAAAAACTTCTCAAAACATTCTGATAACATGTTGTATCTGTTGAGAAGTGCTGACAATATTCATCCTTACTCTATGGAAAAATACAGAAAATCAAAGTAAAGGCGGATAAATTTAATGGATAGGTTACATAGGCGATAGACTAAAGTGTACATAAATTTGAAGTCCGTCAAAACATAAATTCTAAATCACTCATTACAAATCATTAAAGTAGGAAAAAGAAAAGAATACATATACAAATAAGACAACGTAAAGAATATATACAAGCGGCAATGGATTTCTGAATCAGTCCTCTCAGTTTCTTGTTTTTTCTATCAACACAATTGTACAGAGCATACCTGTCTGAGTGCCAAAAATCAGGACACATTTCTAGTTTCAACAATATTTGCTCTTCAGCTGTTCCTCTTTGAAAGAAAAAACTATATGCAAAGTCTCTTGCATTTGGGTTTTGACCAATGAAAATGTGTAGAATTGAATAATAATGAGAACCCAATATCTCTGGAACTGAACCACATTGAGCCTTAAAAAATTGGATACTAAAAGAGAGGTTTGTTAAAAAACAAAATCTAAAAGGATATTAAAGATATCTTATTTACTATATGCAAACTTTGGGAAAGAAGGAACACCTTGAAACCTTTTCTCTATTTTTTTATATTTTAATGTTTCAACATGAAATGTCAACACAAGAAACAAAACAGCATTAGTCAAGCCCTTTTAGTGTGTCTTAGCTTCTTATCCTCTTGCATTCCTCTCAAAAGAACAAAAAGCTTAAAAGAATCATGGATATCCCACCAAAAAATCATTGCATAAATGGTACCACATGTATTTGATAACCAGAATTATTTGATCTCTGAACGTCAAAGAGCAACATCTGAAATCTGTTGTT
Source organism: Rhodeus uyekii (assembly GCA_037043235.1). Taxonomy (NCBI): domain Eukaryota; kingdom Metazoa; phylum Chordata; class Actinopteri; order Cypriniformes; family Acheilognathidae; genus Rhodeus; species Rhodeus uyekii. The sequence continues at coordinate 238,358 of JAWRVZ010000226.1, forward strand.
AGACTATGAAATCCTAAAATACAAAGACGCACAGCACATGTATTACCGGCAACTCATACAGAACCTCAGGATACTTGATTTATTCATTTACGAAACCCACTGAACAATTTATGAGCTTAAGAGGACGAACAGCAGAGGACCATGAGCGTCCATTTTCCATGGAACAAAATCTATTTTTGTCTATAAACTTACTTCGTACTAAATTTATAATATTATACAAGTGTATAACCGCTTTAATTACTTAACCAGTCCCAGACATCAAATGACATTTCGAGAAAATAAAAATTGTAACCAAACAATACCAAAAAATTATGCGACAAAATCCTAATTAAAAGTATTTTTTCCCCCCTTAAATCCATTACTTTTGCAGCAAGGAGGTTTTTCCATCTTCACCGAGGACTTGATGAGCCCACGTGCTTCCCATTAAGACTGACATCATCGATGTTGTGCAGCCGGCAAACTTCACACCAGATGAAACCATTGGATCAGAATACTGATCAACAACCTTCACCCTTCCTAGTCAAAATATTAACAGACTGTGTTTCAATATACAGTTCTGCCATGTACCATTTACATTTTTTTTGTTTAGCACTGTTTTAAACACAATATATCTGAGCTTACACAAATTACAGTATACAAAATATTTTTTTAATCAGTATTTTATCTTGTTTCCCAGTACAAAAACACAATAACATACATAAGATATTGAGACTTGTTTTTGAAAATATGTCTTGAAAAATGTCTCTTAAACTGAATTTCACTGCTAACACAAACATATATGTTCAATTACAAAATCTCTATGAATGTCATGTAAACAATGTTAATGGTTTTAGAACTTCCCCAGAAATGGAAATGACCTTTCTACTCTTTGGTATATTTACCTGTCAAGCTGAAGCAAAGCGATCTTGGCATCTGTTTTGGCATCTTTGGAACTCTCAGCTCCCTCCAGTGATGACATTTTTTTGTTCTGTCGTTCTTTGGTCTCATTTTACTTTTGCCTATTCCTTTTTGGATGTTTGGCTGTTGATAAATGGGAAATCGCAAATTTTCACACCAAATTCATGTATTTCCCTAAATGAACTTCCCATGTATCTCATGAAAGGCCCTTCTGATAGTTTAACAAACAATCTGGCCACAGCCCGCGTAAAGATTTATTCTAATTTATACTGATTACAGAGACATGGGTGGTTCTTATTTCAATAATATCGTTCAGGGAGGAGTCTACAATTGTTGAATTTAATGGAAAATTGCACACTTAACTAAGTGAGACATGGATAATTGTTGTCTGTGTTCTTCAGCGTGTTAACAGATAATGCTGACCAGAACATGATGGTTCTGTGGTATATATGTATACAATCACCTAAAGGATTATTAGGAACACCACACTAATACTGTGTTTGACCCCCTTTTGCCTTCAGAACTGCCTTAATTCTACGTGGCATTGATTCAACAAGGTGCTGAAATGTTAGAAATGTTGGCCATATTGATAGGAGCATCTTGCAGTTGATTTGTGGGATGCACATCCAGGACACGAAGCTCCCGTTCCACCACATCCCAAAGATGCTCTATTGGGTGAGATCTGGTGACTGTGGGGCCATTTTAGTGCAGTGAACTCATTGTCATGTTCAAGAAATCAATTTGAAATGATTCGAGCTTTGTGACATGGTGCATTATCCTGCTGGAAGAAGCATCAGAGGATGGGTACATGGTGATCATAAAGGGATGGACATGGTCAGAAACAATGCTCAGGTAGGCCGTGGCATTTAATCGATGCCCAATTGGCACTAAGGGGCCAAAAGTGTTCCATGAAAACATCCCTCAAAACATTACACCACCATCACCAGCCTGCACAGTGGTAATAAGGCATGATGGATCCATGTTCTCATTCTGTTTACACCAAATTCTGACTCTACCATCTGAATGTCTCAATAGAAATCGAGACTCATCAGACCAGGCAACATTTTTCCAGTCTTCAACTGTCCAATTTTGGTGAGCTTGTGCAAATTGTAATCTCTTTTTCCTATTTGTAGCGGAGATGAGTGGTACCCGGTGGGGTCTTCTGCTGCTGTAGCCCATCCATCTCAAGGTTGTGTGTGTTGTGGCTTCACAAATGCTTTGCTGCATACCTCGATTGAAACAAGTGGTTATTTCAGTCAATGTTGCTCTTCTATCAGCTTGAATCAGTCGGCCCATTTTCCTCCTCCTCTAGCATCAACAAGGCATTTTCTCCCACAGGACTGCCGCATACTGGGTGTTTTTCCCTTTTCACACCATTCTTTGAGTTTATATATATCCGCTGAGCCTAAAAGACTGATATAACTAATATTTGTACGAGTCCCTTTTTTGCTAACAATAAAAAAGGGCCAAAGAAGCAGATGGATCTCACTGTGTCATCAGAGTCACAAAACCAGAAGAATAATATTAAGTATTATAGACCTCCGTGGAACAGACAGTCCCAGTCATGGACACGTATTTGATAAAAATGACTCTGCTGGGTGAGGAACAAATGATTTAAAATGTGATTTTAGCATCAGAAAAAAGGCCTTCAGTGTATAAGCCAAGCGAATTCTAAAGTGATCATACCTCAAAAAGTGGCCGTCCCAAGAGATTGTGTCTGAAAAAGTTTTTAGCAGGGATCATTGCTTTGGGTCGTTATAACCAACCTACAGACAGAATTTAGAAAGATTCCCTACGGCCTGAACCTTGAAATGAAACTTCAAAACTAATGAAGTCTATCCAAGGATAAACTCAACCTGTAAACAACTTCAGCTTTAAGGCAGCAAAATTAAGTAATGATGTTCTAACAGCCTATTGTGGATTTTCAGCAGTGAAACACTAACATGAGCACCAACATCTAATCAATCAATCTACTTATCCATATATACCAGTCTAATTCTTTGTCTTCGTCTCTGTCTCACCTATCTTTTTTTTTTGTCTATCTAGCGTGTAACATTTTCGAGTAGGCAATTTTCTGGTGTTTATATTGCTTACTTCCAGGTCAAGAGTAGACATCGTTTTGATACTTGATATTTTTCACATTGCGCGTATGGTCATGATCATGCATCTCAGGTTCTCTGCGATACATAATTTGTAGCACTTGGCTGTCTTATTGACAAAGTTTAAACAAATTATGACTGACATGACTTATTCATCTCCGTGCTGCAGATGTTTGCCGCATTGCTACCCAAGACTGACTGTTTATGCTCACTGTGATGATCGTTTTGCAGGAGGGTTTGTCACCATGGTAATTGCATTAAATCACAATGCAACTGCAGGGAAATGTCTGTTTACACATTCATACACTGTCAATTTGAGGGTTTTGTAGACAATATAATACATATTCATCTGCGTCTGGTAAAACACACTGTAATCTTGAAAAACTTCGTACAGATTTTTTTCTGCGGGATCCTTTGTAATCTTAAAGTGTCACGTGGTTTTGGTTTATAACACACACACACACAAACTATTCAGAACTCTTGCCAAGCAAACAGATGAAAAGAAAGAAAAAAGATTATTTCACAACTTGTGAAGTAAAGAAAATAAAGTCATGAACAGCATATGAAGCATGTACTCCATCTGCTGGGTGAAGCACATCAGGACAGACAAATCTAGCAGTCTAGGGAAAAAAACTTGAAGTAGGTTAAAATAAATTAAAGCTAGTGTTATTGTACCATCTTAAAATCTTAGTTTAATATGTAGAATCAACATTGAGACAGGCGTATGTAAGTTTGCATCCTTTAAAACTGTGTGGCAGTGTAATGAACAATAACAGTAGTATCAAAACATTGCTGTTGGTTCCTGACATAGCAACATGCCTCAGCCAATGGCATGAGTTTGGGGGCGTGGCTACCTATTTATTCAACCAATGGAAGAAGCTGTTAACCAGTTAAAACTTTCTGTGCTGAAGGAATTGACTCGGAGATTTCACTTGCAGCCTACATTCACCTCACATCGAAGAATAAACACAAAACACCAAGAATGAAACAGATATAGAATTTATTTAACCATGAGTAGGAAAAAAAAATACATAGGTGTAAAGGAAACAAGCTGACCCTGTTATAAACACATCACTACTCAGAGAACCAAGAGAACTGGAGAAACAGTGAAATCCAAAACGCCTTGTTTACCATTAGGTTTTTATCCCCAACACTTAATGAATTAAAAACAGCTGCCATTATTTGATTTTTTTGTATTAAATATCTATATTCTTTTACCATATATATACTTATATGCAACATTCTTATTTGAAACATTGTGCAAGTGTTATGCTGGTATTCCATAAATGGTAAACAAGAGTTGGTCCAGTGCATTATATAGTGACATTACCTAAATACTTATTGACGCTCAGCTGATTCAACCACAATCCTGACCATTAAATTACTACCCCTACTGACAGAGAAAAGACGACTATGAAACAGGAGGAAAGGAAAAGAAAACAAGTTCTATGGTGAAGGCAGAAGCATCTACTGAAGTAGATCTGAGGGAAACTGGGATGCAAGTCATTATTGCCAAGTTGAGAATGATTAGCATTATGATGTTTTTGCTTGTGCACAAGAAACCACCTGAACCCATTGTATTTGATCCAAAGGAAACAAAAGTGTGTAAAGATGGTGATATATATGAAACATGCACAATTTATTAGAAGTGACTGTTTTCAGGGGTCACGGACACAGAGTTGTGCACAGAACACAAGGAGGGAGAAGAACGCTTGTTAACAAGATCTCATGTCATCCTACCCTTAACCTTACTTTCTTCTGGAGAGCGACAGTCAGAAAAAAAACACACAAAATAAGAGGAAAGAACGAGAGAAAGAAGTGTCTGCAATGCTTACCACAACCCAAACACATTTGCACAATTTAAACTAACTGGCTCTCAAACCAGGTGAAATGCCACATAAAGCTCAGGGTCAAAGTTGAAATTGTTTGGTGACAAATGACAGCTCTTTATTTCTCTGTGACTTTACGATTTCATTGATGTATTTTTCCTCAAAAGTTTTTTTTTTGAAGTGAAGGTTAGCAACAATATAAATCTATAATTCAGTGTGCCAACATCTTTACAAAAAATTTGGTTTTGAGTATTACAAAAAAGCAAAATGAAAAAAAAGACAAACTATTAGAGATATAATACACACATCAACACAATTCATGTCAAAGAAAGAAAACGTGATACATTATTTATTCACACTTTACAAAAATCTTTTTACTACAACACCATCAGCAATCCAATAGAACCAGACAAGTTGCTTTCGATTAAAAACAACCCGAAGAAAACAAAAACGAAACAAAATAAACAGATAATGCGAGGAATAAAAAGGGACACCAAAAGGGGAACTATAAGATGGTCCGCCCCAGTTCATTTATTTACTCTTGCTTGATAAAAGTCATTAAAATTGACCTCTGCCTCATGGCAAAAGTATTTTTTTCATTTAAAAAAAAGAAAAAAAGCAATGAGTAGCTGCACCAGTGATCTACAATAAGTGCTTGTCAATCCATACGATTTTTAAAAAGTGACAATTTCTAGACGGAGCGGGAAAACAAAAGAACAAATTGGCTTTGAGAGCACGCAGCACTATAGACAGAGTTAAAAATCAGACCATGCTACAGGAATGGTACTCTGGCCTTGCATTTGGAGCAGAAAACGGACAAAAATCGCCATGTATGTTTCAATCAGGTCAAAAATAAACAGGCTTTACAGTAGTAAATCGAGCTTTACGCTTGGCCTTGTGGCAGAACGCATGAATGGCACGACACGAGGAGATAACCGCCGTCTAGCAGGAAGTGAAATACAGAACGAGATCCGAACAAAAACAAGCTAAATATACTGTTAAAGTGAATTGCCTGAGTCGAGACAGGGAGGGGTGGCAGTAAAAATGCAAATTGAAAGGAGAAAAATAAATTGTGGAGTGGAACTACATGAGGATGAGAGGAGCGCGGATCGGCACAGCAGAAACACTCACTTTACTCATTGTAGACACCCAAAAAGGTCAGTGGAATATGATCGTTGCTTGAGAATACGAAACAAAAAAACAGAAAGGAGGATATTGAGGCTGTTCAGGTGTTCACTGATAGCACTGGCAGTGCGCTTACAGAAACAAATCAGTGAGGCACAATGTCACGTCTTCTTGAATATCAAAGCAGGGAACAGAACTAAATCACCAGATATCTGCCTCAGTGGAAAACATGTATATATATTTATAAAAAAAGAAAAAGAAAAGGGGTACACTGGGTAAAAATGGGAACCTGGACAAGTGCAACTTTATACAGCAGATACCTGAAAATTATTTTACACACGCTGGTCTTTTGAATGTTCATTGAGATGAACATCTAAAACGGATAGAAATTTCGCTTTCATTTACAATACAATCATTTTTCATCCAAATCTAAAAATGTCCTTACAAAAAAAAAAAAAGAAATAGATCAGGACTTTTGTTGCTTGTATACAATCATATAGAGAAAAAAAAAATGTAAATAAAAAATTAAATGAATAGGAGTGAACTGGAGTCTTGGCTGAGCAAAGCGTCTACTGATGACATTGAGGGTTTAATCTATCCGTCTATGAGTGTGATGTGCTCGTCTTCGCCCATTCTAGCATATAATCGCCACATCTCAACACGATCTCCTGCCAAACTTGTTCGGGTGCAAAGGCTACGGTCACTGGCGTTCACTAAAACACGGCTTGCCGTTTCCAGATGATCTCCCTTCACTGAAACTCTTGCTCGGCTGCACGGGAGGGCTCTATGGCACAAGAAGCTTGAAAACTTCACGAGTAGGCCATTTTGGCTCTTGAAACGTTGCTTTCTTAAAAGCATGAACGATAATAAAAAAGGGTACAACTGTACTGGCATCCACCGGACTTAATTATGAGACGGGCAAAGGCCCAGTAGGCGATGGTTGGCCGCGCAAACCCGTCACTGGTGTACAGCGAGGCAGAGCGTCCGTGGAGAGGCCTCAGCACCATCAAGTGCAAATGCGAGAGTTCGGCCAGCTCTCTTTACACATTAAAAGCCCTTTTTTTAAAGGGTTGCTCCTGGAGATCGGACTCTCTGACCTAAGCTGGTGAAATTAGTTTCCGTCTTCAAATTCAGCTGCTTGCTCTAAACTGGCCTCGTAATAGCATGATCTTAATTATGCGTCTCATGATATTTCGCTCGACCTGGACTCCCTGCATGTGTTCCAAAGATATTGCCATTTAGATTTTTTCTATAAAAAAAGTCGTTTTTTTCTCTTGTCTTAAGGTAAAACTTACATGATCACTTTGGGTCCCTTAGGGTTTTGAAAAAAAAAAAAAGTACAGAAAGTTAACTTGTGTGTCCAGAAACTGAGAAAAACAAAAAATTAAACAAAGAAAGAGTGGGTGGGAGGTGGTATAGATAAGACTGACAAAAGTGTCTGCTTCAGTTAAAATCCGTCTGAATAAAAGTTTGCCATACCCCATCTCCTCATAAGAGATTCAGATTTATACACAACAGCCCTTGCCTCTTTCTCTCTCCAACATTGGAGCGAACGGAGGTACGGGCCGGAGCTCCCCCTGCTGGCTCGGAGAACTACCTGCGACCAGGCAGATGAATGCCGTTGAGAGCAGGCGGGTAGGGAAGGAGCAGCTCCAGTTGTGCAAATAGGGAGAAGTGATCAGAGGGGATGTGGGGGTGGGGGCAGCCAGTGATATTGTTCTCCATGAGCCAGTGGGTGTCCAGGGGACCCAGTACACCCAGCACGTTGAGCAAAGGTTGAGAGTAGAAGATGTAGTCAATGATGCCCTGAAACAAGGAAAAAACAACATTAGAACTGTGCCATTGATAAAATAAAGAACGGATTATTCTATTGATAAATAGAACGGATTATGCTCGTATCTCAAGGTATTGTGTAAATTTATTTATTTAAAATTTTTTAAATAAATATATATATATTTTAAATAAAAAAATATATATTTTATTTATTTAAAAAAAATATATATAAAAATTTTTTTTTTAAATAAATATATATATTTTAAATAAATTAAAAAAATATATATAAAAATATATATATTTAGGGAATCATATTTTGAAAGCCCCATTTAAGCCTTTTGATATTTTAGAAAAGCAATAAAAACAGAGGAGATAAACAAGCATTTTAAGAAAATTTCTAACCCTAAAGTCAAAGGTGTAGTTGGTGTAAGGCATCAGGCCGTTCTCATAGGCACTCTTCAGCTTGAAGCCGTGCGTGATCCTGGTGCTGGAGGTGCCGTTCTTGCCGTTGCAGTTGAAGTTGGTCAAGCTGTCAATGTATCGCAGCTCTTTGAAGTCCTTGTGGGTGCTGTCCACACCACCTGTGCTCAGGTACTCCACCACACCTGTGTGTGCATGCAAATCTCCATCAGGATTCAGGCAAGGAGGGAAAAGAAATATATATACACACACATATACATCTCTAAACACTCTGGTACTGGCACACATACCCGAGTCAGGTAGCGAGTTGAGGTCAGCGCACAGGACGAGAGGGATGGCGTTGGGTTCTCCAGAAACTGAGGAGAGCTTCAGACTACGAGTGGCCTTATCCACAATGTTCTTCACTTCAGACAGGAACATCATGGTCTGGACAAGCTTCACATCCGAGTACTCGGGATCCCAGTGCATATGGGCATTGGCCACCAGGAGGAGCTGTTTCTCCATGCCATGCAGAGGCTTTCCAGCTATGGAGGAAAGGGAGAGACGCTGCTTTAGATAATGTTCAGGAACAATGTTAGCAAAAATGAACACTGGATGAAAAACGTAAAAAAAGAGAATGTACAATTAATCAGAGCTGCACGATTCTAGATAGGTTAAGAATCACAATTTTGGTTCGTTTCAAATACACACCACGATTCTCCCATGATTCTGAACAGACAACTAATCAATTGTCAACAGTTGCAGCCCATTTAAAAAGGTTTAATTTGAATAATAAAAATTAAAATGAATGATTCCATGACTCAAACTGGATGAACAAATCTTGAATAAACTAAGTCACTTGTCACCACCAACTAAAATAGTAAAAATGTAGTGAAATTTTTTTTTTTAAAGCACTAAATTACTTTCAAAAACTGATTTCATTTATTTTGATCACCATCATAGACTTACATGTCGCAAGGCAAGCGTTTATATTCAAATTATAAACTTATCCTGTACTTTTGTGATCATTTGGATATTTGTAACCGAAATGATGGTTGAAAGACAGTTTGTGAAGTTGTTTCATACCTATGACACAACTGGCTTTTTCTTGGTGAGTGGCAGCGCCAGCACGATCAGGATTTTGCGAGCAGATCACAGGAAGCAGTATCGGCTGATCATCGAGTCTATTTGAAGCCTTCTTTTATAAAAGTAGCATTGTTTATAGGGATGCTCTGATCAGAATCTTAGGGCTTGAATTTCATTTTGGAGATTTCCCCAGCCTTAAGTGGGAAATTTTTTGTTTTTTTTTGAGGGGGAAGTTTGGGGGTGGGGGGGCACCTATATTTGCTCAAACATTTGATCAAATGTTTGATTTTACAATGCTGCAATTGTTGCACAAGAGCTTACACACAACGCAAGCCTGACTTCATACTTTAATTGAAGTAAACAGTCAGTAGTAAAAGAACAAATAAACAAATTACAAGCAGTAGCACAAAATAAAGCAATAAAGATACAAATGCAATGAGCAATTCTTTAAAAGTTAAGAAAAATTGAGTAAATGTAAAATAACACTGAAAAGTCTTCCCTGAAGTTATATTTAAAAGTCACAAAAGTTATTCAGTAAGAGCAGTGAGTGATTCTCATCTTTAGCGTTTAACGTTAATGACAGGCAACAACAGGTGTTTATAGCCTGCCGTCACTAAGATCTGACGTACGGATCCATTATACTGTTACACATGCGTTTCTCCTCAACGGTTTAGGTTCATTGAAGACATAACCGATTGAGTTTATGAACACTCAGAAAGACGATAATTCTGTACATACAAGTGTGTATTTAAAGATTAAAACGCAATTATCCACGAAAAGAACAGCTGTTTGTGAGACTGTGATCTTTGAGCACACAATATCTTGGAGATCAATGCTGAATGACGTACAAATGCTTGAATGCTTAACGGCAAGACTTAAAAAGATGTGCAAAATACAAACTTTAGGTAATTTAACACTGTCCAGCAAGTGACAAGTACAGCAACTTAAGAATTTTTTTTTTATCCTCGTCAGACCAAAATTAAGACACGTTTCTTTTAGTGACATCAGCATGAGATCGTTTTTTAAAGATGGGTAAATGGAGAGATTGGCGATTGAGTCTTTTGAAAAGATTTTGGGCTGACAGCGATCGATCAGAGCACCCCTAGAGCACAGACTTGATTGTTTCATTGTGATTTTGTCAAAGGTTTAATAGAAGCAGCTAAATCATGGTCAGTCAGGAATCAGTTCACGTGGGTGTTTGAATCGAGATGATAATCTTTTAACGATTAATCGTGCAGCTCTGCAATTAATTGCAAAATGCATAGATTAAGTCCTTGATTACGATTGGCTAAGCCATAAATCCACACCTGTGCCCTCAATACATTATTCCTCTCTGGCAACTCTTCTGCTAAATGTTACTGAAAAAGGCATTGCTTGGACAAATTGTGTTATCAAAACGCTTTTTTTGCTGTGCATGTATAAAGTACATGGATCAATCACATGAATCCAAAATATCACACTGCAATGAAGCGGTGGTGTTTTCAAATGTTAATAATTATGTACTGCTTAAATAAGATCTCTTTATACATTGAGAGAGTACATTTGTGTCAGTAAATCATATAAATTTAGAGTGCAACAGTAAAATCGAGAAAACAACAGGGCAAAAGAAAACCGACCTGACTGCTCCATTATCTCTTTCCGCAGCTCTAGTAGCACAGCCACTCCGATGTTGTCCTTGGTCATCACCCTGTTCAACATGGCCTCTGAGCCCTCCGAGTTTGCCATAGCCAGCTGGTTGAACTCCACGGTGTGTTTCTGAACCAGACCGAACCTGCTCACAGAAACAGCACAGTCAGGATGAGTTCACGACACTTGATCTAAATGTCATCTTGCAGGTTTACTACATCAAAGCAGTGGTTCTCAATCCTGGAGTACATGTGTAACTTCAGAACCAATAGACTAAAACCCTGCAGTCTGCTTACTTATGCTGCACTCACTTTTCTGATTTGTAGAAAATGGCGCAGCCGTCCACATGTTTGCGATCAGATTCAGACATAGTCCTGGCTCGGGACTTGGGGCTGAAGAATCCTTCGTAGCCGTGTTCCTTCAGCTCCACCAAGAAGTAGCTGTAGTACTGCTCTGTCTCCACTTCCTAATGGGCACAAGAGTGACAGGCTTCATCCAAAACTTGGATACTTCCCTACTATATAGTGAGAGAAAACTGTGTGAGACAAGTAGTAATTCACAATACTCAAACGTATGCAAAAGTACCCAGACAAACTACTACTTCCAGCGAGTAGTTCTACTACTGAAGTGACAACACTATAAGTGGTACGTCCAGATTCTGCTCAGACCACATAGTCAAAATAATTACAGTAATAGCTCGGTTTACGAGTGGCTTTGTATAGAGTGCGAGAATTTTTCCCTCACCCACGCGCATTATGGAAAAGTCCTAACGCTCAGTATCTTCGCGCATCTTTTTACTGGAAATATCCTAACGACAGCCTCTCACAAAGCCCATCACCTCTGAACTCGTTCATTCTCTCAGTGTCGCTCGGTTTGGTTCATCATTCACCACAGTGATACTTTTATAAGTGATTTACAGCGGTTTTACCTCGTGTTGTTAACATTAATTGTGATTGCTATTGTTCATGTAGTGAAATATATACGTACAGTACAGCATATAGACAATGACCTCAAGATGAGGAAGGAATGAAATTCTCCCTGTAAGCAGTAAAACCCTCCTCTCGTCTCCTTCACGCCAGCAGCGACGCTACTCAAAGATACAGATACAGAGTTCGGTTATGTCAACGGCCTCGGGGGTTGCAAAAAAAAAAAGCATTAAGATAACCGTTTATCGAGATAACCCATATAACATATTACCAATATTCCCACATATAACCTGCATATACAATCGGGTTGTGTAAAAAAAAAATCAATAAATAAATTCAGCTTAATCTATGGCTAATCTCCCATAGATTGATGAACTTTGTGTAAGATCACATTTTGAATTGAACCGTCATTGGAGCGAGCGGACCGCGATCCACGTGAACTAGGTACAAAATATTTCACGATTAAAATTAGTCACGAAATAACCATGTGAATTGGAGAATGTGCTCAAGATATTAGATTAATTAAAAGAGCAGTTCTCCAGCTTGAGTTTTGTGAGTGGCTTACAAACCTGTAGGCTGATGATGTCAGCACTGCAGTTGAGGATCTCCTGCATGATGGACTTCTTCCTGTACTCCCAGTTAAGGGCCCAGGAGGGACAGTAGCCGTAGAGCTGACGCGTGGCGTACTTATCACACAGCACGTTGTAGCACATCACAGAGAAAAGTGCTGAAATACAAAAGGGAGAGGAAGCATTTCAATGTGGTTGTCACAAATAGCTCTTCCATAAGATATTGTTGCTAGTACAGTAGAACCCCGACTTACGAAACGCTCTACGTACGAAAAATTCAACATACGATAAAAGATTCCGGGGGTTTTTTCGCCCGAGTAACAACAAAATGATCGAGATGCGAAAAAACACTTCCGAGTTTTGTTTTGAAATTCGCGCTGATTTTGGTTTGGGTTGGATGAAGCTACAGTTTGTCCGGTCAGAACAATGATGTCTCACTCAGGGAATAATCCAAAACTGGTTTATTAAAGGTGCATAGATGTGTGGTTACGCATGATCGATAAAACCTCAACGATTGGCACTAATTCCCTGTATTTCACTCAATAAACTATATACAATCTTCAGCTGATCTCTTTTACCTTAATCATCCGTCAGCTCTCTCAGATGGAAAGTTTAGAATAGTCCATTTCGCGCTGAATGACAGGGGTGGCTGGAATAGTCCATGTAAGAAGGGGAACACTTTTTACAATCCTGCTCTACTATTGGTCAGCATTGTGCCTAATTAAACTTTTTCTAATCACTCACCATGGATGTGAAGATTGTTAAAGTCAAAGGGAAGAAGAGGATGCTTTACATTGCGTTGAAAAGGGAGACGATTGAGAAGTATGGCGCTTGGATGCGCTTCATCCCATGCTAAATGTGGTGTTTTTGTAAGGCTTGGAACGGATTAGGCAATTAACGTGTAAAAGCCTGACCGACATACGAAAAGATCGATTTACGAAGCCAACCTCGGAACGGATTAATTTCGTAAGTCGGGGTTCTACTGTACTATTGTTCTCATTAGATTTTTTTTTAAATGTTCTTTATTTGAAATTTAGAAACGTTAGGCTTGTAGTTTAACATCAAGCACCGCTTCCTGTGCGTACACATTGTGAACACCACATTCAGACTCGTTCTCTTCTTTGAGCTTGAATGAACATGCACGCAAAATGACCATCTTCATGAGATTCCTTGTAAACAATTGAAAAGAAAATGGATGTGTATCATTTAGGATCCGCATTCGTCGTAAAAAAAAAAAACAGCTCTCAAAATCACTTTTGTTGCTTTAACAAAGATAAAACAACTTTACAAATTATATTAATATTTAATGTATACTTATCTATGTACGATTTAACACCATATCAGCAATGGCTGTACTCATGACAAACAGTATTTCGATTTAAAAAGAATTACAATCATTTAAATACATTTTTTAAAGAATTTAACAATTTTGTCAATCGATATAAAAAGATAACGCCAATAACAACATTAATCTTAATAAAATCCATTTCAAATTCAAAATAGAAATTCTAAAGCTATTCCTTTAAATGTATACAGTACGATGCAGTGTTTTTACAATTGATTCAATAAAATCAATTGTCCAAAAACAACACTACTTATTTAATTTGCATCTTTGTTCTGTTGCATTTAAAAATGCTTGTAATATGCTTTGTTTATTATTTTCTATGCAGATGCAATACCCAACAAAATCACCCTATAATACTTCTTTACAAATAGAGCTATTCAAATGATTTGGTTAAATTTTCATATGTAAAAAGTTAGATGCAGAAAAACAACACATTGAATGTTTTTTTTTTTTTTTTCTCGATATCATGCAGCCCTAATTTATATAGTAAATCTCTTGAAGCACTTTAAATGACAAAAGTAACCTAGTCTATTTAAATTATGTTCTATGAATGAACAGAAGCAATAAAATAAAGGAAAAACAAGGATTTCAAAGGACCTTAATGTTAATAAATACATTCCACATTTTATTGATCAACTATGCTTTTTATGCTTGTGCTAGACATGCTGATTATTAAATACAGCCATTGCCAAAGGTTAAAACACAAATATTAATTTGAGTTTATGATGGCAATTTGCATATACCCCAGAATATTAAGTGTGATCAGACGAATTGTAGTCCCCGCCCCCCCCCCCCAAACACTGCAAATATTGATACTTTGTATAAACTTAATGTAACCGTCAACAAAAGCCTTCGACACTTACAAAATGCTTGTAATTATATTTCAGTAGATCATGGTAACATCTGAAAAAAAACCATTGAAACAGCAGACTTTGTATTTTTATGTACACAAATATTAAGTTTCACAGAGATAACTAAAACACCATAGAGCGCCTCACGTGGGCTTAAAGAACATTACACAAACAGTGGCTGTAGACTATGATCACATATGAACATTTCTTTGCAGCTTTTTGATTAATAGTGCAGCCGTGAGTCTCATGTAGCAAACCTGTCTCTGGGTGGTGTTATGAGAAAATGTATTTTTATCATTACAAAAAAACAAAACAAAAAAAAAAACAGTAAAAGTGAAGTGAAAAGTAACTGATCCGGTTAAGGTTTGTGTAGCACAATCTGAAGTGAAGTAAAAGTGTGTTACCTGCTGGCCGTGTTCGGTCTGGCTCCTGCAGTGGTATCCATGAGCGAGGTGGCGGCTGTTCTATAGATACTACAGCCGAAACAAACAAAACGCTCTGAGTTAACCTCAAAAACTGAGCAATGAGTCAATGCAGAACGTAGTAATTATCTCCTCAGTAATTCAGAGCAAATCAAAAGAAAGTGTTCAATAAGACAATGACTCACTTCATTGCATGAAATTAATCTGCTCTAAAGGAGAAGCGTTTCAGAGAGAGTTGACTCACCACGTTTGGTGCCTGCGAGATTGTCCAGCAGGTAGTTGAGGAGCCGACGTGTCCCATCAGGCTCTTGGTAGAGGTTTAAGATTTCTTGTGCAAGAGGGTTTCCTACAGAACAACCAAACATGAAGCATGACAGGAGCACGGATACTTACAGAACCAGCATATGGGTCAGACTAGAATTGCATTTCCCTTTGAAATGCCAGCATCACATAATTGTGAATCTGACAAAAAGTACATATAAATGCCAAATTTAAACTCAATTGTGGATTTACATATACACACAAGGGATGTGCGCAACAACTAACTTCATAAACGTGTAAATGGTAATTTTGCAAATTGACTCATAACCAGCAGCAAAAAAAAGCCTATTAGCAAGCAATTATAATAATCAAATTTGACAGAAGAAAACAAAGTTGTGTAGGCTATCAAAATACTCCCCCTGCTCATCTTTGAATGAACAGATCTCTGAACCCGCTGTGAGCGAAAACCAGCGCATGCAAAATCTGAGGCCTGCTTTGCCCTCCAGATACACATTTCTCAAAATAATCATTTTAGAACGTAACGTTAACATAGAAATTCAAATGTAGCTAAAAAAGCAAAACATTAAATGTGCACAAAAAGACTAGTACAGTGGAGTTCACTTATCTCGACTCAGTTATCTTGCCATTCCTATTATGTCGACGTTTTTGAAGTAGAACCGCCAAACTCCCTATTTTTGTCTAAGCATTTTCTTGTGGGTTATGTCGATTCTGTTATGTTGCCGAAATCTAATCTCTCGAGCACAAAAAAGGGACAAATTCGCCACTTCACATGGTTATTTCGTGACTAATTTGTGTACCTAGTTTGGAGTTTGGATCGCGGTCCGCTCACTCCAATGACGGTTCCTCCCTGTCGTTGATCTCGTCTGAGGGATAACATGCTGTAGCATCCCGCACGTTTTTTGTGATTTTGTGAGAAATCTTTGTTTGCATTGTTGGAGAATATAATTAAAGGTTTATATTTATTGTGGTGGTTTTACATATGCCTTTTGTTGTTAGCAAACAGTACAGTGCATGTAAATGTTTTTAGATGAATGCTGATCGCGTCAAACAAATTGCGGCAACACCTGTTGTGTAAAAAGACATCAAAAACAAGCATGTAATTCTCATTTAATAACTCGCATCATGTACATCAATACATTTTTCGTTCTTGCGAGGGTTGTCGTCTTTGGCGCTTGTACTGTCACTCTGACAACTGCGCTGATTGGCTGTCTGACCTGTCAATCATGCAAGACGACGTTATTGGCTGTGCTGCCATGAGGGCGGGCTCTTCTCATCTGATGATCAACAACACACTTCTCAAAGGGACGAGCGCAGCGGGAGAGACTGCTTTTTTCTTTTTCTTCCGGTTTTGACTTGTTTTCTTATTGTGTGAATTTTGCGCACAAGCACTGTGTACCGAGCCTGAACAGTTATGAAAATTGACGTCATACGAGCAACGTTTGAAATTCGAAACGTGATCTTACACAAAAAAGTTCATCAATCTATGGGTGCGGGTTATGCAAACGATTTTTTTATACAACCCAAAAACCCGCTAGCTATATGAGTGCAGATTATCTGCGTCTGCGTGTTATATGTGGGAAAATCGGTAATATACGTTATATGGGTTCTCTCCTGAACTCCTGAGGCCGTCGACATAACCGAACTCCACTGTATTTCCAAGTGGACTAGTCACAGCAGAATTGACTAATTGAACAGTCTCGCACATCCCTAATATATAGATGCATACATGCATTTTTTAGAATTAATTGTTGCATATCGTAAGAATTGAAATAGTTTTATACACACTACATCACTTTAAGGAATAGTTTGTTTTAAAAAGAGCAAATTACAGTAACAGCTTGTCACTGCAATTATAGAATGACCCAGATAACAGATTGGTGTTAAATGCACTTAAATGGTTACTGTAGCGCAACAAAACATCAACAATTAACTAGGCCCACATGGAAATCGCATTATCTGCCGCTTGAATGTTTATTAGGCAGTTTGTCTAAATTGATCACGCATTCCAGCTAACAATAAGCTCAGTACACTCAGGTTAGTTTAAAAAACGTTTACCATGTCTACATCTATTCTATAGATTTCTCTAAAACCAGCACAGAAAAATCTAAAATCAACCATCTGGTCCATCTGGGCCTGCACAATTTAGGTTTTATGGGTTATAAAAGGAAGTAGTACCTTTCAAACCCAACGTTTGTAACTGAAAGAGTTTTCCAAGCTCAAAAGGCAGAACTCGTAACTGGTTGTTATTTAAAAGCAGTTCCCTGTGAAACAAACAAAAAAAAAGACAAAAATTTGCATGCCATAAAAACAATCACACAGCAATATGCATCTGAAGCATACAGGTTTTTTCTAGGGATTAAATATTGCATGAAAAACCAAATGCTAGATAAAACCTAACATCAACGCATTAAAAGCCCCATTCTGTACAAAACCTATTGCAGCCCAGTGCAGGAGAAAATCCCAAGCACTTTAACAGGGACCTGATACAGGAACATGATTTATAACCATACAAAGCAGCAGAAATCACACTAGCAGAGTAGTGGTAACATATTTCAACCTGTGACAAATGAAATTGATTCGGAGCAAGCCACTATATCACCCATATATATGCGAACAGTGTTCAAGGCTCAGGCCATGGATGCAAACAAACATCACCTCTGAAGAATAAAGGACCTAATTAACAATGTCCATGAGCTACATGACTCACAAAAGGCCAATATGGGGTTAAAAGTCTCTCCACACTATCACAATAGCCTTTTCCAGCTGCCTAACATCTTTAAAACCCCCATCTTTACAGCAGTTATTATAAGATCTAGGGTGGGCATATAAACAGCCAACAGCTACTCACCTGAGAGACACCATATTGCCGAGCTCGGCAGGCAGGCTCCTGATCTTATTGGACGAGAGGTCCAGGTACACCAAGTTGTGTAGTTTGGCAATGTCGGGCGGGATTCGTGACAGTGAGTTATCGCTGATATGAAGAGCAGTGAGGTGGGTGAGGGACCATAATGATGAACTCAAACTCCTCACTTTCCCTACAGAGACGACAGGACGGAAACATTCAATTGTGTGCGCAAGACAAAACCCACTACCCCAAAAAACATACCATATAACAACTGAACCCTAGTTTATTTCCGTAAATGTTACTATTTTCTAATTTGATTTATTAATTTCCTGTATTAAGAGCAGGACTTGATTGATCACACTTAGTACTGTAAATTATATTTTAAAAATGCTTTAAATCTTTTTTTGTAAGTGTGAATTCATCTATGGAGGCATTAACATACATTACATGCAATAAAACGCTAAAACAAAAGCTTTTGAAATTAAAAATGACTATATAAAAAGCAGACTAAGTGTTAACGTATAAGAGCTACAGTCACTCCTCTAAAGATAGTAATTATATTTATACTCAATTACTGTGGTACATAGTTAATGCTCTCAAAAAATATAATTACTTGTTACGCATATCCAAGCGCATTTAAAAACAAACGGAATATAAAGGAATCTTGTGTTTTGGTCCCTTTTCCTACAGCAGCTCATTTTATCAATCAAAATGTATTTATATAGCGCCTGACAACCAAAAGGTGCAAAAGGCGTTTTCCAGAAGAAGAAAAAATAATAATAATTTTTTAGATGCGTTATGTCCATGGAAGTGCGTTATCCACTTCTGTAACTAACCGGACTGGCATGATGTCATGCACAGTAAATTATGCATTTGTTGATTACTCATAATTTACTAATCACAGACCAAATAATACTCAATTACTTTATTAACATTACATTATAATGCTGCATTAATTATTGGCAAGTTTGATAAGGAAAAAGTACTAATCGTTTTACTGAGTCACAGATAAATTAATTGCAATAAATAATAATATAGTCTATAAATAATAAGAACAGTCCCATTTTTATTTAACGCTGACTTCTACTTTATTTCCAACTTGTCACTACAGAGTACATTACTAAACTTTGACAGCTTTTTTTTCTTTTCTTAAATCCTCTTTGAAACGAGCATGGATTATCCACACACAAACACCACTATATTTTTATATTTATGCATTTGGCCGACGCTTGTATCCAAAGCGACTAACATTGCCATTCAAATCAGTTCTGGCTTTCCCTGGGAATTCATAAAGTCGCAACGATCCAGAAGTAGCATTTAGTCATATGCATTTCAAAAACTTTAAAGTCTCGATTTAGTTTTTGGGGTGTAGCAGTGTTTTCATGCTTACACATTTTTTCGCAAAAACATTTTCCAAATAAACTTTTATTAGCACAGCACCTCGAGGTCAAATGTGCCGTTAAGGATGGAGTCAACTTCAAACCAATTCAAGGCTGATTCAGAACCGAACTATAATGAACAAGAGGGCTGTGCAGAACAGGTTTCATAGGATGTTTCAGGTTGTTTTTTTGCCATTATCCTATACATTATAGATACATTTTTAGCATTTGGCAGATGCTTTTATCCAAAGTGACTTGCATTACATTCAAGAAACACATTGACTTCCTAATCAGTTCTTGCTTTCCCTGGGAATCAAACCCATGACTTTGGTGTTGCAAGCGCCACTCTCTACTGTTTGAAGTACAGGAAAGCTAAAGATGTTATCCACCATTTAATCGCGATATTTGTCAAAATTAAGGTATTCTAATCAACAATCAGTAACAAAACCATGGTTAATTTCCCCCTGCAAGTACACTGGATGCAAACATTACCAACAATCTCCAGCTCTGCCCAATATGACTTCTTCCCATTCGCCGCCTCCTCGCTGGACATTATTGTGTACATCCGCCTTGGGTCAGGCGGATCATATTTTTCCTTGGGCATCCCTGTAATACTGAAACAAACAACGATCAGTTTAACTACAGGAAATGTACAGCACGTGCACTTTACACACATGTAGCTGCTTGTATGTTGACAGGAAATAGAGTTGGTGCAACTGTGAATAGAGTACAGGTGAAATGCAAAGAAAAAACGACAATAAAACCTTCTGAGAGCGAGAACACAAACTAAAGCAACACCAAAACCAATAGCTGAGGGGATTTTTCCATTACACGCATGGCAAAGAGACACTCGACGCCACCACGCTTCCCAAACGCACATTAAACAGGAGGAGATTAAAACTAACCACGAGTACGACTTCAATACGGTCTAAGACACGAGTTAACACTAAAAAAGAAACTTTGGGCAAAGTTTCATTAGAAGTTAACAACTATTGTAAGTCAAGCCACGTTGTCGCGCGAGCGCTGCTAAAGCAAACCAAATCTGATTTAAACACGTCTGAAAGTACAACTTTACTCAGACATGACACCAAAGAGAAGTAGGCTCATATCTCACGAAGTAAAGGTGCAACTGGAAGTCTTCACAATAACACGGCGCCAGTATATTTCCATTACATAACTGCAGTGTTAATCGCCAACTAATCGCTTCAGCAACAGACCAGATGCGCGTCATTCCGGCTCTTTCATCATCGCTCTGCAACCCAAACAAAAACACCACCACCTCGTGTTTATCTCCCAGAGCCAGGGCTGCAAGCTTGATTCACCAGGAGAACCAAAACCTGCAAGTCGATTAAGAGCCAGCAATTAGGAAACGAGTTGTCGTAACATGCGCTTGAAACAGATTTCCCGTCTTAATTGCTGAAGTGAGTTAGTTTGATCGGACGCCCGTTTACAACAGGCAACCTCTCTGGACAAACATCGACTTAACTTTACAAATGCTTTCGTGCGATATGAATCGTCTGCAACCCACAGAGGCAAACCAATAAGAGGTTTTACGGCGTTAATAACCGTTTAAGGGGATGTTGTGTTAGCATGTAGCTAGCCGTGCGGACACAGCAGGCTGCTTATATAACACACAACACGGATATCAACGTTTAAAAGCACATCGTTAATTATTTTATCACGCCGTCATAGTTCTTTGCACGTAAAGTGGAGAAAATACCAACTGGAGGATCCCGATCGTATCGATCCATCATTTCCTCTCTATTCAGATTCGAGCAAATTAGCTCATCCGCTAACAGGCGATTATACGTTCGCAAAACTAGACCAACGCTAATCGCAAAGCAATGGGATGGAAACGTATTCCCTTGCTTATGAAGCACTGGATACAACCGGTATCCTCAAACGCGCGTTCGTTTTACCTGTAAGCTCATACCAGTTCACAAAGACGAGTGCGCGTTTCCTTTGTTTCTGATCCGCTGCTCTTTCTCACCGAAGGCAAACAAGCATCATGGCGGCCGTGAGAGTTTCAGGGCGCGATAAGAAGCGCAGCCCTCATTGGCTGGCCCTGAAACGAGCGCTCTGATTGGCCCGCTCGACGCCTCCACACTGTTTACGCCAGCGAGGCAGGCCAAAAATGGGAGGCACAAAAATAGGTCAATTTTGCGGATGTTGACAAGTAGAGTACAACAAAGATGTAGTTGGTTATAAACGCGCGATAGATTATTATATGATTGATAATAGTTGATAATAGTAATTGATAATACTAATTGCAGTTGATGAAATAACTGAGTTATTTCTAAATTAAGTTAATTGGGGCGTGTTTTGTCGTGTAAACACTTTACATATAAATTATTTAGTGACCGATATTTGCACTGATTTTAATTGCATCGACGTTTCTGTGAACTTAAAAATCAGACGAAACGTGCAAAATATGCGAATCGGTTAATCTGTGTTAATTGTGTGAGGAGCAACACTTCTAAATAGATTATATCAAACACATAGAATAATATGTGAAGAAGCAGTGTATAAAAAACAAGAAAATACAATATAATAAGCTATAATTAAAATGCCTTTATGGCTGCAATACATTTGATAAACACTGGATGGCATTATTGAGCTTTGGACTCACACACACCAGGGATTCGTTCATAAAGGAACAGGCCTATAGTTTACTGTATACACTAGATAATACCTGTTATTTTTGAATAGCAGATCAAAAAGTTGGCATATATATATATATCTATAATGCTGCATTGTTGTTACATGCATCCATGTTGTGTTGCTCCACCCCATAAACAGAAAATTATTCCAATTGTGTGTACAAATCTAGGAACCTTTTGCATTAGCTTTCCATCCAAAGTTGCCAATTTTATGTGCAAAACTGGAATACTGCATAAAACATTTGTAAATGAGGCAGCTTTTCCATCCAACGTGTACTAGAGAACAAAATCGTTCGGCACTTCCTGGGAAATTGAACCAAAAATTGAAGTTGCTGCGGCTCTATTTCCAACACGAGTGCACAGACGAAACACTTTTGGGGGGTCATTCTACCAAATCATTCAGATGTCAGAATTTGGCTCAGGCATTTCAGAATGATGAAACCAATTTTTGACCAACGTTTGAGATGCTGTGCAATGAAATCCAGTTATTCAATCACATCCAATGTAGTCACATGAGTTTTTTGTTGCGAATCGAGGGATTTAGTAGTTTATGTACATGTTTTATCAGATACAAATATATCCGTCTCAATTGAGAGAACCAGAGAATCATCAGTGAAGAGATGTCACTGCAGTGGAAGTTATTTTGATTAAAGATTATGAAAGCATATGAGTTTTAAACATTAATGATAGGCACTGATGAAAAAAATAATCAATACTGCAGTATATGAGTCAAAACATTATGACCACTCACAGGTTAAGAGAATATCATTGATCATCTCCTAACAAGGCCACATTTTATACTCTGGGTGTATTAGATTGTAAGCAAACAATCAGTTCTTGTAGTCAATGTGTTGGATAAAGGAGAAGTGGCAGGGGATATTGATCTGAGTGGCTTTGATATGGGGAAGATTGTTATGGAAAGGGTCAGAGTATCTCTGAAACGGCAAGGCTTGTGTTGCTCCTGGTCAGCAGTGGTGAAAATTTTCCAACGAGGTTTGAGGAGAGACACAAATCGACGAAAGGATGTTGGACATCCAATCGATGGACACCTCATCGATGCACAAGGGCAATGAAGGCAATCCCGTCTGGTCCGAGCCAACAGATGCAGTCTACTGTCCACCGTCGAAAGGCGCCTACAATGGTCATGCAAATGCCTGAACTGGACTGTGGAGCAGTAGAAGAAGGTCGCCTGGTCAGTCCGTGTTGCCCATGTACGTATGCCCTGTTTACCTGTGGAAGTAATGGTATCAGGATGCACTTTGAGATGACAACAAGCTGAGGGAGTGTGATGCTCTGGGCAATGTTCTGCTGGAAAACCCAGGGTCCGGCCATTCATGTGGACGTGAATCTGACACGTGATATATTACTAAATATTGTTGCAGACCAGTATTCCACCGTTCCATGTCAATGGTGTTCTCTGGTGGAAGTGGCCTCTTTCAGCAGGATAATGTATCCTGCCAGACTTCACACATTGTTCATTGTTGCTGCAAACATCTTGATGCCAGATTCCACATACAGGACAACTTCAAGGGTCTTAAAGAGTACATGCACTGGTGGGTGGGCGCTGTTTTTGCAGCACGTGGAGCACGGGCAGAATATTAGGCAGATGGTCATAATGTTTTGGCTCATGTTGATATCTTACTGATGACTTTAAGGTCTGTGTAGAAGCTAATTGGATACAGACAATTTCCTTAGAATGTTGATTGGGAATCTAATAGTGAAATTCATTAATTTTTATGTTTTTTTTTTTTTCAAAACATAATGCATATTGGATTTCTTTCATAAATCATAATCTTAACAGATGCTGAGAAAATAACCTTTTGAGTGTCATTTTCTACAGCAGAACATTTCATAACTAAGCCACAAACATAAAATGACATTTTGATAATAATATCTACATGTGCTACAACTATATTGAAATGAAACATGAGGAAGTATTCCAAACAAGTATTATTGGGCTTTAATGATTAGGCATAACGAACAGAAATCAAGTGATGAATATGTGCTGATGAATTCTCATCATATCAAACCTAATGCACCACTGACATGTAAAAGGAATGCAGGCTTTCAGTAAACTGTGCTTGACATGTGGGATGTAAAGATTTGGTGACAACACTGAAACTGTCAAGAGATAATCCTGCCATAAGCACAAACACACTCCCACCCGCTGAGGGCTATATATAGTTTCATCCCTGACATCTTCAACATCATGATACATGCAACCAGGCTAAACCTTTCATGATTGAACATTAATAGGCCTGAGATCTTGAGGTCAGGCTGAAGCCTTGAAGATACCTTGATGTTAAATCAGATTCCGGATGTTAAAGATAACTAAGCACATCCAAAACAAAGTGAATATTCAAGGAAAACTAAAGCATTTTAATAATATGTAAACCAAACGTTCAAGTTTTATTCTGAGATTAAATTATTTTAAAGTAGTACTGCGTTTAATATTTTGGGGATAAAACAACCAATTCCTTGGTCTAGCTTTGGCTAATTTCACAGCTAGCATTTTATGCATTTTAAACAGACCCAGTAAACAATGTTTTCACACCTTTTGCATAATTAAAAAAATATATATAGCTTGACTGAAAGGGACACAATATAATTCGTTTCAAGTGATATTTACCTTGATTATCGTTGTTTTCTCCATGCATCGTGTTTCAACTTAAGCACTTCACTGGCACATTTATCTCCTTGGTACACTAAAATAACTGAGAAGAGTCAGAAGTGATCAGTGTGATAGAAATGATAAAAAGTTATTTTTATACAATATATATTAAAATTGGATTATCATAGTTGTACACAAGTAAACAATCCAAACAGTAATATAGCTGTTTATGAGACTAAAATATCTTAAAAAAGTATTAAAATATCAAAGTGTACATAAATATAAATGGAGTTATTGTCTCTCAAAAGAAAGATTATGAACTGCCTGAAACGAGTCATAAGTAATTCCAGTCTTACTTCCTGCTCAAAACTACGTAAGTTTGTAACAGGTTTGCATATATGGTCTTCACTAACTCCCAGCAAACAACTGATAATTTATCTCCAATCAAACACTATCTGAGTTAACATGGACTCTAATAATCCATTTGAAATCAGACAAATAGCACAGCTGCAATAAAGAAATTCACACGTAGCTCCGTCACTCGGAATGAATTGACCGAATCCAACATGTACACAATTGAGCAGATTGAAAACCGAATCTGGAAAGTTCTGTGCATGTACAATGATGTACAAATGATGTATGATGCACAGAGCAAGTTGTTGAGGGAAGGAGTGCTTTTATAAAATCTTATAAATCTTAATTTGCTAGTCTCCTACTTAGGACCTGAAATAGATCAAAATTAAGCCTGTTTTTTAAAACAAAGAAATGAAGCAAATGGCGAGAAACTCTATGTGATCTTGCAGTTTTCTGCATGGTAAAAGCAAATCAAGGATTAGAGTGTGAAGAATCAGTGATTCAACCAATCACAACAGACCTGGGCAATCTGACTATTATTAGCTATTTAAAGTGATGCATGTAAACCTATTGTAGGAGACTTTCAAAACAAAATGAGAAGCCTTTTAAAATAGAATAATAGGAGCACTTTATAATTGAAAGTCTAGAAATGGGACAGTAAAATCTACACAAAAAAGTAAAATACATAGCCAATATAAATGTTGAAGACACAATAAAAGTTTCCAAAACCGTTTTAGTGTGATCTTAATAACAAAAATTACTCAAGTATAATAAATACCCAGTTACAAGAGCTATGACCTGCTAATATTAGATTTATATTTTATATATTTTAACAAGCCCCAACTATTACAGCTCTATAATTAAAAACAAACCGAGATGTAAACATTGTATCATCTACATGTGTCCAACTGAATCCACATCATCCAATTAGCACCTACGTACATTCAAAAGCGGCAGTTTAAGTAGCATCCTCATTTAGCAGCCACCCATTGAAATCTGACAGATGCTTTTGCCGCATTCACTTATCTGAGCATTGCAAGGGTTGCGCTTGTCAAATGTTCTATCATCTTGTGTTTCTCTATCATCCAGCACCCACTTCCACTTACTGTGAGGATGTGTGCCTCAAAGCTTTCCGATGCAATGACTTAACACTTTGAACTGTTGGATTTATTTAAATGACTATGATTTAGACATCCCTGCCAAAAGCTATTGAATGGCTTTCAATAGCATGCGAGAGTCAGCTTTATTAGCTCTTTCAAAAAATCGAACGCCTCGGGTTATATAAATCAAACACTTGATAATTATCTCAGTGCGGTAAGAAAAGGAGTCTAGTAATGTCATCATTTCCAATCGTCAATTAATAGGGACTGAAGTTCAAGGGAAATGGAAAGGTTGTAAAAGAAAGAAGGAAAAAAAATATCTGACCCTGTAGACCCTGTGTCCTATAAAAGTCTCTTTACTCACCAATTCTTCGTCTCACATCATATTTTCAATTCAGCATTGGTGCATCTTCTTTGGTGGATGGCAGTTGTACAGTGTGACTGAGTGACATAGAGGACTTGTGTAGATAAACATGACAACTTCAAAAGGATACTTAATGTTACCAAGTCTATTGGACATGCCAAGATCAACAAACAGTGTCATACAAAGAGTAAAATAAACAGAATAAAGCAAATAAATGGATTAATTATTGTTTACTGCAACTCACCACGATTGAATTAAAGAGGATTATGCATCTTTTGTCTGTAATTGGCTTATTGGAGTCTGAAGAAACATTCTGTAACGTGGAAATCTCTAATGAGCTTGTTTTGATAGAATTAAACATGTGTTGAATACCACTAGTCAATAAATATGTCATTTTTTATTCATTAGCGACTCTCTGGAAAACGTTCCATGATTGAAACGTTTTCTGATTTGCATCTCCAAATACCCCCAAAGTGATATGGTGACCATGCATGCCATGGGAGATGTTCAATTTCACTTTCTTGTTTATCTAACCATTCTGTCAATAGTTTGAAACCAGAATGGCCATTGCCAGTGATGTGCCCATCAAGCACAGTGGGGAATGCCATGATATTGAACCCAAAACCATCCCTAATCCACCCCGTGATTCACTCTGGGCAGCAACAGTTCGGATGTTATGCCTCTTTTGGGGCTTCTCCACACCGTAATTGCCATGGATGTGAGAAAGACTGTTAAGGTGAACTCATCAGAGAAGAACACGTTTCAAATTATCAACAGCCCAAGATTTGCATGGTTGGCACCAATGAAATTGACATGTGCCATTAGCATGAGTGACCAAAGGATTGACTAAAGTAAATGTTGACCTGGTGGCGGTCCAGATGAACAGATTTGGTGGAAACAGGAGTTTTGATGTGCGCATTTCATTCTGCATTAAGTTGGGCATCTGTGGTCTTATGTTTTTTTTGGATATAATCTGGGTTAGTACTTGGATACACCTTTCAGACAGCTCCCTATTGCACCGACAGTTACTACTGTTGGATGTGGTTTGTCCTACGCAGTGGTATGCCAAACATTACCCTGGATATCACAGCTTTGATACACCACTTGGTGTCCTAGTTACAAATAAATCAGTGAGATATACACCAACAATGTTTCCTCTTTTAAAATCTGATATGTCTCCCGTGCAGCTGTGCTATTGCTCTGCATCACACTCTCCTCTCACCAATGAATGTAAAATCAGTGAAGATTGGCCATCAGGCCATGCATATTTTCAACACCTGCAACAATATATTGGCCTATGCTTCAGTTTCATTGTCCAACCCATGTAATTCAGATTGTATGCACTTAAAAGGACAAAGTGATGGTAAAAAAAATTGATGGAAGGACAAATTATACACTATATGGGCAAAGATTTTGGGACACACCTCTTAGTTATTAGATTTAGGTGTTTTACATTAGCACTGGCAAGACCCATTGGCTTAACATTACATTTTTGCTCATCACAGCAAGTGGTTTTCTAAGTACTAGCCGTTCAGCATTTTCACTGACCACTGACTCCTTCCCGTAACATCATACCTTGTTACATTGGTGCCGAAAACCGGGAGGAAGGAGGGATCGCGGTGCTGAGGACGTTAGGCAGTAGAGAAGACTGGATAATTGTCAGGGGCTGCCCAAGGCGGTGGTGCTGAAGCGATGAAGGATTGTGTCAGACGGAGAGCTGCTGTCCAGGAGGGAGCGGAGAGTTCCTCCATTCACCTGAGTGCCGGAGCCGGCTGTCATCCACCATGCTTGGGGAGGAGCAGGGAATGGGGGACTTATTGCCAGCTGCCCTTAACAGGACGAGCCATCCACAGCTACCACAAGGCGGAAGAGCGTCAAGCCATCCACTGAGTAGAGTTCAGTGCCATCAAGACATTTTTTTATGCTTCTGTCTCCTTTTCTCTCACCTCGTCTGTCCTTACCCCCCAGGCTCTGTGGCCGCCATAGTGCAGTCTCGGGAGTACCCCCGGACTATGAAGTCCGATGGGCGTATGTGGCAAGCAGGGGGGACTGGAGACCATGAGAATGGCGAGAGGTTGATGGCATGATTGATAATGAGCATCACCTGCGTGCTGCACTAGCCTCAAACCAAACTCAAACCAAAATGGCTAGTAGGAGTGACTGCCACTGCAACATGCCACTGCTGAAATCCAGCCACATTTGGAGGTTGGTAGTTTGTTAATGTCAAGCCCTGGCCACAGGTGTATATTACCCAGAACCAAGCCATACAGTCTGCATTTACAAACATTTGTGGGGAAAAGAAAATGGGTCATTCTGAAGAGCTCAGTGACTTCAGGTGTGGTACTGTAATAGGATGCCACCTTTGCAGCAAGTCAGTTTGTGAAATTTCATCCCTGCTAGATATTCCAGTCAACTGTAAGTGGTATTATTGGAAAGTGGAAGTGTTTAGGAACTGAAGCAACAGACCATTTAAAATCACACAGCGGGTTCATCAAGTGCTGAGGTCCACGGTGTGTAAAAGTTATTAAAGTTCTGCTGATAACATGTCAGCTAAAGAGTTCCAAACATCCACTGATATTATTATCAGCACAAAACCTGTGCGGCGGGAGCTTCATGGAATGGGTTTCCATGGCCGAGCGGCTGCAAGCAAGCCTCACATCACCAAATACAATGGCAAGCGTTGGATGGAGTGGAATCTGAAGTGAAATTACTGGAAACTGAAGCAGTAGAAACATGTTCTGTGGAGTGATAAATCAAGGTTCTCTATTTTGTAGCCGCATGGTCAAATCTTGTTTTTTAGGGATTGGGTTAGGCCCATCAAGTGAAGGGAAATGCTTCAACAAAGAAGACATTTTGGACAATGCTATACTTCCAACATTTGAGGAAGGCCTTTTTCTATTCCAACGTGACTGGGCCCATGTGAACAAAGCAAAGTCCATGAAGATGTACAGTAATGCCTTGAGATATGAGTGTCCGTACATATGAGTATTCCAAGATACGAGCAAGCCTCCGAGCTAATTTTTGCTTTGAGATACGATCATGTTTACAGACGCCGGCGGTAGGTAGTCGAGCACTTGGAGCAGCTCAAGCCGCCTCATTTATGGGATGATTACATATTATATCCACTAGAGGGCCACCTTGGTTTTACAGCGGAAGGTTACCAGGGCAATGAGTTAAGCTGGGAGCAGCACGAGTTATGTGTATTCAATAATAATAAATATGAGCTTCTGAGGATATCCAATACACTACATGGGAAGAAACGCTACACTTGCGTATTGTGTTTGCATTATCTACGTTATCCCTCCTCCTCCTCCTCCTCCTCCTCCTCCTCCTCCTCCTCCTCCGCACATGCCGTCATTAGCTGCTACTGTATCGTCTGTCTCGAAGGTAAGAACTCATAATTAAAACCACAATTTCATCACAGGAATCCTTATATACTATAATCTTTTGTGTGGTTAATTGCTATGTCTCTATAGCAATTAAAAAATGTTCCAAAGTTTTTTCCATTGTTATTCACACTAATAAGGGAGGTTTTTAGGGGGCCAGAATGGATAAACATTTTTTCTGTTATTTCTTATGGGAAAAAATGATTTGAGATACTAGCAATTTGAGTTATGAGCTCAGTCCTGAAACGGATTATGCATGTATCTCAAGCTATTACTGTATTTGGATGAGTACTTGGTTGGATGGCACAGAGCCCTGACCTCAACCTCACCTTTGGGATGAACTAAAAGCCACGTTAGTGCCTGACCTTACAAATGCCCAACTGGATGAATGGGCAAAAAGTCTAACTGAAACACACCAAAATCTTGTTGAAAGCCTTCTCAGAAGAGTGGAAGCTCTGATAGGTGTGACCAACTCCATATTATTGTCTACATATTTAGAATGTGATGTCATTACAGTCCTGTTGGCATAATGGCCAGGTGGCCCAATACTTTTGTCCATATAGTGTATTTTAATGTCTTTGTGTTCTCTTGCAAAACTATTGCATTCCCCTGAGTAACTTTGCATTCCACCGATAAACTTTGCATTCTCTTGCAAAACATTTGAATTCTTTCATTCAAAGGTTTTGCAAGAGAATGCAAAGTTTATCGGTAGAATGCAAAGTTCCTCAGGGGAATGCAATACTGTTGCAAGAGAACACAAATGTTTTGCTAGGAAATGCTACGCTTCCTAATTTATTTTACCTCCACCCTGTCCTTAGAAGTGCACCATTCATTTTAAAATGCCAGAATCACATATTCCGATAATAAAGAGTCACTGACAAATAAAAATTGATGCAAGGAATTTATTGGAAGATTTTTACTAATTATTACAACAATGAAAGTGAGAGATCAGGTTTTGGTTTTCCTTTTCCTGTCTCAGTTTTTTGTCTTTAAAACTAAGAAGCTGGGTGTGCAAGTAAAACGTGAAAAAAGAAACTGCCTGTGGATCTGAATCATGAACAGAGAGGGCCCTGGGGTTTCCCTTCAAGCTGCAGCGGCCTGGGAATTTGTCAGAGGGGTCACATTTTGACCTTTGACACAGAGCTGTGGCAGTCCTGATCATCCAGAGCTTCTACATATTTTTTTTACTTATCTCATTTAATAATTTAAGGTTGTTATTTTCCTTCTTTGTGTCTCCCTTTTTAATTCTCACGCTCACACCCCCACGTTCTCACCTCTAGTGAGCATGTCTCTAGCAATAAGAGCAATGTTCCTCTTTTCATAACAACCTGAATGGCCAAGTATGTCTACAAGCTATATTAAGGAAAACAGGTGCAATTGCAGAGATAAACAATGTGTGTCATTAAATGAATTGCTTTAGGGTCTGGTTTCACATGCAAATAAAAAACAACTCAAAAACCACAAGATATATCACTGCAAGTTAAAACATCTCAGACATGCATTTTAATCTGGGACTACCATTTAGCCTTGTCTGTGAAAACAGGGGTAGATGTTAAACACAAAAAGATAATTGAGCCGTTAACAGTTTTTTCTTGACTGTATGGTCTCTCATGTCATTAAAATTGTCCAGTCAAGAGGAGTTTCAGTTCATTTACTGTCTGCCAATGTGTTCAGTTGCCACATCATGAAAGAACACATATGCATGACACCACAGCCCTACTACCTTTGATAGATGTTCCCCTAAGGCTCCACATCTTAAAAAAAACACAACCCATTACTCATCTTCTGGACCTTATCAGACAAAACTGAGTGACGAACTGCCAAAGACAAGTGACATGTAGTTTATTAAATACAGGTATACAGAGCATTTACTGCATTCTGGGGGCAAGCCATGGGTTTACATCATCTTGTACCATCACATGCATGGCCAAGTCACCTCAAATAACTGAGTCTGAATGAACAGGTCAGGCTGCATAGCCATTACTCAGATATGCACATACTAGCTCATCTATGGAAATGAATCTAGCCTTTCCTCATGAATTGAAATTTTAAAGGCATAAATCTTTAGTATATTCTTCATTCAACAACTTGGCTCCTTTCCAAGGTCTATTGATTAAGACTTGTGTAGCAATTAAACACAGCCAGGAGCGAAATAATTAACACATACACACAGATAACACTACAAACCTACAATGAATGTTATTCCACATTACAATTTTAGTAATTCTATGCAATGCATTTGTCTTGATTATACATTTTATTAAACGGCTTAATCGTGTAATTTTTCAGTGTTTTTGGCCTGTTTTACAGTAAAATATTTATTTTGCCTCAAAATTTGAATTACATATTTTCAGAGATTAATAATTGAATTCAGTTTATTGGCCCATTGACAAACTATTTGATCTCAGCATACATACACACAAACATAACATCTAATCTAATATCTTATACAAGTCTTTCTCAAATAAATGTAAAGGATCTTGAAAATACAGTGGAGTACGGTTATGTCAACGGCCTCGGGCGTTGCAAAAAAGCGTTGAGATAATCGTTTATCGAGATAACCAACAGCCAATATGGTGATTTGTTTGCGATAATGATAATTGTGATAATTTATAGCGATTGGCATGCTATAAAAATGTACATACACTGTATATGTTTGCTATCAACAAAAGGCATATGTGCACCAACTAACAGCAGACATTTACCAGTATACAATAAAAACACCTTCCATTCTCCATACAAACCTTTAATTATATTCTATAACATTGCAAACACAATTTCGCTCACAGCGTAAACAGTCATAACATATTCGTGAGGTCATCACGCTGTACTAGATTGCATACTTTCTTGCTTTCTGCCTGTCTAATGTGCTTTCTCAACAAATTCGGCTTCGTCCCGTCTTTTAATAACCTTCAATCCGTTCTTCAATCCGCAGAGGCGCTGAGTAGAGCTCACATCAGATCCAGAAACAGGGATGTGCGTGCGTGCGCGTGTGTATGTGTGTGTGTGCGTGCTGGCATGCGCGTTGTGTGGCTGTACTAGATTGCATACTTTCTTGCGTTCTGACGGTCTAATGTGCTTTCTCAACAAATATGCTTGCATATTATCACCAATAAACGGCTTTAACCAGCCTTGGAATTCAGGGTTTGATTCCCACTCCTTCCTGTATTTTTGGGTGTACAGTTTTGACTGAGACATGATAAACAAGCCAGCTAGTTAGCTTTTGTCACAGACAGGCGCACACACACACACAGTGGACGAGAGAATGTGACTGAGGCTGTGTGAGTCAAACAAATGCAGCGATTTATATTTGTGCAGTGATTTAATTATTTTTTAGACAAAGAACATTTGACATCCCGAACTGCCATTGTGTAATCAGCCAGCGGCGGCTTGCCGGACATACGCGATTCTTTTGCACGTGGAGGAGTGAATATCTGCTCTGCCTGCATCTGGGAGGATCTGCTGCACGAGGACCGGGCTGCCTGTGAGTGCTTTGGGATGGGGGTGTGACAGCACTCGCTGCTCCTTGAGAAGAGTAAGAACGATATTTGGAGAGAGTCTCCAAAAGTCTACAATAACTCCAGATAGAGTCGTTAGATTTGTCGCTAGTTGCTTTTTTTTAAAATTTGTGCTAGAGTGGTCTGAAAACTCGCTAAATATAGCGACAAAGGCGCCAAGTTGGCAACACTGACTGCGATCCACGTGCAAAGCGAACTCAGCGCATGCGCAGTGAACTCTCAGTCACGAGATAACCATGTGAAGTGGCAACTTTGTCCCTCGTTTTTGCTTGAGATACTAGGATTCGGCGACATTAAAGAATCGACGTAACCGATGAGAAAATACTGAGACAAATAGGGAGTTTGGCGATTCCACTTTAAAAACGTTGACATAAAAGTATTGCCGAGTTAACCGTGACTTGACATAAGTGAATTATGCGGCGTCATAAGTGAATTTTTTACGTTGATTAAATTTTCCCCCTTTTATAAATTTTATTAAAAAAATTATAAAAGGGGGAAAATTTAATCAACGTCAGCTGGAATTGACCCAACTGATGCAACAACAATAAATATTTTACTGGAAAATGAAGTGCAACCAACAATGTAAAACACTAATTTTACAAACCAGAAAAAAAAATCTAAATAAAACAAATTTCTTTTCTGTCACAACTCTCACCCACAATGACTCTTATTTTGCCTTTTGTGTTCTTTGATTTAATTTCTGGGTTACGTCTGTATGTCACTCTGTGCCCTGGTTATACCTGTGTTAATCACCCGTCTTGCCAAGTCCTGCCAGGTGTCCCTAATGTATGTTCTCATTAAATTCTGTCATGGAAATTCTTTTCCTAAATGTTTCTCAATATTGAACAAATGAGATTCTCGAAAGGTATAGCAATCTTAAAGCTTTATTTCTTGCAAGAAAGGCATTCACACACACAGACAACATCTAAGCATGTAAAGGCAAAGAGCATAAAGTTTCGTTACTTTTTATACAGTTTTCTAAGCCCCCACCTTTGCTTCTTCTCAGATGTATTCTCTGTGTGCTGGTAAAGTTGTATCTGTGCGTGTTAGCAACAGACAACAAAAACAGAACATCCGGATCTTGTGCTAGCAACAACAAAAACAGAACGTCCAGTTATATTTGATAAGCTTGCCTACTTCTAAGGATGAGAATTAATAAGTGCATAATAAATAAAATGTCCATTACAATACCCTCCTGTGTTCCCATGTGATGGTCGATTGTTGAAACCAAAGAACACAAAAGGCAAAATAAGAGTCCTTGTGGGTGAGAGTTGTGACATATTCCTATTTTCCGTTCCATTTACTTTTTCCTAACACATTATTTGAGATAGTTTACATATTTTCATGTTCGCATGGTTTATAGATTGAGATGGTTTGCAGATTGTTGCAAAACCGCATCTTAATTAGGGCTAATCCACCCAAATTTGAAAATTCTGTCATCATAAATGCATCAATGAAGACAGTGATCAATACCAACAGCACTTTAAGGGATGACAATTAACACACATGGACAATGAAATCATGGTTTGATTAGACTGCTGTATATTTGACTTTTTTCCTCCCCTTTGAAGCTTTAAAGGCGCTTCATTAACTGAAGGGCAACAGCAAAACAAAACAAAATAGGCTTGAGCGGGAAAAAATTCAAGGCTGCATTTTGTAAAACATCTTGGATCCGTGTTGGATCTGTGTTCACGTGTGGCAATGGCGTCATAGAAGGCTCCAGCTGTGATACTGGTAAAGCCACCAAGTCATTACACACACTGAGGGAGTTCAGTATCCCCGAGTCCATAACCCCCCAGAACCCGCTGACCGTGGGGACATTCCACAGAAAAGTGTGTTAGCCTATGTGTTAGCCTATGGCAGGCAATGAGTACGAAATATGCACACTTGCCACACACATATGTGCTCATTACAGGAATCAGCAGCAATGAACCATCTTTAGACTGATATACATGAGCTGGCACTAACTCCTGTGAACAAAGCAACCAAATAAGAGCAACACGTCGCAGTGCACTCCACTCATTAACCTTTGAACCTTCAGCATTCATTATTCAGTGCTCAACAGTCAAGCACACATCTGCATCCATCATCTACTTTTTTATTCTCTAGCTCTGAAACTATTGTGCAATTAGGATCTTAATTACAATTAAGAGGACTCAGCTAAATTTGTAATTGCATCAATCAGCACTGAAGCCAGAACATTTGGACTTCAAGGGCCGTAAAGAGAGAACGGTTGATTACCCAGCGAACACCTAGTGAGTCCACTGCTGATATTAGCAATCCAGCATTCAGAAAAACACATCAGTCTCTGTCTCAGTGCTCTAATTAGCTGCCCACAGAAGCAATATTTGAAGGCAAGGCATCATAGGTGTTACAGAACCGCTTCTTAATTAGGGCTAATCCAAATTTGAAAATTCTGTCATCAGTTAGGCATGACATGTCATTTGAAACTTGAATTTCTTTCTTCAGTGGAACATGAAAGAAGGTTTTTTGAGAAATGTCTAAGTGCAGTCCCCAACTCAACCCATGTGACAAAAGTCAACAAAATTATACTGATGTTCTTCAAAAATGTTGTGTTTTGTGTTCCGCAGAACACAGAGAGTCGTAGAGGAATGAGAGTCGCAAAGGGAGTCGCAAAGGCTCCGCCACCATGGACTTGTGAGACGCCCGCTACACTACATCCCCATCCCCCCCCCCACCACCACTACGGCTGCAGCGGGCTCCTCATTTCCTTTTGCGTCAGCTCGGTCCTCGTCACACCGGCTCCATCCCAGTCCTCGGGTGCACTGGCTCCGCCTCGAGTGCTTTTCGCCACACCTTCCACTCAGTCTCCTGAGCCAGCGGCACCACTTGGGTCTATCTGCTCTCTGCCTGTGGCCTGGGATCCATCGGCTCCATCTCCAGGATATTAAACTTCCCCTTTAACTTTATAAATCTTTTTGCGGGTTAAACGCCTCTAAATTACCAACATAATTTAAAAAATAAAATAAAAAAATAATGAATTCTGCCAACTGTATTGTTTATACATTATTTAATTATTAAAAGGCATTTTAGGATAATTCTAAATGCCAACCTTCAAGTTATGGTACACTTGTTTTTTCTAATGATTATGACTGTTATAAAGTAAAAGAATAATTTTACTTTTGTTAGCATTTAAAGAATAACATTTACTGAGCTGAAATAACTAACTTTTCTTGACTGTTCATAAAGCAAAATGTTAAAATGTGAGGCTTGATCATCATTAAGAACTTGAGAGCTTTGATCATAAAATCAAGCATTTAAATATGACATCTCCCTAGTTTCACAGACAAGGATTAAGTTTAGTTCCAGACTAAAATGCATTTTTTAGCTATTTTAACTGAAAATAGCTTGCACCGAAATATCTTAAATACTGTATGTACTGTAGATCTTGTCACACCAGTTGTGGGGGGGGGGGGGGGGGGGGGGGAGGGGTTTCTATGTACATCTTAAATAGCAACGTAAATGTCCTAATTTAACTACAAGGTCTAATTCTGGCTTTTTTTAAGCCATGTCTGTGGAAATCAGTCCATTATTGTGAGTCACAGGCTCCACTGTCCCTCCCTCACATCATTCACATTCACCAGAGTATTGATCACCTGCACCTGGCACCAATTAGCACCCTCATCAACAGCACTACAAAAGCACAAACTGCTCGGCACATCCTTGTTTGCTCAGACAAAGACTGTGGGCGACTTACCTCTTCTGACAGTGCCAAACTGATTTGCCAGTGATTTTGTCACTGCTCTTTTTGTGTCCAGTGATCCTCGCCTTCACTTGTAAGCCTCAACTCTTGTACTCCCCTATACCATCCATCCTGGGAAATATACTGTCCACTGTCTCCATCCCCAAATCGATGGTCTCTACCATCATCTGTAACACAGTAAAATGCTGATTATTGCTCAGTCTCTTATCTGCAACTTGAAATTACCATTTAACTAACCTGAACAGTCATTACCTGTAAAGCTACTTGATAAATTATCATTATCTCCCCCGTATTACTGTCTTTGAGTCTGGCGTTCCCGAACAGATATAAGATGTCCAACATAAGCCCAAACCCTAAAAAATAATTAATTGGATTGTGTAGAGCCAACATAAATTAAACAAATTAGTTCAATCAAATTAATTCTGAGTGCCAGAAACTGAAACATTTTAAGTAATGTGACTTGTTTCATTATTTTGAGTTTTATTAACTTAGACAAATTTAAATTAAACTGAAACTGGGCTGGGATTTCTATTTCTCAACATGCTTTGCCATGACCCTCAAATAAGAGTAAATGCTAAAATTAAGTGTTATATTATTTATTTGTGCAAGATTAATGTTAAGTGGGAGATTTAGTAGTATTTTATGTTTAGTTAATTTAGAAGTGTTCCTGTTGTGTGGGTTTAATTATTTTTATTTTTTATGAGGGTTACCATTGTGTTGATAAGTTGACAAGTGGAGCTTGTTTTGAGAAAATATATATTACTTGTTCTTTATTGCTTATTCAGCAGTTGCTATGCTAATGGTATCAAAGCGTTGTTTACAATTAGAAAGTTGGTGTTTATGGAAATAGCCAGTTAAAGCTAGGCAAGTTTCTGCTACTAAAATATGTAAGTTGAGATATCATCATTTTAAGTTAAACGTTTCAATTAGCTTACTCAAATATTTCAGATTATGAGCAATTGAAACGTATAAGTACAAGATAGTATAAGTACATTACTTAAATTTGATGTAACTGATTGTCAGATTTTGAGTTTTGCCAACTAATTCAGGGTTTGTGCTATTATAAAAATCCTACACTACAAGCTATCAGAGTTTATTTTCTCCAACTATGAGCTCTATATTCTCTTATATCATATTATATGAGCCATAAAAGTATAGAATTTTGAGTTGAGTGATATTAACGTTGCCTAGAGACTTCCACACCAGAAAGCAGTGCAATGGTGTTTGCACGAAGAAGCGATTTGGTTTAATATTTAATAACCATTCCAGTACAAAAAACAGTTTCCTCATACTGTTTTCTTTCATCAAATTGAAAGTCGAGTCAAATTTTCAGTTTTCATTTACATTTCATTCAATACTTTGAGGTTTATTTTCACATCAAACATCTGACTGGACAATAAAGTTGGGCCCAAAACTCTGAGATGAGATTCAAAGAGAAATTACAAATTCGGAAATGCACAACTTTTTGGGATGTTGAAAAAAGTATTAAAGCTGAAGAAAATGCAAATTACTGTTTAACAAAACAGTCCTTCTTTTCATCTTGTTTTATGCACTATATTATATTAGCACAATGGTCTGCAAACACTCTTTTTAACACGGCACCAAAAGCCGCTATGCCTCAGTGCTGACTGGATTTCACAGTATTCATCATTAAGTGTCTTTAAGGGTCATCTTGGCTGAATAACTGTGAATTTTAGGCCAGAAATGTTAGCTAACTTATGAATTTTGCTTTTACACGAAAAACAGTGTGGTATAATACAATTATTTTAATATTAGTCTGATTTGATTTGTAACATTAAAAGTCCAGGGGTGTTATTAGTTGTATACTGACATCTTAAATTCTAGCCAATTTTCCATAGCAGTCAATGAATCTCTGAACACTACTTTGATTACTATATTCGCTATAATTACAGGCCAGTTAACAATCAGGTCTCTAAAAATAAATGGGGACATTTGTTGCTAAAGCTGTGGGGCAAAATGAAGCATCCAAATGACCTCAAAGCACAAGCATGTGGCATAATAGATCAGTTCACACTGGGAATTACATTTGTGGGTTACTGACATCAGCACAAGATAATGTACTGTGAAAAAATGCTGGTGTTATAACAGAAAATTAATGTATGCTGTAATAAAAACATGTTAATTGATTATCTGTAGGGTATAATAAAAAATAATTTACTTTCAGACAAGTATACAATAACAAAAATTAATTTGCAATATTCTACATTAAAATTAAACCTTTATAATTACAATTTTACTTCCCATTTCTTATTAGATATGTATATTAGGAGGTTTTATGCATCATTTTATTAATGTAACCCCACATTGGCATCATATGTTTGTAACATTTTAACAGTTCTGACAGCCAGAGCTGCCAGTTCTTCACCATATTACATAAATAGCAGTATATAATTATATAGAATTCATTATTGTGTAATGGAATAGAACTTTGATTGATATTCCATGTACATTCATGGTTTATTAACAAAAGTTATTATAACGTGCGACCACATGCATTTTACAGTGTTTGATTGCTAATTAGTCACACGTCGAAAGCTTGAGTAGTTTGACACCCCCGCCTCGCGAAGAGAGAAAGAGAGAGAGAGAGAGAGGAGGAGGAGAGAAATGGCACAAGCACTCCCATATTTGTTTTGCGCGACACACTGGAGCGCACCGGAGACTCAATCCGCCCGTCTCCGCGCGCGCTTCTGTAGGAAACAAAGCATGTCTCGGCTGCGTGTGGATCTCCACTGCCTCGTCAAACAGGCAGCTGAACCCGATAAACGATGTTTAAATCATCGGGGAATTGTAAAAGTTAGCACACCATCTTTGGCATGAAACGTTTGGCGCAGAGTGTTCGGCGGATTGCGCAGCGCTTCAGATTGGATGCTACAAGTTTGAAGTCGAAGCGCGTTTTGGATGACAATACACCTAGAAATGGGGCATCGGCGCCAAGGGCCCTCAGAATGGATTTAACTACCATCGACTTCACTTCGCCCAACTCATCCGCGGATACTAACAGCACGAGCGCGCCGAGACCCCCGCCGCATTCGCAATGTGTAGCGGTGCTCATCGTTATCGTGGTTACTGTGATTATTTTGGTGACCATAGTGGGGAACATATTAGTCGTGGTGGCCGTTTTCACCAGCCGCGCGCTGCGTGCGCCACAGAACCTCTTTCTGGTCTCCTTGGCGTCTGCGGATATTTTGGTGGCCACTTTGGTCATTCCATTCTCCCTCGCCAATGAAGTGATGGGCTACTGGTACTTTGGAAGCACCTGGTGTGCCTTCTATCTGGCTCTGGATGTGCTCTTCTGCACATCTTCCATTGTCCACCTCTGCGCCATAAGTTTGGACCGGTACTGGTCAGTCACCAAAGCGGTCAGCTACAACCTAAAGAGAACTCCGAGGAGAATAAAGTTGATGATCACGGTGGTGTGGGTCATTTCGGCGGTGATTTCTTTCCCGCCGCTTCTCATGACCAAGCACGACGAGTTGGAGTGCTTGCTGAACAACGAGACCTGGTACATCCTCTCCTCCTGCATGGTGTCGTTTTTCGCCCCTGGGCTCATCATGATTTTGGTGTACTGCAAGATCTACAGGGTGGCCAAACAGCGGGCGTCCACCGTGTTCGTGGCCAAGAACGGAATGGAGCGACAGCCGTCGCAGTCCGAGACCTGCTTCGTGCGTAAAGGCAAGTCCGAGATGGAGAGCCCGAGCAGCCACAGCTCAGGCAGCCGAGAGCGCAAAGGCGAGCTCGACGACATCGATCTGGAGGAGAGCTGCGTCTCCAATAGACAAAGGACCTCGCGCTTCGCCAAGAGCAGGAAGGTGGAGGGCGCACACGCGTGCCCAAAGCAAAACGGGCGGCTGTCGTGGGCATGCAGCCGCGCGTCGGAGCTCGAGCAGGAGCCCAAGGCGCGTCAGCTGTCTTTGTCCAAGTCCAAACTGGCACAGATGCGAGAGAAGCGCTTTACCTTCGTGCTGGCGGTGGTCATGGGGGTGTTCGTACTCTGCTGGTTTCCGTTCTTCTTTACCTACACCCTTCATGCAGTATGTCGAGAAAGTTGCACGATACCGGATTCTCTATTCAATCTCTTTTTCTGGATTGGTTACTGCAACAGCTCCGTGAACCCCATCATTTACACCATTTTCAACAGAGACTTTAGGAAAGCGTTCAAGAAGATAATGTGTCAGCATTCTTCACGCACGTAAATGCACATGCATGTGGATCAATGATTAATAAGAGTCAGAGGGGGAATCTTTTGTAAATATAAGACTTATAATAGGTCATATAACACATCTGCCTTAAAAATGTCTAAAGTTATGTTTGGCCACATAAGTTTTTAAACAATATTTTATTATCATTCATGAAGATCAAAAAGCTTTCTTATAGGCTGAACAAAATGTGCTTTTTACAACAAGGATTAAAAAAATCTTGACACAGAGTAATCTGATTTTATGGTTTTCTTGTCACAAGAAAACAAAACGGCTTTCTACTGTTAGTCACACCATAATGGCTTTGATTTTGTAGTGAAAGATATAACAAATATCACATTTTCTTTTTGCAAATATGTAAGCCCTTTTTATCTTCAGTCAGTTTCACTAAAACCATGTTTTTTTGGTTTTTTTTTGCTTTAAGCCCTTCAAATGTGACTTTTATTTCAAAAATCCAAACATTTCACT
Source organism: Rhodeus uyekii (assembly GCA_037043235.1). Taxonomy (NCBI): domain Eukaryota; kingdom Metazoa; phylum Chordata; class Actinopteri; order Cypriniformes; family Acheilognathidae; genus Rhodeus; species Rhodeus uyekii. The sequence continues at coordinate 280,213 of JAWRVZ010000226.1, forward strand.
ATAGATAGAAAAGGAATTTCAGTGTAAATTGCATTTTTGTTGTATGTTTGAAAAAGAAAATGAGCGGCATGTGATTGACCCATGTTTAATATGTTGCCGTGTGTTTGTTTGAGTTTGTCGATGTGCTTTGCAAATAGTTTCTAAGCATTTTCTTGCTGTTTATGCAGGTATTTTGGAATATAGATTCCTTTTTGAGAAATTAACTTAAATTATACCGTATGTTTATTTCCTCATGAAAAACATGAGCACGTGACCCGGTCAAATGTGAAAACTCTTTTAAAGACCACACACAATGTGGCAGTCCACTTTAATTATGTATAATTCATAGGAGTACATGTTCAAAATATTGCACAACTGGATCGAAAAAGCTTTTCATGACACTGTTTTGGTGTACAAAGACATTAATGTGAGACATTTTAATAAAGTTTTGAACCCGTGTTTATGAAATGAACCTTCAAAACATTAATCGATTAAAACCTCAGAAATTTTAACAGCCAATTATCAGAAAGAACAATGCAACTGTCTATTCATAAGAATCACATGTTGGTCAGTCTCGTGACGGCGCTGCAGATGTGAATTCTTGCTGCTGTCCTCGGTCCTGATGGCCTTCAAAGGCCGTGAATTTGTGTCATCCAAAGGCCATTAAATATATGCAATATTAATTTTTTTCCTGTCCCCTCCCAATCTGATGATATAAAATGAACTCGATCAGTCAAAGGCTGCGTAAGATGACAGGAATAACTGAGTTTATACTGTATAAATTACATCATTCTCACCTCAATGTAATTTATATGTTAATGCCAACCTAATTACATAATGAAATGTCCGTAGCGTTTACATCTCAGATGAACTGAACGGTTACACAGAGCAGCTTATTCGTATCATCTTTAAAATGAAAAATTATGCTTTATGCCAGAGATGATAAGTCTGGATCAAATAAGAATGATTCATTTTTGTACTTTACTTGTTTCTGACAAATAATCATATCCTTATTGTTCTAAAACATAACAGTATTGTGATGATTTGTTTAAAAAATACCTACTAGACTAATCTTATAAATCTAAATACTATTGATGTATAATATTTTGTAATAAGCAATACAAAAAATAATAGTCATCTAAGTGCAGGTTAAGGCTGAAAATGATGCAAATGATGATAGAATCTGGTTGTGTTTCTGTTCAAGTTGTTTGATGCATATATTGTGTGTGATTATTAACATTTGTTCAAGTTCAGGGACCCCTGAGTACACAATGGGCTCCAGTTCAGTTCATATGGATACCTTAAAAACACATGGCAGAGGGCATCTCACCTCTTCGTGCTCCACAAGCCCATTTGGTTTAGTTCTGGCATCAACTAAAACCAAGCGTCCAAATAAGAGCACTGACAGAACTGGCAGTTATTCCTAAGGCAATCTGCTCTCCTACTTGAAAGTTATTGAAAAACTTCCATCTCTGCAACTGGCTTCTGAGAACAGATACATCATGTTCAATGACCAGAGACACACTTCAAAGAGAATAAAACTGAATGGCAAAAAGAAAGGAAAGATTCTCTGTGAGGGAAATCTTGAGAATCATATGCACCACGTTCCTCTCAACACACTTGACACAGAGGACGCAGCTGTTTCACTACAAGCAGTGTTATGTTGTGGTGGACAAACAGTTTATAGGCTCTTAAACTGCATTATGAGATGTTCTTGTCACTTTCGGATGGATAAACCATCAAAAAACACGAGCAATATTGAGTTTCCGGCTAGTGCTTAGAAACTGCATTTGGCAGGGGTGGCCATCAGGACTCAAGCGAGAAGCTTAATAATTTTTTTAGGAATGTATTTGCAGTCAGTTGTACAGGCTGAATGCCCCCCCCCCCCCGAAAAAACGGGAAAAAATGAGTTCATGGTGAAGTAACTAAAAGCTGGGAGGCGTCCAATTTGCATGCTCACTGATGACTGTTAGGAAAATGAGAGAAAGGAGTCACATGAGAGTGCTGCTTTCCCCTGTGAGAGACGGAACGGGGTCAGATTGAGGAAAACAGGGGGCGGGCAGCAGCTCCAGCACACACTTATCTGATGAGGGGCAGCATTGTGTGCTGTGGCACAGAGGGAGACGATGTGAAGATGAAGCACTCAGCTCTCGCTGGAATGTGTGCAACCTTAGAGCAAAACAACTCACATTGTTGCAATTAGGTTATGGATGAAAAATTACACGGGACAGATGTGCACTTTAATCACAAGACAACAAAACCTAGCAGTTGACGGTGGAGTCTAAAGTCTGAGATCACATTAAAAGAAAACTATTTAAAATCTCAAAAAGGTGTCAGGATTTTGAAAAATTCTAAACATAATGATGTACAATTTAGAAATGTCACTGATGTTGCACTATTTGTGGGTCACTAGTTATAAGTAAACTATGTGAACTCCTTTTACTGAAGAAGTCACTGCCTTACAACAACACTCTTGCTTGTGCTTTTACACAATAGTTCAAAAAAGAAGTTAATGTTGGGTAAGTACATTTAAGATGGAGAGCAGAAAAGGTGTGGCTGCCCATATTCGCTTCCTGATTGGGTGTTCTTCATTATGCATTCTTCCCTGATTTGTCAAGCCCCTACAATATGACTATTCCAAATCTAAAGCCCCTTTTTTTCGCTATAAAGAACCTATTGTTAAATGGAAATTTTCCATGAATTTTCAAGGTTCTTCTTGGAACCAGAGAAGACTGTACATTCCTTCAACATAGTATAGTTATAGTGTGTATTGTTGTATAGTGGTGTGAAAAAGTGTTTGCCCCCTTCCTGATTTCTTATTTGTCACACTTGGAGTTTAGATCATCAAACAAATGTAAATATTAGTCAAAGATAACAGTAGTAGACACAGAATTCAGTTTTTAAATGAAGACCTTCCTGACAAAGTGAAGTAGACCAGAAGAAAGCTAGACATCATGCCGAGATTCAAAGAAATTCAGGAACAAATGAGAAAGAGAGTAATTGAGATGTATCAGTCTGGAAAAGTTTGTAAACCCATTTGTAAAGCTTTGGGACTCCAGCGAACCACAGTGAGAGCCATTATCCACAAATGGAGAAAACATGAAATAGTGGTGAACCGTCCCAGGAGTAAGTATCTTCAGACTGTACACAACCTCAACCAATTTCAAAAGCTTATTTAAGTGCTGCCTTACAAACTGAAGTAAAGTCGAAATGATTCTTTTTACAATTTGACTTCCATATTATAGAGTATGCTCAAAAAATATATATTTTTTGAGCATACTCTACAATAATATATTTAGATTTTACTTCAGTTTGGAAGGCAGCAATTAAATAAGCTTTTGAAGTGGGTTGACATCGTATACAAAGAGAAAGTACATATCGGATGAAAACAAGTTTGAAGCAGCTGTTAGATAAACATTCTTCATGAACTTTCATTTATGTTCAGAAGATTACCTGAGCAGATGTGTGCTACTTAAAGCTAAATTGGCAGTTTTCCTCAAGCTTCTCTATAGAGCAATCACAAGTGTCAAGGGGTTTGATGTTTAAATTTCTCAGGGGTGAAATCAAGAAAACACTTTATGCAGATGCATATTCATTCAGAGCATGACTGTGTGTAGAAACCCCATCGTCAGGGATCACAGGTGTCATCTGTTTGATAGAGACGTAAACACAAATAGCTTTGAGAGCTACTTAAGACATCATGAAAAGACTAAAATAATATATCTCATCAGCTTTTTATGTGTTGTGATATAGTTTAATTCATTCAAATCTCATAGGTATTATTTTTACTGTAGCGTCTGGACCAATCAGACACATAATTCTTCATTATAGTTAATGAATAATCTAGCAACTCCCCTTGCCCAACAAGAAAATTATGTGGTATTTTGCCACTGTAGCCACATTGTCTAAAAGATTAATTGATTGTAATTTTAATTCAGCGATATCAAGTTAATTCGATTTACTGATCCAAATATTTATAATATATTATAACAAGTTATGATTAATTATTCATATTTGCATTTTGAGCTAATTTGTTACAATACCCTTGAAAATATAACTATTTAATAAAATTATCATGAGAACCTAAGGCAGAGAATACAGCAGGCTTAGTTTCAAATATTTTCAACCAGCTTATATTTCATACTCTGCTCTCTGGTAATAAGGTATTCTGAGTAGCTGGAGAAACTTGTAAAGTCTCTGAGCTCTTCTCAGCCTCAGAACCATCAATAGGGAATGAGTTAGATAGAAAAAACACCATCTGCAAGAGATAACCTATGCACAGAAGCACCAGAAACCTTAAAAGAGAGAGTTTCTTTTCTTAGTCCTCTTGTTTCATTCTTTAAAAGACTCAGGCATCAGCAAATTCTTGTCCTTTAAGATTTCGGAGGATGTGTCAAGATAAGATTTGAGTATCGTTGATATCCTCAAGCTTTGAAAAACAGATGTAAGGAATGAATGCGACGGCTGCAGAGTGATGCAAGATGGCGTAATGTATGCGCAGGAAATGACTGGTTTAATAGCACTGCTTGAAAACCTATAATGATGCTTACGAGGCTTCATTTTATTACATTTAAGTTCATTTCCTCTTTTAAATATTTTGGAAAAAAATAGCATCTGGGGTGTTTTGTAAAGGAATTAAACAACAAATCAGACATCAACCAAGATGAAATCCAGATTCTTAAGAAATCTCTGAATTAATAAAATCATGTTCATCCAGGTCACAACTTAAAAACACCTTCTTAGTGGCCAATTTTTGTTTCTTAGTTTATGTAACATTAGTGTGATTGGTGCTCATATTGTGATCATTACCAGCCAGTTTTAAAAATTTTATGAGGGGACAATTTTGTATGAATTTGTATGATGTGGTTTGTACGGAAAATTAAGTTAAGAAAAAGGTCCAGCCCTAATCCGTCAAAATTGTCTCAATACCCAGTGTCAAAAGGACATATGCATATCATATGAAATCATCTGTATATCAACCTGTTATCTATGTAATTATCTGCTTCAATTAAACAATTATTTGAACAGCAGCGTATGTGCATAAATGCATAATGTAGGAACTCCAAAGAGATACTTTCAACAATAATCACTGAGACTACTCGCAAGGAAAATATCTGCTTCACCCCTACATCTCTTCTGCTCTGTAGGGCTCCGTCTTCCCTCCGGCACCCCCTTGGCCATCAGTCACCCCCTCTGCCTCAATCCTCGGCACCCTGGCTCAACCTCGGCTACTAATCGCCACGTCTCCATCTTAGTCTTCAGGACCTACAGTGTTGTCCAGTCTCATCGGCTCTTCGGCTTTGCCTGGGTCTTCACCTCCATCAGCTCTGTCTCATTCTGTCATCCCCCTGGTTCTGCCTGCCAAGTTACCACCATGGCCCCTCTCTCCCTTGACTTTACTGTGGGCCTTAGTCCTGGTTGGGCTCTTCCTGCTCTCTTCTCCTAACACATAGGATGAGTAATATTGCGAGCAAACAGCAATTTAAATCCTTTGTTCTTCCCTGCCCTCGCTACATCAAGGTAGCGTGCAGGATTTATGCATGGCAGAGGAAGCGTACTCAGCTCTTGAGGGGGCTGACTATGCTCACTTTGAGCAGTTATCTCTGAGAACACTCTACTCCCACCGGGTGCTCTTCAAGGCATGCATTCCTCACGGTTCAGGTCCCAAGCAGTGACGTAGATTGTGGGGATCACAGATTGATTTAGGGGAAAGGTTGAGGATTCTACCCTCACACGTTAGATCTTGCACCTTCTCTCAGGGATCGGAAGCATGGCCAGAGTGAAGGCCTGGTGCTGCTAGTGGAGGTTCCAGGTGGAGGCAGGAGGCTCATCAATAAAGCAAGCTTGACCTCAAGCTTTTTCCTCAGTAAACTGCAACCTCCATGTCAGGGCCTTCCGATCTCTTTTTATCTCCACACCTCAGTGGAGGGAAGCGTTTTCCAACTGTGTCTTTATCCCCCATGTTTCGAACTATGCATCAATTTTGATGAAGGAACATGGGTATTGGGCAAAAACTAAGGTGGAAGAGATGCTTGCGAGTCGGCATTGTCCCTGACATTACCCACCAGGCCATGCAGACCAGCTTCTGCCTTGGTGGGTAAAGCTGAATAATTTCTGATAACTTGATAGATACTCGGGCAAGTGGGTCAGTGCAAATTAATGTTGATTAAACAAGTTTTACTTTAAGCAAGATGTCAGAGTCTGGTTGTTATGAGGGATCTGGGAATGAACAGGCTTACAAGATGATGGGGTGATGGCGGAAAGTGATGGTGGAATGATGACACACACACATAGATGGGAGTCCAGGAAGTGAAGGAGAGTACCCGGTTGAAGTGAAGGTCTTAGAGATTCGTAGGGATGGAACGTAAGAAGACGAGGCTGGAGTTAATAGAGGTACGTAGAGTCACAGTGAGTAGTCCTGTGTACATATTAGGTCAGACGGTGAACTGAAGAGAGGCGTGTGCTTATGTAGTGAGGTGATGGACGTGATGACGAGGTTCAGGTGTGTGCAATCAATACTCTGGGGAATGTGCTCATGTGATGACGTGCAGAGCTGGCACTATTTGACTTCAGAAACAACTTTATCATTGTTATTTTTCCCTGCTGTTCACTATCCTATAAAACCAGATATAAAGTCATTTTATTTGGGCTGCTAATTACCAGCTGTGTACCACTGTTTTGTATCCTAAAAATAAAAACTCACAAGCTTGAAAAAACATCTCTAGATCTGGAAGTAATCCCTCCTGGTCATCATTCAAATCATATTTTTGGGGCACAGCTAGCATGTAGAGCTAATTACAAAATAAATACAAGACAAAACAAAAAAATGCAAAGACAGTGATCAAAAACAAAATTAATGCCACACACTCTCAAAAGCAAGGAGAGACCAGCAAAGGACACAGTCAGACAGAGAGACAGACAGACAGATGAAGAAATTGAGACCATCTGGTCTGTTGTTTTTGCTATTTTAAATCATATGTGTGTTCCTGAAGCAAAGGTCAATTCAAAATGTGCATTTTGTACTAATTCTAAAGAATCATCACATCCATTTTGCACAAGGAAATCCCAGAATGCATTTTAGCAAAATAAATTGTAATTCGAGTTGTTTCAAAACTGATGTATTGATCAAAAAAAGTAATTTTTACCCAAAATCTATGCTATTGGGTAATTGTATGATAATCATAGTATTACATTGTTCCTCTGCCTCTATCAGACATTTGAAGAATGTCACAGGTTCCTATGTGTTTGGTGTTTAAGGGCTTGTTATTATGTAGTGTTTGTGTCTTTCCTGTATCAGTTTTGTAGTCACATTGTAATCACTTTATAGTCCTATTTTTTCATTGGTTCCCATTGATTGTATTACCTGGTGTGTCTTGTTACCTTGTTATCTTGCCTGTGTATAAATAGCCAGAGTTTCAGTGTTTTTCTCATTGTCTTTGCATGTATTGTAAAGCAGTTGAAGTCGAGCTTGCCTTCTTTTTCCACACCAAATAGATTACAATTTTTTTTTTCTTTAATGAAAAACTGCCAGGCTTTTATTCGCCTTGCAATAACCATGACAGAACAACTGACCATACAATGAATCTAGCAACAGTGCACCTCCTTCAGGAACAGATGGATCGATCCCTCAAGGGCTATACGGGGGACTTTTTAAATCTGGCCTGCCTGACCCACTACCCCAATGACTCCCTTTGTGCATTCTTCCATGCAGGACTAAACGAGTTGTCAAAGGCATGCCTGACCAAAAAAGATCCTCAAGGGACATTTGCTGAGAATGTGGAGTGCATGCTCATCAGCAGCCTGCCATGGACCTTGCACATGAGCCCATTTCCACTACAAAACCAGTGCCAGCCACCATGTCTATCACAAAGCCAGAGCATAAAGTCAGATCCATCCTGGAGTCACCTACCCAGATCCAGAGAAGTTTTGTTTCACTGACTTGTGGTTGGCGGATTCTTTTCCACCCATTTATCCACCCTTAAACGCTCTCCTCTCCCGGTTACGTCTGTCTATACGGATGATCCGGTCCCATCTGAAATCCTGCGCTCTCTGCTCTGGTCGCACAGCTCCTTGGCTCCACCCTCACCACAGAACTCATCTGCCTCTCTTTTGCTCTACTTCATGCTTCACCACCACCAGGTCGGCCTTGTGACATGAATCCCCTGGCTGTACCTTGTACCTCAGAGTTCTTGATTCCACCTCAGTCTGCCAGTCCTGTTGGCTCCACATTCCCTCTGCTCCACCATGGTCCATTGTTGCATTGGTCTGCTCCACCATGGTGGTCTCCAGCAAGTGTTTCAGTCAGTGTTTGTCAGTAAAGCTGCTGTATTCGTGTTTGCATTGTTTTTCCACTGAATGGATTGGTGATGGGAGAAATTCAGCTTTTTGAAAATGAATCATTTTCAACCAATTGCTTCTTAAAATGATTCCATGTTTGAAATACCGGTAGTTCAGAATGCAACATGCTGGTGACTCCTGCTGGACAGAACCTTTTAAGTGCAGTGAAAAATCAGCTCAACATATTTTAGCTGTTATGTGTTTTAAATCACCCACTTATAAGGTCTTATTTCAATTAGGACCCTGCCATAAAAGACATTTAGTAAGTAGATAGGGAGGCAACTGAGTACATTTTGGAAAAGAACCAGAGATATGTGAGAAAGGACACAAAAGCAAAGAGAGAGAGGGAGTGAGAGAAAGACTTATGGCTGAACTTTCCCTCAAGCCTTCATTAAATGAAAGCGGAAAACACAGCACTGCCTCCGAGCATCTGAAAATCCTATAAATAATATAATTGGCTTGCAGGACAACACATCTCCAATAAAACTAATGATGAATAGACATAAATGCACACCTGTGTTCAAATGAACATAGGGGAAACTAGACGGCACAATGAGATGTTGTTATTTGTAAGATGCTTCTTAAAAAGTCTTTGATGTGAGAGCGCTTCTGAATGCAGCCGCTGCCCTCTGTAAAATAGATTCAGTATTAGTTAACTTCAATGTATACAATCCATCCAGGTTGTTTCCTTGCTTATGGCCCTGGATAGGCTCCACCGTTCCAACTCCAATCCTAACATGATAGGACAAACAGATAATATACACCATATATGCTCAAAAGTTTGGATTAAATATAATAATTTATTGTTTTTGAAAGATGTCTCTAATAATTACCAATGTGGATTTTTAAAAAAAATACAGTAAAAACATAATCTGACATTGAAACTGTTTTCCATTGTAATATATTTTAATGTATTTTCTTCCTGTGAATAAAAGTGACTATTTCATTCAGAGAATCTTTTTTTTGTATCCGTCTTATTCTTATGAGAAGTATGAACAAAATGAATTCTGTACTTTAATTTAGCAAGGACACATTCAATTGATCAAAAGTGATAGAAATCTTTGATAGCAATAGAAATGTATTTTTAAATTTAGTACATGCTATTTATCGATCTTTCTGTTTATCATAGAATTTAAAAAAAATCATTGTTTTTCACTACATAGTTTTTACCTCCAAAAGTGTTGAAAGTAAAAATTGACTGTGCATTTGAAAGTAAAAAGAAATATAATGCTGCGTTGAACCATTTACTTTTTAATTTATAAACTGTTTACAAATGATTTGTATAGTGTGTGCTCAAGGAACGTAGCAACAGAATTATTAAAACAACTGCAAATCGTTCTTTTGTGACAAATCTGGTTAGTAGCAAATGCATGAAATTTCAGTGATCTGAGGGGATTTGTTGACTGAAATACGTTCACCCTCAGGGCTAACAGGATATTTAGGAGCACGATAATATCCGATGACAATAAAAAGGGCTCAGCAGCAAACAATATTAGAAACTTTACTCAGCACAATCAGTAGAGTCATAGGTGCTTGTGGGTCTTTATTGGGGTCAGTAAGAGAAAGAAGATTAATCTCTGTCTGAGAATTCAATCTAGACATTCAGAGGCTTACCAGCGGAACTCTGCAAAAAACGGGTTACATACCTCTTTTTACATGAGTGAAAATCTAGTTAATTGAAATCTAGTTTCATTAATCAAATTTTACTCACCATTTTTGTTTATTTTTAAATACATTATGCTAATATGTTTTTTAGTCAGTGAGCACATGCTAGAATATCACATATCATATCAGCAGACTACAGTTGTGTCACTCTTTAGCTGTCTGAGTGACAGTGTCATTATGATTCTTAAAGTGAAAGGATCACTGGAGAGACAGCCATGGTGTTTTCCCATTCTGTTATTGTTTGTTTAATTTTCATGGACTTTAAGTTTGAATCTCTTTTTTTTCTATTTTCTTTGTTCCTACATTCCCTTCACCTAATGAGTTGCCATAGTGACTAATTATGCTGTCCACCTGGTTCTTGTTGAGTTGCTTGTTAAGAGGCTATATTTAAATTAATTCAGAAATACATTTGATAATGGCGTTTTCGTTTCCAAAACGCTCTACATTCACACTAGCAATTCACTCATTTTGACTTTCTGCCCACACTTAGACATTATTTTCTGCAAACATACGAGAAATCTTTTTGAAAACACATACCCAAGATTTGAAAACTGTGATTATGCGTTATAGTGTAGACTGTGAAAATGGAGGTCTCGTTTGTGGATTATCCATATTTCAATCTGAGAAATCACTAGAAAACAACTCAGATATTCTCTTAATCACACTATTTAAATAAAAGCATGTTCTATCCATTTGCACCACTCACCCCCTCACTGCTATTTTGAGTAGGGAAGAAATGCTCTAGATTACATTTATTGCCAAAGAACAATGTTTCTAAAGGCTGTTACTGACGTTGAAGATGGTTAATTAGTGAAGCCATTGCCTATGGAAAAGTACTGTAGCTTAAGTTTCAAGTGCCAGTTTCTGTGAATGTTTAAATTTTTACTCTTATTTTTAGTTACTTACTCTTAATTTGAACTCTTATGGAAAACAACTGACTGAATCTCTTTCATAATATTTATTATGAGGGCATGTCTCATCCTTGCTAATATTGTTGGAAAATGTTGTGTAAGTGCAGGGTGCAGAGAGAAGAGTACATTTAAATGGGTCAATGACATGAAGTTTATTTTGTGTTTGATTCTAATCCTTTAGTCAGAAATGCATTAAAAATGCAATTCATAACTTGAATACACCACATGTTTTTAATGCCCAAATTATTATGCTATTTTTTTGTACATTAAGTTTGGTGGGTTTTTTGTAGTTGTCACAACTTGGCAATATACAAACGCCCAAAGATACAAAAGTCTTAAATAATCCAAACTGAAGGAAATCCAAATAGACATAACAACCATAACATAGACGAGACCAGACAACTAAGAATAGAAACACAGGAACCTAAACACAAGGGCAAATGAGGTGAGTAATGACACACAGCTGACAGTGATGACAAATGAAATGAACATCCGCAACAAAAAACTAACGATGTAAACTGAAAACAAAGTCCATGTGATGAGTGAGTATGACAGTACTGGCACTATATGACTCCCCGTCCTGGCAGATGGATGGAGGAGGTTCTGGAGGAGGATGGGAATCCAGGAGAGGGCCAAACAAAAAGAGTAAAGTCAACTTTAATTATATGGCACTTTTTACGATAGAGATTGTTTCAAAGCAGCTTTACAGAGACAATGGGAAATGCAACAAAGTTTGGCTGTTTTGGCTCTACAGCAGTTTTAGAAGAGTAGGTCAATTAATTATATTGATGAACATTAAGTATTCCCAACTAAGCAAGCCAGAGGTGACAATGGCAAGGAACCCAAACTCAAGCAGGTGACAGAATGGAGAAAAAAAGAAACCAGTCTCAGTCAGGGGACCAGTTCTCCTCTGGCTAACAAACAAAAATGATTAGGATTAGTGCATGATTAGGATATAGACAGCTTTTCTGGTCAGAAATCAGATTGAGATTGGGACACTCAAAATATTTAATCCAGATCTGTCTGGTTGAAGATCGGATTAATGAGGGCTTCACGGGGGAGGGTCTGGTAGAGTCACTGTCTCTGCAGACACTTCAGGGCTGTATTGTGGTCTTGTCTAGGTGCAGGTCCTTCATCTGATCTGGATTTGGCCCAGATCCGGCTGACTACAGTAACCTGGGGATAAACAGGGAGACTAATATCAGCATAGATGCCATTCTTCTTATGATGTAACGAATAGATCACGTGTTATGTGAAGTGTTCCCGGTTCCGGCTGACCTAAATGATGTAACCTAACAATCATTTTACATGATTTGAATTGTAAACATTCATAAAGTGCTATGTGTATGCTAGGTTAAAGAGATGTTGGTGTTTATAAGATGTGTTATTAGTCTAGATTTAAACTGTCAGCCTGTCTACCTCATATGTGAAACCCTGGCCACTGACAGAGAAAGCTATGCTATACATGTGGCAAGCATTCCAAAAGACAATAACAGGAGAAGATGACATGACTCACTGCGTGTGTTGACTGTTCAAATTCCAGAGAAAGCAAGGACTGATTATATCAATGTGCGTCTTGATTGCAATATAGGTTGCTTAGGATTAAAGCGTCTGTCAAATGCATGAAATAAAGCTTCAAGCTTTCATGGACTTTTTTACTTGCAATATTAGAGAGAAAATTATAATCATGCAACTGTCTACTACTGTATCACATTAGATAATATCCTAACAATGATGTTCCTTTTTTCAAAAAGAATGATATCTGCAGGGATTTCCAGTCAGGATTTAGACTGTATCATAGTACAGAGACTGCTCTCATCAGAGTTCATACGGTCATATGATCATGGTTGTATCTCTTTGTTAGAGTTACTGGATATTAGTGCTGCATTTCATTCTATCAACCATAAAATTGTTTTGAATAGACTCAAAAATAGTTGACATTAGTGGAACTACATTGGCATGGTTCAAATCATACTTATCTGACCATTATCAGTTTGTAGCAGTAAATTAAGAGATGTCATAATGATCACAAGTTCAATATGGAGTACCTCAAATCTTAGTACTAAGACTGTTGCTTTTCACCCTGTACATGCTACTTGAGAGATATCATTAGGAAGTTCTATATTTCTTCGCACCCTGACAAAACATACCAATTTACAAAATTATATATATACACAGTATATTTATATACGTATATATATATATATATATATATATATATATATATATATATATATATATATATATATATATTTATATATATAAAACATTAATGACTAGTAATTTCCTTACTTAATTCCGGAGACCTATTCGTGATTGTTGACGGCTCGCGAGCTGCGGGTTGGCCACCCTTGCTCTACTGGGTGGTTGCCCTGCACGCTTAATAAACAAACTCTAGCTGGTCCAAACACAGCAACTCCAGTTTTTACTACAACCAGGAAGTATGACCATATTAGCCAGGCTCTATCAATACTGCAGAAGCTCCCTGTGGCGTAGAGGGCGTGGTCGAGTGACCGTGAGAGAGTCACGAGAGCCAGTGGCGTGATTGATAATGAGCGTCACCTGCGGGCCACCAGCCTCGTGTCTCACGGAGGAGCGGAGGAATAAAAGGAGGAGCGACGACAGTTTAGGACGAGAGAGGACCAGGCCTGGACTTTAAGTTGTGTTTTGTGTTTGTGTAGGCGGCAGTCGTCCGTGAGGGACTGCGCCATTACGTTTATTTTGTATTCATGTTTTATTTATCATTAAAGTCTGTTTAACGTCGCTGGTTCCCGCCTCCTTCCTCCCTGAACATAGAACATTGTTACATTGGTGCCGAAACCCGGGATGTAGGAGGGACATGCTGTCAGAGAGCCTTCGCTGCCGGGAGGGCTTGCAGTGCTGCCTAGGTCAGGCAGCACGAGAAAAGAAGTCAGGATCGTCAGGGGCTGCCTGCGGTGGTGGCACTGGAGCATCGACGGATCTTGTGGGAAGGAGAGCACTGCCGCGAGGACCAGGCCTGGACTTTAAGTTGTGTTTTGTGATTGTGTGGGCCATTACGTTTTGTTTTATTTATCATTAAAGTCTGTTTAAGGTTGCCAGTTCCCGCCTCCTTCCTCCCTGAACATAGAACTCCCTATTAAACACTGTATACATTTTAAAATCCTGCTAATTAACTACAAAGCCCTAAATGGTTTACCTCCCCAGTACTTAAGCAAGCTCTTAACATCATAGTCCTTCGCGTCTCTTGTAATCTCAAATTCTGGTCAGTTGATACTACCTAAAGTATCAAAATCAACTGCTGGCAGTAGATAATTTTCCTATTTAGCACCTGCACTCTGGAACAGTCTTCATAGTGTTGTTTGGGAAACAGACACACTCTGTCAGTTTAAATCTAGACTGAAAACACATAAATTAGGCCAGCCGTAACCAGGAACACTTCCCATAACACCTGATGTACTGGTTACATAATAATAAGAAGGGCATCTATGCTGATATTAGTCAATCTTTTTATTCCAAACTAACAAGCTAGACACGACCCCAACACAGCCCTGAAGTGTCAGCCTAGACCGTGTCAAACTAGACTGTCCCCTGCGAAGGCCTCATCAACACAACATATGCACAAAAGCATTCAAACGCGCATGCTTATAGAATGGGCACATGATTCACATCTTGGTGTTTGTGCATGATGATGGTGGGGTTCTCGTTTTCAGTCAAGAATCATGTACGCGACCCATAATTTAATAAATAATGATTCCACAACTTAAATAAATCAACTGAATCTTACTTAAGTTGGGAAATTATTTTCTTAGCTGCTGTACAGACAAAAACAACCTTTATTTACCTTTAACAACCTGCATTATTTTTATATTATCATTGTAAAGCTGTTTTGAAACAATCTGTCATGTAAAAAGCGTTATAAGAATGAAGGTGGCTTTACTGACTTGACTTGTCAATTCAAAGTGTTTGTTTCACATATCATTTGTAAACATATCATTTTATCATTTTGCAGTATTGAAACAGTACTGCTACTAGTACATTGATATTAGTACGCTGGATCAGGTCTGGTCTAATGAGTGTTGAAGCTAAATTCTGCAGGACAGTGACCCTCCAGGAGCTGAGTTTGAGATCACTTCACTGGAAGGACCTTTGACACACTTGCAGTGTACCAGAGGAATTCAGTGGACAAAATCAATGTGCCTACTGCCTCAAATTGTGATTCTCAGTCTTTCTGGGAGTTTATAATATACTTTTTTCCACCTGTAGAATTCTTAATGGAGTTTATACCCTTACCTCTGACAACCTTTATGCCTTCCAGATCTGCAGCATCTTCTACAAAGGCGCTTGTCTCAAAAACGTCCAAGCCACATGAAATATTAATGGCTACATTTGGCATCTGTCATCTTGGTTGTCACAGTCCCTCAGATGTGAGTTTTGAATGTATTTGTGAGTTCATAGCTTGATATTCACAAAAAAACCCACAGAGAAAATATAGATTTATTTATAACTGACTTGAAAGGCTGAATTTTAGGTGTTTTTTATCCAAACTCGTGTGAGTGTGATGCGGAGGTGCAATGTCCAAATATGTAACAAATAAATAAAAAAACCATTATAGGCTAATACATTATATGTCACAGAGAGGAACTCCGTGATTCCCTCCTCTGGCCATCGGAGGTCGCCATCAAGCGAATACTGACACACCTTACACACTACATTTCCCAGCAACCATCACACTGGACTGATCACACACACACACCAGCTGGACTCCATCATCTCTGTTTGCCACACCACCTGCTAATCATTACTTGGACTATAAAAGACTGCTTCATTTACACACTCACCGCGAAGTCTTGTTGAGCGGTATTTCCCTTGTGTGGTTATCTGTTACTGTCATTGCTGTCTACCTGTTATTGAACCTGTCTGCCTGCTGATTGACCCCTGCCTAGAATTACGATCTGTGAGTGTTATCTGCCTGTTCTGACCTGCCTGCCTGTTACTTCGTCTCCGATTCTGCCTGCACTATTGTCCCTGTTTGCTCCTGTTTGACCTTGCCTGTACGACCACCCTTGTATCTTAATAAAGCACGCAAATGGATCCTAGTCTGAGTGATGAATCATTACAATTATATATTCAATGCAATATAATGAAATCAAAACTTTCAACAGATTTTTATAATGGCCATTTAAAAGTTTGGCTGCCTCAAAGTAATGTAGCCATTGTCAGTATATTACTTTCATTCTTGTTACTCCAAATATTAATTGTGATCTAAGGTTGACATTGCTAGGGTGGGAGTGGGAGACAAGCTAACCACTCCTCCAGAAATGCCCCATATGGCTTGCGTCTCTGATTGCTTCTGTCAACTAAAATCCAGCTCCTGGCCTTCGCGAGTGGCTTTGCTTCTAAGTTCGACCATGTTTCTTTTGACAGGAGAAGGGGTGAAGGTAGGCCACTGGCGCTTTAAAACTCCTTGGCTATGCTCACTCACGGGTAAGGCTAAGTGAGTAAACCCCAACAGAAAATCCAGAGATGGAGACCCTGAGGTAGACATCTCCCTTTCATTGACGTCTGCGTCACTCCGGCAACTCCTGCGATGCAGTTGGTACCAAGCTGTATCTACATTTTTCGTTCCCTTGGGTCCACCAATTGCGTGGATAGGGAAGATCTGCTACATGGGAAACAGCTGATTTTCCATTCTAGCCTGCCCATGTTTTGTAGCTCCACTGGAGAGGACACTCAGGCGTTGTCAAAATGTGGGAAACACGGGAAGCAGCAGTCAATTGGTTCTAAGTCGTAACTCGATTGGTGTAGAGCTTGGCGGCAGGACTTGCTTTTGATGTTGGGAAAGATCGCAATCTCTCATTGGAGAGCTACCACCTGCCTCAAACTGGGCAGCCCCAGTCAATAAGGTGCTGTCCTGCTATGGCCTGCTTGCTTCACTGGGTGCGTGGAGCTTAGAGAACCATCTCAACAAGCAGGCCACAAACTCTGCACTAGGCAAGACACAAAAAAGAAACAAGAAGACTCCAGCTCTTCGTTTCAGAAGCTGGAACAACCAGACCTTGTGTCCTGGACTCAGCACTGACCTGCAACAGGTCGATTATGCACGGAAGCCTGCCGTCATTGACAGGGAACTCTCCTGACTGACTGTCGACATTCCCTGATTTCAGGAGACTCAACTGAATGGCCAATGACCTAATGGTGCAGGACACAGATTCCCCTCGCACCATTGCCATCAACGTCTACAATCTGGAAGGTGTTGAGAGACAACACATACCTTGGGTCCACCATCTACAATTCGCTCTCCGTTGATACTGATGTGAACGGCCGGATTGCCAAAGCATCAGCAGTTATGTCCAGACTGAACCAGAGGGTCTGGAACAACCACAAACTCACTGAGAAGACCAAATTTAGCGTCTACCATGCCTGAGTGCACATGGTAGAGTCCACCTATGTGAGTCACGAGAAACTTGAGATGCCTGTGGCGCATTCTGCGTGTCCAGTGGCAGGACACAGTACCCAAAACAGAGGCTCTGGAACGCACCGGCATGAACAGCATATTCTCCATTCTCAGCGAGAGGTGCCTTCGCTGGCTCAGCCATGTTACAATTATGGACCCAGGACGCATACCCAAGGACCTGCTGTATAGCGAGCTAGAAGACACATGACTGACTGGACGATTGTGTATGTGCTTCAAAAATGTCTGCAAAAAGGACATGAAGATGGCCAACATCAACGTAAATGACTGGGAGAGCTGTGCTTGCAACCGCCCCGCCTGGTGTCTTGCTCTCAGACAGCCGAGGAGCCAGGAAGAAGGCAAAACATCAACTGCCCCAGCAAGCATCAACATTCACCTGTAAGTGCAACAGAGTCTTCAGCCAGTTCAGAAGGTGTAGATAGGACACCCAAACAGGAAGCTACACCATCGTCTCTCGAAGACGGCCGAATACCAACAAATATGGTCAGATATAAAAATATAGCGAACAATTGATAATGTTTTATTTATTCTATTCAGCCATTGTCAGTATATTACATTCATTCTTGTTACTCCAAAGTGAAAGGGCAAAAGTACAAATGCTGGGCTGAAGCTAAATATCTTTATTGTATTTTATCAGTAAATTCATTTTGGAATAATTTAATCATTTAAGTGGCCTTAAAAAAAGAAATTATTTGCTCTCACACAATTACTTACAAAAACATCCTCAGGGACACTGATAAAAGTATAATCAAAGTCGTGTGTGTGTGTGTGTGTGTGTGTGTGTGTGTGTGTGTGTGTGTGTGTGTGTGTGTGTGTGTGTGTGTGTATGTTTATGTGAGCATACATATCAGCTTTTCCTGAGTAGAGTAAAGTGTGACGCACATTCAATGGCAATATATATATATATATATATATATATATATATATTTGTAATTTATTCCCTAACATTGATACACTTGCAATACTGATAAAAAAACACAACAACAAATAATTAAAACTGTATTAATGACCTGAAGTTGTGTAGAAGATATGGACTAAAAACAAAAACAAATGTTCACAAATGTTAGCCCTTTTGTCGTAAAAAAAAAAAGAAAAAGTTGCTTGCATTTTGTGCAAGAAAATTGTTCTGGTTGTGCTTCGGCTTCGGCTTCGCCTGGCTGTGTAGATGAATACGGCTATCCTACATCTCATAAAACATTATAGAGTTAATAGATATAACCAGCTTTGCTGGAAATGGATGTCCTGACTAGTTGTACACATACCCATTTATAGACATTGTACTTCCTTGAAAATAAATTCTAGGGCAGCGCTGCAACAAGCGTAATGAACTGACACTTCAATAGATAATGCTTTGCAATGAACTCTGTAAGAGAGCTACATATGGCAGTTAATCTGTTAGAGTAAAATAAAATACCTGTTGAGTTATTAACGGTCAATGAATGTTTGAAGATCTGTTTCTAATTATACTGTCACAGTGAATTATCATATTGAAAGCTCCCTGACAAAATCTCACTTTCAGACAGTTTGACTATTTAAGTAAACGTCTTTGTTTAAGAGTAGATGATTGCTGAGCGTTTGGCACACTAATTCTGAGTGATTTTTAGGTCTACGAGAGAAAGCAGATGACTATGAAAATGCTTCACCACCTTGGTTTGTTTTCAATTTCCTGTTGGCAGACATAGATGATTGTCTCTGAGCCAAATTAGATTTCAGTGGTCTTTTAACACAGATTTATTTTTATTAACTGATGTAAGCTGTCATCAAATCTCCCTATAACAGACTATAGATGACAGGACATCAGCCTGGAGGAACACGACCAGGAATGGATGCAGATGCAATGTAATCGTACTCAGTTGATGTGTAACATTGTTTCAGATTTTGTGATGGTATGAGTATTTTTGTAGGTCAGGAAAATCAACACAAACAGATTCACCAATCTACGTTAATGGTCCTGCCTTCCAAAACTACTTTATGAATCGCGTGAGAGTAAATAAGTCTTTATCAGGACACTGATCGCAAAGATATGATGCTGATGCTTACTCTCTGTATATTAATTTATTCATAAAAATTGCAATTCATATTTAAATGTATACAGTGGAGTTTGGTTATGTCGACGGCCTCGGGGGTTGCAAAAAAGCGTCGAGATAACCGTTTAGCGAGATAACCAACACCCAATATGCCGATTTATTTGATGAAGTGATCGGCATGCTGTAAAAATGTACATACACTGTATGTGTCAACAAAAGGCATATGTGCACCAACTAACAGCAGAGATTTACCAGTATATAATAAAAAACACCTTGGATTCTCGATACAAACCTTTAATTATATTCTCAAACATTGCAAACATAAGTTCGCTCACACCGTAAACAATCATAGCATGTTCGTGAGGTCATGACGCTGTACTAGATTGCATACTTTCTTGCGTTATGTCTGTCTAACAAGTATGCCTAACACTTATTATCACCAATAAACGGCTTTAACCAGCCTTGGAATTCAGGGTTTGATTTCCACTGTATTTTTGGGTGTACAGTTTTGACAGAGACATGATAAACAAGCCAGCTAGTTAGCTTTTGTCACAGAGAGGCGCACACACACAGTGGACGAGAGTACTTGACTGAGGCTGTGTGAGTCAAACAAATGCAGTGATTTATATTTGTGCAGTGATTTAATAATTTTTTAGACAAAGAACATTTGACATCCCGTACTGCAATTGCGTAATAAGTCAGAGGCTGCTTCCCGGACATGCGCGATTCATTTGCACGTGGAGGAGTGAACAACATCTGCTCTGCCTGCATCTGGGCGGATCTGCTGCGTGCAACGTGAACTCAGCGCATTCGCAGTGAACTCTCAGTCACGAGATAACCATGTGAAGTGGCGTATATGTCCCTCGTTTTTGCTCGAGATACTAGGATTCGGCAATAACCCACAAGAAAATACTGAGACAAATAGGGAGTTTGGCGGTTCCACTTCAAAAACGTCGACATAATAGTATTGGCGAGTTAACCGTGGATCGAGATAAGTGAACTCCACTGTATCTATATAAATCTGATATGAGGATTTCTGTGTTTTCATATTCTTATTGACGTTCAGAAAACTGTCTTATGTTTTTTTTATTTTCTTCAATCGTTAGAAGAAGAAAAAACGGACTGCTTCGAGGTGTATTAATATTTTAAAAACTTTTATCCGCAAATAAAAGTCATGTGGTGAAAACAACATGCAGAAATAAGCAAATAATCATAAAACAAATATCACAACGCCTGCAGAGCCTCATGACTGTGTGCAAGGGTCAAAAAGTCTCTTCAGCCACCTGCCATTAAACATTACATGACATATACTGAAACATTCATCAAGCAAGAATCACATCAAGCAAATCACCTTATTCACAGAGTTGTCATCTTGTCAGGATAAGCTAATGAACATGCCACATGGCTAATTCCCTTGATACCTATTGCACTCTGCAGTTATATATAATTCATGTCAGTGTTGCACAAAGATTGGCTCTATAATTACTTCTCCACAATGTGTTATGTGTCAAAGTTGTTGAATTATGGTGAGACTGATCTCTTATCTGTAGTCTTTCTGACTCTACAACACCATGTCTTTACATCTAGCAACTCATTCATGGCCTCATTTAGTGCATTGGAAATGTTCAAATAGTAAGTGGGCCGTATAACCAGGTTTACAGTCCCTATACAGTCCCTATACACGATACACTAAGATAGGGTAAGCAATTTTTTTTTATATAAAGATGTTTTGTTATATTGGTTGAAACTCTCTTCACATCCTGATACCAGTCAATGATAGAAGTGGTATAAAAAAAATAAAAAATGAGGAAGTCTCAGGACCAAAAAAATATTTTTCTAATCATTGAGTTAGGTCAGAATGCAACAATACAATGTCTTATCTGACAGTCAGCATATGTATTTCCATACCTCGGCACACCTTCTCGAGCAGACATTGCACGTTCTCAGAGCGTATGGCCGTGCAGAGTTGTAGACAGAAAGCTAAAGCTAATGCTAAAGCTAAAGCTGTAAACAGCAGCTACTTTTTACAGTTCTACCCAAACCAAAACAACAAGCTCATGTTGTGACCATAATTACAAGATGGCAATATGTGGTGTCTTTGACTTGAATTTATGCTTTTCTGTGTCAACATGTATCAGTGCCGAAATCAGTCTGCAACAGTCAGGTGGTACAAGCCCTGTAAGTTTTTTATGTTCATTATTATTGTAATATTATGAGACATAAGGTCATTTAACACCGTCTCTTGTGACTCTTTAAAGAATCTGCTGTCTGTACACATATGTTTTGAAGGAGGGTGGGATCTTATGTTTACAAAGCTAGATTGCTATTGCTAGCCTGTCCGAAATTGCCTAGCCTACCTTAAAAAGACTTTACAATACTGTCTACAAACAGATGCTTCACTGCTACACTTTGGAGTTGTTGTTTTTTTTTTGGCACGCTTGAAAAGAGACGTTTTACATTAAAACTTCATTCAAATATAGTTGCTGTGTGGGTAATTTAAACAGTCAGTTTCTAAAACATTGCTGAAGATATGAACGCTCCACCATTAACTCAAGATTTTACACAAATTATGATTCAGGCTTACAGACCCTAGTTCATCATGTTCACCTCTGTTTTAATAAGATTGAATGCTCTGTGGCTGCCGTTGGTGGATTTGCATTTCTTGAAACAACAAATCACACAATAACACAAACCCTTAAGTCACAAATGATTGATTTTAACCTCCAGAGTAGAAATACAATACTGAATATCTACAGCAAGGGTCCCCACATATTTTTGGCTTGTGAGCTATTTATAAAATGACCAAGTAAACTGTTGTAGTTTTTATGAACTACCTGAAAATTTCGCTCCACATTTCCCAGACTGGACAATGAGGCAAACGCGCTTAAAATATGACTCTGAAAAAAAAAGCTCAACTCCCACTCTGAATGGAAGTGATAAGTTTTTGACTTCTTACTTTGTCCAGCTCCCCTACTGATTTTATACCTTTTCTTAAGTTTAAAAGAAATAAATTGGAGGCTCTCTCGCTAGCTTGCTCGTGTTTTGCAGCACTTAGTGCCGATGTGCGCATGCGTGTTGACCCATGTGCCAGACTGGCTGCCCCGTACGTCCTTCAAGTGACACATTTCATAGTGAGAACAGATGATGGGCTGACGTCTTTGTTAATTCCATGCAATCTACGCACACAATCTTTGCGATCAACTTGTAGATCGCAAACGACGTATTGGGCACCCCTGATCTACAGTGTATGTGGGATCGTTATCAATGAAAATGGCACAAAAAATAAATAAATGTTGCAATAGTTACCAAATTCATCCTTGCATTTATTTTGAATGCAATAACTTGTACTATTAAAACCAGCTGTGATCAATGTAAAATATTTTCACTTATTTTAACTATGTTGATGTTGTAAAAATCTGCTTTTTATGTTCATTTTTGCTGTTTACTCTAAAATCTCACATTTCTCTGGTTTTAGAGTTATTGTTTTATATTCCTTAAAAATAAAACGTCATCATTTATTCACTCTTATATCATTCCAAACCAGTATGACTTTCTTTTTTTGTGTGAAAGACGAAGGAGTTATTTTGAACAATGTATTTTTGTATTGTTTATATAAATTCTATATCAGACATTCCATTATGAAAATAGGTCATTGGAACAGGTCATATCCATCACTCTAAGCTCCTTATTTGAAGAACCAGAGCTTTTTATATGGCTTGTGGTGAACTTGATCAAAGTTTGATTGTAAAGTTTAATGTTGTTGTTTTTTTGTCACTTTAATTAAAATGAACAGAGGATACAGGAACAAAACTGTAATGTTCCACAAACTAGATTACCTATAGTAAGCACCATGTATACTAATCACATGTCATTGCTAAGATATCTTACAGTTTGAATCGCATCCCTCTCGAAGAGAATCAGAATGTTTCATTATCTAGCAACTGGTTATAAGATCCTGCTTGGAGCAAAATCAGGCACAAAGCCATCCGTTTAGATGTGTTCACTGATCGCTCTTCTCCCAGAATGCCAATATCGCAGCTGCTTATGATCTGCGGAGATGATAAGTACTTCACCAGAATCTCATAGACTGCTTCACATGGTCACTTGCATACATATTGCCCACTCATTTTTTATCCAAGTCGGTGGTATGAAATAAACTTATAAATCAACAGAGTGATCCAAAGCGAAGAAAAAGGGTCCTCCTTTCAGACAAGATGGATTAGGCGGTGTTCCTGATGGATACCATTCTGCTGGTGACCATGGAAACTGCTGTGTTCTGTGTCCTAGCCGGCTTTCAGATCAGAGAGCAGCTGCCTTTACATACATCAGGATTTTATTTAATGAATGGAAGCCTTTTTTGAGAATGAAAGTCTTTATTAAATAGAAATTGGTTCCTAAGTGCTATGGAAGTCAGGGACTCCAGACTAACATTTGAGAGCAGCTGCACCGCTGCCACCAAGTTGTACAGATGAAAAAACATTTTACATATTTTAATTATTAAAATTAACCAATGGTTTTGCATATAGTATGATACATTTGTAGAGCATGATAAGTAGAACCTCACATGGAACTTTATAATGATGATATAATTATTGTTAAGGTTTTTTCATTCCTGTCTTCGCGGTTGTCTTATTTACTTCATAGTTACCTATGCGCTCTCCCAGTGTCATCTTAATCATCTGTCTCGTCATTAATCACATCATTGGACAGTCATGTCCAGCTGTGTCTCATTGCCTACTCTTCCCTTGTGTATTTAATATCTGTGTTTCTCTCAGTCTGTGTCCGTTCTCGTCAATACTGTGTAGAGTGTATGTTGAGGAGTTTCTTGAACTGGCATATCTGGTGAGCTGGGGAGACACCAAACTTAATATGTATTTCTGGGCAGAACTGGATGAGTGATGTCCTCTGGCTTAATGGTTCAGACTACGTTGTCGGGGAAGCAGAAGACATTACCGACCATCATCTCATCACAGCCAAAGATTGTTGAGCAAATCTACTCACCCCAATCCCTCGCCTGCCCACATGAGTCGAGTTCACCAGTTGGCTCCTGTGAGTTGAATCGAGTTATCCACTCGGCTCCCGTGAGTTGAGTCGAGTTTGCCAGTCAACTCCCACAAGTTCAATCAAGTTATCCAGTCAACTCCTGTGAGTTGAGTCGAGTTAAACAGTCGGCTCCTCCAAGTTGAGTCGAGTTCATCAGTTGGCTCCTGCAAGTTGAGTCGAGTTTCCCAGTCAACTTCCGCAAGTTGAATCGAGTTATCCAGTCAGCTCCTATGAGTTTTGTCAAGTTCACCAGTCAGCTCCTGTGAGTTGAGTCGAATTTGCCAGTCAACTCCCGCAAGTTGAATCGAGTTATCCAGTCAGCTCCCGCGAGTTGAATCAAGTTATCCAGTCGGCTGCTGCGGGTTGAGTCGAGTTCACCAGTCGGCTCATGTGAGTTGAGTCGAGTTATCCTGTCAACTCCCACAAGTTGAATCGAGTTATCCAGTCGACTCCTGCGGGTTGAGTTGAGTTCACCAGTCGGCTCCTGTGAGTTGAGTCGAGTTATCCAGTCAACTCCCACAAGTTGAATCGAGTTATCCAGTCGGCTCCTGCGGGTTGAGTCGAGTTCACCAGTCAGCTCCTGTGAGTTGAGTCGAGTTTACCAGTCAACTCAACTCAAACTCAACGGACAGAACTCGTTTCCTGACAGTGAACTCAAGCACTGATTTCCCCCCAGCGGAGTGGGCGATTTCCGAGATGGGCACTTCGCTGATTGTATCTAAGATCCTTGTTTTTTAAAATAAAGTATAATGATCCCTACCATTATTCAAAAGACAGCTGAAAACTCTTCTCTTCCATGAGTACCTAACATTTAAAAAAAAATCTGTGCTTTGACTTTCCTTTAGTCCCTCCTTTTTCCAGGATTATTTTACTCCAAGCAATGTCTGAAACTTTGTATTGTGACACTCTTGTGTACTTTTGCATCTTTAGGATGAATCACTTTCCCTATTCCTCAAGTTGCAAGTCGCTTTGGATAAAAGTGTCTGATAAATGAATAAATGTATTTGTAAATGTAATCTTCATCTTCACGCCTTCAACCCTCTCTGACATGTGACAACTATATAGTTTCTAAGGTATTTATGAAAATACAGTAAACACTAACACATTTACTACAAATACAAATGCACAAATACTGCTATAGCTTAAAAACACTCTAGGCTAATGTAACGAACGGATCCAATTGCATGTTTTTTAATGAGAGTAGTCGTACAGGCGGGGAAGTGAGGTCAGGCAGAGAACATTCAAGAGCGAAATACCAGGCAAAGATCAAGGCAGGCAGACAGGATCGGCAACGGGAAATAACAGCGTCGGCAACGGAAAATCAGACACAGGTATAAAATGCTCAGAAATGTTAGCAACAGGAAAACAAGACTTCGCCATGAGAGTGTGAATGAGTCTTTTATAGTCCGGGTGATGGGTAACAGCTGGGGTGGAGATTAGTCTAAGGTAAGGGTTTCTGGGAAATGTAGTATTTGTGTGTGTGTGTGTGTGTGTGTGTGTGTGTGTGTGTGTGTGTGTGTGTGTGTGTGTGTGTGTGTGTGTGTGTGTGTGTGTGTGTGTGTGTGTGTGTGTGTGTGTGTGTGTGTGTGTGTGTGTGTGTGTGTGTCAGTATTCAGGCGATGGCTCCCTCCGATGGCCTGAGAAGGGAATCACGGAGTTCATCTCTGTGACAGCTGATTATATTCCAGATACCTTTTGATACACAAGTATGCATTAATGAAAGTGAAAGTGACATGTGAGGGCCAAGTATTATAACTCATACTCAGAATTCGTTTTCTGCATTTAACCCATCCAAGTTAATGCTCACACACAAGGAGTAGTGAAAACACTCAGAGCAGTGGGAGGCCATTTGGCTATGGCTCCCGCAGAGCGAATGGGGGTTAGATTTCAACTTATTATTATATATGAATATCCTCACATTTCTACTACTGTAGTAGTAAATGTCTGTTATTTATAGACTTGTCTAAAACTCATCTGAATGCCAGGTTACCAGGCCCTCACAAGGCTCTTCTAACCTGGTATTCAGATGAGTTTTAGACAATTGGATGACAAGTAAACTATGCTAAAGGATTAAATGAGTTTAAACGAGTCTAAAACATTTTAAGTTTGTCCACTTTTGACCACTCCCAGAGGTAAACTTGATTGTTTTCACTTGAAGTGTTAATGCTCATCTGGTTGAATGTAAAGGCCGCCTACTGTCAGCCTACTGACCTAATGTGTAAACATTATGGGAAGTGTACTATCCAGACGGGATTTAGTCCCCGTCCACACGGAGACACGTATTACTGTATCCGCATACATTTGTTATCGGATTGCCGTTTCGTCCACACAGATCTGATGTTTTGGGAGACTGAGTCAGCTCTCTTTTGAGGCCGGGTCCTAAAGTGGATAGATCTGAATCCGACACCCTTGCGGTCTCGTGTGGACGGCCAATCCGTATATTTTGTCAAAACGATAATGTCATCAAATCACGTGTCGGCTGCGTCACACTTAACAGCAACAGTGTTGCCAGATTGGACTGAAGATTTCCAGCCCAACTACAGATTAAAACCCACCCATTTAAAAAAATACCAGCCCAAAGTGCGTACTCTTATAAATAATGAAAAATGTTGCATGATTGTATGCATCAAAAACAAGCCCAAATTTTATCAACCAGCCCAATGCATTTTTTCCCGGTCGGACGTGACCAAAAGGTAACTAGCAATCTGGCAACACTGAACAGCAACAACAATGTTGTGAAATCAACAACAATGTGATTTCACTGTGTTAGGCGGAGTCTTGCTACTGTCAGAGCTGAAACAAAAGTTGATGCTTTCTGTATGTTTTGCCTTTGTCTCTGGTTGTATTCAAATGTAAATTGCAAAAGCCTATTTTGTCCATTAGATCGAAAGATCTCTAAAAACTCATACATTTACCTGCCAATAAATAATTTGCCATAATTTACCTCTCCTCGAAAGAAAATCAAGACAGAAGTGTTTCAAAGTGGATTAAAACACCACGTGTACACAGGAATGTGTCTAAATCATCAACTTGTGTACAATCGACCAAAACAAATCTCAATACCAGATATAAACGGGACTAGACATTTGGTTTGCATCCAAGATCTCTTCTGAACTCAAATAGTGATTGTGTGATCAAGACCGTCAGATCAATATTATTTTCCAAATACTTTCTAAATTACCTATTCAATCTTCAAGGCTTTAACTTTTTTAAACAATCTAAAGGGTTTAGGGTTTAAATATTGACTGTCAAGACATTCTACAAAGGCAAAGAGCAATGCTGGAAGCAAATCAATAAGTATTTCTCTACAAAGCTAAAGATGACGCAAGTACTCTCAAACCTGCTGTCTGGAAAATAATTTAATACATAGATACATATTCTGTGTAGCTCTAGTTTGTAAATCCAATCTAGCAATACACAAGGGCATGCATGATGTGTTTACATTTGAGCCGTCTGTCAACTGCATGTTCTGGCATATGTCAAATATGACATTAATATGCCTTTGGAGGCTTTTATTAAGAGATTCTCTGATTACCCTTTGTGGACAGTTATATCCTGAATATAGCCTGACAGTATACAACCTCTGGCAAAGTATGAGAGGAAGTAGATCCCCTATGGGTGGTTTATTGGCCACTGGGAGCAGAAGAGGATCTGGGGGTCAGCATCAAAGAAATGTGTTGACGTCTCTTCCTGCACATCATGCTCCAGCAATGTTAAGATGTGAGCCTGAAGGGACTGAGGAACTCAACATATGACATTTGAAAATATGTTGGTCCTGACCTCTTAAAAGCACCAGAGAAATGCAAACAGCCAAAGGGAGAAAAAGGAAAAAGTGAAGAACTATCCACAGGGGAAATTTAAGTCACAAAGTTTGGAATCCAATTTGGCTGGAAGTGGCTGCTAAATGCATAAATGTAAATGATAAATAATATATAATAATATATTATTATATAAATAATAATACAAACAATAATTCATCACAAAACCATAGTTGACTTTCCTAAGGGGATGTGAAAAGCTTTGCAAAAGCTGCAAAAGCCAGAGTAAACTATATTTGTCTGGTGGACAACACAAAAACTGCTTGTATGTTTTCTCTTTGAAGTGTAATCTTTTGAGTTTATAAATAAAGTTGCAGTTAATCCTGCTTTCCTAGTCTTCATCCTCCTGCACCTCACGCCTGACAGATTGACGGACCTGGTTTGTCACCGCAAAAGGACTACTATGCTGGAGATGCCAGACGGTTCTCTGAAGTCGAATTTTTAAAACTTTACCTTGGACTTTGGTCATCTTGCTATCACCACTCCTTACAACAACGAGACAATAAAGTCGCTGTTCTGGACTGGGTCGAACTATCATCATCTGGTATACCTCCCAGATACCACCAAACTGAACTGGCAGGAAGCTGTTATTAGGTGTCTGAAGAGTGTCTATCCCGATCCAGACTGCAACCCCGGCCTGTCTCATCCTCTCCCTCCACCTCTCCAGTGTCGTACGTTAGTGAGCCTATGCCAGGGCCTGCTCCTCAGCCGTCTGCTTCAGCGCTCTCTGCTCGACAGTCTGCATCAGGGCCGGCCATTTGTTAAGCTACACCATCGCCCTCTACCCATCTGTCTGAACTTGCACCCTCTGCACATCAGTCTGTACCTGTACCCTCAGCTTTTCAGTCTGCACCAACGCCCGCTCCTTGGCAGTCTGCACCAGCGCCTGGTGTTCAACAGCCTGCACCGGCATCCTCCGCTTGTCAGCCTGTATCAGTGCCAGCTGCTCTCCAGCCTGCACCTGCACCCTCCTTCGCTCGCGAGTCTGCATCAGCACCCGCTCTTCAATAGTCTGTGCCCTCTGCTCAACAGTCTGCTCCTCGGCGGTCTGCACCAGCGCCTGCTGTTCAACAGCCTGCACCGGCATCCTCCGTTTATCAGCCTGTATCAGTGCGCAATGCTCCACAGCTCGCTCCAGGGCCCGTTGCACGTCAGCCTGCTCCTGCACCCTCATTTGCTTGTGAGTCTGCACCAATGCCAGTTATGCAACAGCCTGCACTTGGAATCTTCGCCAGGCAGTCTGTGCTAGCCCCCACTGCCTACTAGCCTGCACCTCAACCGGCTCCCATGCTGGAGACCCTTCTTCTGCCCCCTTTCTTCTTCATCGAGCAACCACCCTGGGTACCTACTGGGTACCCATCAGCCGTGATGGCCATTGCACTGTGGTGTGTGTGGGCTGCTATAGGATCATCTCGGGGGCTGGTAGTGCAATGAAGGTGGAGCCTCCAGAGGTAACTGTGATCCCGGCACCACCCTCGAAGGCAACGGCACCATGGAAGGCAGTGCCAACCTAGATCCCCAAGCTCCTGGCACCATCCTGAGACCACCCTGACTTGTCCATGTTCCCTGGGCAAGGGACCCACCCCCTGCCCTTGCCTAGTCTGTTGTCTCCCCTGTCTGGTCCTCCTCCTGTTCCCCCTGTTGAGGTCACGCCTTTGTGGAAGAGGGCGTGCTGTCACAGTCCTGTCCAGTCTCCATCCTCTTCCTGTTCCCTCGCATGGTTTTCCCAGTGTCATCCCCTTCACCTGTCATGTCAGTCAGTTGCTCCATTAGTCTTTTCACCTCTGTTCCCTCATTCCTTGTGTATTAATTTCTTTGTCCGTCAAAGCTTATGTTAGATCCTTGTTAAAGTGTGTTCATCCCGTTGGACTTTGATATCCTGTTTTGGACAAGAGTGCTCATTTGTTTTCTATTTGAAGTGTAATCTTTTGAGTTTATAAATAAAGTAAAGTTGCAGTTAATCCTACTTTCTTCGTCTTCCTCATCCTAAAGCCTGACAACATTACGAATGAATATAGATTAGTCTAATTAGTTGGTAAAAATTTGTTAATGAATAAATAGATACAGTAATTATTTATGATTTGTTGCAACACTTGAATTTGACTAATTAAGTGGATTTCTTTAAACTGTGGTTAATTCAGGCAAATTCTGAACTGAAAACTGAACTCAAAAGCATTTCTTCAACTGAATTTTGACCAACCCTTCTCAAGAACACAACAACCTGTTCTCAGTTTAGTGTAAGTTAGAGGTATTAAAATAAGACAGAATAAAGTATGATCCAACAGTTAATCCTAATCCTTTAGTAAGAAGAATGACAAAGATATAAAGGTTCTCTCACTCGAGGGGGATTTCTGAAAGAGTCTTGTTCAGCAGACTTTGATTTTAGCTAAAAAATCCCGAACAATTTATAGCTTAGTGGCAGTAGTGGACAGTCAAGACTATCTTCACAAAACATAACATTCTCTTACATTTTTCTGTCCGCCTTTTTAATTATCAGTGTTATGAGAGTAATTAACAGCCCAGTGTATAACTCACAAGAGGCTCATGTGTTGTTCTGTATGTTTAGAGTTTTTTGGTCTCTCGGATGGAAAAATAATGTCTTGGAAATGGAAAACACAAAAAACTGATTGTAAAAATTGAGGATGCAGGCATGGTTTCCATGGTAAAGGCCAGATTCACTAACAGTTTGTGCCAGCACAAACCCTATTTTTGCTTTAAAAAACAACTGTCATGATTTACTAAAGACACTTTGCGCTTAAAAGGCGTGTACAGAGTTATTTTTGCAGCAGACTATATTGAATATGTAGATGATCATATTTACAAAAAGGAGTTTCCCTTTCAGATATAAAATGTATGAGAGGAGAGTATTTAAATGAATTGTGCAAGGTGATTTTCTAAGGTTTGCACTAGTCAATTTACTCGTGTTTGTGCCATTATTTACTAGAGTTATGCCGGATACTCGGCTGAAACGAGTATCCGGTACGGAAAAAGCACTTTTGCAGAGTACGAGTATTAAACGAGTAATAAGAGTCAATATCTGTTTATCTGTGCTTTGATTGTATAAGAATCCTCATTGGGTAGCTGACTGTGTTTGCGTTCTGTGATAGGCTAGTCCAGCGCCCCTCCCCTACACATACAGATTTGCTGTGTCCTGCTCTGCTCACTCACACACAGAACATTGAGAAGAGAACAGCTCTCTTTCTCTCTCTGTCTCTCCCTCAGTCACTCAGGTTCGCAGGTCTTTTCCGTTAATGTTTATGGTTTCTTCAGCTTCAGGTTAGTTTTTTATTTCAGTTTGTTTGTGGTAGAGTTCTGGTAAACATGGGGTTTGTTCAGGACGTGGTGCTTGGTAAAATGCGACTAGTGTTGCATCTCTGCCTGTGGGAGATTTTGTTTTCTTTTTTTAACCGTCTGCTGGCTCTAACCAGTTTTTTTGACTTCGCACATAGTGGTATAAAAACTATATTACAATTTAACGCACACACATGACTGGTGTGGAAAAAGAAAAGAAAAACCATATGGTTAACAGATCCAGATACAGATAATGCTGTACTCACTCATCTCTATTATTTACCTCCCCAGAAGATCATGTCTTAAACCTGACGCTAATGTGCACTGCACTTGATAGATTGTGTTGGTCGTCATGGAAATTATCCAGCATCATCAGCTGGCCACGTGCAGAACTTTGTACTCTCACCGTTTTTTTTTAATTGTGCTCTAATGCTAATTTGCTCTGTTTGGTAAATCTGGCCCCAGGTGTGTTTGATTGAAGAGAGAGGTGCGTCTGGATTCATAGGAGAAATTACTGTCTTAACAGACATTTTCAGACATTTTAGCCTTTTGGCACCATGAAAACATACAATCTCTTGCTCTCTAACTATGTGTGTTTGACTCCATCTGTGGTATAGAATGGCATCTCAAATCAAGTAGCTTGTTGAGAAGAAGTGAATTTCTTTTCCAAATGACTGAACTCATGACTTTTTTCAATGGACAATGAAACAGGCAGAAAAATCATTAAGGGAGTGATCTGAGTTGTAGACCTGAATATCCTAGTGATCTGGGGATCTGCTCTTTTGACTTGGTCTAGCAAGCATCACCCTATAGCAGCCATAAGAAAAGAAAAAAGAGGGCCTTAGCAACTGCATAGTAATGCCCTAGCAACCACACACAAGACCCTAAAGCACAGTAGGAATGACTTTTTCACAGTGAAACACAGCTTACATTTTCACAAGAACATGAAATGTCAGTGTAGTCTTAAAAGTCTGAATCTCTATAACCATTAGGCCATAAACAATGCAATCAATAACAATTTACAGTCTGCTTTATACATGTAGTATGTTCTAATAGTCCAACTATTAGAGAAAGATTTAAAGAGATTTGTGAAATAAATAAATCATCAATTAAAATTTCTGCTGTAACACAACAGAAAATGGTTCAAAAATATTTTTTCTCCTTGAATTAAATTAATTCCTTCAGTTCATTTTAATTTATTATATATTCACTTGGAGGATCTACAAACAAAAATTGAGTGAATCAGTTCTCCGAAACTGTTCCTGTTGTTCACTGCTGCAAACATTTTTGCCTTTCTCACATTCCTGTGAAACAAATCATAAAATTGTTAATTATAATTATAATGCAATTAAATAATGGTAAACACTTCCAAACAATTGTGTAAATTTTATAATATAATTGATGCCACCAATGAGAAATCAATCAAATGTATTGAATGTAGTTTAATACATAATTGTAAAATGTAGAAAATGCATTAGTGCAAGATACAGCATCATAATATGGCAACGTTGTGAAAATATATTGAATAAATTAGACTAGTAAACAGCATCATCCAATTACCTGGATAAAGATACCGTAAAAGAATATAAGGGGAAAAAGCAA
This sequence comes from Rhodeus uyekii, assembly GCA_037043235.1. Classification (NCBI taxonomy): domain Eukaryota; kingdom Metazoa; phylum Chordata; class Actinopteri; order Cypriniformes; family Acheilognathidae; genus Rhodeus; species Rhodeus uyekii. The sequence continues at coordinate 313,340 of JAWRVZ010000226.1, forward strand.
TTTGCAGAGCACTTAAGCATTGAAAATTGAAAGGTCATGTGTAGCTTAAAAACAGCATATTATCCTTTAACAGGTGCCCTTTTATTTCCAGTATGAAAGCAAAATGTGAGCCTGCTGAAGTTGCAATGCAGCGGCATTGACATGCTACTTATGTGTATGGTGTGAAATCAACTTCACAAAGATGATGTTCATTTACACTTTCTGGGCCACTGTAAAAAAGAAGTTATGACAGCATAGGTTTTTACACGGCTTTATATGTTTTTCTATGGCTCATCAAAATAAGTTAAGTAAGTTTCAACTTTTGCAAGATTAATTTAAGTCTCTTTAATGTAATTTAAGTTGAAGTGACTTAAACATCTAAGTTGATTGTACTTAAAGGTAGCAACTTTTTTCAGTGCATACTGTCAAGATTAAACTGAGTAACTTAAGTAAAAGCATGTGATCTGCTGTTTCTGAACATCATAATCTGTTTATTATCACAAATGGTTAATAACAAATTGTAGGGCTTCAACTCTAGGAAGTCCATTCGAGCTCATTTGTAGTTAAGTGTATAACTGACTTTTCAAGTTGAGTCAGTCAGAAGGTCTTTCACAAAGTTTACTTCAGAACTACTGCTCCACCTTCTGCTTTCTCACTTGTCACCTGGTGTGCTCACAAAAAGCAGAACCAGTCATTTAGATATCACTATTTGCAGCACTGTAATTTAACTGTCATATTCAACAGTACAAAAGATCACAGTAGCGTGTTGAAGAGTGATACAACATCCCTTTGACTGAACTAACTAAGGCTCAATGCCTTCTCATCAGGTGCAATGAATGAATGGTAAATGAACAAAGTGTATCTGAAGGCTTTGATTCACTCACTCAAGAAAAAGTCCCCATGGAGAAACCGACCTCAAGTGCTCTTCTTGTGAGAAGTGAGTGGGAAGCACATCTGGAAGTTTAGGTTTCTCATAAACCAAAACCTACATAGAGAAACTGCATACATTCAGTGAACAACTTTTTGGTGGAATTTATTTTTAATGGAGAGACAGAAATTTTTCAGGTTTAAAAAATGTATTTGTTTGTTTTTCAGAGATGAAAGGAAGTCTTGTGGGTTTGAAATCAAATGTACATGAGATTTCATCTTGTGTGCCAAGCAGGTTCTGATGAGCTTCTGTTTATGTTCGCTGACCAATGTTTTAATGTGAATAAAAGCGTGAATTCAATCTGTTCAACATAAAAAGGGATCGTGTTTCTTCAGAAACTCTGGACTAAACTGTTGAACTCATATGGATTCATTTTATGACCTTTTGATTAACGTTTTGAGGCGTCAAAGTGTTAGTTGCGTAGCTGCCTGTCACGTTCCCAATCACTCCGGACTCTTATTTTGCTTTTTGTTGTCACATGTTTTCTGTTCCAGAACTCTCCGTCACCCATTTCACGAGTTCACACTTACGAATGATTCAGGAGCAATAAATGGTAAGCATATTTGGCGTGCTGTCCGAGGAGAGGGCTCCGAGCTCGGTATTTAGCCCGAACCTGGAGCACTCCCCCCGTATCCTGATTTGATAGGAACAATTAAGTGTGAGGAGTTGGGGTGGTGGAGCGATGCCGAAAAATGTCAGAGCTGTAGGTGAGTCAAACATGTCTATATATACGTACTTCCTCTCCTGCTGATAGGATGAGGAGTAATTGCTGATGACGTGTTGATTGTGTTAATCATTTGAACGTGATCCTCCCGAACTTTGTTAATAAAACATCATTTCACGAGTTCACACTTACGAATGATTCAGGAGCAATAAATGGTAAGCATATTTGGCGTGCTGTCCGAGGAGAGGGCTCCGAGCTCGGTATTTAGCCCGAACCTGGAGCACTCCCCCAAAAATTGCAATCTAGTCGGACAGCCACTAAAGATTGATGACCCCCCAAAGAATTGCGAAGTTACGGCTGAAGGGGGGGGGTAATTGTGAGTTCGGGAGGGCAGATGAATGTTTCTGTAGAGGGCTTGAGGTGCGGAGGGGATGATATGGCTTTAGCATTGGGTATGTGTTTGTAGTTCAATTTGTTGCAAGAAAGAGAATTGGGTGTAATTTGTTTCTGGGAGTATGAGGGGTACCTCTGAAACTACTCCCCTGGCTGCCATAGGAGTAGAGAGGTATGTAGCCACCGCGGTAGGGGAAACCCCCGTGGTCGCTGCAGGAGCAGGAGGCACGTAGCCGCCGCGACGATGGAAACCCCTCGGGGCCGCTGCGGGAGGCAGGAGGTACATCGCTGCCGTGACGGTGGAAACCCCTCGGGGCCGCTGTGGGAGCAGGAGGCACATCACTACCGTAGCAGTGGAAACCCCTCGGGGCCCTCACAGCAGCAGGAGGCACGTCAACGTCTTAGCAGGGGAAACCCCTCTGGCCCCCGCAGTGGCAGGAGGCACATCGCTGTCGCAGCAGGGGAAACCCCTCTGGGCCCCCACGTCGGAAGGAGGCACGTCGCTACCATTGCAGCGGAAAACCCCTCGGGGCCGCTGCAGGACCAAGGTGGTGCGTCGCTGCCGCGGTGGTGGAAACCCCCATGGTCGCTGCAGGAGCGGGAGGCATGTCGCTGCCGTGGTAGTGGAAACCCCTCGGGGCTGCCGCGGGAACAGGGGGCACGTAGCCGCCGCGACGATGGAAACCCCTCGGGGCCGCTGTGGGAGCAGGAGGCACGTCGCCGCTGTGATGGTGGAAACCCCTCGGGGCTGCTGCAGGAGCAGGAGGCACGTCGCCGCTGTGACGGTGGAAACCCCTCGGGGCCACTGTGGGAGCAGGGGGCACGTCGCTGCCGTGACGGTGGAAACCCCTCGGGGCCGCTGCAGGAGCAGGAGGCACGTCGCCGCTGTGACGGTGGAAACCCCTCGGGGCCGCTGAGGGAGCAGGAGGCACGTCACTACCGTAGCAGTGGAAACCCCTCGGGGCCCTCACAGCAGCAGGAGGCACGTCAACGTCACAGCAGGGGAAACCCCTCTGGGCCCCTGCAGCGGCAGGAGGTACGTCAACGTCGTAGCAGGGGAAACCCCTCTGAGCCCTTGCAGCGGCAGGAGGCACGTCAATGTCGTAGCAGGGGAAACCCCTCTGGGCCCCTGCAGCGGCAGGAGGCACGTCAACGTCGTAGCAGGGGAAAGCCCCTCTGGGCCCTTGAAGCGGCAGGAGGCACGTCAACGTCGCAGCAGGGGAAAACCCCTCGGGGCCCCCGCGGCAGCAGGAGGCACGTCGCTACCATTGCAGCGAAAAACCCCCCTGGGCCGCTGCAGGACCAAAGAGGTACGTCGCTGCCGCGGTGGTGGAAATTAGAAGCTTGCTCCTGCGGGAGCGGCACTGCTGCGGCAGTGGAATTTAGAAGCTTGCTCCTGCGGGAGCGTCACTGCTGCGGCAGTGGAAGTTGGAGAGAGCTTGCTCCTGCGGGAGCGTCACTGCTGCGGCAGTGGAAGATAGAGAGAGCTTGCTCCTGCGGGAGCGTCACTGCTGCGGCAGTGGAAGATAGAGAGAGCTTGCTCCTGCGGGAGCGTCACTGCTGCGGCAGTGGAAGATAGAGAGAGCTTGCTCCTGCAGGAGCGTCACTGCTGCGGCAGTGGAAGATAGAGAGAGCTTGCTCCTGCGGGAGCGTCACTGCTGCGGCAGTGGAAGATAGAGAGAGCTTGCTCCTGCGGGAGCGTCACTGCTGCGGCAGTGGAATTAAGAAGCTTGCTCCTGCGGGAGCATCACTGCTGCGGCAGTGGAAATTAGAAGCTTGCTCCTGCGGGAGCATCACTGCTGCGGCAGTGGAATTTAGAAGCTTGCTCCTGCGGGAGCATCACTGCTGCGGCAGTGGAATTTAGAAGCTTGCTCCTGCGGGAGCATCACTGCTGCGGCAGTGGAAAATAGAAGCTTGCTCCTGCGGGAGCGTCACTGCTGTGGCAGTGGAAGTTGGAGAGAGCTAGCTCCTGCGGGAGCGTCACTGCTGCGGCAGTGGGAGTTCTGTTCAGTGTTTCAGTCTCTTGAAATTATTTTGGTTACAGACGTCTAAATACACTCAAGACATAACAAAATCAATGTGGTTTGTAAAAAGCATGGGTAAAACCTTTCAATTATAAATTGACAGTTGAATTTATATCAGATGCATGTTGCATATTTAATTTCAAAACAAACTTACCTGTCAAAACAAACTTACCTGTTGGAAATCGGAATATCAAAGTTTATGAAAGTTCACAAACTTATTGGCTTTGAATAAACCCTGAGCAGGGGTTCATTCAAATATCATAGACTTATAAAGCTTATCATAGACTTAAAGGATTGAAACAGTGAAGGCAGAGAATTACTTCGAAATAGGAAGTGCATATGGTTTCTTTCCAGTGAGTCCACTTAATAGCCGATTAAGTTGAAACAACAAGGCAGCGTTGGCAATAAGTACTTGATTCTTGTGTGTGCGGCTGAGCGCGCGATCGACTGTAATGAGCGCGATCTGAATCAGCGCCTGCGATCGGACTGTACTGCGCGCGATCTGACTTCTGAGCTGCGCGGAAGCAGCGCGTTACTTTAAAAACAATCGCATTTCAGACGTGGGTTCCCCGGAACAGTAGCATTGAGGTGGCACAAACTGCTGGCTAGCAGAAAGAAAGCGGCATTGCCTGAGAGTCGAGCTTGCTTCTCGACCAGCTTTATTATCCTTCTCAATGGCAGGAGCGATTGAAAGGGGCCGATGTAGAGCTGCTGAATACGGATGTTTTTCTTGGTGGCGAGAACAGGCCTCGCGTCTTACTGTGCGTTTGCTTGTTGTTGCTTAGGACCCGTTTGTTTGGTCTGGCACCCGAGATGTATTGCTGAGGGTGATATAATATAGTTAGCATGGTGTTAGGCGGATGAGGATCGCTACTGGGTCCGGAGGTTTTCGTAGAAAATCCATCTAACGAGTCTAGCTCGATTTCGGGTGTATCGCGACCAGAAGGCGGAGCCGCAATGCCGTAAGCTGTCGAGCTGCCGAAAAACGTCAGAGCTGTAGGTGAGTCAAACATGTCTATATATACGTACTTCCTCTCCTGCTGATAGGATGAGGAGTAATTGCTGATGACGTGTTGATTGTGTTAATCATTTGAACGTGCTCCTCCCGAACTTTGTTAATAAAACATCATCAGTTTCCATAGTCACTAATCATCACAGGTGTTTGTCTTTAGGTTCATCACTGTTAGTATATTTAGTCCTCCTTGTGCACTCTTTAGTTATCAGTTATCGTTAATGTGTCGTGTGTGTATATCCTCAGTGTCGTTTACTTTAATAAAACCTTCAATGGATTCTTCATTGTCTTCGTGCCTTCATCGCACATGGATTGGTGACAGAATAATTGAACAAATAAACAAAACGACGAGGACTATTTCGGCCGAGGAGAGAAAGTGGGCGGAGAGTCAACTTTGGGGCATCGTCAGCCCGTGAGGAGTTTTTGGAACTGGCGGATTTGGTGAGCTAGGGAGACACCAAATTAAACTTGCATTTCTGGGCTGGGCTGAATGATGAAGCTTGTTATTTGCTAGATCCGGACAACTGCTGGCAGCCATTCCAGGACTTCCTCAATCTAGTCCTGTATATAAACTGCTCGCCCTTCTACGTCGGGGAGGCTGACACACCAGTTCCCGCCGCTCGTCCGCCAGCGGATCCAGAGATCCAGAGATCCGCCAGAGCTGCCGTGGCCCGACCCGCCAGACCCTCCTTCGGACATCCGAGACCCCCCAGACCGCTGCGCCCTGCCTACCCGTCAGGAGCTCCTCCCTAGATATTTTTTGAAATTTGAAATAAGAATGGTGTGAATAAGAAAAGAGTGTCTTTAATAAGAATGGTCATACAGGCGGATAGTCAGAACAGGCTGAGAACATACATAAACAATAATCCAGGTGTAATTGAATTGTGAACATAATTCACAGTCTCCCATAGGCTCTTTTAGGTTATATATGGAGTCATATATAGAGTCAGCCTTCTGCTCTCTCTGTACCACAAACACACTGATTGTTAGCTGTTGTTATTTCTCAGATTAAATCTCAAAGTGACATAGCCTGCCTGCTGTTAGTTTAAGGGCTCCGCCTGCCTGGAGCAATTTAATCCATGTAGTAAACTCCAGATATAAACTCAATATACTTTATTTATTAATTCCAAGAAGATTTGACAATTTGAGTATATAGACTTTACATGTTAGCAAATGAAATGATGATCAGGTTGCTAGTACTGCAAATATAAACATTGTGTGCATATTTGTTTCAGGGTCATAAACAATAGACACATTTTACTGTGAAAAGCGCTCAGCTGCTACATCGTGGGTTTTTCATAACACCTCTGAAATCACAATCTAGAGTAAATGGAAGGCAAACAAAATGGAACAGGTGCACGCTGATTATAACACAGCAAGATGTGCATGACAACGTGCCGTAGATGAGAAGTTTATATGTGGTTGACGTTATTTATCTTTATTTAAACTTCAAGCAGATAGATAATACATGTGTACAGCATTACATCATGTGTCCTAAACTTAGATTGCTTAATCTTTAATGATATCACGGGCAGAACATGTTTTATTTCTTATTTCACCTTGAGGGAAAGAATTCAACCAAGAATTCTTGATCTAAGTCAGGCTCAAAGTAATCACTGAGCAGAGATGTAATTTTATTCAAGGTCAGTCAAAATATTAGGTATTTATCATCATGTTTTCGTACTGCAAAATCTATCCAAAGTTTTCTTAGCGAAACAGTTTAATTAGGTCTTCATTTAACTGTGAGTTTTAAACCGTTCTTCTGTACAACATAAAAGATGACATTTTCAGCATTGTCCTTTGTCCATTGTCAATTAATGAGGTTTTTCAAATGGGTGGAAGGTTCGAAAAGGATGCAAAAACAGAATAAAAAGTCATTAAATAAAAAAAATAGATATCAAGTTTTCTGAAGTCATATAAGGAACAGACCGTAATTCACAGAAAAACTTGCCATTCATGTTCTTACGAGGCTGGTTTGTTTCATGAACAAATTCATTCCTGAGTAAAATTGTTTGATCCTGGCAAAAAAAACAGTAATTCAAAATTATTCTTTTATTTCTTTTAATTAGTTATTATTACTCATTGACTCAGTGATCTGGTCATAACAGTTACTTTCCAAAAGTTCCCTAGGGATCGCTTTGGAGAATACTTACAATATGAAGCATGCTTCAGATGAAATCAGATGTGTGATTAATCCAATCATGACAATGAACTTGACTTTGGCCAGGAGCCACCTATAACATCACCACGGGTGCGATTGCAGGTATAAAAGAGGCACCTGAACAGGAAGTCATCCTCTTTCTTATCTTAAGGTCACTGACTGCTGGATTTCGCCTATTAAGTGCATTCACACCCTTCAGTCTGGCGGCGTTGGTATTCCGTTCCCCAAAGTGATCCCCTAGGGGATGCAGCGTCTCATTCCCTGTTCTCAGGGAACTATGGTTACAATAGTAACATGTGACTTTAATAGCAGACCTGAGACTATTTCTCACACATCGCTATCAGATGACTTCAAGCTACTTCAATATATGCATAATTTGGAATACAGTAATACCTCGAAATACGAGCGTCTCTACACATGAGTATTCCAAGATACGAGCAAACCTTCGGGCAGATTTTTTCTTCTAGATACGAGTAAATGTTCGCGATACTAGCATATATACTAACGCGATACGTCACACGTTCACTTCACGTGTTCGCTGACTTCTGTACGCATCACACATGAGTAGGTGATTTTCTTTCTATTTTGAGTATTATTCTTCATAATAGCGATGATAAGGATAAGGTAAGGATGGTAGTGAGAAGAAGAAACGCATGATGACCATGGAAATGAAGCATGAATTTTTGGATAAATATGAGCGCGGTGAAAGAAACACCCTGATAAATTGTCTACTGATCGTGCTTCAGCGCTCTTTTTAAAACTAATTTTTAAAGGGAGACAGAAACAAATCTGCCTCGAATGGTTTTTCGTTAAAAGGTCTTCGCAAAGTGAAAATGAGGGTAGTCAGGCGAAAAAAGGTCAGAAAAGGTAAGAAAACTAATCGAAAAAAGAAAAACAATAATATAAAATAGAAAAGTAAAAAATATATATGTAAGCTAAGTTCAGTTATGTTAATTCAAGTTTATGTAAGTTACATAGTATTCGTGTAAGTTACGATACGGACTCAAGTGTCTGCATACCCACCCCCTTCCCGCTACTGTCTGACTACTGTCTGTAAAAACGTATAATTAAAACCACATTTTATTTGATATCACAGGAATCCTTATACTGTATACACGTACTATAATTGTGTGTATGTGTCTAAACCCGGGGTTTTCAAAGTGTGGGGCGCGCCTCCCCTGGGGGGCGCCAGAGCATGCCAGGGGAGGCGCGGAGAGTTGTAAAAAAAAGATAGTCTAATAATAACTCGCCGAACTTGTATTAAACCTCCTTCATTTTACATTTCCATGTGATGTCATTCTGTCGCGGCTGCAAGCGCGTCGTTCAACCCTCGCTCCCCGTCAACGATCACGCATCGCGTCCACCCCCCGTCAACGATCGCGCCTTTTGGAGGGGGGCGGCATTGGGTTAGTTGTGTCAAAAGGGAGGCCCACTGTCTCAGACTTTGAAAACCTCTGGTCTAAACTAATTTAAAACATGTTTTTTTTGGGGACGGATTATGCTCGTATTTCAAGGTATTACTGCATATGGCACTTATAAGCTTTGAATTCTTACACCATGTTTACACCAGTTGCAAGTGGCATGATGCAACAAAAGCAGAAAAATATATATAATCATTATAATCAGTGATGCTGTTTACACTGGATGCAGTGTGGCATGTTGTGACATGACAAATCTCGACATTAGTCTGATTAGTCTGTTCAAGCGCTCTCGCTACTTCTTTCACAAAGAACAAATACATTTTCACGAGTTCACACTTACAAATGACTCAAGAGCAGTAAATGGTAAGCGTATTTGGCGTGTTGTCCGAGTAGAGGGCTCCGAGCTCGGTATTTGGCCCGAACCTGGAGCACTCCCCCCGTATCCTGACTTTGATAGGAATGATTAAGTGTGAGGAGTCGGGGTGGTGGAGGGATGCCGTGAACTGTCAAGAGGTGTAGGTGAGTCGAACATGTCTATAAATACATGTTTCCTCTCATGCTGATAGGATGAGCTGTAATTGCTGATGATGAGATGATTGCATTAATCCTTTGAACGTGCTCCTCTCGAACTTTGTTAATAAAACATCATATCTAGATAAATTATGCCTTTGGATAACGATTTTGCCCGAATCTCAACAGGGAGTGCTCACTGAGGTGTCAGAGAGATTATGTAAAACAAAATAAATACTTTTTAAAAATTGACATTCTCAAATTTATGAATATTCCCTGCTTATCATTCAGAACCTCAGGAGGTTTTTAAAACAGGTTACTGTTTAATTAATGTAACCACATGTTAATGCCATTCAAGGTGTTTCTAACAACCATCCAAAAAGATTCTTAATGTGCAATTCATGATCTTGCTACTGTGGCAAACTTATATTCTGAACAATCAGGTGCAGGCCATATCATGAAATTCAACTGAATTCAAGCAAAGAAATGTCACATAACCCATTTACATTATCAATAACCTGAGATGAAGGTAAATTATAAATGTGCAAGGAGGTTAGTTTTATTTTGTTTAGTTCACAGGATGCAGATTTCACTGTGTACACTTACAAAAGTTGGGGACACTTGACTTGACTTGACTTGACTTCCACATTCAATGACAACGAAGCAGCACAGGACAGCAAAGACAAAGAGAATAAATAGTGAACACACAAGGCAGGTAGATGAGGGAGAACAGGTGGGGAAAATCAAATATAGATACAGGATATAGTTACAGGAAAGCACGCGGGCGATGTAAACATGAACCGCATGCTACACAACAACTCACACGGACAAGAGAGCGCACCGCCCGAGCGAACTCAAACCATGTGCACTCGAACCATGTGCACTTACATAACATGATAAAGAAGGTTAAAAGGTTAAAAGCACAACTTAAGAAACAATTTGCTTTTCACTACTCCCATAGTGATTTGCAGCACTACTCCCATAGTAATTGAATTGAACACTGATGGAGAAACAGATTTTGTTTGAAAATGAATCATAAAAATGGTTACATAAAAAGCATGTATTTCTTTCTTATTTTTAGCTTAAAAGAATTAGAATAATGGCACACTTCAATAAACGTATTATTCATGAGGTTAGGCTGAAATGGTTTCTTGGTTTATTACATCTTGTGCGGCTGTTCAAAATGAAGTTAAAAACAGATATGCATACCCTAATAAAATAATTTTCAGAGACAACCCAGCAGAAACTATCTTACCAAATGACTTTCAAAAAAATGCATGTACAGTTTGAAGGAAATACTTTTCGAAATCAAATCAATGAGATTTTCATCAATATAAGATTCACAACATCGGATGAAGTGGATCAAACCTGCAAATGGTTCTGCCCATGCTCAATGTAATGCATCAAAGCCATAATGTTGTATGATGTGGAGCAGTTTGTTTCTTTCCCTATGGGCCTGCTGGTAACGTGCTCAGTGTAGGTGGCTGGAACACAAGCTGCACTTTACATAAAAGTGAGGGGGAGGTGACTAGGAGTGCAGCTCATTTAACTGTGTAGGTGACTCCATCAGTGAATTCACTGTCACAAGGACAGCAGTAAATTATTAAGATGCAGAAATGTATCTTCTAACACAAGAGAATGATCTAACATACTGTAATTAATACCGCGTTTTCCCGCGTTTACCCGTTATACCAGATTTTACAAACACCACAGGGGGGGTGCGTGCTACATAAAGATGCGGGCTATATAGCACAAACCTTTTACACATAATAATATTTCAATATATTTGCTACATACGTTTTTTTATGTATTTTCTTTCTGTTTTTCTTTCTTGTGAGGGTTGTTGTCTCTGGCGCTTGTACTATCACTCTGACAGCTGCACTGATTGGCTGTCTGACCTGTCAATCATGCAAGAAGACATGATTGGCTGTGCTGCCATGAGGGCGGGCTCTTCTCATCTCATCCGATGATCAACACCTGAAATTCGTTTTGGTTAATTGACGTCATGTGAGTCATTCAAAATTCGAAATGTGAACTTACCGTATTTATTCGAGTATAACGCGCAAAATTTTCTACCCAAAAAATAAATCAAAGTTAGGGATGCGCGTTATGCACGAGGGCTGGGCTGGGCTGGGCTGGGCTGGGGTTTGCTTTGACGGCCGGTCCTTTGAGGGCGACGGCGAATTTTGAGTTCGCGCTGCGCATTTTACAGGCTGTTTAAGTAGCAAAATATGCATAAAATAAAAGGCAGACTCGTGAGTGCAATTCAGCAACTGTATTCAAACATAAACCGCGGCAACAACCGCAACATAGCCCAAAGCAATCGATTGCCGATTGCATGATACATTACATCCCGTAACACAGGCTGCAGCCTCTCACTGTACGCGAGGGCGAAGAAAAAAAACGTCCCCTCGCCGCTTCATTTCCTCACCCACACGTTACGGAGAAGACAGGCATTTTGTGTTTTTTTTGTGAAGACAGGCATCAGCTTCAACTGGGACACTGATGAAAAATTAACTCCAGAAGAATGGGAGCAACTCTTTAGTATCTCTGATTAGGAATCTGACGTCGAAGGATTTTAAATAAATATTTGTACCTTTAATTCTCTTTCGGTATTGTGTTCATTAGTTTATGTTGTCAATAAATATATGTTATATAAGTTATATATGTTATATAAGTATATGTTATACAATAAATAAAAAATTTTTTATCATGGCTGCACGTGTTCAACAACGTTTTTTGTCAATTACAATGCTTGGTGTGAAACAAAATTTTATACCGATTTTTAATCGAAAATTAGGGGTGCGCGTTATACAAATGTGCGCGATATACTCGAATAAATACGGTACTCAAAAAAGTTCCGAAATCTATGGTTATATAAAGGTTATACGAACGATTTTTTACACAAAACCCCAAACCCCGCGGGCTACATGAGGGTGCGGATTATCTGCGTCTGAGGGTTATATGCAGAGAAATATGGTAATTAAACTAGTAATACAGTACATTTTTAATATGCCGGTCATTATTCTCAAAAAATCTTACAGAAAGCCAAGAGAGATTGTTTAGACAGGATACTGTGAATTTTAGTGACTTTGCAAGTTTATGAAACTTTATTCTGAATGTTTAATGTTGCTATGTTGACATAAACATGAAAATAAAAGTGTACAGCAGAGTTTAATCCAACTCTTATGACATTCTTCTGACGAGTGTCTCTGTGAATAGATTTACTTCAAACTTTGTGACTGCAGTGCTACCTAAACCAAAAGCCTTCAAACTAAATTAGTTCAGTTCACCAAAAGTGAAATTCTGTCATCGTTCATTCAACACAAACCATGACTTTTTTCTTTGTTCTTCTGTGGAACGTACAAAAATACATTTTGACACTTTGTTAGCACAATGGGCTACGATTGCCCACTGCTGTTCAAACAAAAATCATGATTTTTTATTTTTTTTTTACATCTTTAATGCAAGCACAAATGGTTTGTCTAAAAATGGCATTTTTACATCATTTTATATTTTTTGTTCCTCCTTGTAAAGTGTCTAGAACATTTTCTTAATCATGTCTCACCATAGGATAGCTGTGAAAACAATTTCCTGGACGTCATCTGAAAGCAATGCTTTCATCAACATTCAATCATTTTTGATAATTTAATCCTAAACTGAAATAAACCTCTGCAGCAGAGACACAGCTAAAACTCTTCTTGAGTTTATCTGCCCCTAAAACGCCAAAAACCAACAAACATCACCACAGGACTTCCCGAAACAAGTGTCTTTCGTTGTTTAATTTTAAAAGAAAAATCACAATACGTATAGTCCATTAAATTATTAGATGACACAAGACTGTTTTCAGTTTAGAGAAAGATAAACAAACCGAAAGAGTAAAATGTGGCTAGGGGAAAATGTCTGAGAACACAAAATGCCAGTACTGCAATAATGTTTTTTCCAAAAACGAAAATGGACTCCATTCATTTGTGAAATATGCCTGTAATAGGCTATTGTAGATTGAAGACACTGAACTTACTAAAGGCAGGATAATTCTGGAGTCATTTCAAAAGACTTATGATGAAATAAACAGATGAACAAATAGGTAAGTGTTTCCATTTCACAGGGTCTTTTTAACCCAAGTTTGGAGTGAATGTACCACAATCAGTAAGATTCAAAGGAAAAGACCTCTCTCTATCAAGCAACAATTTCCACTGGCGGGAATTAACATGTTCCATTCATTTTTATGAAAAAGAAAAAACTTATGATATTAATTATGATTAATGTATTTAAATATGTGTTGAATAAATTACCATAAGATGGGCATATTATGACACCCTAATTATTTTTTTTTTACCCAAGGGTATTTATTTAATCAGTTCTAATACTTTAAACATACTAGATGCCAAAACTATAACTCATTTAATATGATACTCAGAAACCGTAAAAAATAACAGAATGGTATCCAAGACAAATACACAATATTTGCGAAGGTACACAACTGTGGTAAATATGATATTTTCCTCCATCAATGCCCACAATATTTGAACTCAGAACTCTTGAAAGAAAAAAAGACTTGATATTCTCTAATTTCTCCCATGCAGTCTAGACTGTGGAACCTGCCAAAGAGAGCTGAGAGGTCAACCAACTTACCTCTTCATCTAATGGAACTGTCAGGACCTGCCTGTTCCCATCAGACTCTTTCAGAAGACACTCTTGATTGAAGGCAACTCTAACAGTGCAAAACATTTCACTGCACTGCTAGATTTCTCATTCTAAACCTGAAGAAAATGGTAAAAATGCAAAATGCCTGCTGCAGACTGTGCAATTGGTACGACATGGATCTATTAAACTTTTGAACATGTATATAGACTGTATGATGATGACACTGAATCATAGGCTATGACACAGGTTAGTATAAAGGAATACTATCATCATCTGCATGCACTTGTGGTAAACAAATGGAGCAAGATGAATCGCACCTTGCCAATTGTGGTTTTTATGTGCACTGTATAAAGCGGAGGACACGAAAGAGGAGAATATGGAAGCTGGTCATGCTAGGGAAAAGAGATCAAATTGGCATGCTAATTTTGCTAATGGAGTTTGAAGTAAAAACAACCATGCCTAAAAGTTTGGACAATGAAACAAATGTTAATTTTTTGCAAGTCTGCTGCTTCTGTGTTTTTTGATTATGGATTTTTTGATACTGTAGTCTACTGAAGTATAGCATTTACAAGCATTTTATAAATGTCAAAGGCTTTTATTAGTAATTATATTAAGTTTATAAAAAGAGTCAATATTTGCAGTGTTTTTCCAAAACCATGCTGTCAGTCAACTTCTGGGCCACATCCTGACTTATGGCAGCCCATTCTTGCATTATCAATTCTTTGAGATTGTCCAAATTTGTGGGGTTTCGTTTGTCCACCCGCCTCTTGAGGATTGACCACAAGTTCTCTTGGATGGTTGGGAGAAGTTGGTATCTGAGGATGTTTTTATACTAGATAGATGGATCTTTATTCTTTATTCATGGCTGTGTTAGACAAAATTGAGTGAGTCCACTCCCTTAGAGTCCACTCCCTTAGCTGAGTAGCAACCCCACACATGAAAGTTACTGTTGGCACCACACATAACTGATGGTAGCCTTCACCTTTTCTTCTCTTGAAAGTTTTTTTCCGGCTGCCCCAAACATTTGAAAAGGGGATTCATCAAAGAAAATGACTTACCCCAGTCCTCAGCAGTGCAATCCTTGTACCTTGTTTCAGAATTTTAGTCTGTCCCTGATGTTTTTTCTGGAGAGAAGTGGCTTCTTTGCTGTCCTTCTTGACACCAGGCCAAGATGCACTCACACCTGTCTGCTTCCATTCTTGAGCAAGCTCTGCACTGGTGGTTATGCAGCTAAATCAACTTTAGAAGACGGTACTGACACTTGCTGGACTTTCTTGGGCACCCTGAAGCCTTCTTCAAAATAAATGAACCTCTCTCCTTCAAGTTCTTGATGATCCAGTAAATTATTAATTTACCGGTATGTGCAGTCTTACTAACAGTTATATGCTCACTTGATATGAATATGAATCCCTTTTTGTACAAAGCAATGATGACGGCATGTGTTTCCTTGCAGGTAACCATGATTAACAGAGGAAGAACAATGATTTCAAGCACCACGCTGCTTTTAAAGTTTCCAGTCTGTTATTCTAACTCAAGAAAGAGGATCTCTAGACTTGTTCTCGTCAACGCTCTCATCTGTGTTAATGAGAGAATCACTGACATGAGGTCAGCTAGACCTTTTGTGGCAGGGCAGAAATGCATTGGAAAGGTATTTTTGGGGATTGAGTTAATTTCCATGGTAAAGAGGGACTTTGCAATTAATTGCAATTTATCTGATCACTCTTCATAACATTCTGGAGTATATGCAAATTTCCATGATAAAACTGAGGCAGAAGTTTTATTGGCTAGTCAGTGAACATAGGTCATAGCAGCAAACACACTGTGAAATGATCATGCTAAATTTATGACATTCCGACATCTTTGGTCGCAAGACCTGTCTTTAAATCTCTCTTACTGCTTGACGTTTGGGAGCCAAGACCACATAGTTGGTCATCTTTTGTCTGAGACAGCCCAAAATCGTACAATATGTACCCGGCATAAAGCGGCATACATTTCGCCTCTCTGTCATTTTAATGTTATTATAATTTCATTATAATTTAAATATTAGTGCAGCAATGACTCATCCAAGAGGTCACAAAAGACCCCACAACAGCATCCAAAGAACTGTAGGCCTCACATGGCTCAGTTAAGGTCAGTGTTGACGACTCTATCTTAAGAAAGAGACTGGGCAAAAATGGCCTGCTTGGCAAATCATTGCTGATCACAAATTACATTACGACTTTTTTGCTTGAAAACATCTTGATGATCCCCAAGACATTTGGGAAAATATTCTATGGACTGATGAGACAAAAGTTGGAAACATTTTTGGAAGGTGTGTGTCTCATTACAGCTGATGTAAAAGTTAAATTTGCATTTTAGAAAAATAACATCATATCAAGAGTAAAATGTGGTGGTGGTAGTGTGATGGTCTGGGGCTGTTTAGCTGCTTCTGGACCCAGAAGACTTGCTGTGATGAATGGAACCATGAATTCTGCCGTCGACCAAAAATCCTGTAGGAGAATATCTGGACATCTGTGTGTGGCCTCAAGCTGAAGCAAACTTGGGTTCTGCAGCAAGACATTGATCCAAAACACACCAGCAAGTTCACTTCTGATTGTCCAAATAAACACTTTGGAGTGGCCAAATCAAAGACCTGACTTGAATCCTATTGAGATACTATGGCATGACCAGTTCATGCTCGAAAACCCTCCAATGTGGCTGAATTACAACAATTCTGCAAAGATGAGCAGGCCAAAAATTTTCGCAAATGCTTGATTGCAGTTGTTGCTGCTAAGGGTGGCCCAGCTAGTTATTGGGTTTAGGGGAGGGGGGGAGCACCTTTTCACACAGGACCATGTAGGTTTGATTTTCCCTTAATAATAACAACCTTCATTTAAACCTGCAACTTGCATTTTGTGTTTACTTGTGTTATATTTGATTAATATTTAGAATTGTTTGATGATCTTAAACAGGCTTAAACTAGGTTTTCCTGTAGCTCAAACAGTTGAGCGTGGCACTTGCAATGCTTAAGTCATGGGTTTGAGTCCCAGGGAAAGCAAGAACTGATTAGAATGTCAATGTGTTTCTTGAATGTAATGTAAATTGCTTTGGATTAAAGTGTCTGCCAAATGCATAAATGTAAATGAGTGACAAAAATATAAGGAAGGGGTAAACTCTTTTTCACACCACTGTAACTGACTTTTAGAATTTTTTTAACTCCCCAAACATTGTATTATAGACCAGGGCAGGCACAGTGCTAGGACACACGACTCCGGAGAAGCAGAAGCAGAAGGCCATCTGGTGACCTAAGACACACACACACACACACACACACATACGGGTTTTTGTGGTTTACAAGGACACTGAGCCCCAAACCAGTCTGTTGGTGGTTTACGGGGACACCCCTTTCCGCTTGCTCTACAGAGATGAGACAACTATCAAAAATTTTCTTTTGAGCCCCACATCACAGATCTCACTTCAGAATTGCTATACACACAACACAACCTATAATATGACAACCTGACAATTTACCTACTAACGAGGACTCTAATAATTAGACGCACAAGCTCCGCCCATGACACAAAACTATATTATAAGGACTAACTGGAATTATGAGGACAGTTGCTGTACAATACACACAAGTGTCACAAACGTGTATTAGAGGGACACAAATGAATTAAGAGGACACGGTATACACATACACAACTGAATACATTGTGTATTATAAGGACACACCTGATTATGAGGACAGTTGCTATACAATACACACAAGTGTCACTAACGTGTATTAGAGGGACACAGTAAACACATACACAACTGAATACATTGTGTATTATAAGGACACACCTGATTATGAGGACAGTTGCTGTACAATACACACAAGTGTCACAAACATGTATTAGAGGGACACAAATTAATTAAGAGGACACGGTAAACACATACACAACTGAATACATTGTGTATTATAAGGACACACCTGATTATGAGGACAGTTGCTATACAATACACACAAGTGTCACTAACGTGTATTAGAGGGACACAGTAAACACATACACAACTGAATACATTGTGTATTATAAGGACACACCTGATTATGAGGACAGTTGCTGTACAATACACACAAGTGTCACAAACATGTATTAGAGGGACACAAATGAATTAAGAGGACACGGTAAACACATACACAACTGAATACATTGTGTATTATAAGGACACACCTGATTATGAGGACAGTTGCTATACAATACACACAAGTGTCACTAACGTGTATTAGAGGGACACAGTAAACACATACACAACTGAATACATTGTGTATTATAAGGACACACCTGATTATGAGGACAGTTGCTGTACAATACACACAAGTGTCACAAACATGTATTAGAGGGACACAAATGAATTAAGAGGACACGGTAAACACATACACAACTGAATACATTGTGTATTATAAGGACACACCTGATTTATGAGGACAGTTGCTATACAATACACACAAGTGTCACTAACGTGTATTAGAGGGACACAGTAAACACATACACAACTGAATACATTGTGTATTATAAGGACACACCTGATTTATGAGGACATATGATTAGAGTCACCTGTGGGATCATACTCACACAGACACAACCATTTAAAAAGATGATATTGTTAAAAATTGTGTATGATTATGTAAATATGCAACTGTATTTTATAGGACCTACTATTTGTGTTCTGATATGCACATATGAGCATTTAACAGACATGAGAACATATAACAGAGAACAAAGTGCAAAGTGCAAAGTTTATTAATGTAGTTATTAATATTACAATTACATAAATCAAGTTACACATACATTTTTCTCAAACATTTTAAAAACATTTCATAAACAAATTGTAATAAAAATAGCTGAAAACAAACAAAAGGGATAGTTCACCCAAAAATGAAAATTGTCAAATTTCCTCACCATTATGTTGTTCCAAACCTGTATAATTCTCTTGCATCTGTTCAACACAAAAGATGATATTCTGAATAATATAAGTATCCAAACATTTGACAGTAGCCATTGACTTACAGTGTGTGTGTATATATATATATATATATATATATATATATATATATATATATATATATATATATATATATATATGGGTGATTCTCATGAAAACATGTCAAACATGAAAATTTAAAAAATGCTTGCATTAACAAAAAATTATTTCAGACATTTGAACCAAAGTCTAAATTATTTGTGCACATTATTTTAAAAACATTCACTTACAGTTTAAGACATTTTTTAACATAATTTCCAAAACAAGTCCTAAAAATTCTCATTACTGCAACAGTCTGAAAACGTCAATGTTGTTAGAAAAGCTAATACATTTTAAAATTTTTAAAATTGGATTATTAAGAATCATGCACAGTAATTTGAAATTCTGAAATGTTTATTTTTAAATTAACAGGATTTTTATTTTGAATGCTTTTTCGCATCACCACAACACCTTCCACAATTTACAACCTATTTTTTTAGAATATTTAAATGAAACCTGACCATTTTTTTAATTATGTGACAAATCTGAAGGAACACAATGTGTAGAGTCTGTACAAGTGTTGAAAAGTAAACTACAATTTTTCTTTTAATTAAATTAACATTTATAGAACTGTTTTGGTAATGATATATAGGTTTTGGAAATGAGGTTGATTATCTTGGTAATGATAATAAGTATCTAAGGTTTTGTTAAAATCATAAAATTTAATGTAGAACATAGCCATGGATTCTAGTTTAAATACGTTTAATTTTGTAGTGCAAAAATACATAAAATATTACATATTTAAACATAAGCAGAAGTAATAAAAACAATAGAATAAAGATAAAATAAATAAAGAGTCCTTCATGTTTTTCAGGTAGATCTAACTGTAGTTTCAGGAAACGTGTTTATCATAGCAGGTTTATGCCAAAAGCAGGAGCAAACTAGACAGAAGATATAATAAACCTAAGGTTGTTTATTGTGATTAAGATGTAGTCATGGGTTGTGTAAGATGTCCTCATAATTACTCCTGGTGTCATATTGTGGGGGATGGGCAGAAGTTCAGTGTTAATCTTATACAGCAGTCAGATGGAGTCATGGGTTGTGTAAAATGTCCTCATAATTACTCCTGGTGTCATATTGTGGGGGATGGGCAGAAGTTCAGTGTTAATCTAATACAGTACAGTCAGATGGAGTCATGGGTTGTGTAAAATGTCCTCATAATTACTCCTGGTGTCATATTGTGGGGGATGGGCAGAAGTTCAGTGTTAATCTTATACAGCAGTCAGATGGAGTCATGGGTTGTGTAAAATGTCCTCATAATTACTCCTGGTGTCATATTGTGGGGGATGGGCAGAAGTTCAGTGTTAATCTAATACAGCAGTCAGATGGAGTCATGGGTTGTGTAAGATGTCCTCATAATTACTCCTGGTGTCATATTGTGGGGGATGGGCAGAAGTTCAGTGTTAATCTTATACAGCAGTCAGATGGAGTCATGGGTTGTGTAAAATGTCCTCATAATTACTCCTGGTGTCATATTGTGGGGGATGGGCAGGCGTTCAGTGTTAATCTAATACAGCAGTCAGATGGAGTCATGGGTTGTGTAAAATGTCCTCATAATTACTCCTGGTGTCATATTGTGGGGGATGGGCAGAAGTTCAGTGATACTTAAATACAATAGTCAACACCCGTTATGCAAAAGTATTTATTTATAATATCTATCCCCTTAAGATTTCAACCAAGACTGGCCCTCAGCTGAGACTTGATGATAATGATCAACAGGTCATTAATTTACCTGTTACGTTTTGTCAAGATGATGCAGAATCTCCATGAGCTGCATATATTGTATTTTACAGAAAAGTAAAATTACTGTTCAATAAGTAAGCTTCTTTCTCTCTCTCTGACACTTTTTGAGAGCATTAAACAGGTCATTTATTTAGCTTTGGAAAAATTTGGCACGAGCGTTTATTTCTAATATGTTCTGTAATGGGCTCTCATGTTTCTCATACAGCAGTACATATGATCTATTGCCGATCTGTGCTATCTACACTGAATTTGCCTATCAATTTCTTTCTCCTTTTTTTCCTTTTATTCTCACATTCTTCTGCACTTTTTATTATTTTTCTTATATCTGTAAAAGATTTCTTAATTCTTTAAATGCTATTAAAGAAAAATCTAGTACTGTATTAGATTAGCACTGAATGTCAGCCACACAACTAAAAGTCTGTAGTATTGTAGTATTTTAAGTCTGATTGGATTTAAAAATTTGTCAATTAAACAACATATTAGAAATAAATGCTCAGGCCTATGCCAAAATTTTCCAAAGGTAAATACATTACCTGTTTAATGCTCTCATGAAGCGTCAACTGTTGATCAGTATTTGAGATCTTGCGGGAGAGAGAAAGGAGTTTACTTATTGAACATTCATTTTTTTAAACATACGCAAAACACAACTTTACATTTCTGTATATACATAAAAAAAGATTCTGCATCATCTTGGAAAAATGTAACGGTAAATAAATGAGCTGTTGAGTATTCTCATCAAGTCTCAGCTGAGGATCTCTTTCTGCACAGCTGACCAAACCATTGCACTGTTTTGTGTCAAATTGGATTCAAAATGAAGTACTTTAATTTCTCCGCAAAGATCACATACTCAACATTAAAATGTGTGATTAGATAAGTACAGTGAGGAAAATAAGTATTTGAACACCCTGATATTTTGCAAGTTCTCCCACAAATCATGAAGGGTTTTGAAATTGTCATTGTAGGTGCATGTCCACTGTGAGAGACATAATCTATAAAAAAATCCATAAAACTCATTAACCCTAAACTGTTAGTTTGCCTTTAAATTGTCCACCTCCACTCCATGTATTATCCTATATTAGATGCACCTGTTTGAGGTCGTTAGCTGCATAAAGACACCTGTCCATCCCATACAATCAGTAAGAATCCAACTACTAACATGGCCAAGACCAAAGAGCTTTCCAAAGACACTTGAGAAAAAATTGTACACCTCCACATGGCTGGAAAGGGCTACGGGGAAATTGCCAAGCAGCTTGGTGAAAAAAGGTCCACTGTTGGAGCAATCATTAGAAAATGGAAGAAGCTAAACATGACTGTCAATCACCCTCGAACTGGGGCTCCATGCAAGATTTCACCTCGTGGGGTCTCAATGATCCTAAGAAAGGTGAAAAATCAACCCAGAGGAGCAGGAGCTGGTCAATGACCTGAAAAGAGCTGGGACCACCGTTTCCAAGGTTACTGTTGGTAATGCACCAAGACGTCATGGTTTGAACTCATGCATGGCACGGAAGGTTCCTCTGCTTAAACCAGCACATGTCCAGGCCCGTCTTAAGTTTGCCAATGACCATTTGGA
Organism: Rhodeus uyekii; assembly: GCA_037043235.1. NCBI lineage: Eukaryota > Metazoa > Chordata > Actinopteri > Cypriniformes > Acheilognathidae > Rhodeus > Rhodeus uyekii. The sequence goes on from JAWRVZ010000226.1 coordinate 335,438, forward strand.
TGATCCAGAATAGTTATGGGAGAAAGTCATGTGGTCAGATGAGACCAAAATATAACTTTTTGGTCATAATTCCACTAAACGTGTTTGGAGGAAGAAGAATGATGAGTACCATCCCAAGAACACATCCCTACTGTGAAGCACAGGGGTGGTTGCATCATGCTTTGGGGGTGTTTTTCTGCACATGGGACAGGGCGACTGCATTGTATTAAGGAGAGGATGACCATGGCCATGTATTGGGGAACAACCTCCTTCCCTCAGTTAGAGCATTGAAGATGGGTCAAGTCTGAGTCTTCCAACATGACAATGACCCGAAGCACACAGCCAGGATAACCCAGGAGTGGCTCTGTAAGAAGCATATCACGGTTCTGCCGTGGCCTAGCCAGTCTCCAGACCTAAACCCAATAGAGAATCTTTGGATGGAGCTCAAACTCTGTGTTTCTCAGCGACAGGCCAGAAACCTTACTGATCTAGAGTAGATATGTGTGCAGGAGTGGGCCAAAATCCCTCCTGCAGTGTGTGCAGACCTGGTGAAAAACTACAGGAAACTTTTGACCTCTGTAATTGCAAACAAAGGCTACTGTACCAAATATTAACATAGATTTTCTCAGATTTTCAAATACTTATTTGCAGCTGTATCATGCAAATAAATAGTTTAAAAAAAATAATACATTGTGATTTCTGGATTTTTCTTTTTAGATTATGTCTCTCACAGTGGACATGCACCTACGATGACAATTTCAGAACCCTTCATGATTTCTAAGAGGGAGAACTTGCAAAATAGCAGGGTGTTCAAATACTTATTTTCCTCACTGTATAAGTGGGTTACAGTATACAATGCAATTTATATGAGTTACAATAGGAATTGTCCAACTGTGAACAGATTAGCCAGGGAAAACATTAAAAAAAATACTTAAACACAGCTGTATGTTACTCACCTTTAAATGAATTTATGTATTTTACTTCAAATCCATCTTCATCTTTTGGATTTAGTTTGGTCCTCTGGGATCTTGTTGCTGTCATCATCCCCTGCAAATCCCAGCGTAGATTAATGTTTTAAATGACTTTTACAGATCACTGGCCTAATCAAATGCTTTAGACATTTATTTGTTATAGACATAGAGGGTTAAAATATTTGGAACATTACTGATTATTTTAATTTACATGCTAGGAAGTGAAACTGTAAAACAATATAGAGATTTTTTTCTCTTTTTCTCAAGCACACTGTGACTGTTTTATACGGACTTACATACACTTACATCAACATCACCAACTAAAAACAGCATTAAAAGTAATTATCTTAATTAAACAATGACGTAATCAGCCATTACCCAAAATAAGTGCACTACCAGCTATTATCTTTATTTGTATGACTTGTAGTGAGTAGCATCATACAGATATTACATTATTTACATTATAAATGAACAAATTAATTAATAATAAATTAATTCCTCACGCGTTGTTATGAGGAAATGTAATATACATGTAGTCTAGTGCTATTTAATTTCACAATCGTCAAATTAGCTGTAGAATAATTCGAACTACAAACTATATAAACAGAAAACTTGACTTAATTACACATAAAACGGTTTATTTATCATTATTCTTACCTGATCGCTCTTCATGTCGGTGAATTCTGCGCATGCGCAGTCAGTCTCAGCAACAGAGCACGTGCATCTCAGGTCGGAGGACAGGGTCATCAAAATATGGGTGATATTATCATTATTCCTTTTTGTTTTATTTAATTACTTAAGCCTTTTTAATGTTTTTGTTGTTATTTTGCAAGCAATGTCATTTTTTCCCCTTTACACCGGTTTGACAAAAACCGTAATTATGAGGACATCAGGCGATCAGCCAATCAAAAGCTGTGATTCAGACACATGTGTGCATATGCATGAGACGGTGCATTACCGGGACCCGGCTACAGGGGCACTGTCTCATACACAAATTTTACACAAAATCAGGTTTTTGTGTACTATAAGGACTTGAACAGAAATTTTGTTTTCCAGCTCTCCCAATGCTCAGAAACACGTTTACATTGTCTGAATTATGAGGACACCGGCCCTGTCCTCATAATTCAAAATGTCCTCATAGTGTTGCGTGTATTCATATGAAATGTCCTTATAAACCACAAAAACCAACACACACACACACACGTACCCATATACCCATACCATGAATACACAAAAACATTTGTCATCTCAACTTGGATATGATATATTCTTATGTATGTATGCATGCCATCCATATTTTACTTGTTTTATTTATGTTTTGGTAATTAGTTTAGACGTTCAAATACGTATAATCTTGTGTAAAGAGAGCCTCCTTTGCCTACATCTTTCTGCCCCATCATGTTTTGTATCTTTATTCTTGTCGTCACATTCTTGAAAAGATGAAAGGCATTATATAATTTCTATCATTCTGTTGAACCAAAGTCTGTCCAATTCCGACGGCATCAGAAAATATGCTAATTAGTTGGGAACAGAAACATAGGGAAATTTCCCGCTATAAGCGATATTATCTTCAGAGCAAACCTGTTTTAACTTCCCAGGAATCCAACAAAGGACTCCTCAAGGAACTTTCAAGCATCCAAACAAAGAACTCTCGCAAACGAACTCACGCATCGGCGATTCAGAAACAAGAGAAACCCAATGCAAGTATTGGTTACTTGTCGGGATGCAAACACAGGCGGGATTCAGTTGCAAGTAAAAGTAGGTTTATTGAGCACACAAGGAGATATGGAAAACGTCTCCGGTTACTATCGTAACCTCCGTTCCCTGAGAGAGGCGGGAACGAGACGGTGCATGGAAAAGATGCATTTGGGAACCTCCCCTTCACGTAAATTTCTGAAACCTTATAGGATAACGCCAGTTGACAACTGGCCAATTGTCGCGCGATGCGCTCTGGCTGTCAGACAGTATAAATAGCATAAGCGCGGCACTTGCGTCAGAATCATGACTGAACACGGCACAGCTGGTCAAGCGACGAACACGGCGGACGTTGCACCGTCTCGTTCCCGCCTCTCTCAGGGAACGGAGGTTACGATAGTAACCGGAGACGTTCCCTTTCGAGGGCGGGAACGAGACGGTGCATGGAAAAGATGCATTTGGGAACGGTGTTCAATCCCGCCGTGATTGAGACTTAGACCAGTCTGATACAGGGAAACATACACCAAACACAGCTCGTCCAATGGCAACGTCGCCACGTGTGCTCACTACTGATAGGTGCAGCTAAGCCAATGAAATCTTAGCTAAAGCTTGTCAAAATTTGCATATCAGCAGCATGAAAAATAGCGGGCTGCGTTATTACAGGGCAGACGTGACTATTCAGAAAGCATTAAAGCACAACTAGTGTGAGCGCATAGCGTCAACGGCAAAGCGGTGACCGTGAGCACATAAGCACAAACTACTGTACAGAAATCCCCAGCGTCAACAGCACAGCGGTAACAACTGTATTTTGAGAAAAGTAGCAATATCCCAGGAATAATTGATTCAATTACTCACCGAAAGCACTTGAGACGCCAAAGATGGAACATCCAGTTTATAAAACCTGGCGAAGGTGTTCTGAGAAGACCAGCCAGCAGCAAAACAGATATCCTGTATTGACGTACCTCTAGACCAGGCCCACGATGAGGCAATAGCTCTCGTCGAGTGAGCTCTGATGTTGAGAGGGCATTCCTGTCCCTGATTCGCATAAGCCAAAGCAATAGCGTCCACTATCCAGTGAGAAAGCCTCTGTTTAGAGACAGCATTTCCTCTAGTAGCGCCACCATAGCACACAAAGAGCTGGTCCGACTGTCGGAATGTGGCGGATCGGTCCAAGTAAATACGCAAAGCCCTGACGGGGCAGATAGCCCTCTGAGCGCCGATGTCCTGTGAGGTTGACGGCTCTGAAGACAAGGCGAGCAGAGAAACTACTTGCGCTTTAAATGGAGTAGAGAGCGATTTTGGCACGAAGCCAGGTCTCGGCCGGAGAGTAACACTGCAGTCTCCGGGCCCGAAACGAATACAATCGTCACTCACTGAGAACGCATGCAAGTCCCCAATGCGCTTAGCCGATGCCAGTGCGAGAAGCAGCGCCGTCTTCTGTGAAAGCTCCTTAATCGCGACCGATTCCAAGGGCTCGAACGGCGGCAGAGAGAGAGCTCTCAGAACCAACGCCAAATCCCACGGCGGAACCGATGGGGGGCGTGGGGGGTGTAATCTCCTCGCACCTCTGAGAAATCTGACCATTAGTGGATGCCTCCCGATCGATTGCCCGTCGTCCGGTGAACGAAACGAGGCGACAGCGGCCACATAGACCTTTAGAGTAGACGGAACACTCCCGTCATCCAGCCGGAGCTGTAAAAACTGTAACACATCTGACACGGGACAGCTCACCGGGTCGATATTGTGCTCGTTGCACCATTTCACGAACACTCCCCATTTCAGGGAATAAAGGCGTCTCGTGGAAGGTGCACGAGACTCCGCGAGAGTCTCCAGCACACTAGAAGGTAGTGCGAGCTCTTCTAAGGCCCCTGAAGCGGCCACGCGTGCAGGCTCCACAGCTCGGGGCTGGGATGCCATATCTCGCCGCTCGCTTGAGACAGTAGATTCTTGCTGACGGGAATCCGCCACGGGGGGGCTGCCAGCAACTCTCGTAGGTCCGGGAACCAAGGCTGATTCGGCCAGTTCGGGGCGACTAGGATCACCGATGCTCTTTCCTCCCTTATTTTGCATAGGACTAAAGGCAGAATTTTTACCGGAGGAAACGCGTACAACCTGGCTCTCGGCCAACGCGATGTCAGAGCGTCCCCCGCTAGAGGGGCGTGCGACAGGGAGAAAAACAGCGGGCAGTGCGCGTTCTCGCTCGTCGCAAACAGATCCACTTCTGCCCTCCAGAAGCGATCCCAGATCATTTGCACCACCTTTCAGTGAAGCCTCCACTCTCCGTGAGGAATCCCGTTCCTCGAAAGCATGTCCGCTCCGCGGTTTAGTACACCCGGGATGTGCGAAGCTCTGATGGAGAGGAGATGTTGATCTGCCCACAGCAGGAGGCTCGTTGCCAGCTCGAACAGGGCCCTGGAGCGCACGCCGCCTTGGCGATTTATGTATGAAACCACGGACATGTTGTCGGTGCGAATCAACACATGCTGCTGTTCTATTTGCGGCAGGAAAGCCCTTAGGGCCAAACATACCGCTTTCAGCTCCAGGCGGTTGATATGCCACTCGCTCTGTGACTCCGACCATAGACCGGAAGTCGGAACGCCCTCGCATGTTGCACCCCAACCTGAGCTCGACGCGTCTGTCGTCACTACGGTGCGTGTCGTCACCAGCCCAAGGGGAACCCCCTGGCTGAACATGTCCTGATTGGACCATGGTTCCAGAGCGCTGATGCAGCTGCGGGAGATCGTGATGCGCATGCGCCCCGCTGTCCACGCTCTCCACGGGTCTTCAGCCACAACTGCAGTGGACGCATTCGCAGCAGACCAAGGTGGCACACTGAAGATGCTGACGCCATAAGACCGAGTAGCCTCTGAAAATCCCTCAGGGGAACAGACCGGTCCTGTCTGAAGCCACGCAGAGCCGAAGAGATGGTCTCTATGCGTTCCGGGGGGAGGCGGGCTCGCATCGCCACTGAGTCGAAGCACACACCTAGATATGTCATATACTGACTCGGGGTGAGCATGCTCTTCTGCATGTTCACTCGCAGGCCCAGTGACTCCAGATGATGAAGCAGCATGTCTGTATGTCTGATTAGCACCTCCCTTGTATGAGCTAGAATCAGCCAATCGTCCAGATAGTTTAGAATGCGCACTCCGCTCGCTCTGAGGGGGGAAAGTGCTGCATCCACACATTTTGAGAACGTGCGCGGTGTTAAAAGTGCAACAGAGTGGGTTTCGAACCCGGGTCTCTCGCGTGAAAGGTATACGCAGTGTCCGCTATACCACAGCACACCCAATGCCAGCCCGAACGGGAGCACGGCATACTGGTATGCTGAGCCCTCGAACGCGAATCTCAGGAAACGCCTGTGGCGTGGCGCAATCTGAATATGAAAATACGCATCTTTCAGATCTACGGACGCTAGCCAGTCCCCGGGACATACCTGTGCCAGTATCTGCCTCAGCGTTGCCATCTTGAACGCGCGTTTGTGGAGCGCGCGGTTGATGGGTCTCAGATCCAGAATCGGACGGAGCCCCCCATCTTTCTTGGGCACCACGAAATAGCGGCTGTAGAATCCGCTCTCTAGCTCGCTCGGAGGGACGCGCTCTATCGCTCCTTTCGCGAGCAGACTGTGAACTTCCTGTCTCAGAACAGGTGCGCTTTGAGGGAGCGCCAGAGACGGGACCACACCAGTGAAACGGGGCGGTCTGCGTCTGAACTGAAGAGAATAACCGTGCTGAATTATTCCCAGCAACCAACCTGAGATGCCTGGAATGGCCCTCCAAGCTTCCAGGAAATGATGAAGCGGAGGGTAGGCTGCACGCTGCTCGACGAGTGTCGGGAGCGGCGGGGAAATGTCGGCTACTATTGAGGGAGCAAGTGCATACTGTGGCTCCGCGCCGCTCTGGGGCAGGGCAAGCGACACAACACTGACAGAATGAGGAAGAAACAACTCTTTTTGTGAACAAGCATTTGTTTTTATTATTGCATCCACACAAACCGGGTTTAACACACACACATTGCAATCGTCGCCCATACGAACAGAGGGGACATAACGCACAACATGGTGTTTTGGGGGCGGCCCACCCGCGAGCTCTCTCTTCCTCTTGACGGGACCGTCAGGAAGATGGCTTGCCTGCGGGAGGCTGTGCGCCGTCACGACGGGGGCCCCCCCTGGGCGCGTGACGCCTCTTCCCGGGTCCCGCCCATTGCTTGCGTCGGACATCCGGTTCCGGGCGAGAAGCCGCCGGAACTGCAGCCGCCGATTGCTGTGTCACCGGTCTGTGGGGGAGGCGCGGCGCCGACGCCGACCGCGCCCTTGAGGGCTGCTGGTACGCGCGCCTCGGCATCACGTGGCTCATCGCTTTCGCGCGCTTTTGCGCCTCGGAAAATTTTTCCATAACCGACTCGACTGCGCCATCAAAAAGGCCGGCGGCTGCAATTGGTGCGTTGAGGAGCATTTTCCGGTCTGAGTCCCTCGGGTCCGCCAGAGTTAGCCACAGGTGCCTCAGGAGCACCACTAAAAAAACCCATAGAGCGGCCGATGGCTTGCGCGGACCGCTTGGTTGCCATGAGAGCGACGTTGTCGCTCTCAGGTCCCTCACATCCTCCGCGTCCATGCTGCCGGCGTCCAGCAATTGCACGGAAAAAAGGGGGGATCCCCTCCTAGCTCCAGCTTGCTGGCGGCTGGACTGGAGGAACCAGGAGTCCAGCTTACTTCTCGCGGGCTCCTGTGGAGCACTCCAGTCCAGGTCCAGCTCTCTAACTGCCCTCTCGAGGACCCTGACTAGCTCCTGCCGGAGGTCTAGAGGGCCCTCTGTGTCGAGGCACTCCGACGCCGCCCAGTCCCTGTCTGATGCAGCGAGGGATACCGAGTCCACGTCTCTGTCATCCTCGACCGGGAGGAAGTCCGCGAAGAGAACTGGTGATTGGGGGGACGGCAGAGGACGGCATGCTGCGTCGTCACCGTCACCCCGCGAGTGTGTGGGGGGGACCGCCAGCGGCTCGACGGCGGCAGCGGACCCCTTCCCCGCGATACTGCGCGCTATGTCCCTCCTGGATCTCAGCGCGCGCCCCGGCAGATCCCCGCAGTGCGCGCAGGAGGACTCCAGCAGGGCATCCTCGGCGTGGGCCAGACCCAGACAGACGACGCAGCACGCGTGAGTATCCGGCGGGTCAATGGGACCCGCGCAACTTACCTTACATTTAGTTCCTGTTGATTCCATAACTGTTCATAAGTCCGTGTGAAGGAAATAATCTGACGCAAGTGCCGCGCTTATGCTATTTATACTGTCTGACAGCCAGAGCGCATCGCGCGACAATTGGCCAGTTGTCAACTGGCGTTATCCTATAAGGTTTCAGAAATTTACGTGAAGGGGAGGTTCCCAAATGCATCTTTTCCATGCACCGTCTCGTTCCCGCCCTCGAAAGGGAACTGGAAAGTCCGTGATATGGCTGGTGAGCAGGGAACTAAATAGACAGGGGAGATGGGAATCAGGTGCGTGCAATGATTGCTGAGTGTGTGATCAGTGACCACGCCTCCCACACTCACCTCGCATACACACACAGGCAGTAATCAGGAGACAATGAACTCATAAACCAGAGTGGTCCAGAGTGATCCAGTATGTCTCTAGCAGGTACCCAACTTCTCTCCTCCGGGCCGTACCCCTCCCAGTCCACCAAGTACTGGAATCCGCGTCCCCTCCTTCTTGAATCCAGAATACGGTTAACCGAATAAGTTGATTCCCCATCTACGAGACGCGGCGGTGGGGGAACCGGGGTGGGCGGATTAAAATGGGAACAAATAACGGGCTTTATTTTGGATGCATGAAAGGCGGCGTGAATCCTCCCATACGCGGGAGGCAGTTTGAGGCGGACTGTCACCGGGCTAATGATCTTGGTGACAGGGAACAGGCAAAACGCCGCTGTCTCCTTAGCGGAAGGTAACTTGGGTAAGGGTATGAAATGCACAGCCTTCGAGAATCGGTCCACTACGGTTAAAATGACCGTATTCCCCTGGGAGGGTGGGAGGGCGGTGACGAAATCTAGCGCAATGTGGGACCAGGGTCTCGAAGGCACAGACAGCAGCTGAAGCAACCCATCTGGTGAACGATTGGAAGTCTTACCCTGGGCACAGTCTGAACAAGCCAAAACAAAATCTCGGATGTCGCGGGCCATGTTGGGCCACCAGAATCATTGTTTGACCAAAAAGTTGGTACGACTAATTCCTGGGTGACAGGCTATCTTGGAACAGTGACCCCATCGGATGACCTCTGATCTGACTCCCTCCGGCACAAATAATCGACCCGGTGGACCCCCGGGCGGAGGCGTTACCCCTTCTAAGGCCGTTTTGACCTTCGCTTCGACCTCCCATACAAGTGTGGAATCAATGAGTCTCTCAGGAAGAATGCACTCGGGAGTAGACGGGCGCTCGGATCGTTCAAAAAAAGCATCGGGTTTGATGCTCTTGGAACCCGGACGGTACGATGGTAAAAAGTCAAAACATCCGAAAAAAAGGGCCCACCGAGCCTGCCTGGAGTTACGTCTTTTGGCTGTTCTAATGTACTCTAAGTTCTTTGATCGGTCCAAACTAGAAAAGGCATCCCTGACCCTTCTAACCAATGACGCCACTCTTCCAATGCTAGTTTGACTGCCAACAACTCTCGGTTACCAATATCATAATTGCGTTCTGCTGGGGACAAACGATGGGAAAAAAACGTTCAAGGGTGCATCTTATCGTCCGAGGAAGAGCGCTGGGAGAGAACTGCACCTCTGACGCGTCGACCTCTACCACGAACTGACGTGTGGAATCAGGGGCAATCAGGATGGGAGCCGAAACGAAGCGGCCCTTGAGTTTGGAGTTCGGCGTTGCACCACCGGAATGTAGTTCTGGGGGAGGTCAAGGCTGTCAGAGGAGCGGCTAGTTGGCTGAAATTACGGATGAAAAGTCGATAGAAGTTGGCGAACCCCAGGAACCTCAACAGGGCCTTGCGAGAGTCCGGGGTTGGCCACTCTTCCACAGCCTTAACCTTGTCGGGATCCATGCGCACTCCCTCTGATGAGATGATATACCCTAGAAAAGGAACAGACTGTGCATGGAAAACGCATTTCTCCGCCTTGACAAAAATGCCCATTCTGTAGTTACCATTGGAGCACTCGTCGGACGTGTTGCACATGTTCCTGGAGAGACGAGGAAAATATCAGTATGTCATCCAGGTAAACATGCGTGAACTGGTCTATCATGTCTCTCAACACGTCATTGACGAGTGCTTGGAAGACAGCTGGGGAGTTGGATAGCCCGAATGGCATGACCAAGTACTCAAAGTGGCCCCTAGGGGTATTAAATGCTGTCTTCCATTCATCCCCCTCTCTTATGCGGACCAAATGATAAGCATTCCGTAAATCCAATTTTCAATAGTCAATACAAGGTCGCAGAGAACCATCCTTCTTCCCCTCAAAAAAGAATCCCGCCCCCGCCGGAGAAGAAGAGGGGCGGATGAACTGGTAGCCAAAGAATCAGAAATATATTTCTCCATGGCCTCCCTTTCAGGAGTGGAAAGCGAGTATAACTTGCCCTTAGGCGGAGACATACCTGGCAAAATATCTATCGCACAGTCTTAGGGACGATGCGGAGGAAGAGAAGCAGCCCGAGACTTACTGAACACTTCCTTCAGGTCGAGGTACTCCGGGGGCACGTTAGATAAATTCATCGGCTCCTCCTGCAACACAGAACTAGACACAGACAAACATGCAGACACAAGACAAGAGGCATGGCACTGATCACTCCAACTCATAATGGTGTTGTGTCCCCAGTCAACCCTGGGATTGTGCTTAGTTAACCAGGGATGACCTAACCGGAACCGAGGGAGAGTCCGTGATGAAGAAGTCTATGGTTTCAATGTGATTTCCTGCGGTGGTGAGGCTGAGGGGAATGGTCTTATGAGAAATGTCAGGAAGGCTCTGACTGCCCAGAGCGTTGACTGGGATGGAGTGAGAGAGAGGTATGGTAATAATTTTGAGTAGTCGTGCAAGTAAGTGATCCATAAAGTTGCCCTCAGCCCCGGAATCCAGTAAAGCACGGCACCGATGTGAAGAGTGAACCCATTGAAGTCTTACCGGGAGGAGAGTAGACAAAGAGAACTTGTTAACCGTGACCGCACCCGTCAGTAGCCCCCTCCTTACTGGCGGGCACTGGCCCTTTACCGGGCAGTGAAGCATGAAGTGCCCTTCTCTGACATTACTGATCTCTAAATGCGTTTAAAGCTTTTGTGCCCTTATTAAGGTGATTTGGCTTTCAAAGGGTTAACTGTCCCAACAGTAGTCATTCGGTTACTCTCTCTCACACACACTTTCATTCTCTCTCTCTTTTTGCAGCTAGGGTTAGGCAGGTCTTGTTCCATATAGCTTTTTCACAGAAACATTAGGCAGTTCAACCTATTCTTGTCTGCATCAATCCGATTATTATGTTATGTTTTAATAATTATAATGAATAAACTTATTTTGTGCATCAGGTTGATCTCAAGGAAAAATCTGTCAGTTTAATTCCATGTGAAAATGACCGTTTTGAAATTGTAATTTGTCAGCCATTTATATGCTTGACTATGCGTGTCATTGCTTCTGAGGGCTGAGTGTGTGCATTTTAAAACTGACTTGTCAGTAAAGCCACAGGGGCCACTGAAGGAAGTCAATTTAGTGTTCATTCATTTAGTTGTACAGAGCTTGACTTAAATCAAGTCTTCAATTCATGACAGACCATTAATTCAGCCAAGTTCATACTTGCGATGGAACAAAGATTCTGTCACTTGCAGTAAAAAATGTGGTGTTTCACACAAATTGGGCTTATTTTGTTTTAGTTTCTTACACTCTGTTTGTTTTATTTTTTATTTTGTTTTTTAAATCACAGAAACTGTGGTTTAAAAATGTAGACATGCTAACATGGTTGAAAAAAATAGCTAACTTGACATAAAATTAATAGAAAATCACAGCATATATAATACACAATATACATTCACAACATTTTATTTGAATGTTCAGCATCTATTCTCAATGAACAACTGAGATTTAAAAAAAAACATTGTAAGAGCCCCTAATTTGTACCCCATTGTTTGAATGAATTTCTCTGGCAGTGTCAAGTCGTTTAGCTTCAGACAAACTCACAAAACGTGCAGAGTGGAAATCTGTTTAATCACAATATTAAAAGAGAAACTATTTTAAGAGCCGAAAAGCATTTAATGGACCACACACAGTCTACAGCCTGCTGCTCTTGCCATGTAATGAGTCAAAAACAGCCCCAGTCCCAGTCTCGTAATCATTCATCAAAGCAGGGCGATTTTGTGTCAAAGGTGCATGATATTTTTCAGCTTCATATTCTGTCAGCTGTGGCAGAACCTCGGGAGATGTGCGGGTCTGATCACTGTTCCGGGCTTTCCTGCAGCACAACGTGACTCTTGTAATGATGGCATCCATTGGTTTGAGTGAGTGCATCCAGAGAGGCAGGTGGTCCCAGGTTTGAAGCCACCAAGGCAGGAGGTGAGGCTTTTGTAACTGCAATCTATTCACAACAACAATGCAGAGGAGGAGAGCAACACATGGTACACATATACCCACCAGAACCTGCCACCCAGCCATGGAGAGGGCAAAGACGACGGATGGCAGGAGGAGGAAGCACAGAATCAGGTACAGCACAGCAAACCACCGATACTTTGCTGTCCGGTCACCCAAAAACCGTGCCATGCGAATGGGGAGACGGCTAAGAGGAATTGGGTACCAAAGCAATATGCCCAGAATATTGAAGATGAAATGGCATAGAGCAACCTGAGAGAGACAAAAGTAAGAGCATCATGAGGGAGGGAACATGGTTTTATTTGCTTTACAAAGAGAAAATTAGAATAATATCTCTGTGCTCAATGAATGAGCAACACTAATTATTTTCAACCCCTTAGTTCTATCAAGGCCAAAATCGCCTACAGTACCTCTATTACATATATATCTGTATTTTTATGGATGAATAAAATCTTCCATTTATTAACTTAGCAATACATTTTGTCTGGCTTCCATAGTAGTTTCAAACTAGTAGGTTTGGAACAACTTGAGGGCAAGTAAATGATGATCTTGATTTTGTCCATCAGGAATTGATTGAACAGTTGGATTGCTGTTGTTTGGTAATTACTGTAATCTCATGTGAGCAACAGGATCTATATTTAAACATTACGTATTATCAGAAGTGTGAATACTCTAAGATTAATCCACAATTCCAAGAGTGCTCTAACTCGCTGATGACTGAGGCGAGAATGTTCAGCTCTCAAATGGCATCACCTGAAAGGCTGCGGGAAGCTTTTCTCCTGGGCTAGCTAATGCGGCTAAGATGGCAGTAGTGGTTGTTCCGATGTTGGAGCCTAGAGTCAGAGGGTAGGCCCGCTCGATACTTATCACACCAATACCTGAAAGCACAATGAACATGAGAGGCTACCAAAGTAAATGACTTCTGTTACTAATGAGCCCTTCACTTAAAAGTGACTGACATGTACTTTATGAAAACGGCTCTGTTCTAAATAGCACACACAGCCCTCAGAGTCTACACTACGCTGTACCACCAGTGTGTGTGTGTGGGGGGGGAGGGGGCATTAAGTGAGAAATGTCCTGATTTCCTACTGAAAAAAATCATTAAAAGAATGACATTATTATCTTTTAATATAAGTTCATTTACCGTATGTATAGGCTATTCATTATTATTCAAAAATTTGGGCCACACAGCACTTTCTACATGGATGCTGAGGCTTTTTAGAACGAGTAGAATCTGCAATCCGTGACCTACACTGCATCCGAAATCACATACAGTAATACCTCGAGATACGAGCATAATCCGGGGCAGAGCTCGTAAGTTGAATTGCTCGTTTCTAGAATCATGTTTTTCCATAAGAAATAATAGAAAACAAATGAATTCGTTCCAGATCTGTAACAATGGAAAAAATACATGTTTTTTATTGGTATAGACACACACACACACACACACACACACACACAATTATAGTACATGTATACAGTATTTTTACAGACAGTAGCGGCTGGTGCGGAGGAGGGAGGGGGGGTCGTACCTTACACGAACACTACGTAACTTATGTAAACTTAAATTAACATAGCTAAACTTAGCCTATGTATATTTTGTTTTTTACTTTTGTATTTTCTATTATTGTTTAGCTTTTTTCGATTTGTTTTCTTCCCTTTTTTCGCCTGACTACCCTCACTTTCACTTGGCGCAGACCTTTTAACGAAATACCTATGGAGGGAGATTTGTTTCTGTCTCCCTTTAAAAATTAGTAAGGCACGTTTCGTCAAAAACCACCGAAACACGACCAGTAGACGATTTATCAGGGTGTTTCTTACCAATGAAATCAGAAACCTTCTCCCACATAGCCATCACTTTTTTAATTTCACTTGTAGAAATGTTTTCCTTCGCTTCCCCCTCCTCCTCCTCGCCACTGCTGAGCTCTTGCAACACCTGCGTATGTTCCATCATTCCTCCTGATGCTCCTGCTGCTATATCACTCACGCGAGCACCGCGCTCATATTTATCCACAATTTCATGCTTCATTTCCATGGTCATCATGCGTTTCTTCTTCTCACTACCATCCTTACCACTCACTTTCTTAGAAATCATCGCTATTATGAAGAACAAGGCACAAAATAGAGAGAAAATCGGATACTCGCGGGCGATGCGTACAGAGGTCAGCGAACGCGTGAAGTGAACACGCGTCGGCATCAGCGTCAGTACGTGTGCTCGTATCTCGAATATTAACTCGTATCTAGAAACAAAAATCTGCCCGAAGGTTTGCTCGTAACTTGGAATACTCGTATGTAGAGACGCTCGTATCTCAAGGTATTGCTATATTTCCCTACTATATGGTAGGCTTCATAATGTGTGTGACAAAAGCAGTATGTTCAAATTTACAGAACTCATAAAAAGAGTAGGAAAAAAGTATCCAGATGACCTACTGCTTCCGGCGAGATTCTGAAGTGTGCATATGATGGACACTTACCAATCCCATCAGGTCACGGGAGGGGATTTGTGAATAGTGGTGACGTGATGGAACTAGTGTGATAAGGGTAACATGTCGAATGTAGTACATCCAGATTACATTCATATTACACACATTCATACTATATAGAAAATACTTTTTTAGCAGTCATGAAGTAATTACTTATTCAAAAGTACACCTACTCAAGAGAGTATGCGATTTCAGATGCAGCCCTAGTTTGTTTGCTGGCTTCTATGGCTGCAATACACTGTGCTTTCAGCCAAACATCAACCAGGGTGTCAAAATACTAGTGGGTAAATTGGCAGCAAGCTGAATCACACAGATCAAAACAAAAACATACATTCCAACACAAAAAGCCTTTCAAATTAGAATAACTGGCTGTAACACAAAAAACTAGAGAAACAAATAGGTGAGCATGTTTCCTAAATCTCGGCAGGCATATTATGGGATTATTGTGCTTTAGTACAGTCAAAAAATTAAATACAGCACTTTTAAATTGATCAGAAGTGACAGTGAAGACATTTATAAAGCTACAAAAGATTTCTACTTCATTCAGACCTATTCTTTTGAAAGTTCTATTCATCCGATAATCCTGAAAAGAAATTATGATTTCCACAAAACAAAACAAAAATTTCTCAACATTAATGGCTGATAAATGTTTCTTGAGCAGAAAATCAGCATATTACTATGATTTCTGAAGAATCATGTGACACGGAAGAGTAAAGATACTGATTTTACTGGGAAAGGGGGGGGGGGGGGGGGTTAAATGCGTGTTAGTTATATTTGAAATAATATTTCACAATATATATCTAAGCATGTAAGTATGTTTCTAAGAAATTGGCACATGTATTTTAAACTAGATTTTTTTAAAGATTTTTCCTTTAATCAATCATGGACACTCTTTTTTGTTATTGACCCCTAAACGTCTTCACATGTTTGAAAAGACTAGCTGTGTGTTTGCCTTTGAAAAATATAGTCTGTAAAGCTCTATAAAGTCTATAAAGCTCCTTGGGATTAATGGCCTCCCATGCAGTGTAATTAGGATGCTGTGGATCCATAATCTGTCATGCCTCACTAGAAGGTCTAATCACTGTGTAGCTAATTACAATAAATCCAGGAGCAAAGTTAGACTTTCACTCATCTATCCATCAGAAGGCCAGGTGGATTAGAGAGGGTTGAGCGCATCAAGTGAACCTCTCTCTTCTCTCTGCACTGTTTCTCCCTTCCTCTATTTCATTCCTCTCTCCCTCACTATTATTTGTTGAAACTCTCCAACTTATGTCTGTCATTTCGCTAGGAAATCGAGTGCATGAGTTACTGCACCGAGTAAAGCCTTCACATTATTCATTGGCCTGAACAGACCATTTATTCCCAGAGCACAAAGCTCATAGTGAATACGAATGAGTGGAAGTCAACAGTCAACCCTGTGAGGGCTAAAGATTAACTCCTCTGAGGCTCAGTGGTGTCTAAATGCAAATATAAGTGCATTACTCAGAGGTGATCTTGGGTGTAATGAATTTCTCTGGTCATCCGGATGCACTGCTAAATTATACGGGAGAAATTCAAACACTTTGCTGAAATTTTTGCCGGGGAGGAAGGACTCACCTATCAAAGGAGTGATGGCAGAAGTGAACACCGAACTGCTCTGGACAACAAAGGTCATGCCAGCACCAACTATAATGGCCAGGTAGCCAGTCAACCAGCCAAATGGAAAAGGAAGGTCTGCAAGAAATGGTTTTGTTAACATCTCCTGAAAATGCTTAAAAGTATCCTTGAGGCTACATTCAGGGTTCCTCAGACTGAAAGACTGGATGATGCAATTGAAAGGGACAGCACTCTTAGAAACCGACAAAGTGAAGAGAGTTCGAGAGTTATATATTTTGATGATCCTGGAACAACATTCCTGTCTGAACATTTAATCCAAACATATCCCTACCCCTGAACCTAATCCAACCCAAACGCTATCCCTGAAATCCGAGGGAAATTATATGTGAATGACACTGATGAATCAGCTAATCCTGGTTGTAAGCTTAAAATTGATATAAACTTGTCTCTAAAATCTGATTGGTTGATTGGACCGTTGTTCCAGGATCAACAAAGATGTTAATCCAGGAACATTGCCCTTGATGAAATCAGGTTTTGTGTCAGGGGTGGTTCTGGCATTAACATCATCATGAGGGATATTTTTCAATAGCGCACTGTGCATTTACACTTAAGCCATAACATATTTACAGATGAATTATGCAGCATTAAAGTATTAAGGGAAATAAACAGAAATATTTAGTAAATAAATTGGCATATTACATTTACCCCAAGGTAACCTCATCTGAGATTTGCAGAAATCCATCATATGATTTTTTTACAATTCATAAAAACAAGAAATAGGTCACATTAATGTCAATTACAAAATCAAATACAGTGGAGTTCACTTATCTCGACTCACGGTTAACTCCCTATTTGTCTTAGCATTTTCTTTTCGGTAATGCCGCCGAACACTAATATCTCCAGCACAAAAGAGGGACAAATTCGCCACTTCACATGGTTATCTCGTGACTCATGAGCGTAACTAGTTCACTGCGCATGTGCTGAGTTTGCGCTGCACATCACTCTGTCAGTGACGCTTCTCTCACAACAGCACTCTCTGAAGTGAAGGCACATATCGTTCTTACGCGCTGAGCAGAGCGCGCGACAGAACAAAAGCAGGTGTGTGTGTTTATCTAACCCTCATACTCATTGGTTGGTAACCGCGCGTTAACCGCTCGTTAACCGCTCATTAACCACTGCGGATTGAAGAACCCAGTTGTTAAAAGACAGGACGAAGCCACATTTTTTGAGAAGGTACATTAGACAGGCAGAACGCAAGAAAGTATGTAATCTAGTACAACATGATGACCTCACGAATATGTTATGACTTTTTACGCTGTGAGCGAAATTGTGTTTGCAATTTTGGAGAATAAAATTAAAGGTTTGTATCGAGAATCAAAGGTGTTTTTTATTGTATACTGGTAAATCTCTGCTGTTAGTTGGTGCACAAATGCCTTTTGTTGTTAGCAAACATATACAGTGCATGTACATTTTTATAGCATGCCGATCGCTTCATCAAATAAATCGCCATATTGGGTGTTGGTTTTCTCAATAAACGGTTATCTCGACACTTTTTTGCAAAACCCGAGGCCGCCATAACCGTATTCAACTATATTCTGTAAATGTATGCAATTTGAACATTTCGAAACAGATTCATAATAGACTGTTTACCATCTGAAAGATAAACCATTTATATTATATTAAACACACAAACAAACAAACACACACACACACACTCTCTCTTTCTCTCTCTCCCTCTCGCATTATATACATTAATAAATAAGTAAAATTATAACCATAAATTACTTAAAATTAATAAGTAAATTATTTATAATATTAATATGTGAGGACAGTGCATGTGAAGTATTATGAACATTTTATTGAGATGAAAAAAAATCACTGATAAACAAAATGCATAAAGGGGTTCAAAAATAGACATGGTTTAACGTGTAACACAGCAGCATTAATATATTTTATGACCATTTTTAAAAAATCAAAATCGTTCCCAATAAATCTTACAAATGTAGATGTTCTGATCGGACCATCAACATTCATAAGAGCATAACAATGTGCTGAGATCCAAATAGCGACATCTGTGGCCAAATTAGAAAATGAATATATTTTAAAACATTTCACATGTCTCCTCACAATCACATTAACTGAATAGATAGTTAATAGTAAATGGGTAGTTCCCACCTGTGTTGATGATTTTCTGGATAGCTTTGGCCACTTGTCCCTGGAGGAGGGAGTTGAGAAGCTTAACCAGCAGCAGGAGGCAGGTGCAAAGCACCAGCAGTGAGCAAGACAGCAGAATCAAGCCCACAGCCAGATCTGACAATCCCGTCTCCACAAATAAATGAGTGCCTGCTCCAACACACACATGCATTTACATTTCCACTCTCCTGTGGAAATGTGCCCGTCAGTCACACACTGACAGCCATGTGTTCATTTTAACAGTGATTAGCCCATCAGCTGCTAATTAATAGAAAGAGGATTTCCGAATCCGACAAGAAAAAAACATTATATATGTATCACGAAAAAAGTAGCTTCCAGAAATGAATTCCCTGATAATTATGGATGCTATTTTTTCTCATTATGATGGCTCAAGAGATGACTTAAAGTCAGCATATTAGGGAAGATGAACGTTTAAAAACATCTTGCTTCCTAATACAACATGTACGACGTTCGTCACTGTTGTTGATGTTTTATCTTTTATAAGCCTTTTGACTCGGTGGCTGTTTCTATCACGGGATGTATTAATAAAGAATAAATGGCAGTTATTAGCTCAGATGGACCTCTGGATAATTGCAGAATACCCGAATAGAAGGAAAATTTGTTTTTCTTCACAGACAAAAAGGTGCATCGTTTGAATAAGGCACTTCTCTGTATTAAAGTATTGAACTCTATCTTAAAGTTTGAAGGCAGATAGAATAGATAACAATATTGTTTTAAGAGGTATGCATGAAATGACTGAAGGCCGATTGATCAAAGAAGGCTTTTTGCTGTGTTTTGTCCATTTCACATTTGAAATAGTTTGATAGTTTTGACTCACATTTTTCAGCATTCCTGTGAAGTGATGTGGTTGGTTCTGAAACATTCTCTTGGATCTGTGGAAAAAAATTTAGAGTACATTAAGAGAACATCAAAGATCTTCATCTCTAAGCAAATGTCACTTACTGTGATCCATGTCTGGCACCAAACTTTTATCAGGCTCTTATTGCGTGGCACCTCTTGCCCTGTTGCTATACCTATGATTACAGCCTTATCCAGCTGAAAGGGAAAAAATAACATTTTCTTTTAACTCTAAACTCTTAGCTTAATGACAGACAGAAGAGTAACGGATGGCAGATTGTGTGATATTTAATTAGGCTGCACAAGTTTTAACGAGCTTCACAGCATTTAAACAGAAAACTAATGACCAGTTTGCTTTTTATTTATAATGGCACTCAGTTGGCCACATGTTTTAAGAAATAAATCACCCAAAATGAAAAATATTTCATCATTTAATTATACTCATGTCATTCCAATCTTTCTTTCTTCCACTGAAAACAAAAGAAGATGTTTAGAAGAACGGTCACATTGATATTTTCCATACGATGAAAATAAAGCTCTGAAATGGTCAAACTATAGCATAATACATGTATTAAATATTCTAAAGGTGCAGTCACAAAAAGGTCCATTGTCTATTGCCAATACTGTAGAAATTCTGCGAACATTCAAACAGTAACAAGGTTTGTGTCAAAGGAAGATGGAGGTGAGAACATTCAACATAACTTTAATCAATTAATAAACCAAAACACCAGGATAAATGTCCCAGGCCTGGTCCTCTCTCATCCTTCCCTGTCGTCACTCCTCCTTTTATCCTTCTGGAGCTCCTACATGGGACTCGCAGATGGCTCTCATTAGCGCTCGCACCACAGGCCTCAATCAGTTCCCACAGCTCTCGGCCCTGCACTGTTTGCTACACGTTCCTCACATAAATCTGGCTTCAGAAGACTGAAGCGCCATTCACACCAAAGGATGATAACTAAGAATAAAGAGTTTAATAATCCTTTTAACATCTATGACAATATTGTCACACACACACACTTGGGAAACATGTGCGATGCGGAGAAAATGACGAGGAGAACAGGTTCTAGACTGAAACTAGTTTT
Source organism: Rhodeus uyekii (assembly GCA_037043235.1). NCBI lineage: Eukaryota > Metazoa > Chordata > Actinopteri > Cypriniformes > Acheilognathidae > Rhodeus > Rhodeus uyekii. Next base: position 355,850 of record JAWRVZ010000226.1, read on the forward strand.
ATTCAAAAAAATCGAAACACCAAAACACTTTAAATAAAAAACTAAAACAGCACTCTTAGTGCAAACACTGAGATTACCAGGAACTCGGGAGGAACACAGCATCCACACACACACACACACACACACACACACACGGAGACACTTTCACGGAACATAGCAACTTCACATGACAGAATCACAATGACAACAACCAACAAAGACAAGGGAAACACAAGAGGGTTTTATACACAAGGGAATGACGAACACCTGGGAAGACTAACAATGTAAGTGATGACAAGACAGGTGCAGGGAGGGCACGACAGGATACACAGAAGGGACCCGGAAGTGAAACATAACATGACTGAGGCAGGAAGTGACAAATGACCTTACCGACAGGAAGAGCACAGGTGACACAACAGACAAGACTAAGGGTGACAAATATTACCTATAGAAGGTCCAGACTAAAACTACAGCTAAAGTCACAAAGGAACAATCACTTTCAGAAATGTATATTTTCAGCTGATGAATGATAAAAATAAACTGACAGTCAATCGGAATTCACACAACTATAAAGAGCTGCTCTAGTGATTAATAAACAAAACATGTCTTGCAGAAGAACATCGTACCCGGAGCTACTTCTCTCTGTTTATGTCAAGGACGAGTCAGTACTGGGCTACTCTCCAGCGGTGAACAACATAAACACTTATTATAGGTGTACCACAGGGATCCAGGAAAACACGGTTTGGGAAATGGATTTATGATGTACTCGCTAATTATATACTTTTTTTTTAATTCTGAGCACAAAAGCGTTACATTCTGCAACTTTATGCATTCAAAGCAGCAGACACAAACTATAAAGCAGAACAGAATGTTGTAATGTATTGGTGTGGACGCTAATGTATTTATTGTTACGGTTGCCTTTATAATTTATGATGTTTTATTAACAAAGTTCGGGAGGAGCACGTTCAAATGATTAACACAACCAACACGTCATCAGCAATTACACCTCATCCTATCAGCAGGAGAGGAAGCATGTATATATAGACCTGTTTGACTCACCTACAGCTCTTTGACATTTTTCGGCATCCCTCCACCACCCCAACTCCTCACACTTAATTGTTCCTATCAAAGTCAGGATACGGGGGGAGTGCTCCAGGTTCGGGCTAAATACCGAGCTCGGAGCTCTCTCCTCGGACAGCACGCCAAATACGCTTACCATTTATTGCTCCTGAATCATTTGTAAGTGTGAACTTGTGAATTGCTTTTGGCGTGAACTGGTCTTCAAGGTGCAGTCACATTTACTGTTGTTCAGTGACATTTTGCAGCCTGACATCCAATCATTTTGGTACGAATCCACACAATGGTGAATTTTACACAATGGCGAAAGATTTAAGCACACAGATTCCTCTTGGTTTCAGACCAAAATGTAGAACAATATTCTCTGATATATGTACTGTACAGCTTGAGAACTGCTTTTTCTATGGAGCATGAGTCATATGAACCACTTTTATGATAGCTTTATAGCGCTCTTTGTCATTTTTCAATATTGACAGCCTTTCAACTATGGACCAACACTTTTCTTTTGTTTTTCACAGAAGAAAGAAAGGCATTCTTGTTGGTTCTGGATCAAAGGTTTCTATATATTGTATTGCAGAATAATTTTGCACCTGTATGATACTCTTAGTGAGGGGTTCTGTGATGACTTTCAGGAGTTCTGGACCATCCTCTCCGGTCACGATGTTGAAACTTTCAACAACCGCCTCCGACGCAAGCCTCATCACGCCAGTGACGGCTTCCAGCGGCAGCAACACCAACACTGACAGCCAGTTAAAGCAATCGTGTACTGTGGCACCCGCAAAGGCTCTGAAACAGTCCCACACAGAAAGTGTCATTGAAGAGCTCCAAACTTTTTATTGATGGTCGAATGCTGACAGTGTGAGGTAGGCTACTGTATGCTTTCTCTACCGTTTGAACTCCTCTCTCTCCCCCGCCTGCATCAGAGCCACAATGGTGTTGGTGACAGATGTGCCAATGTTTGATCCCATGATGATGGGAATGGCAGATCCAACATCCAACACTGCATGAAACAGAAACCTAAGTCATATTTCATTGAGTACAGCAATCATCATTCAAGAGTGAATTATCAGGAGGTTGCTATTGTGCACAAAATGTATTAGAGGGCTAATCACCAAATAAAAAAAAATATTGATTTGAATTGAATTTGATTTATAATTTTACCCATATATATTATCCTATAGCTTCAGCTAAGAAGAAAATATGCAGCGTTCAATGCACATCATGGCTGTATTTATGAGATGACACGTGACATTCTACTCTGAGCCGTTCAGAATTATGTATTTTTATGGCAACAATATCAAACTGAATCTGCGGGATCTGTCAGCGATACTGGATGGTGAGCGATGCAGATAAATACAGAGGAAGCAACAGGATACAATCCAGCATTTCTTTATTTTCAAAACGTAAAGCAAAAGACTTTAGGGTACAAACAAAAGCAGCACACACACTTGTGCAAAACTGGGAAATACTCAGAACTGAACAGCCACACACGAGAAACAACATTAACTATCGACAAAGACATGGGAACACAGGAGGGTATATATAACAAGAGGAGATCAGGAACACCTGACAAGACTTAGCAAGGTAAGTGATTGACAAGGACAGGTGCAGGAAGGGCATGGAACATACACAGAAGGGACCCGGAAGCGAAACAACATGACGAGACTGTGGTACAGTGGTTACGTGGTACAACTTGGAACATATGTATATATAAACTATACATACACACCCACTACACTTAAAATTAAGGGAACACTTAAATCACACATTGGATCACAATGAATGAAATATTTTAATGAGATTTACATTTAGTTGATGTGCTTTTTATTTATATACAATCTTGTTAAGAACAGTCTACAACAGTTAACAACAGTCAATGAAAATCAATATCGTCAACACATTGAGAACTGGAAGTTTCATGCTGATCCAACTTGCATGAAGTTCATCACAGCAACTCATAAGGCAAGCCAGTAGTGTGTATGGCCCCCATGTACCTGTATGGACTCACAACAACGTCTGGTCATGATGCTGATGATGGCAGATGGTGTCCTGGAGGATCTCCTCCTAGATCTGGATCAGGGCATTAATGAGCTCCTGAAGAGTATGTGGTGCTACTTGGCAACTTCAGATGCTTTAAATCATAATGTCCCAAAGGTTCTCAATTGGATTCAGGTCTGGGGAAAGCGAAGGCCAGTCAATGGCATCAATCTAAAAACTTTCATCATCTAAAAACTGCCAGATCTAGCCAGCATCATCATGCACCAGTGTGTGGGAAATCTGGTGTCCTCTGGCAAATGCCAATTGAGCTGTGAGCACAGGTCCTACTAAAGGGCGTCAGACCCTCATGCCACCCTCATTAGGTAGGTTTCTGACATTTTGTAGGACAGTGCTCCTCCTGCACCTCCTGTCCACACAATGGAGGAGATACTGGTCCTGCTGCTGGATTGTTGCCCTGTCCAGCTCTCCTCGTGTATGGCCTGTCTCCTGGTATCATGTTCTTGAAACTGTGCTGGGAGACACCAAACCTCCTTGTGACGCCACGTGCCATCCTGGAGGAGCTGGAATTCCTGTGTAACTCTGATTGGGTTGCAGGTACTACCTCGTGACTAGAACCCTAACAAAACACAAAACTATAGACAAATCAGGCAGAAAGAATAAGGAGAGAACAATTGTCTATGACCACCACCTGAAAAGTCATTCTCCTTTTTGGGGATGTGTTGTTGTTGCCTCTCCAGTGCACCTGTTGCTACTTTCCAAAGCAGGTGAAACTGATTCCCAGTCACTTATGCTTCCTAATTGGACAGATTGATATTCCTAAAGTTTAATATACTTGGTGTTATACTGTGATGATTATGTTTTCCCTTAATTTATTAAGCAATAAATGACTTTTTGTGGTCATTAAAAATCTCAGGGTTTAACCCTGGCATCCTGACCAAATTTGCCCATTTGCTTTGGTCCATCATGGCCTCCTAATCATCTCCATTTAGTGATTGGCTTCATCGCTCTTTCTCCTCTCCAGCAATAAGCTGGTGCAATATGGCTGCTGTTGCATCATCCAGATGGATGCTGTACATTGGTGGTGGTTGAGGAAATTCCCCCCTTGCAAAGCGCTTTGAGTGCCAAGAAAAGCACTAAATAAATATATTGAATTATTATATATATATATATATAATATATATATATATATATATATATATATATATATGTATATATATATATATATATATATATATATATATATATATATATATATATATATATATATATATATATATATATATATATATATATATATATATATATATATATATATATATATATATATATATATATATATATATATATATATATATATATATATATATATATATATATATATATATAAACAGTACTGTGCAAAGGTCTTAGGTACTTGTGTGAAAACAGTAACCTACTTTTGTACAGTAATGTGTGTGTTTATATATAAATACCATTTGCATTTGTTTGAAAAAAGAGAGAAAAAATGATTTCACAGTGTGATATGAGAGATGCAAAAGTTTGATTGATTTCTGATTGAGTGGAATGATGCCATACACCACCATGTCTTGTCATACTGTCTGAGTAAATATCACATTCTGCTACATTTGATGAGAAACAAACTTCTCGACTGTATATTTTATACAGTATGAATGTGTGTAGTATGAATCAAATGCAGACATACATTGAGAAGGGTCTATCAGCGTCCAACAGTATGACAAAATACAACTTACAAGTTAGGCCTAGTGCAAGTCATATCTCCTGCACTGTAAAAATGGCTGAGTAGATGACATTAAATCATGTTCTCAAGTACATTTGTCTAGTGTTATGCATGACATTTTCAGCTAGGGTCATTATAAGAAATAAATTGAAACTAATGCTAAGACAGTTTTTAAAGCACAAATTGCCAAATATTATGAGAGCGGTAACATGGCCCCTACTGGGGTTTACATTACTTTTGAATTATATATAATTCTTATTCAGGTAAGCATAATTATTGCTCAAACTGAATATTAAGAAATATCACTTGCTACATTGCAATTAATCAATCACAATCGTGCATTCCAGAGTGCAAAAATTTTTTTTTTTTAGGAATGATAATATTCTATATGTGTTTTTTGATCATGCAGAGGGATAATGCGTTTGTAATTACATCCTGTTGACTTACATCCAGAGGAGACCAAACTGACAACAATGGAGGTTGAAGTGCTAGAACTTTGGACCAGGACAGTAACCAGTATTCCCACCACCAGTCCCGCCACAGGGTTAGAAAACACAGCATTGTCCTTGAATATGTCCCCTGCAACCTTACCTATTAAAGACACAACACATCCCACTCAAAGCTTTTATTTCCATTCTTGAGGCTGTGATGCTGAGATTAGTTAGTGGTCACAAAGTAACCAGCTTTTCACATTTTATTTGGAAATAGGGTGTTTACAGTAGTTACTATATCAGTGAACAGTGGAAAATGTCAAACAAAAAGGTGTTAAAGGTTACCTCCAGCTAATTGAAAGGCCGAACTCAGAATGTCCAGAGAACAGATAAACATGTACAGAAAGAGAAGAAGAAGAGGTATCTTGCAAATATTGATGAAGATGTGTTTTCCCGTCGTCTCCATCATGTGGTTCAGGATAAAAACGCTGTTTTAAAGAATTTGTTTGGAAATACAGTTTTATTGAGAATTTTTTATTTTTAATCATACTCACCTTAATGGTCTGATCTGAGATATTATAAGACAGGTCAAATATTCTACTTTTATTCTTTTCAAATTATGTAATCACATGACGTTCTGGGGAAAAAATAATTTTTGTGTTATTTATATTTTTTCATATTAAAATGTTTTTAATATGAAAAAATATAAATAACACTAAAATTATTTTTAAAAATAATCTTACAATGAATAATATCTTTATATATACTGACAGAGCTGATTCAATTCTTTTAAAATGTAGCTAGTAACAGAGTCCATACAATGTGACTGCAATGAAAATATAAATTAGTTAATTTCATCCCTATCGACGAGACCCATTTTCACTTATCCAGGATTCAGAAAGCAAACACACATTTGATTTAATTCTTCTAAATGATACCATCATTTAACATAAACATTATTGTAAGAAAATGTCTCGTTTTTGCTTTATTATCATTCTGATGCATTTTACCACCATTTAATTTAGCGTCTCTTTATGTTTCACTCGGATCATCATGACTGCTTATGTTGAAAACTGAACATTAATGACTATATAAGTTAATTTTGTTTCTGAACATTAGCTAAATAAAAGCTAAACATAAAAATTATAATTCTGTTGACATCCACAGTACTGGTTATAAAGCAATTGTGCCCAAAACATATTAATAGAAAATTGCATGTAAAATACGTACCTCTTCATATAATGATGCTCTGCGCACTTGGCTGCATGAAGCATTTACACATGCTTTCTCCGTTTGAGGGACAAAGTACCTCATTATGCAGTGCAGATAGTTAAAAATAAATAGAAAAACATGGGGAAATAAAAGTTGTACATTTACTAAAGTCTAAAATGATTTTATTCAGAATGCATTAGCTGTGACAGAGCACTTTGATATGCAGAGCTAAACAATTGTCTCTCTGAGTGGCCAGAGAATGGACAGTGGGACACCAAGTGGTGAGACATTGATAAATGGTTTGCATATTTCCAGACCTGCTATATGCTTTTCAATTATATAGTTTGATTGCTGATGCCAAAATGCATGACTTGTGCATAATGCATAAAGACACAAGTTACTGCTGTAGATTTATAGAAGGCATGCAGAGAGTCAAATAATCAGTTACACTATAATTTACCGCATGCTCTAAGATGCATGAATGAATAACATGCCTTCAAACTCTCATGAACTATAAAATCCATCAGTTACATCCAGTTTTCAATCCAGATACTCACTGTTCTGTACTGAGTGACCGCTGCAATTAAATGACATAATGTCAACTGACATTAACAAACAATGACCGACAATTACCATTTGTGACAATATTTGTTGATCTTTTTTGATGCTAGTTAATAAAAATATAGATGTTTGTTAATTCTAGTTAGCTCAAGTTAAATCATTTTTACAGTAACACTTAATTTCAGTGGTCCATTTTAGACATTCTACTGACTACAAGTAACTTTGCAACTGCATGTCAACTAACTCTCATTAGAGTATTAGTAAAATCTCTGCTTAATATCTGCTAACACTTTATTTTCATGCTCAGACATTCTAGTAACTATAATTACATGTAACAATTACATGGAAATGTCCTAACCCAAACTCTCTATACAGTCTACTAATACTCTAATGAGAGTTAGTTGACATGTAGTTGCAAAGTTACTTATAGTCAGGAGAATGTCTAAAATGGACCACTGAAATTAACTGTTACTGTAAAAATGATTTAACACTCTGTCAGTTTAAATGTAGACTAAAAACACATCTCTTTAACCTGGCATACACATAACACATTATACATACATTTTTAATCCAAATCATGTAAAATGATTGTTAGGCTGTATAATTTAGATAAGCCGGAACCGGGAACTTTCCCATAACACCTGATGTACTCGATACATCAGAAGAAGAATGGCATCTACGCTGATATTGGTCTCTGTTTATTCCGAGGTTACCGTGGTCAGCTGGATCCGGGCCGTATCCAGATCAGATGAAGGACCTGGACACGAGCACAGCACTGCCCTGGGGTGTCTGCGGAGACCGTGACTCTACTGGACCCTCCCCTGTGACGATCATGAACCCATCTCTAACCGGACCAAATTGGACTTAATATTGGACTTGAATTGTTGTCAATATCATAATCTTGCACTGTTTGGCTGTTGGCCAGAGGAGAACTGGTCCCCCAACTGAGCCTGGTTTCTCCCAAGGTTTTTTCTCCATTCTGTTCTTCATTCGTTACGTCACCTGCCGGAGTTTTGGTTCCTTCCTTTTGGATCCTTGTAAAAACATACATTGACAGGTAGGTAGGACAATATATCATGCTTTTGGAATGAGGTCTATGATTGGGCGAAGATTTTATGATCCTACGCCTTACACAGATAATATGAATACATATACATTTAACTTAGCATTTGCTATCGGGATGTGAAAAGACTTTCAACCAGTATAGCAGAAAATACTTTTGAAGCAAATAAACCTAACCTGCCTTTAACAATTAAATGCAATTCTCATTTAATCTCTCAAGATTTTGCTCATTAGTTTTGTTTTATTATTTCCAATATTTGTTTTTCCAGAAACAACAACAGCAGTGAGTTCAATAAAAAATAACTTTCCCCCAAACATTCCTATAATTTACGTCTTGGCCAGCTGGCAAATATGAACACCCACCAACAATGAAATGAAAGCTTGACAGAGTTGATTTGTTTCCTCATAAAGTGTCAGTGTGAGCACATTATTTCCTGAAAATGTAATTTTCTAACCCTGGTACTCTGCTCCAGGTAACCTGCCCTTCAGGACCATTCTGTTCTCATGAGGTGAGCTGACTGTGGTGATGTGACAATGGAGAAACAGCACTAATGATCCGGCCCACAGTAATTTCCAGTGCAAAATAAGCAGAAATAATTTAGAGTGGGTGAAAGCTCATGATGTGAACTCACGGCATCTGTCTGTCTGTTATCAGTCAGAGGACACTCGTGGTTGTTAGCAAGAGATAGGAGGTGGCAGCCTTTGACTGCGATGGATACATTTGGAAATACAAAGCTGATAATTAATTGCTTTGAATAGAAATCCAGACTTTTGGTTTCATTTAGTCATTTAATCACCAGCATCACTACTTGTTTGTTCTCACACTGTTAAAACAGTGTTCTAACTAGTATTTTTTTCCAGTAAATATATATTTGTACATACTTAATACATTTAGTTGATTTGCATAACTGTATTGTCACGTCTCTGATTTTGTTTTTCCTCCTGTGATCTCCCAGTGTTTTTTCCACTCACCTGTCTCGTCATCATCACCTCATTAGTCTTGTCAGCTGTGTCTTGTTTCCTCATCAGCCATTGTGTATATCAACCCTGTGTTTCCTTCAGTCTTTGTCCGTCGATGCTTATGTTTGAGTTTGTGCTTGCTACGACCCTATGGTTGTGTATTGTTATAGGTCTGTTTTTCTGTGAGTATCTCTGCCTTAGGGATAAAGGGATCATATCGATGCTGCATTTTCGATATATCGATACTCACAAGCTACTTACTTGGTATCGATATATCCACAAAAATTTCGATATTAAAATTAAATGAATAATTTCTGCATCAATTTCTGCAAAGAGTGTTTTCTGTACTTCTGTTTAATGTTTGTGCTAAAACTGAAAACCCCCTCTGACATTTAGCTCACCCGTGTCACGTGACGACTGTGAGAAACGCGAGCAAAGCGCCCTGCCCACACGTTCACGTCACGTACACGTCACTTTCACGGCACGCGCCGCACATATTGTCCGCGTGCATAAACAACGGCATGGCACTATGGCAGAAAGAAAGCGTAGTGTGGTGCTATTTTTCAACAGCAGAAAAAAGTATTGCGAGATGCAATATTTGTGACATGTTATGATGTATTTTATGTAATCAATATTTTTTGTAAAATACTGTATTATTTTAAACATTTTTATTTATTTCTTGCCAAATGTATTTTTGTAATAAATTTATTAATGGCCAATATGTCTTATGTGTCATGTGTGGATGTAATTTGCCTTTAAGTGTAATATATATATATATATATGTTATTTTTTAAATTATTATAATTTTTTTACTTTACTTTTTTTTTTTGAAAAATCACATACACATTTAAGAAATAAGCGGTATCGGTATCGATATCGGTAAGATTATACCCAAAAATATCGGTATCGTATCGAATTTAAAAAGTCAGGTATCGCCCATCCCTACTCCGTGTGTGTTTGTGTCTATTTAGAAACATCATCTTGATTGGTTCCTGCAGGCTGATTGATGCTGTGTCCTGATTGGTGCATAGCACTTTAAAAGCATGTAATTACTTACTCTGCAAGAAGAGAGATCTTTTGTTGTGAGCAGAGTGTTTGTTGCATGTTGCAGAATCTGTATTACCCTTCTAATATGAATTAAACACAGCTCACTGTGATATATCCAGTTCTGCATTTATTTCACAAACATCAGACTCATACAAATACAAGAAGCTACACAGGATTATTGTTGATTTTCTTCTATGCTTACTAAAGTAAAATTACAATTCCATAAACAGAGACACTGAATCATCCTCTTTTTATTACTCATAATTCCAGTTGATCTGTCTAAATCTCAAAGCCCCGAAGTTTAAATCCAGCAATCATTTGAACTCCTCCGACGAGGCACTCAGTTCTGAGGTCTCCTATAAAATATACAAACCATTAGACACAATGTAATCAAGGACTTCAAACCAACAGCAAACACAAAGATAAAGCACATAATAAAGCAGCTCTGACAGCTCAACCAGTACTGACTGGTCGTGGGACTCATTTTTGATCTAATTTATTTCAAAGTCAAGCTCTAAAGCAGTCTATAACCAGTCATTTCATGTTTACCTCTAGTTGTTCAGTTTCTGGTTTAGCCGGAAGAGATTTTTGTGGCGTATGAAAGGCCTGTGGCAGGAGAGAAAACACAGAAAACTTTAGAATTCAGTAAGAGGATTTCTGAACGCATGCACGTTTACTCTAAATGATGACAAAAACTGTCCAAACATTTGGAAAAATCATACTTTTCTGCTTGTGACTGGGGCAACATTTCAATACACAAATGAATACCCTATCTTCCCTTAGTGGATGCATATTACTTTAGTTGCATTTAAAAATATAGATATATTTAATTATTCCACTCAAAAGGTAGATATACTTTGTATATTCAAAAAAATATATAATAAAAAATAAAGATATTAAAATATAAAAAAGTCATTTTTAATTATTAGTAGTAGTAGGAACATTTTGGCCAATGAGGGAGAGAGAGAGAGAGAGAGAGAGAGAGAGAGAGAGATTATTCGACCACATCACTAGATGGTGCTGGACAGCTGCTGAAATCTTTAGTAGAGTGACACTGCTTGCAAAAACAAAAAAATGAGACAGTCCCCTGCCCATTTAATCATCTAATTTGAAATAAAGATGCCACATGAGGCACATTTGAGATGTGTCAGAGGTGAACGTCAAATTAAATTGAAATGTGTGGGACATTAGCATTCTGCGGAGCCATTACCTTTTTGGCTTGCTGTACCTCGTCTGTGGACTTGGATCTATTTTTCACTGTCTGCTTTTGTGGGGAGATGGTGGACACCTTGAGGGAATGAAAGTAAGGTGATAAGAAAATAAGAAATTTCATTTCACCAATGAAATCTGTGTTTTATATTAGAACCATTTCTGCTCTATTCTGTGATGCTTTTAGCCTTTGGTTGTCTCCACTCACTTTATTCTCTGTCCTTTCCATGTCTTGGCTGGAGGAAATCAGCTGTTTTTAGGAAATGTAGTAGTAATGTAACACTATTGGATATCTGCAAATATAAAAGAGATGGAGAACAACAAAATTAGCCTTGACATTATCATTCACAAAGAGAACATTTCATCTCTGAATGTTACACTCAAATTTAATAGGATGATAACCGTAATTGGTCCACAGAGATCATGGGTGTTTTTTTAGAAGCGTGCTCTGCTCTCACAACTTTTTGTTCCATGTCTCTGTGGAATATTTGTCACCGAACAAACCAATTCCAAATTGCTCCTGGCGGGAATCCCATGACAAGGTACTGTAGGCGTAACTGAGAATGAGACATGGTTTTTGAGGTAAAGTGAAGCTGTTGAAAGCGCTTGTCAACAAAAGCCTGAATTTGAATATCCCAAAACATAAAATTTCTGAAGAATCTGCATGCTTTGCAAAAGTCCCTACCAATAAACAAAAGTCTAAATTCAATCTTTTCATTATATAAAGAGATTGTGGTGAGCAGAGCGGGGCCAAGGGCCATGAGAATGGCGCAAGACTGGTGGCGTGATTGAGAATGAGCGTCACCTGTGCATAAAAGGATGAGCGATGACAGTGAAAGGCGGATTTACGTTGTGTTTTGTTTGTGTGTGTGTGTGTGTGTGTGTGTGTGGGCAGCAGTCATCCTTGAGGGGCTGCCGCAACTACTTTTATTTTGTTGTTGTTTTATTTGGAAATAAAAGTTGTTTAAATGTTCGCCAACGCAGTAGTCCAGCCAACCAATCAGAGCATGTTGTGTTTTACGGAAGGAAGGGCTTCATAGAGACAGGAACTAAACAAGACACAGACTGGGGACAGAGGTTCCGCAAAATTGCAAAAAAACCTTCTTTTTTTACTTTCACGTAGTAGAATGCAAAAACAAAATCATGATTTTGCAAAAGGGCATAATATGGCCTCTTTAAGAAACCATGTGATCCATTCAAGTTCACAGAATTTGGAGCAGGACAGTAAAGTCAATGTCTTTATGCTGTGTAACTGAATCATCTCAACACAAAGGGCCCGCTTTACCAAAGCACCAAGCTTTTGAAGCAGAAATAAGCCTGCGACCGGCTTCTCTTTCTGCACTCTTCACATCTGAAACTGCTTGTGTAGGAATATTGATGTTTACTAAATGAATTCATGAATGCCAACTCTGCTTCAAATAAATAATCTCTGTCCTCATTCTGTTTATATTAAATTATTTGAACCTCTGTTGTTATTGACTGCTCAGAACCTTGACTGCATAAATGCCTTTAATAATCTCAGGCTTTGGCAAACTAAGCCTAGGCTCACTGCGTTTATTTTCTATGTGCTTTGTCCTTAGTTCCTTTCGCTGATATGACTCATCAACACCTTTCAAAGCTCTTAAATTACAAACATGGAATCTCAAATACTAACCAATGCATAGACAGAGATTTGATTGATCAGAGGGGGTACAATACAATATGTCTGATAAACTAAGCAGTATTTAAATCTGATTTGCTTTTTTTCTTGTCTTTGGGTTCATTGTCTGCATGGTTGACACTGTGTACATGCCTTTGTGTTGACAGTTCAACATATGCACTGCTGTCCTTGTGCCATGACTCTAATCCCTTGCACCTGTTATCGATTACCTCATTAATTCCCCTATTTATTCTCCCCTTGTCGTTGTGTTTGCATGCCTCTACGTTACGACCCAGCCCAATTAAGGCTGACTCTATCTGTGCCTTGTCCTGTTCTGTTTTGTGTTCCGTTTGTTTCCGTTTGATCTTGCCTTGTGGTATTCACCTATGTTGTCCCATCTCCCCATTTCAGTCTCTCGTATCTCATCAGTGTGGGATCTCACCGCCGTTCGATTGCCTGGCTCCCAACTGTTCCCCCGCTGCCTTGCGCTCTGCATCACCATACAAGGAGGAGGAGTTCTAGAGTTCAGTTTGCCTTTTGCTGGATCTGTTTGTCTGGTTGCTTTATTATTCTCTGCCTATAATTTGGTGCTTTTATTCAGTCAAATAAACAGTTTTTTTGAGCCTGCCCCTTAATTCGGCTTGATTCCTGACCATATGATCTGGCCAGGATGGATTCAGCAGGCACAGAGTAAGTAAGAACAGTGACCTCCCAGCAGGTAGCCCTCTTGGCAAAACACGTTTCCCAACTGACCACCATCCCCAGGGAGGTTGAGTTTCTGACTTCTCAGATGACCGATCTGGGAGCTGCGGAAGAACACTGCATCAGTCAGTACTTTTTCTGCTCGACCATCTTACCACGCACCAGAGCCCCATGCCAAAAACCCAACAACAGAGATCTCGATTTCTGTCAGGCGTTTCTCTCTCAATGCTCTTTGGTGTTTGCTCTCCAGCCTCACCCTCCCATACAGAGGAGTCTCTACATGCTACATGTTTTGACTTTATTCTCTGAAAGGCCGAATGGGTGGGGAACTGCTGTATGGGAGTCTCAAGCTTATTTTTGTTAACAACTTTCATCTTGAGATGATTAAGCTGTTCTTCCCTGTGAGACGAGGCAGCTTCCCAGTTAGGGAGACTCACACAGAGTGGCTACTTTTCCATTCAATACAAGACCCCGGGGGTGGCCTGTGATTGGAAGGAGAGGGCTCAGTGCTAAAGATTCTTGGGGGGCTTGGAGGATGAGATCCAGGACAAAATTGCCGCCAATGATCCAATACGCGATCTTGATGCTCTAATGGACTTGGCACTTTATGTCGAGGATTGGATCCTGCGTCAATGCCAGTGTAGGGTCACCCATTCTTCCTGGAGTTTGGAGGCGAGCCTTTCCCAGCAGAACACATTATATCCAACTTGGTTTCCTCTACGTGACCCTGAGCCCATGACCTGTGCTTGTACTTTGGGAAGCCTGGACACTTTGCTATTAAGTGTACTTTAAACACCATGTGCTCTGCTGTCATTGTGGCAACACTCTCCCCATACTCTTGTTCATCATTACTGCTCATCTTCCGCACCTGTTATCGATTAAATTCTTATTAATTCCCCTATTAATTCTCGTAATGTCTTCTGTCTTGTGCTACATTGTTGTGGTTGCTTCGACCCAGCCCATTTACAACTGACTCTAGCCGTGTCTTGTCTAGTCCTGTTTTGAGGCTTCAGTGCAGTGTTGTTTTCCATTTGTTTCTTTTGTGCATCACCTTCTGTCGATCTCGCCAGGTTTTCACTCTCCTACCAGCTGGTATTCAGCTCTCTGGTGCCGTCTCCTCGCTCCAATCTTTTTTCTCTCATCGCCGTTCCTTTGCCTGGCGCCCAGCTGTTTCCCCGCTACCTGAGCCACTCTGTCTCCCCATACAAGAAAGTGGAGTTCTAGTGTTCTGTTTAATAGTTGCTTTTTGTTGGATCTGTTCATCTGGTTGCTTAATTCTTCTATCCACCTATTATTTGGTGCTGTTATTCAGTCAAAACAACTAAACTGAGCCTGCAACTGAATATGTCTTGATTCCCTTACAGTAGTACAATTTAGCCATGGCTCATCAGAACCAAAATGTTGATACAATCCACAGACCCATATAAACTCATCAATAATAAATTGTAAATGGGTTATGCATTCTCTAATTTTTATTTATTCATTCTTTAATAATTCTCTATATTTTCAGGTTTTATAGACTATTTTAAGTCACAAAGTGATGAGGATATATAAAAATGTAACGCATTGCTTCGTCAAGCACGTATTATGATATTAAGCAATGCAGAGTGTGCCTGAGCTCTGCCCAGGTCTATGGCTCCGCACAATTTTTAATTGTAAGTCTGTGGTGAAAAGGGGAACTGCAGTTTGCTCTAAACAGAGCCATTGAGGCAGATTTCAGACTGCCATGCTTATTTTCATCAATCCAGATCAAGACAATATCAGTCCACTTCAGCTGTGTTTGTATTAGTGTGCATCAGATCAGTAACTAGTTGATCTGTTCTTCGGATCAAATTAATGAAAGTTTAAACATACTATTGTGAATAACCTTTATAGTTCTGTTGTGTCTGTTATGTGAACAGAAATGAATTTCCACAAATTGTAGCTAACATTCTAAAACAGAATTTGGAGGCGAAAAATGCTATATTAAGACACTATTAGGTGAAAAACCATTCTATGTATCCTTGTAATTCTACATTAGAGTACAACTCTCAGGCCAAATAATGCAAGTCCATTAGACTTACGGTATGTGAAAAACATCTCTGCATGTGTTCACTGAAAACAAGGTTTTAAAAAAGGTTTATTTTAAACTAGTGCTAAGACCCAGAATCTGCCCTATATAAATGTATGGTCAGGAGCCGCTACTGGTAGCCTATAATTCATTTTAACATATGCACATAAAATAGAAAAAATACATATGCAATACTGTTAAATGTGCAATAATTCAATTTACATGAGGTTGGCAGCATTTATAAAAAAAAGTGTCAATAATTGATTAATTATTTATTACTTTTTTATTACTGTATGTTCAATAAATAATAAATAATCAGTTCATTATAATGGATTTAATCATTTAATATTAAAACATATCAGTGAATCATATACATATTTGCTGCTGCTGCTGCTGTTGTAATTAGTTGTTGTTGTAGTAGTAGTAGTATTAGAAATCATTTTAGAGGAACTAGTTTGTCACCCAGCAGGACACTTGAAATGTCATGTCACCTGGAAGAAGGCCACCAGCTGAGGCGAGTCTGACCTCAAATATGAGATTAGTGCAAATGTCAGCACCTAGAAGACAGCAGACGGTGACTCATCAAGACATCAGCCCTGTGTGTATATGCATTTGCTGGCAGGAGAGAGACTATGAGGGCGAGATCGAGATATAGAGATAAATAGACAGGGCGAGAGGGAACGACCGTTTCAAAATGAGATGCAAATACTGAGAAAGAAGAAACATACAAAAAGAAAATGGCCTGCCCTGCGTCTTAGTTCAGTATATGTCCATAAAACAGCATTCCTAATCAGTATTCAATAGTTATTCCAAACAAGAGCACGGCATGGAAGCAGCCATTCAAAATCTCACACAGTACTGAGTCCAATTACTCTACAGCTCCAGACATATTACCATGGAAACAAGCCAGCACCAGTAGCCTGACAGATGAAGGAATGACGGGCAAATGTGTCCCAGGGTGGGTTTATATTACAGGGACCTCTGCCTCAATATTAGATTCTTCAAAGGTCAGCCATCTTTGCCCAGTGTTATGGAGAGCACTTAGAACAGTTACAAAACTGCTGATGAGTAATGGAAAATTATTTTCTTGACTCATTCAAGTTGCTTGATCTCACCTTATCTCACATCTGACAACGAATCACTTACACCGCTTAAAATTGCTTTTGTTGCGCACTTTAGATCTCTGTTACGAACAATTCACTGGCAGATCAAGATGAGTCAAAATAATTATGTTCCATAAACCGAGCCAACTAAATCTTATGATTCATCTCGCATCATGTTGTGCACAAACTCTGAAAGTATTAAATAGATCAAATAATAGTGGAATAGTGGAATTAAATAAAAGATATCTTCTAAAATAGGACGATCAGGAAGCACCGTCATCCCAATCTAGTACGTAACAGGAAATCAGTTTGATGGGAGTCGCATCTTGCAATTCATAAAAAGTAGTTTTGGCAGTGTCTTTAGTGTCATGTTTGAGAAAGAATGAAAAACTCTAACCAAGAACATTTTAGCAAACAAAATTTTGTAAATTCTGTAGCAGTATATAAACATATGATTAATTTGGCTAATATGGGAAGTGGAGTACAGCTGTGGTGTTTGGTTAAATTATAGGGCCAATTGTTCCCAAAAGGATAGAAATCACCTACATTGTGGTTTCTTTGTAAAGAAACACTGCACACCTATAGACCAAACATGTAATACATATGAGCATAACATAAATGTTTTCACAATTTTTTAAGTTGATAACGGTATTGTTTTCAAAAACTTCTGCTTTGAAACCAAAGTTTGCATTTTCAGGGTCCCAAAACACAGTTGTGTAGTTTTTTAGTTGAAAAGGGTGTTGTATAAACACCCCCCTAAAATGTTTTGAGCTCGTCAACTTTTGACTTACTCCAGTTCAAAACGCCTTTGACCAGGAGTCGTTTAAACAACATTGTTTTGCAACTAAAAATGGAAAACTTTTGCCATCATACGTATACGTATTAAGGGCCAGTCACACAGCCGATCACACACGAATCACTCACAAATCACGCACAGATTGGGTTTGTGTGTGCTTGTGCGTCGAGAAATTGACCAAAGTAATCCACGAACATTCGACGCACGCCCGACGCATGAATCACTGACGGAGCGCGTCCAAACACACACACTTCGCGAACGTTCCACTTACAAGCACTTTCAGAATCCACATTGTCAGTGGAATGAACGTGATACGTGCGCGGTTCATGCATGATATAAAGGTGGGGCGTCAGTGGACGGACGTGGATGTATGTGGTTTCGAACCAGTTCCGACGCATAAGCACTGACGGCCGACGCGTGTCCCGCACATAGTCACGCATAAACTACGCACGCCGACTCATGAATAACGCACACTTAAAACATTTTTTTGAACCGTTCAAAACTCAAAATCACGCACAAACCGCCTTCGATGCACATCCACTTACAATCACTGACGGTCCACGTTCGTTCCACCTATGAATTACGCATACGACGCACGCTCCGCGCAGAAACTAAAATCTGTGCATAATTTATGCGTGATTCTTGCGTTTTCACTGAGTGACTGGCCCTTTACGTGCTCAGTCTATCGGTGCGTAGTTCTTCTTTACAAAGTGACATCGCCAACTACTGGCCTGGCAGCAGAATACAGAGTTTTTAATTGTTTCTCGGATTCGTGTCAAGGGGGATTGTTTAGAAAATGTTGACGTCTCTACACAAAAATCGCAAAGGAAGAACTTTTCCACTTTGTACCAGTAGTGTAGATTTTCATGCGGTCGAATGCGTTCGAACAACCACTAAAGACCGCATACTCTCCGCCTACAGACCTTAAACATTAAACATTATTCTAAGTGTGCTAGCCAAATGGGATTTAAACTTTGTTGGCTGAAGTTTGGTTTGAAGAAAACGTTTGAAAAACGTACCAAGCACAATGTTCTCTTGCCATTCTTAACATGCACTCACAGCTTTCGATGTGTTCTTGCAGCTATCAGAGCAGAAACAAAAGCTACTGCTAACATACAATAACATACAATTACCCGTCCATAGACCCTCCTCTGGAAGAAATCAGGACGGAAGTGGTTAAAGGTGGACAAAAGAGATGCAGGTGTAAACGGAGTGTGTCTCCCTCATCTACTTGTGATCTGATCTA
The DNA here is from genome assembly GCA_037043235.1 of Rhodeus uyekii. Lineage (NCBI taxonomy): Eukaryota > Metazoa > Chordata > Actinopteri > Cypriniformes > Acheilognathidae > Rhodeus > Rhodeus uyekii. Next base: position 374,660 of record JAWRVZ010000226.1, read on the forward strand.
CCAAAACACATTTTCATACAAGGGATAAGCAGCTCAAGATGGAAAACAGCAAAATAATAATGAAAAACAATGTTGTAATGCAACTGAAAAGGGTTACGGGATGAGGGATGAAGGATAGAAAATATTATTAGCTCAGTATTGAAAACAATAGAAGTTGATGGAAAGTCCCCAAAATGAAACAAACCAGTGTGTGTGTGTGTGTGTGTGTGTGTAGCAGAAACACACACACACACACACACACACACACACACAAGATGACATCAATATCACACACTAAAACATAATTACAATAATACATTAATTATTCCAAACAGAAAAAAACATTGTGTGAATCCTGTAATTAGCATTAGCTAACACAAGATAAAATAAAAGACATTACATATTGGAGTTTGTTAAAGTAGTCTTACCTTGCAAAACCTGTTGATATTTCAGTGTTTACTCACTGAGGGTTGACTCACAGTTGTTCTGCACTGAAACAACACAATGGACCTTTGCAAATGATTTAGAACAGTACAATTGTATCCTCAGAAAGACACTCAGTGATGTAAGGCAGAATCCTCACCTCTTAGACTCGCCTCCCTCTCTTCACTCTTCTTTCACTCTCCCTACCTTCCCATCCCTCCTCTCGTTCGCTCTTTCTTTCCATCTATGTCTCAGCTTGGGGGCTGGTCATCTGATTGAGTCTGATTACTTTGCTACATGCTGCTCATTCAGAGACCATAAATATAGCATCCCTAATGAAGACTTTCCTGAGGACAAGGTGTACTGGGTGAAAATGTCTGTGTGTTTTTAAAGCCTAGGGAACCATCGGAATCAAGCTTACGAGAAGAATACACTCCATGCATTAGTGCCATCTCGCTCCCTGCCTTTATTTTACCCCCTTCCATTTCTGTCATTCTCTCTTGGTTCACCCCCGGGCAGTTGCCTGTTTTCGGAAGATACACCATGAGTAAGCGCAACTCAACAAATCTTGAATCTCCTCACAGAAAACTAGTCTTTAAAAGTCATCATGAAAATCATCAAAAATGGTTATTAAAATCATAAAAAAACAATAAAAAAAAACATGGGTATATCATGGACTTATTGTGGGCATCCATCAGTACATGTTATTGTAAACAAAAATATTTTTAAAAAATGTACTGTAATCGCTTGAAACTACCTGTTTCTGTGTTTCCTGTTTCTGTGTTTCCCTGTTTTGTTTCCCTATTCACAGTTGATGTTACTAAGGCCACACAAGCTATTGGTTAAAGGCGCACTGTCATTTATTTTATTATTATTAACAATTTAAATAAAGAGTTAATACATCAACAATTCTTCTTCCCAAACTTTTTTGTCTTACCCTCATTCACTTTGGTAGTTTATTATAAATGTTTATATTTTAGGCCTGACGGGATGGTTTTCGTGGGAAATTGTGTACATACGTCACTCATCTATGTGTGTCTCGTAATAACTGTAAATAGAGAAAAGTTGCTCTGGCTACTTTGTATGGTGTGGAGTGGCATTAATTGTCATAACCAGTGAGAAAGGTTGGCATGGAGCCATTTAATCTTGAACCTCCGTAGGAATCACCCATTTAAAAACGGGCGAACAGAAGAGAGTCAATGGGAAAAAGAGAACGTAACAGAGCTCGTAATAAAACAAGAATCAACATAGGCTTCAGCTCTCTAACAGAGTTCACTGTAGCATTGTCTATTGAAGGATCAGTTCATTATGGAAATGAAACCTTCATGTAGCTCAATCAGTAGAGCATTGGTGCTTGCAACACCAAGGTCATGGGTTCGATCCCAGGGAAAGCAAGAACTGATTCAATGTGTTTCTAGAATGCAATGTAAGTCGCTTTGGATAAAAGTGTCTGCCAATAAATGCATAAATGTAAAATGTAAAAAAATAATTTCAAGGAAGTACTGTGTCTATTATTGGGTTCTATTACTGTGTCTATTGATTTTGATTCCCTGTCGATGCAGGTGCATCGATTTTTGGTCAAGATCTTGTACTGACAAGGCAAGAGTCCAGCTCTCTGTAAAGTCTCCTCCAGCACATCCCAAAAATTTTCAATTAACTTAAGGTCTGGATTTGCTTTGCTTTGATCCTTTAAAATATTCGTTCACAATTTGAGCCTGATGAATCATGACATTGAATATGAGCCTAGAATATGACCATGATCCACATTCCTACATGGTTGTTTAAGAAATGAAAAGCTACACACTCCATCAGTTACTCCATAGAACTGTTGTCAAAATGAAATAATCTTGTGCTTTTTTATTGAAAATATCCTGTATCACATTAAGGGATTTTTTAAAGTCATTAAAGACCTGAAAAATAATACTGTTAACTTCTATGTAATACGTATTGATATATTAAAAATGTATTTTTGCACTTATTTGATTAATAAAAGCTTTAATTGCTCATTCATGATAACTAACGCATTAATTTCAACGTAGTAAATTGTACATAATAAAGTTTTACCAAAAACAATTTCCAATGCGTGTCTTCATTAAAACAGATGGAATGTATTTTTGTTATGTGAATCAATTTGAAATAAATACAAGCAGCTGGACATTAACATGTGCAGAATTACATCTAAACAATAGTAAATAATGTAAACAATAGTTCATAAGCATTTGTTTTTATCAACAACAAAAATATCCTAAGTGTCCATCATTATAGGCCGCCACATTTACTTTTCCTGAAACATTATTCTCTATTCTTCATGTTCCAGTGTGGCTGATCACTGAAGCGATGTAACAGGTCCGTTTAGCTCACACCACAGTTTCTCGGGCTGGGTTTGAGCACTGGTTCTCAGATGGTCCCTTGCCTAATTTGTCTAATTGTCCTGCAGGTGATTCCACTTCAATTGACTCCATACTGGAGCAGGACTCCTCCAGAGAATTGTTTGTCTCAGCTTCATCCAGAGGTAACTGAAGGAACTGAGGCAGCATTAGATGTTCTTTCTTCAGGAGACCACGCTGATCATCAGCACTGCAGCACTGCGCTCGGTTTAATAACTCCACCAAACCTGAAAGTCCCAGCACATTTAGATAAGCAGGTTGAGATCTACTATACATACCTGCAAATAGAAACAAGGTAATCCAATCTCATTTACCCTCCATGTCATAGGTTCTCCTCAATCCAGGGTTCTTCTGTCGGGCGGCCGATCGAGAAATCCCTGGAGGGAACATGTTCGCATCCACAGCACCTCTCCGATCCTGGTGACAGATGCAGAAGAGGTTATACCTCAGAGAAGGACTGAAGAATATTCAATATATTGAAAGATATGCTGTTCTATAGCAGTTATACTCACTAGTGATGGAGGCGAGAAGCTCCCTTTTGAGCTGCTGGCATTATCAACACCTGTAAGATATTTAGATTGATCAAAATCTTAGAATCTTGTCTGTTTCTATCTATTTATCGATCCATCAATCTATCTATCTATCTAGTCTGGTTCTATCTATCTATCTATCTATCTATCTATCTTGTCTGGTTCTATCTATCTATCTATCTATCTATCTATCTATCTATCTATCTTGTCTGGTTCTATCTATCTATCTATCTATCTATCTATCTTGTCTGGTTCTATCCATCCATCTATCTATCTATCTATCTATCTATACATCTATACATCTATACATCTATACATCTATATATATACATATTCAGTTGTCAATAGACCTATAATAGTAATACTGTTAGATGTAGAATTGAAAGAATATTTAAATTACATACGTTTATCTAGAATTAGTGTCTTATTGGCCAGAGAGGTGACAGCTGTGTTCATGCATATTATCTGTCCGCTTCCACTCTGAAAACAGAGGACAGAAATGATAAAATGTGAGCACATGGTTGCTGTAATGCAAAAGTTGAAATGAACAGATCATGTTTCTGTGTTAGGGCTTTGTTGAGCATAAAAACATGAAATGATTTGTTCAGTACTGGTGCTGTCCTACTTTTGTAGCTGCAATTTAATAACAAAACAGGAAAAACTGTAAATGTCTCCCTGTCAGCTTGCGGTCCATCAAAAAAGGTCAAACTATTAACTTTCAACAAAGAACAAAATGCTAGTTCCGCCATTCTAGGCCTCGCCTCACCATAGTAACAATGGCGTCCTGTGATCTGAGGCGGTATTTTTGAAGCATCGTCGCAAGGGCGTCCTGCAGAGTCTTATTGGACTTCACTACAACAGCCACCGTCTTACCTGCGAACGCTACCTTTACCCTGTACAAGAAACACACACCTGGTGACCACATGCAATTCCAAAAAAAGGAAAGCAATTTTCCATCATTTACTGACCGTCATGTTGTTTCAAACCTGTATGATGCTCTTTCTTTTTTAAGCATGCTGATAACTAAATTTTGTTTCCCATTGATTTTAATTGTATGAACAAAAATCATAATGAAATTCAATCAGAGCTGTTTGGTTACCAACATTCTCCTAAATATCTTTTGTGTCCCACAGAAGAAAGAATTGCGTACAAGTGTAGAACAACATGAGGATGAGTAAATGATGCCAGAATTTGAGTCTTTGGGGGTTTATTTTGTTTATTTATTTTTTTGACAAAACTCACGCAAATGTGACCCTTAGCTCCAGAAACACCTGCTGATCCTTCAGCACAGAGCTGTCCTGGTCCAATGGCAATGGTTGCTATACGTGACACCCAATGGGAAATCACAACAACAAAAAATCATATATAGGCTTTTTTTTTTTTGTCTAAACTTGACCAGTAATGTACAAGTACAGTTGAACCCGGTTATGTCGACGGCCTCGGTGGTGGCAAAAAAGCATTGAGATAACTGATGAACTATTAAGCAGCTTAATCGTGTAATTTTGCAGTATTTTTGGCCTGTTTTACAGTAAAATATTTATTTTGCCTCAATTTTAATTACATATTTTCAGAGATTAATAATTGAATTCAGTTTATTGGCCCATTGATAAACTATTTGATCTCAGCATACATACACACAAACATAACATCTAATCTAATATCTTATACAAGTCTTTCTCAAATAAATTTAAAGGATCTTGAAAATACAGTGGAGTTCGGTTATGTCGGCGGCCTCGGGGGTTGCAAAAAAGCGTTTAGATAACCGAGGATCGAGATAACCAACAGCCAATATGGCGATTTATTTGATGAAGCGATTGGCATGCTATAAAAATGTACATACACTGTATATGTTTACTAACTACAAAAGGCATATGTGCACCAACTAACAGCAGAGATTTACCAGTGTACAATAAAAAACACCTTCGATTCTCCATACAAACCTTTAATTATATTACCCAACATTGCAAACACAACTTCGCTCACAGCGTAAACAGTCAAAACACACATAACCACATTCGCTCATAACAGTCATTTCGCTCTGACGCAGTTCTGAAAAGTATTGTACTTTTACTAGATTACTAGGTTGCTATGGTTTCGCGGCTGCACGGCACTGCGCCGCAATAGTGAGTGAAGCGTTACTGGAGTGAGCGACTATACGGACCGTGATGCACGTTCAAATGCGAAGTGAACTCGGTACTATCATTAGTCACGGCGATCGAGATAACCGATGTTAAGTGGCGACTTTGTCCCTCTTTTGTGCTCGAGATATCAGGGTTCGGCGACATAAAAGAATCAACATAACCGATAAGAAATTGCTAAGAAAAATAGGGAGTTTGGTGGTTCCACTTCAAAAAAGTCGACATCACCGGGTTGGTGAGATAATCGAGGTCGAGATAAGTGGGTTCCACTGTAAATGCTTTGCACTTACTTTGTCTTTGCCTTGTAGATAGATAATGATGTCTGACAGAGGAAGGCCTCTTTTTTCACACACGCCGGTGAGCATTTTGCGGACGGAGACACCAGGTCGGGCCGGGGTTAGAGATGCAGTCCCATCAGGTAGGAAGACACAACAGTACTTATCAACCCCTCCGTCTGCAGAGCGTGCTACTAATTTCTCAACCTGCAACAACAGACAAGTCTTGAGACCCGTACTGGTGCGGCGCTGTATCATGTTGGTATCCTCTGCCCTTATTGCAAGTTACCTCTGAAGACTTCACAAGTCCAGTCTTGAAGCTGATCGGTGATTCTGGAAATGAGAGATTTTTTTAGACCTTCAATATGTCACTTATTTAAACCATGTGTGGATTAGGTGGGTTTTGACATCATAAAATCACCTCCCCAGGATCCTCTCTTCTCTTTGCGTTTGTCCTTTCCTATCATGCTTTGCAGATTGACCTTCCTCCTCTCAACCACATCATCAGTCTCTGGCTTCAGCTTTAACCTCTGGACAACAACAAACTCATATAAATCTTTTGTTAGGATCAAAATGCAGTCATACTTTGGATTTACATCCAGTTACCTCCTTAGCTTTATCAAACTTGACTTGCTCTCTGGGTGAAGTGTTGCTGGTGGGTCTTGTTGACGTGAGGGGTTTGCCACGAGAGTCCAGCTCTGGCAGAGGCCTGCCCTCCACATTAGCTAGCATGCAGCTTTGATAGAGCTGTGAGCGCACGAAACGAGTATAGCTGTCAAACTTCATCAGTTTAAAGATCTGGAATGGGGGAGAGAGAATGGAGAGCATGGGTTGACACTTCTGCTGAAGAGGGAGGGCTCTTGATATGATTGCTTTTAGTAGCTCTGGATAATTGAGTCATGATTGCTTTCTGTTCTTAAACTAAAGTGGTTTGCTGCACCACAAATGACACAGTGAAAACATGTCATGAATGGAACTATACAGTCAATCTGACACATATCTCAGTTTTGATGCCTCAAAAATGAACAGAACTGAATCCAGTGTCAGGTTTTTTCACAGACACTAGTTTCAGAGATGCAAAAGATCTACTGGATGGTTGTTGAGGCTGAAAGCATTTGAAACTGATTGAAAAAGACACTTAATATGGTGTCGTCTTGTAGTGAAGACACCTTTGCTGATTATAATGGGAATGCTCTAGTTTATAATATTGCATCACTGATAGGGGTGTATCAGTGCACAAAACTGATGGTTCAGTATGAACTACGGTTTAGAAGTCATGGTTAGGTACAGTTCGGTTCGGTAGCCGGGTGATAATGACATAAAATTGTTGGAAGTTCAAGGTCAATCCTACCTACACGCCATTCCTATCAGTAAACTGCTCTTGAAATCTATTACAAAAGTTGTCATGATTGAAAAACGTTTTGTCAAACACCATGAAACATATTTATATATATATACAGTGATCCCTCGTTTATCGCGGTTAATGTGGACCGGAACCCCTCGCGATTGGTGAAAATCCACGAAGTAGGATTACTGCACTGGTATAATGAGGCCTTTAAATCAGTTCAGGAAGCTCCTCATCGTCAGATATCGACGCTGGATCGTCAACATTTGCTTCTGAGAGAGGCGAAGAGGCTCCCACTCCACTCGTGCTCTCATTGGTCGATCTCGCGCCGGGAACCAATCACGTGTCTTGTCTGAGTGCCGTGGGTGTGTACAAAGCCTCTGAGAGAGTTTCTCTTTGTCTGGCGTCCTGGGAAACCGTTTCTCTCGCATCACGATGAAACAATGCTGCTTTCCGCAATACGGCTGCTGATATGGCGGTATTTTTTAAATGTTATTTTTCTAGTAATATTTTGGAAAAAATCTGCAATGCACTGAGGCCTCGAAACTTGAACCGCGAAGTGGCGAGGGATTACTGCATGTAGTTTGACATTTCTATCTGGTATGATGTCATGTACCTGTTGTTGGGCTTTTTGAAAGATGTCAGCATGAGGGTTTTCTACATCTTTCTCCTCAACTCGTACTCTGTCATCTATGTTAATGGGAGAAGTTGCGTCGCTGGACAAGAAGCTGTTATAAATTGACAACGCCTCTCTCTTTAGCTAGAGTAAGAAAACAAATGTAATATTGACATTTTCTGTAAGAATTAGAAAGGAAAAGAAACAATGACAGCATATACAATACAGACATTTACCTGCTCTGTATGATAGGCTGGTATTTTGCGAAACCTTTCACATGCCAGCCAGAATAAGATGTTCTCAGCACTGACCTCGGATTTCAGAAATGCCTTAGGCGCAGACAGACAAAAATGAATAAGAATATGCCTCAAATCTGGATGAACTGCATGTGTCGGTGAGCAGATTGCCATCACCTGTATTATTATTAAAACTAATCGAGACACTTTAATTTGTAGTTCTGCAGTAGCATCTCTGTTGGCCACCAAATGAGGAATTCGCAGAGAGTCTAACACGCAATTGTTTCCTTTCCCCCGAAAAACTCTCTTCCAGCCTCCCTTCTGAAACATTCTCCACACCTCCTCATTTCCCTATAATTACAGTGACTCACACCGTGGGCTGTTTTCCTCCTCACCTCCTTTTTTTCTCCTGATTTTACACATTTCACAATGAATTGGGGTTGAATCGCTTGCTCTGCGTGGTCGGTAAACAAATGAGTGTCGAGCAACGTGGCAGCAGCTCTCTACAGCACTCTGTTTATTAAGAAGTGAATACGTGCAGAAGTGTATGACGTCTACACCGAGAAACTAGAAGCAAAGGGTTATTTCGAGCACACCACTTCTGCTTTTCTCTGCTGAGTAAGAGAGTCAGCCTGCTCAATTCATTAGATAGGCTTGAAAATCACTAACACATTTTCAAATCCTTTTAGGTAATAATCAAATTAACTGCATGATCTGTTGATGAATTCATCCCACTTCTATCAATATTAGTTGAGAAGAAGAGGAGAAGTACTTTAACTGTGAATTGGTGCAATTGCATTTATTTGTTCGTAGCACTAAACTGATCATATTAGATGTTATAAATAGATCATTTAAGCAACCTTCCCCCACCCAAGTGCTATTAGAAGAACCATTAGTGAAATGAACAATAACTTCCCTTAAAGTGCATTCACCTCTTCAGATTATGAAGTGCTTGAACTTTGTGTCCAGAAATATTCACTCTTACTGCTCTGGCTCTGCAAATAACACTTGTTTACTCACCGTGAAGTAGCGAACGCCCATTGGATCCTCCAGCAGCCTCTCAAAGCTGACGGCCCAGCTGGCCACCTGACCCACTCCTCTGGTCCCTTCACTGGGAACGGTGGGCAGACTGGAGTTGCTGTTGGAGTATTGAGTCACTGTGCACTCATTGGACTCCAGCACATTCAGTTCTAACACCCACAAGACGGAGACGATGTTGAGAAGCACTGGCATTTCAACTTAAAGCATGTGTGTGTATTGTGAAGCTCTGTGTAAAGTTGTGTCCTAAATGACACTATTAGGAGAAAACATGAACATTGCCAGGAAACAGTAAGAGTTTGGATACCCTTGTGAAAAATGGAAGGCGTTTAATTGTTTGTGCACTTCAAATCTGAAAAGTAGCCTGTTTTTTGTTGTTTTTTCAGACTTTTTATTTGCACAAAATAATATTAATGAAATAAAAAGCCACTTAATCTTAACTTATGTACACTTTTAAGTATTTTTTGCAATCATCGCAAATGAGAAGTTTATACATTTAAATCAATTTTTATTTATACACTTATTTTGATGTGTTGACTAACATATTAAAGTAATTAGTAAAGTATTTGTTAAACTGGTAAAGTAATTATTAGGTTATCAGTTTAACTGTAGTGTGTTAAACTATATTTAAAGGTTATATATTTTATATGTGCTAAATTGCACTAAAGTGTGTAATTACAAATATATTTCAATTCATGACATATATGTGTCAATAGAAATGACATTCACATTTCATTTGGTAGAACCACATGTCAAAGATCAGAAAGGAAATTTGAAACATTTCATTACATATGAAGATATACTTAGGTCCTACGGAAAAGTGGGTCAAAAAAGCACTCTAATTACATTTAAACTCTAATAAATGTTAATTTAATTGCTCTTAATATGCAATTCAGTTCTAAAAAACATTACATTCAGTTACACTTTATCATATTCCTTTACGGTAAATTACATAATCTCCATAATAAGTGCTTTCTGTAAACATATGCTAACATTTTCCCAAAGATGTTTATTCGTTAATGGTCTAATAGTAGCGGTGTTATAACACAGACATGACTTCATGGTAGCCTGTGTGTTTGTTCTGATGGTTTTTCCATTGTTTCTAGGGAAACCCTTTTGGTGATTGGTTGGATAAATAATGGATCAGATGGATGGGGCGAAGATGGAGCACTTTGGTACTTTTCATTGAAGAAAAAATGTCTAAATGTAAAATATTTACATACATGCTGCAAATTTAAATTCACAGCAATCCCATTTTATCAGAAAAAAAAATATTGCATCAAATACTGCATTGATGCATTCAAAAACTAGTATCAGTTCTTCAGGTCATCTTATTTCAGGCTCTTAACACTGATGTTTTCCATTTGAATGTAAAGTCAATTCAAAAGCATGCCACATAATACAGGGAAAATAAAATCCTGTGTACAAACACTTCAGTGAGTGAATCTTAATCTTTTGTGAAAGGACGCATGAGCTTATTTAGCCCAGTTTTGTTTTCCTCAGGCTGTGGAAATGTGTGAGACGTGCTTTTGAATCAGCTCGTCAATTTGACGCCGCCATGAACATCCGTTCATTGCTAAACTGTCTCAACCCAACCTCTGTTGATGACACTTTTTACTGTTCTCTTCCTTTATTCCGACACTTCACTCGTCACTTGTTTTTGTGGCACCGATATGCAGTTGAGGAATTTCCCAACCATGAGTTCGAGTCACACTTTATGAATGACTAGCATCAGACGCTTGATGATTATACTGGTGCTGGTGATAATTGTCTTCACTTCCAGACAGTCACATGATTTTCTATACCTCTGTCTGTCTTCCTTTCTGCCGACCCACCTGTTTTTCTCTCACAATCTCTCTGTCTCACAATGACGCTTGAACAGTGAGAGAGGAAACTGATGTGGCTTCAACCCCCCCTCTCTCTCTCACACACACACACACCAAAAACCAGGTGTAAACAGGTCACTGGTAAAGTGATAAACCCATATATATGTCTGGCTATGTTCGCCAGCCATGTGGTTAAACTATAAAAACAGAGACCTTTGTTTTACCCCAATGAAGGGTAACACATCATTCCTCCTCCATCTCCTCTAAAAGAACATTATTAATGAATGATTCATTATTATTATTATTCATTATTATTAATGAATGACTCACCTCCATCTGAAACAGCCAGTATCTGTAGGAGAAAATTAAATTACATCCATCAGATTTGTAATGAAATAAACTAGTCAAAAATATGTATGTTCACTGTAAACAAAACAAAAACGCAAAAATTAATTGTTCATGTCGGCTTGATTTTAAGTTTAGTGAACTGAAATATCTAAGTTGTCACTCATTTCAACCTCACATTTCAAGCTGACTAAGTTCAAGTTGGCAGTACGAAAACACACTCTTTTAAGTTGAAACAACTTATTTTTTGTTTGTTGAAGTATTAGTTATTATTAGTTATTAGTTACAACTCTGCATTAGTTGAAGTACACATTTCTTGGAATGTTGTAATTGTCTGTCTCAGTTGAAAGCAGGCATCGAATCAAACAACACACACACACACACACACACACACACACGCACCACAAAGGCCGAGTGAAAGATCTCACAAGCAACAAAATGTGACCCGCAAATGGAGTCTGAGATAAAATGGCTGTTCTTTTTCCCTCAAATTGGATATTAACCGATATTATTGTTCTCTGATCTTCTCATTCCCGGAAGGTAATGTTGTAGAGCTTACATCGTGAATAGTCTGCAGGGAAAAAAATCAAGCAGAAGTGCCTAAAACAAATTTTTTTCTCCCTGAATGAATGAAAGAAAGCAGTTGCAAATCTTCATTAGTTGACTCAAGGCATTTTTAACCTTATCGTTTGACCTGAAAAGGTTCAAAAATACTTCTAGTGGGGAGGAAAAAGTTAAAAATTCTTCTCAACAGATGCATTTTCATTGCCTTATTCATATTCTGTGACAGCACTGCGTTTGCGCACATCGACCTGCGCATAAATGTATATTCAGGTTCTTCGAACGTACCTTAAGTCCGTTGGATATCTCAATGTTATTCCCTTTCAGAGACATATCCTTGGAATTACATGTACCTTAGAATATTAAACGCATGAGTGAGTTGTTTCTGATGTGCGTTCGAGATGGCTCTGAACACAAGATAACTTCCTGCTAGAGCAGGAAGTCTTGCCATGGCAACTTACCGCAAGAGGAAGTGTGGGCATGTTTCTGACAGACCTTTTCTTTTTTACAGTGAAACCATGGCTGCAGCTCTTCCATCATTACATAATGAATAAGGTCATATAAGGTAGAAAAAACATTCACTGGAATGAAATGATTGTGTATTTGTGACATTTAACCTTTGTTTAGTTGTTACTGACATATTTTAGCACTTCCCCGGTCAGACTCTCAAAGCACGTGGCTGTTAGATAAAGCATTAGCACTCAATCAATCATAACCAAAGTACCATATCCCACTGCACTTCCGTTAATAAACTTCACACACAAGTGAATCTATCGTTTTGATTTGATTCAACATTACTAGACATCACATTTGAGTCATTCCTAGAGCCTCGGCTAATGGCTAGCATGACCATAACTCCATGTGCTTAGAAAGAGTAGTGAGATGAGTGTATTAGGGCTCTTTTGAAATCGGTCGACGGTTTTACCTTGTTGAGAGAGTGAGGGTGACTGTCTGACAGGGTGTTGGGTCTCCCAAGAGTCCTTCGTAAAGAGTTGCGTCGAGCGAGGTTTGAGAACCCTCGAGTGATTTCATTGAAACTCAAGGTCCTCTGACATAAAATTCACACAAAAATATTTTCATATATTACAACCTCATAATATAAAGGCTTTACTGTACAGTTAAATGTAATGTGTGGTATAAATGATCGATCTGCATTTTCATTAAATGTTACCCAAATCATTTATTCCTTGTCTGAGGATATATCCTCTATAGAGTGCCATGATCTTGCTATAATTTATTTATAGATTTATATAGATGGGTGGACAGACAGATAGACAGACAGACAGACAGACAGACAGACAGACAGACAGACAGACAGACAGATAGACAGATAGACAGATAGACAGACAGACAGACAGACAGACAGACAGATAGATAGATAGATAGATAGATAGATAGATAGATAGATAGATAGATAGATAGATAGATAGATAGATAGATAGATAGATAGATAGACTAGTCAAGACAGACAGACATACAGATAGACAGACACACAAAAAGACAGACAGACAAAACTAGTCAAGACAGATAGACGGACAAAACTAGTCAAGACAGACAGACAGATAGACAGACAAAGCTAGTCAAGACAGATAGATAGAGAGACAGACAGACAGACAGACAGAAAGACAGACAGAAAGACAGACAAAACTAGTCAAGACAGATAGAAAGAGACAGACAGAAAGACAGACAGACACACAGAAAGACAGACAGACAAAACTAGTCAAGACAGACAGACAGACAGAAAGGCAGATAGACAGAAAGACAAAGCTAGTCAAAACAGACAGATAGAGAGACAGACAGACAGACAGATAGAAAGACAGAGAGACAGACAAAACTAGTCAAGACAGATGGATGGATAGATAGATAAATAGATAGATAGCAGAGAGGGTGATGGATGGATAGATAGACATACATACAAAGATTTGTATGACAAAGTAGATTGACTACTATTCAGAATAAGTAAAAAGTCACACATAGTGTTTTTTAAGGTCACACTCAAATATTTCAATTCGTCCCGAATCTTAGTTGTGAAAAGCAACAAAAAAGGAAAGAAAATAATGTGTCCTTAGTTTGTTTAACTATACACTAAACAGAAGGAAAAAGAACAAATCATAACATTATTGTATCATGACCAGATGTTTCCACTCCAGTTGTATATCACAGGTGAAAAGTGAAATGGAAATGTGGTACCTTTTCCCTTGACTGGACAGATGGTTTCTGTTGGAGGCGAGACAGGGCGATCTCCATGATGAGGCTGGCTGTGTGCTGGAGACCAGTGAGGGAACACAAAACCTGAGCTAGAGCTTCTTGACTCAGAGAAACAACGTGTCACTGAGCAAACACCATAAAACACAACGCTGCAGGGTATAAAAGTCACTGAGAAGGAAAACACACTGACGTACATTCAGACAACAATCGTCCAGAGAAACCTGAGGATGAATGACCATCCAGACACAAATGAAACACACAACTATTGTAATGATAACTTTTTGAAAAAAGGCCCTTTTAACATTTCACAGGTGATTTGTTGAATTTCTGTCATCATCTTTACCTTCATGTCGCCCAAAGCTGAACTTTTTGCCAATGGAATACAAAGAGATTTATAAAAATGTCAAAACTACTCTTTTACATACAATAGCAATTTCTGGTGATCATTTAATGTAATGTTCAATTGGTTCATTTTTTTTAAGTTTATAAACCCTTCACAAACTATACCATTAGACTAACTGCATATTAATGTAACGAGATTGTTATTTTTTACACCTTAGTCATATCATATCTCATCAAGTGCTAGAACTGCAACTGGTGCTCTTAAAAAAAGGTTCCTCTTTACGTACAGTAGCTCCTAAATGAGACCCTATTAATTATAAAATAATGTGAACAGTAGTTAGATCATGATCAGTCGACTTTCAGAAGTTTATTGTCAAATGGAGACTGTGATTCGTAGGAAGAAGATTTTCTGCACAAACATATCCAGTCAGTCGTCCAAACTGGCCAAAGCAGGTCCAGACCGGAAAACCATCCAGAACCAGTTCTGTTTTGCGTCACCAAAGCTCCTTCTGTTCAGCGATGGTCGACACCTGTTCCTCTCAATCCATCAGTGCAGCAGTCCGTGCGGCCATAAGCCCGTTCACCATCTCACTGTCTCACAGCTGGAGAGATGAGCTCAGCCAGCAACAAAGGCATTTGTGTTCCTGTGTGTCTGAGGAAAAAGCAAAAGCGGTAATTAATGGCCCTTAGCAAAAATGAAAGAAAGTGCTTATCATGACTGTCACATCTCCTCATAAGAAATATTGAATAATGAGTTTAAGAATGACAGTGATGCCCCTAAATAGGATGCAGTCACATGAGCTAACCGCTTAATTATTAAAATTAGTGGAGCTCACAGAAATATTTATATGAAGATTAAGCATAGAGAAACAATAAAGCCGCAAAATGAGGAAAACTGGTGGTATACAGTAAAAAGTGTAGAGCTATGAAATGAATGTGTATAGTCTAGACTAGTTTATTTGGTAAGACATTTTTCAAACTTTTTATTCCATGGAGCCCCAAATATTATGATTTGTGAACGATTATGATTATACAGTGGAGTTCACTTATCTCGACCTCGGTTAACTCGCCAATACTATTATGTCGACGTTTTTGAAGTGGAACCGCCAAACTCCCTTTTTGTCTTAGCATTTTCTTATCGGTTATGCCAATTCTTTTATGTTGCCGAAATCTAATATCTCGAGCACAAAAGAGGGACAAATTCGCCCCTTCACATGGTTATTTCGTGACTAATTAGCCGACCTAGTTCACTGCGCATGCGCTGTGTTTGCGTTGCATGTGGATCGCAGCCCGCTCATGGTTCAATCCCTGTCGTTGATCTTGTCTGAGGGATAACATGCTGTAGCATCCCGCACGTTATTTGTGATTTTGTGAGCAATCTTTGTGTTTGCATTGTTGGAGAATATAATTAAAGGTTTGTATCAAGAATTGAAGGTGATTTTTATTGTGGTGGTTTTACATACACCTTTTGTTGTTAGCAAACATATACACTGTACTGTGTGTATGTACATTTTTTAGATGAATGCCGATCACTTCATCAAATAAATCACGGCAACACTGTTGTGTAAAAAGACACCAAAAACTCGAGCATTACATTACATCGAGCATAAATTCTCATTTAATAACTCACATCATGTACATCAATAAATGTTCATTTTTCTTTCTTGCGAGGGTTGTTGTCTCTGGCGCTTGTACTATCACTCTGACAGCTGGCGCTGATAGGCTGTCTGACCTGTCAATCATCCAAGAAGACGTGATTGGCTGTGCTGCCATGAGGGCGGGCTCTTCTCATTTCATCCGATGATCAACAGCTGTAGAATTTCTTCTTAAGGGACGAGCTGCTGCTGCTGTGGGTTATATGTGGGAAAATCAGTAATATATGCTATATGGGTTATCTCAATGCTTTTTTGCAACCCCCGAGGCCATCGACATAACCAAACTCCACTGTATAACTATATTATGATTGCAAAATATAAAGCCTGCTATAAGATTTTATTAAAGACCCTTTTACACTATATAAATGTAGCTGGGGGTAGGGGGACTTTTGAACGGGATAAATATAAACACATTTTGTTTAAAGAAAACATTTAATCATTTAGTGATGCCCTTTGGAAGCTACAGAGAATACAGTAATACCTTGAGATACGAGCATAATCCGGATGGAGCTCGTAACTCGAGTTGCTCGTATCTCAAATCTTTTTTCCCATAAGAAATAACGGGGTAAACTATCCGTTCCGGCCCTCTAAAAAACTCCCTTATTAGTGCTAATAACAATGGAATAAACATGTTTTTAATTGCTATAGAGACATACACACACGCACACACACAATTATAGTATAAAGGATTCCTGTGATATAAAATAAAATGTGGTTTTAATTCCGAGTTCTTATCTTCGAGACAGACGATACAGTAGCGACATGTGTGGAGGAGGAGGGAGGGATAACGTAAATAACGCAAACACAATACGGAAGTGTTGTGTTTCTTCCCGTGTAGTGTACTACACGCACAATAATGTAAGCCTCAGAACCTCATATTTATTATTATTGAACACTCATTACTCGTGCTGCTCCCAGCTTAATACTCGTGAATCACTCGTCGCCCCCGGTAACCCCCGCTGTAGAACCAAGGTGGCCTCTAGTGGAGATCATATGCAATTATCCCATAAATGTATATAACTTACACCACAGGAAGACTCGCGGGAGATGCTTAGGGAAGTCGACAAGCACGTGAAATGAAGGAGTGAGGCATGTGGGCTCCGAGTGCTCAAACACCTAGCGTTGGCGTCTCTTAGCTGCTCGTATCTCAAATATTTACTCGTATGTCAAAGCAAAAAAATGCTCAAAGGCTTGTTCATATTTCGGAATACTCGTATGTCGGGGTGCTCGTATCTCAAGGTATTACTGTAATTAAATGTTTCCCAGAAGGCAAAATAAGTACAATTTACCCTGACCTAAAAATTCTAAAAGTTTTTTGCCCCGCTCTTTCTGGAGCATCAGTGAATGTTTAAACCTTTTGTGACAGTTTTCCTCATCGTGAAAAGATGGATCTCAAAATCATACAGTCACTACAGGAAAGGGTTCAAATATGCAAAAGATGCTGGAAAACAAAAGAATTTGTGGAACCGCAGGAAGATGGAGGATGTTTCTGAAGAGCATTGGGCAGTTTAAGGGACTTAAAAACAACCATCACAAAGAAAAAAAATAAAGTTATGGATCATCCAGGTAACAACACATTTAAGAATCAAAGGTACGTAAACTTTTATACAGTTTGTAGCAATGTCAAGATCGCTTCTGAAACTACCTTTTGCTCAGGGGAAAAATCTAGCAGAAGAGCAAACATCTCTATTTGCTTTGAATCTAATATCTATGCTCTCTGGGGGGAAAATTACATTAATGAGATCCTATCTGTGATTTCATTCTTTCCTAAGGGATCAATTAATATCAGATGAGACACCATATATGTGACTAGTAGACTAATGTAATCATGAAAACTCGTAGTTATTGCTAATGAAGTCGCAATTAGCATGCCAGACAGTTGTGGAAATAACCGAGACATTAACTATCGTCATGAGTAATTTCTCAATTCTCAATTTCACTCATGATAGGATGATAGACAGTAAGAACAGCCACATGAGAAGCTGCTCCATAAACATCTCTGGAGGAGTTTGATGGTCATTCAGTAATTGCTTCCTAATCCCACAGAATATTAAGGAACCCCTACAGGAGCAAACCGCCAACAATAGAGTGCAGTACGTCTGCAGAGTAGCGATAAGAACCCTCGGGATGAACCAGGAAACTCACCATTGTGAGTCTGGATTCTGACGGCTCTGCGGATAGAGATGCTCCCCACTGTTTTCATTAACAGGGAGAAAGGAACATTGTGGCTCTTTGGCGTAATACAAAGGGAAAGTTTTCCTGCAAGGGAAAGATGAAGTCTTGATGTTGGCCCCTAGAATAGGCTACTGCTACAGAAACAGATCTGAAACCTTATATGCCAGAGGTCTTATGCAGAAAGTAGCTTTAAAGACTCAACATGAAGTGGCATCTTGCACATAAAGACTCTATTTCAAAGACTGCAAGAGAACTAGATATGCAGGGGGATAATTGTTTTTGAAACTGGAACTATTGAGGAATGTTTATTGGTTTACTTCAATGAAGGGTTATTATTTGACAGTTAAACTAAAGACATAAAAATAACTTTTAAACAAGTGTTTTGGTAAGAATGGCAAGCTATAAATGTCATATGACATAATACAGGAGTCACAGGAAAATAATGCTATGACAAAACTGACAGGCTGATACCAGGAGGACAATCAAGAGTCTGAAACTCTTCACCAGCATCTGTCCTGAGTAACACGCAAATACAATAGACTTAAAAATAAAAGTCAGATTTGCTTTATTATCAGTGTTATCTTAAAACAGTTCTCACATTATAGAACCATAGTTTCAAATATGCACACTACTGACCTCTGCTGTATGGGAGAGGTATTGTGAAGCTCATTCAAGACCACTGTGTCTTAAACAACAAGAAGTGCTGACATAACTCACATATTTAACTCACATATAACTGACACACCTCATTATTTGCTTGAGTATGTTGTGCTTTTAACTTGTTGGTCTAGAAATCAACTAATGTGATTTCTTGGCCAACCAACCCCGCATACGTTAAGGGAAAGGGAGGGGGGGCAACATAGTGAAGACTAAAAGAGAGCACAGACAGAGTCTCAAAGGCCTGTCCTGAAGCAGGTGGTGTCTAAGGATAATCCAGGTAAGTCTTTAATGCTGGAGATGTGCTGGAGGAGACGAGTGGAGGGTAGGCGGGAGGAGAGGTTGCTAATTGTGTCCTACTAATCCAATCCCTCCCCCATCTTCTCCCACCTCCACATCCCCTCCTGTGGCACATATGAGGAAGGCCAGGCACGTAGAGAAGCAAAGGTACTGCACCCTCTAAAGTGAAGAACACGTATTCTGAGGGAAGAGGACCCTAGAAACAGTGGACCAATAAGAAAACCCAAGGCTTACCTGGATATATCCCACATAGAATGTAGCTGCGCCTTTCCATCTCTTTCTGCATCCTCTTCCTACCACGAAATTCACGGCACTATGGGAGAAGTCCAAAAGGTAAATGTTTCGATCTGCTTGAAGGGCCTAGTTGGAAATTCTTAGGAACAAAGAATTGTTTATTACTGTTACATACATCATTGTGATGGATAAGAGATCTCATGGATGTATCTGAAACTTAAAGTTAAGCTATTAAATCAGATGTTTTAGGCACAAATGTTTGTTTTCAAGGGTTTGTTTTCAGTCATTGAGAAGTTAAAGGGCACTACAGAGCAAGAGCTTCGGATAGTCCTTCTCGGGCTGGATAATGCCGGAAAAACCACTTTGTTAAAACAACTCGCCTCTGAAGATGTGAACACCATCACGCCAACTCAGGTGAGAAGGGCAGCTGTGATGGGCTTGTAAAGCCTTGGATTTTTGACACTTTCTTAATATGCAAGTTCAAAAAAAGTGTTACAACATTAACAATTAGGACACATGAGGTTATGAAAGCAGCACTGCATTTTGACATTACAGAATGTTAACTGCTCATCCAACTATTAAAGGATGTGTTATGACTGGGAAAACTCATGCTGAGGCGTGAAATACAAAAAAATGCTGGGTTGTTTCAACCCAACTTAAAAATTTGACAAAAATCTTGAGTAAAACAAAACAACTGTGGCATGCTAACACATTTATTACTCTTTTTTTAGTGTTTAACAAATCCAGCAGACATATTCTCAAAACGTTTAACAGTTATACTTCAGCACCAATGCCACACTGAATTGGCAATGTTCATGCTAAAGTCAGTCTTTGGCAAAAAACCAATGTGTATCTTTAGCTGCATCTTGTATAACACTAGACTGTAAAACCAAAATGGATGAATCAGGTTAATCAGTGATAAAGAGGACAGACTGTGGACAAATAGTGCTGTGAAACCCCCCTTCAATGGTCTTTGACAATGGGGATAACTCTTTGGGTGTTTAGAGATGTAGTTGGAGGCTGCCCAGGGAAGGATAAATTTAGATTAAGAGTTTGAATACATCGTGCCTCTATCTGTGGTCTTGTCAGACTTTTGTCCCGATCAAGCCAGATGAAGAGTGTTTCTTCCTCAAAGTAAAAAACAATAGAATATATGTTACACGTTTTAGTTCTTATATATTATTGTTAATATTCTTATTAAAATCAAAATGTAAATTAAAGGTACTATATAATTGTAACTAAATCATTTTTATGCTTAATTTATGAGTAAATCAATCAATCCCTGACAAAACATATATAATGATATAATAAATACTTGCAATTTATAATTTGTAGACAATTTAATTTGTCAGAAGACACGGCTTCATTTAACACAATTACCTTTGTCTTAGTCTGAGGTGAAAACCACTTCCATTTAGAGACTATGCTCTAATTTAGGCTTTAAAACATTTTAACTGATGGCTAAATGTCAGTTGATTCAGTTGTTATCAAAAAAAATATATATATATCTTGCCCTTTTTCCCCCAATAATATGTGGTTCAACAATTGCATGTGTCTTGTAAAATACAAAACTGTGGCACGATGAAAGCGATCCACTAGATGTTGAGATCCACCAGAAACCCTGAGACCCATAGACTTCAACCACGGCCAGGAAACCCAACGCTTGATGGTGGTGACTGGTGACTGTCCTAGAAAGAACTACTACCCAAATAAATGGTATAAATAGACATAATGGCATCTCAATTTTCCAATAAAGCTCCAGTTAATGGGATCAAAAGAGGTCAGTCTGGTTTACCGTTCTGTTTAATGTTGAGGGATCAGAGATAGAGCATGCCATGACCGTGTGTATTAGTGCTGGTTACTAGCATGAAATCAGCCATAAAGAGGACTCATCTGGCACAAAAATTCATTAATATCAATTTATAAAAATTTCTAATTTAGAATCCTTTGCCAATTGGTGAATTTGACCAGTGGCTGCGATTGATGGCTGTTAATACAACACACAGCGTAGATTATTTTGGACTCCACTGTGCACAGCTTGCCGTAGTTAAGATGTTGGCACACAGTTTCTTGATTACTTCAAATATCCTGGGACCTGGATGTAATGTGAGACTATTTGCCGTTTAATATGTGTTTTGTTAACAGTCATTATTTGCTATAGCCAGTTAAAGCTGTAAAGCGCCGAGGACCGTGGGGAGAGAAGATCCTCTCTAAGAATAGCACCACAACAGTGTCTTTAATCCCACGGTTAAAGATTATTTAACCATAAAGTCTCAGTAGTTGGAGACTGCCCAGGGGCAGGACACATTTAGATTGGGAGTTTAAATACATCACGCCTCTATCTATGGTCTTGTCAGAATTTTGGCCCCATCAAGCCAGTCAGTTTATTGAATAAGAAAGTCCCTCATTAAGGAAGGCAATTTCTGTTTCTGAGTAAAACATGAGAAGGTAAATGTGAGATAATTTTTTTAATCACACTATAAGTGATATAGTTTCAACTGCAGGATATAAAATTACATTGTGACATTTAAGTCACAATGTGGGATATATAAAGTCACAATCAGTGTTGGGAAAATGCAATGAGCTACAATATTGCATCACTACCTAAAAAGTAACCATTACTTGGTTACGTTTTTATGGAAAGTAATGCATTACGTTACTTTTTCACACCTGGGTCGGGCTTGTTTGTTTTTTAATAATAATAGAAGTAATATTTTGGCAAATGTAAAGGCACTTTCACTACAAAAGTAAGCAACTTCACTCTGTATGGTAGAGGACGAAGCTCAAGTTTGTGCTGTAAAGCAGCTTTAACCTGCCAATAGTGTCATTATTTAGTTCAGTTCCTTAACTATGTAAAATTCATCTGTTGTGTGTATGTACAATGTATTTGTGCATGTATGTGTAAGTGCTACGACAATCTCCTGTACACTCCACTGCACCCTGAACAAAAACAGACTCATTTTTCACATCTATGTATATATGTATGTATTCATGCATGTATAGTTTGGCATGTATGTGGCTAATCATTTTGTTTGTGTGTAGAGTTACTATACAAAAATACAATTTTTAAAGAGTTAAAATAATTTAGAATCTTTATATTTTCTTTATAAGTCATGAAACTTAATTTTTAAAAATGTGTCCCGCATTTTCATGTCATTACCGCAACTGTCACTACATTCATGTCAGTACCAAAACATGTTTTAATTTAATGGCTGAGATTTTAACTATACCCAGCATTTTTTATCAGGAATTATTCCAGTGTCCCTCTCTCTCATGGTTACATGGTGAGTAGATAGGTCTTATTATTTTATTATTATTTTATGTAAATGTATTCAAAGGCCTAAAAATCTGTGATTTTATGAACTTTAAGGAAGGACCTTTATTTGGGGGAAATAAACAAAAATTTAGTACAATTATGAAAACCATTAGCATTTTAGTATGTTTTATTATGTGAGTTAAAATTCTGTAATGTGAGAATGTATTGTGTGTGTAAATTGTCGCTACAAAAACATTACTGTCACTACCGAAAATGTAGAGTCATTACCAAAACATGGTAGTTTTGTCAAAGTTTTGTCAAAAATAAAGTATATTAAATTACTGACTGAGATGTTATGATGATAGTGT
Organism: Rhodeus uyekii; assembly: GCA_037043235.1. NCBI lineage: Eukaryota > Metazoa > Chordata > Actinopteri > Cypriniformes > Acheilognathidae > Rhodeus > Rhodeus uyekii. Next base: position 397,554 of record JAWRVZ010000226.1, read on the forward strand.
TTGAGTCAATATATATTAAAACTAATGAATACTTAACTTTGAAACCAGCATGACTAACTTTGGATTCAAAATACAAAATATCGCATAAATTACACTTAAAACGGTTGTAACGGTTATCGATTTCGATATCGAAATTCACTAATCAGAGTTTCTTGTTAGTTAATAGTACAGTAGTTACTAGAGTGTTAATATTGAGTTACTCATTTGTCTTTATTCATTAAAAACAGAACATTATAATACAGTGTAATTTATAATAAAGTGTCATCCATCATTCTGAGATTTAAATTCACTATTGTGATATAAACACACAAGTGTGAAATGGCAAATTAGGAGAGATAAAAAGGTTTTAAAAGTTACAATTGTGAGATTTAAGTTAGAACGTGACATATATAAAGTCAGAATTACTTCATAAATCACCCAATGAACCCAACATTAAATCTCCAAAATATGCATGTTTTGCTCATTTTGCTCTTTCAGGGTTTCAACATTAAAAGCGTGACCTGTGATAGCATGAAGCTGAATGTGTGGGACATTGGAGGACAAAGGAAGATTCGACCATTCTGGAAAAAGTACCTGGAGAACACAGATTTATTGGTATGACAGCAGTGCTCAAGGGGAAAATTCTCAAGTTAGCATGTTAGCAAGTGAGCTAGTTAGCAATTAGCAGTTAGCAATTTAACATTCCATTTTGTGCATCAGTCAAAAATGCTTTTCCTCTTTAATGCTTCTCATTCTCTCCCCTCCTTTTTTGTTTTAGATCTACGTGATTGACAGTGCAGACAAAAAGAGATTTGAGGAAACAGGACTGGTAAACAGAATCAATTTGTGACAAACACAGCTTCTCATTTTTCCCTGAAAAGCATTTTATCTAATATATTCATACGTCAAGCATTTTGCCCAAAATTTCATTTACTTGTAATGTGAATGTTATGTCTTGAGGCTCAATTGAATTGGTTTACTCCTAAATTAGATGATGACAATTTTCAAGAAGAAATATTTTCAAAAATATTTTTCTACTTTCGGACAATACATGTCAATGGCTTTTAACTTTTGATTGTGTATCATTAATTAGCTCCTCATTTTGAAGAGTGTTGAAATGCTTCAATTTCTTGCCTGCGTTGCATTATTTTGGGCTTGTCCCCTAACCAGATTTTAACTTCCCCGCTACAGTAAATTAATCAATAGTGTTACAATCAGGGGAGTTTTACATTGCTCTTTCTCTGGAGAAATTCAAAAAATCATTAATCAGATATTGTGTAAACCACAAGCATCACAGAGAACAATATAATTGGTTAGTATATAATATAATTATAATTAGAAGTGACAAGTGAACACATTTGTATCATGCCAGACAGTCGGAAGTTTAAAACGTTCATTTTAAGATAAATTGTTAATGTATATTAAATATAATTTGATTTTAAGACTTTGCTCAGCCCTACCATGATAAAAATTGAATGCACATTATGAAAACTACATACCAATCTGATGATGAATACAGTATCTTTCCGGTTTGTACATTGGAGGTCCCATAACTCAACTGATAACTCTTAATACTAGCAATGCCATGGTCATCGGTTCAATCCTTAGGGGACACACAAAAAATCTATAATGTGAGAGCGCTGTAAGTATAAATCAGTCTGGATTAAAGCATGTAGTACAAATAATAAATGAACTGGCATGTGGTGCTGATTAAGCCACACTGACCACTCTGTGATGATCTTCTTCCACAGGAGCTGTCGGAGCTGATCGATGAGGAGAACCTGAAGGGTGTGCCATTGCTCATCTTTGCCAATAAGCAGGACCTGGCCACAGCCTCCCCTGCCAGTGAGATTGCAGAGGGCCTCAACCTGCACACATACCGGGACAGAGAGTGGCAGATCCAGGCCTGTTCTGCTGTTTCTGGGGAAGGTGTACAGGTTTGTATATATAGAGAGAATTTAATTTGCATCAGCTTTTTAATAACAGCTTTAAAATTACAGTGTAACCACAAAAATTAATTTGATGAATGGATGGATGGATGGATGGATGGATGGATGGATGGATAATAAAAATGATACCCACGATTAGACATTGAGACATGATTTTGTCTTTCAGGATGGCATGAACTGGATCAGCAACAATATTATAAATAAGAAGAAATGAATCTGTTCATTTAACATTGTTATTTTGTACTTCTGTTAATGTAAACTACATATAAAATAATTACTTTGGGAAACTCTTTTTGTAATGATATTAACAATCTGTCTGCCTGTTTATAAATTGGCTGCCTAAGGAGACAAACATCCAAAGAAATAATTTTCCCCTTTCTCATCTTTTATGCTCTTACAGAGTTTTTGTTGCTCTCTGACAAGACAGGTTTCATTACAATGTGTTAATCATGATGTTTCTCTCACTTTTTTAGAGATTTGACATACCAGGGCCTAAATAATGCACACAAGCAGGATGTGGCATTCATGTATCTATCAAAATTATATTGTCTTCTTCAGTTGTTACAGCAAAACACTTGTACTTTGTCTAGGGTGATATATGAAACCCATGTTTTTTGTTTGTTTGTTTGTTTTGTCTCAGTATGACAATGTGTAGTAGTTTCTATATGATTATCCTGTGTGGGCAACGTGTGTATGATTATGTGAAATGAAATTGTGACAACATTTTCTCTAGTAGTTAAAGAGTATGACTTTAATTCTAATTCAAACAAGATCCTTGTCTCATGTTTATTTTTTTCCATATTTTTACAACCATTTTGGAAGATTGAAAATAGATATTCAAGCAGACAAGCGAGAGAACTTTTGTTGTTGATGGTTGAATCAACAATATGATTTTGAGTGATGATTGTTTTTATTTAAAGTAAAAATTTTGTGAATTAAAGTCAGAATTGCGAGTTATATAGTTAGAATTGCATGAAATAAAGTCAAAATTGTGAAAAATTTAATCAGAATTAACATAAAAAGTTCAAATTGTGAGAATTGTGTGAAATAAAGTCAGAATTACGAGATCTGAGTTCTGAAGTTCAAATTGTGAGATATAAAGTCAGAATTGTGAGATAAAAAGAAACAATTACAAAATATAAATCCGCGATTGAGAGACAAAGTCAGAATTGCGAGACAGAAAGTCAGAATTGCGAGACAGAAAGTCAGAATTGCGAGACAGAAAGTCAGAATTGCGAGACAGAAAGTCAGAATTGCGAGACATAAAGTCAGAATTGCGAGACAGAAAGTCAGAATTTCGAGACATAAAGTCAGAATTTCGAGACAGAAAGTCAGAATTGCGAGACAGAAAGTCAGAATTGCGAGACAAAGTCAGAATTGCGAGACATAAAGTCAGAATTGCGAGACAGAAAGTCAGAATTGCGAGACATAAAGTCAGAATTGCGAGACAGAAAGTCAGAATTGCGAGACAGAAAGTCAGAATTGCGAGACAGAAAGTCAGAATTGCGAGACATAAAGTCAGAATTTCGAGACATAAAGTCAGAATTGCGAGACAGAAAGTCAGAATTGCGAGACAGAAAGTCAGAATTGCGAGACATAAAGTCAGAATTGCGAGATAGAAAGTCAGAATTGTGAGATATAAAGTCGCAATTGTGCAATATAAAGTACAAACAGCAAGATATAGTCAGAGTTGCGAGTTATAAATCAGAATTTCAAGATAAGTCTTTATCTAAAAAGTTTTTATCTAAAAAAGATAAAAAGAATTGTGAATTACAATCATTCATTAATTCAGTCATTTATTTGCACAGGAGAACTTATGAGCAAAATATCCAAATTCACAAAATGTGTGTAAACGTAAAAAATTTGTTCTTGACATTGCTGTAATATTAATGAATTTGGAGCATTCTAAACGAGCAACCACATGCCAGAGGTTACTAATTTGCATAAAGCACATTTTCTTGCATAAACAATTTCTATATAAGGAGTTTCTGTACAGCCTTCCATCAGAGCCAATGATGTCCAGCACCTCTTCTCTGGATCTAATGGGTGGAGTTTGGCCTAGTCCTGCTCCACCTCTGTGGACCTGATTGGTGGAGTTGTGTTTAGTGACAGGCCATAAGGCTGAGTGTGGCTGGACCCTGAAACACCCTCTTTTGTATGTCATATACAGAGAGGAGGAGCTGGATGTCATTTGACTCTGCAGAATCAGATATCAATCAAACCAATTGCTGTAAAGATGAGCTCTTGAGGAGAAAGCACAGCAATATGAGAAAGGGCAAGTGTTGCATCCTCAAAGCAAGATCTAATTCAAACACCTTTAACAGGTGTTTGTCCTGTGTACCTGCTTTTTCAATGTGTATTTATAATGAAAGTCATTGATGATTCATGATTTGTTTGGGAAAACATTCATACTCAAATATCACACATTTATGCATACACACGGTTAGCGAAAGAGACTCACTGTCTCTAAAATCCTTTTGTAGGCAATTTGGCTGGACTGATAGAACAACCAGTTAGCATCATGCTAAGACGTTAGCATCTTGGTTACCTTGGCAAAAAGACATTAGCATTTTCCATTGGCTTTTGGTTTACAGCAGAAAAATAGCTCTGTGACCATCAAAATATTTGATTCTTACATGTTTTTTTCAGGATAATCTTCACACATAAACACAATTTTGAAGCCTAAATACTATAAGCTAAGTAAACTACCAACAACATGGTCAACATCACAATCAACATTCATCCAACTTGAATGTTCCCTGAAAGTTTGGATTAGAATAGTTTGCAAGAGTACAATTATGAAGCTGGGAAAATGGAAAATTTTTTACCTGTTCAACGGTTCGCCGAAACACAGTTAAGGAACTCTGTAGTTCCTTAAGACAAATGAAAGCACAAGGGTGGATTATTGATGTGTTTTATGTTGTAGAATAAAACATGAAAATATATTGAACTTGTGTTAACTACAGACCATATTTTAAGTTAAGTGATGTGGAATTTGACCTCTGCGTTTCACCAATCCAGACCCAAGTCACACACACACACAAAAGCCCATTCAAAAAGCGCATTGGCTTCAGGATGATGGAACCAGAAGTGCAAAAATGCTAAAAGAAAAGTTTGTTGCAAACACATACATCATCCCTGCAGCAGTCTATTTAGACAGACACTGAAAAAACACAAGCCCCTTCTCAGACCCATGGCATCCATTCAGCAAAGGGCGTTGAACCCCGCAGCCACACAGACTTGGGCATGACTCGAGAGTCTTGCCTTCCTCCCCGGTCACTGGTCTGAACGCTTAGTGTTATAGCCGGTGGATCAAATTTTCATTAGTGTGGATGCTGAAGCTCTACGCTGCTAATACCAAGCTTATTAGATACAAACCTCACTTGCTATTATAAGACAGTGATCTAACCAGGGCAAAAAAGAAGGTCTACAGTGTGTCTGACACATAAGCCTTTCTACCTCAGGACAGGATACATCATCAAGAGACGCAAACTGGATTTCAAAGTTGGTAAGTTCTGCTATAATGAAAAGATTTGTTTTGTTCTGTGGTTTCAATTTGAGATCAAATTGTTTTTATAAATCGGGCCAGATTTGAGATCAAATGAGGAGTATTTATATGAATCACAGATTCATTTTAGTGGGGGAAAATCTAAAAATAAATGATTAGTCTTCTGGACTGATTTTATTGAGGACTGGACACTATTAATATCATCATGCCTGTGCCATACACTGACGCATCTAAGGAGAAAGATCAACAGGAGCTGTTGTCAGACACAGATGGAGGTAAGACGCATCAAAGCTCGGTTTCTTCAAACAGCATGCCATCTCAATGAATAAAACTGACTCAATGAAATAAGCTTGAAACCAACAGCACTATGACATGTGGGGAAAGAAGCTAAACAGTCTGCAAAGTGAAAGCAGAGCCAAATTTTCACTTTCTGCTCTGGCATGTCTCAACTGCTTTGACTCGGTTCCCAAAACAGTAAGAGCATTTGTAATGTAATATGACAGGAGGAGACTAAATGCTTTACTCAAGGAGATCATGACTCAACCACGCCAGATCCGAACCCTCTTAAACACAAACAGCAGGCTGAGGTTACACCCAGACGCCTGTGTCAAATGTAATGATTTAATCGCAGCTGCACATATTGTTGAGAGTCGAGATGGTGACAGAGAATGTTAGACATGCTTTTGATTATATTAATTATGAATGATTACTCCGTATTAAAGCAAACCTGTGAGCATCAATGAAAATGACGATTGTCATTAACATTCGGAAGAATGTGATATAATTACTAGTTTATAGTGCTGTAATTACTAGCTTATGTAATTTCATGATGGATTGTAATATAAAAAGCATTTTTAACATACCTGTGCTTGTAAAAAATCAGCATGTCTGAACCTGGGAAAGAAGATCAGCGTTCCTCGAGATCTGATGATGGAGGAGCTCAATCTGCTGTCAAACAGAGGATCGGTAATGTTTCACGAGAGACTCAAAAGAGTGGAGAGATTCACCTTGGAGAATATAGCACACAGACAACACAATGTAAGATATCTTCCCGTGTTCACCAGGTTCAAGTCAACATGAAATGTACTTTCCCAAAGAAATATTCAATACTATTCACGAATTTGGTAATCAACAATCACGTCTATGTGGGTCAGCTTTAAGATTGCGGCAATAATAGCAAATAATATATTTGAATAAATCAGCTTACCTTTGGGACTAACTCAGCCGCCATGTCAAAAAGCCTTCTCAAAGGTTTCAGGAGAAAACTCAAATTTAGGTCCTGCTCCGTTCTGGTATGTAATGACCTCTTTTCACGATCTAATCTCTATCCAGATTGCCTTGACAGAGAAAATCAAGTCCTGCCCTCTTGAATATCCTGTTTCACTTAGAATTGTGAGAGTTTTACAGAAGTAAAATGCATTGTGAAAGTTTTTTAACATGAAACCAGGGGTGTCCAATCCTGCTCTTGGAGGGCCAACTTCCTGAAGAGTTTATCTCCAGCCTGCTGCCTGAAGGTTTCTAGTCAACCTGAAGATCTTGGTTAGCTAGTTCAGGTGTGTTGAATTACAGTAGAGGCTAAAGTCTGCCGGAAGGCCTCCCAGGAGCAGGATTGGACACCCTAAAAATGTTTAACCTTTAGATAAACCCTAAGATGTTCACTGAGCAAACCTAGGAAGCAAATGGACCTCTCAGCAGCATTTAGCTCTTGCCATAATTAAAACACACCTGAAGTCGTTAATCAAGGTTTTGGAGCTAATCTTCTCAGGCCATTCAGGAACTGGTATTAAACACCCCTAAAGTAAGTACTGTAGTAAATCCCATACAGCACACTCGTAAAGGTTATTTTTACATCACTGCAAAAACGTCTTTCAGAACTTTTATTTTTAAGAGTGAGGCTCAGTAATAATGGATGATGATTTAACACTACCTAGCACTTAGAGGAAAACCTTCAAGGCCTGAACGCCACTGAAGGAGAGACAGGAAGTGAGTACTTCACCTCTGAAATCTACATCACCCAGCCTGGAAAAAACAACCTGGTCACCACACTCAAGCGCACAGCGGCTAAGAAAGGAAACCCAAGCTTGCTTGCACCTGGTAAATACTGAACAATGTGTATCTTTAATTCTGTGTGAGTACATTAAGGACACTTTTGTTCCCAAAGTCAGGGGGAAACCTGATGGTTATTCATTTCTCTCACACAGGTTATGGAGGGCCTCTGAAGGAGGTTCCTCCTGAAAAGTTCAATGTCACTGTGATCCCCAAGTCTTACCAATCACCCTGGGAGGAAAAACCACATGGCAGCGAAACACTTTTGACTACTCTAAGTACCCACCTGCCTGAGCCACCTTACAAACTCACCCCAGCCAACTACAAATGCTTCAACAGGTATCTATTAAGACCTTTTATTCTTTCATTTTTTTCTGAGGGCACTTTGGCCACACAGGCTAGTGAATAATGTCAACAAATAGCTATTTAGCTTCCTGCAAAGTAATTTCCAGCTGAAAAGGATTTAAGATAATGGAAGTAAAATGACTTGTAAACCACAATAGAGGGCAAAAGTGTCAGTCATGTCTTGTCACTTTCCTCTTGTGTGAGCCTTGTGTTTCCATCACTGTCTCGTCTGCTACTCCCCCTTGTTAGTAATGTCAGCTGTTTCCAATGCTGTCTATTTAAACCCTCATGTTCTCCCTGGTCTTTGTCGATCGTTGAAACTGTTGGATGTCTTCTCCATGTTCCTTCCGAGTTCAGCACAAAGCGTGTGGCATTTTGTTTTAGTTTTTTTCAATAAAAGTGTTTTCTGTTTGGATCTCGGCGTTTGCTGAGTTTCTCCGCATCGCACACTATCTTCCTCCCGTGACGAAAAGTGTCTGCCCACTTTTTTAAATGCCATAGTTCTGGAAGTTTGTCTCCCAATATTTGTTTTCCCCCACAAGTATCAAAAAAAGTCTGTTTAAGAGCTATAAGCCATGAACCAAATCGACCAGCTGCATAGAGAAGCACAATATTGGCAACTTTTAAAATATGCTTGTATTTACAACAGTAAAATAAATGATCTGAGGAGTATTTTGAGCAGAAACGTCATAGACACATGCTGGGAACACCTCAGACTTATATTACATCTTCCAATCAGGGGAATTATGCATCCCGATTAATGCAACAAAACAAAAAGTAGTACACATCTAATCTGTGCACTTGACGGTTTTTTAGCATCTCCACTCATGTTAGTAAAAGTCTGATTATTCTTAAGTGATAAACTGTAATCACTGTCATTTTTCACAGAGCTCCTATGCCATTTGGTGGGACAGCAGGTACGGCGAGGACTCTGCCTCTACCTGGTTTTGAGATGCTGCAGGCTCACACAGAGCCACACCTAACCTGGGACAGGATGTGCCACCGGCCCAATTTTAACCGTACCCCACGGGGCTGGAGAATCCAGTACGCTGTAGAGTCTCCCGACTTGTGAAGCTGGTGACTTTTGGCTAAATATAATTGAGGACTGAGTTTCTGAGAGATGTAGAAGACACTACTGCGAATTGTGAGCTGAGCCATTGGAAGCCATCAAAACAAAATTAAGTTTACATAGTCTGTTAACATGTTATGACACTGTTTACATAAACATTCAGTTTTTCAAAATGTGAACCATCTTTAATGTAACCACAATCAGGACAGATGTACATTAAAAAAAAATATCTTAAAAACAATTCAGGACGACGTTCCGTTCTTTATATTTAGAGGACAAATGAACACTAATGGGAACTGTAATATGAACAATGGAATATTCTAGAGGTGTAGGACAGTGTAAAAACAAAAAAAGAAGACTTCTGCCATTTGCAATAGTCAATAGTGCCCCCATATGGTAATTGTTGGTCGCAGCAACCAATTCTTTGCCATTTGGCCCTTGAAAAGGCATGGCATTCGTTTCCTATTACACACAAAACAAAAACTGACACAAAGATGATTAAAACCATCAAGGGTAAATATAAAAACAAAAGTTAAAAAGTTATTTTATGGTTTGAATTCTAAGATGCTGGTATTTTTGATGTTTTCATTGTTCAATATGCATTTGCATCCCATCTTAAACGCTTACTCGCAGTGAAAATGAGTGCCATATTAACAGATTCCAAAAAAACGAGAGCCGAGTTGATTGATTCACTCTGGGTTCAGGTGTTCAGTCCTCACTGAACAGTGAGGAAGCTTCAGGAGCATCTAGGGGCCTCCGTGGCGACTTGCATGAGCGCCCATTCGCTGAGGATCCTGGGATGGGTAGTGGACCTGTCCTGGGGGCCTCATGGCCATTGGAGGGGGCATTGAAGGGGCCATGGGATCCATGGCGTGGAACATAGGAGGGCCAAAACCTGGAGAGAACATATGAGGTTAATGGGATGCTGAAACGCTCCAACTTGGGTTACTAACAAACTGAAAAAAGAGGAAGGGGAAAGTGAGTGGGGTGAAACGTACCAGGTGGTGGGGGCATGGCAACGCCAGGTGGAGGAGGAAGACCCAGGTTCATGACAGCAGGGGAGCTGGTTGGAGGCAGGTTGAAGTAGTTGGTAGAGGCATCTTCATCAGACACAGGGGGTGGGGGCAGAGCTGTTGAAAAATTATGTGAGAAAGGAAAAATGAAAGTTGTTTCTTAATTTCCTCACCCTCAAGCCATCCTAGGACTCTGACTTTCTTCTTTCAGTCAAACACAATCAGTTACATTAATAATATCCTGGCTCTTCCAAGCTTTATAACAGGAGTGAATAGTAAGAGATTTGAAAAAACAAAGAGCATCCATCCATCATAAAAGCAATGCATATGGCTCCAACATTTTGTAAGAAAAATATGGATGCTTTTTTGGACCCATTTATTACCTAAAGCTTGAAAGAGCCTGGATATTTTTTGTAATAAAACTCCAACTGTGTTCGGCTGAAAGAACAAAGTCTTACACACTTAGGATGGCTTTGAGGGCGAGTAAATTAAGGGAAAATCTTCCTTTTTGGGTGAATTCTTCCTGTATGCATTTCATTGACAGTCATATTATTTAACAAAAACATCTGCATGAGAAACGTTGGCACACACCACCAGGCAGCCCTGGCACTGGCTCCAGCCTGATCCCGCTCTCCGTCACCCCATCCTTCTCTTTCCCTCGAGCCGCCTGTGACCTAAACGACACAGCAACATTCAGCACTGCTTCCACATACAGCAGATCGTCAGGTTTCATTGCGCGAAGAGTCACCAACCTGCCCCATTTAACATTAAGCCGGCGTCCATTAATGATGAGTTTATTAAAGGACTTCTCTGCAGCCGTCTCTGCCGCCTGCCGTGTGGCGAACTGGATGAAAGCGCACTGCTGCCGTTGAACGATGGTAATGGTACGAATCTCTCCAAACTGGTAGAAGTGATTCCTTTGTGGAGAAAAAAAAGAAAATTGGAATTTTTTTTGCATCAACATAACATGGCATATTATTAAAATAGCAAGACTCTTTCAAATCACACCTAAAGAAATGGAATTTTGTTCATTCTTTTATAATTATGCCAGCAGCTTGTAAGACACGATGTTAAAAATTAACTTTTTAAAAATTCATGTTCCTACTGGGCCAAATAAAAAACTATTAAAGGCAAAAAAAGGTCATTAAAAACCTGAAAGTGTGACCAAATTACATGAGCTTCGATACTTGCAGATTAATCTTTTTTTTTTTTTTTTTTTAAGTCCACAGACAAGTTGCAGTGTCAACTATCAAAATACAGTAATACATTGGTTTACGAGTGACTTTGTATATGAGCAAATCGGTGTACGATCATTGTATCGGAGTGTGAGAAACATTCCCTCACCCATGCGCATTTTTGTGTGGAAAAGTCCTAACACTCACCATCTTCACACGCATTTTTACTGGAAATATCCTAACGACAGCCTCTCATAAAGCCCATCACCCCTTCACTCGTTCATTCTCTCAGCGTCGCTCGGTTTGGTTGCATCATTCACCACAGTGATACTTTTATAAGTGATTTACAGCGGTTTTACCTCGTGTTGTTAACATTAATTGTGATCGCTATTGTTCACGTAGTGAAATATATACGTACAGTACAGCATATAGACAATGACCTCAAGATGAGGAAGAAGGGATGAAATTCTCCCTGTAAGCAGTAAAACCCTCCTCTCGTCTCCTTCACGCCAGCAGCGACGCTACTCAAAGATAAAGTACACGTTACAGTAAATTATCAAGTATTTTTAGATATTAATTGTGAATTATTAATTAGCATTTATGAGATCTTAATGGTTATAATTTTAACTAATTAATAGGGTAAAACCAAAAAATATTTAAAATGGGCATTTATGGTCGTGTGGAACGAATCGAGTGTTTTTTATTGCATTCTTATGGGGAAAATTTTTTGGTGTACGAGAATTTTGAGTTGGAACGAATTAAACTCGTAAACCGAGCTATTATTTTATCTAAAATGCACATACCTGAGCTCAGAGTCTGTGACGTTTTCTCCCAGCCCCCCGATATAGAGCGTGGTGATGGACTTATCCTCGGGTACGTCCAGTCTGGGCATGGTGGAGGCCCGCTTCAAGAGTTTATCAGCCACGGGATCATTAATGCCATAGTAACGGTCCTTAATGTTCTGATCAGCCAGCGGGTCGTCTGGATCAGTGGGCTTCTCATGCCTGTGATATCACAAAATTCATAATAGCTCATGCATAATTCACACCTTAAAAAGCCACTTGAGTTTATCAAGCAAGCAATCTGATGCATTAAGCAAAAAATGGAAATCATGACAACTAACAGAATGAAAGATTCTTCCGGTGTTGCTCACCTGTACGGACACTCTTCCCCTCTCTTGCACTCCCCCTTCACCCAGAAGGAGCAGATGTGAGGTCTGTTCCTCTTGTAGTACGGTGTGGTGCGAGCCAGTTTCAGCAGCATGTCGCTGCTGCTCGGCGCCTTCCCAAGCAGCCCCACGGGTCTCGTCCCATCAGAGTTCGCGATCTGCACACCCAAAGATTTGAATTATTTGACCCACCAATACTTTTAAGTATTTTAATTCACTATTCTATGCTACCATGTGGAAATCCTTTTTTTAAGGTTTCTCTGAGGTGTCAGACAGACATCAAATCACACGAATAAATGTGTAATATACGGATAAATTACCTCTCTCTCCATATTCTGTGTGTAATACTCCTTATTCACATCCGATCTTGGTACTTCATCTTTAACGGACAGCCCAGTGTCACGAACCTGAATGGGCAAGCCTGTGCAAAGTACAAAAACCATCTATTATTTAAGAATCTTTACAATGCAAAGTCATATTTATGAGATTATTAAGTACTAGTTGAAATTTTTTTAGACTTCCATACACTATTGCTTTATCATAAAAAAAAAAAATCACATTGTGTGTTAATGTGAAGTAAACAGAAAAAATATTTCTATACTACATACAGAAATGCCTTGAGATACGAGTGTCCCGACATACGAATATTCCGAGATATGAGCAAGCCTGAGCAATTTTTGCTTTGAGATATGAGTAAATATTTGAGAAACGAGCAGCTTACAGACGCCGACGTTAGGTAGTCCAGCACTCTGAGCAGCTCAAGCGCCTCATTTATTAATTTGGGTATTAATTGCATATGATCTCCACTAGAGGCAGCTTGGTTTTACAGCGGGGGTTACCGGGGGCGACGAGTGACTCACGAGTATTAAGCTGGGAACAGCACGAGTTATGTGTTCAATAATAATAATAAATATGAGGTTCTTTGGCATCTATCCAATACACACACGGGAAGAAACACTACACTTCCATATTATGTTTGCATTATCTACGTAATCCCTCCTCCTCCGCACATGCCGCCATTAGCTTCTACTGTACCGTTTGTCTCGAAGATAAGAACTCATAATTAAAACCATGTTTTATTTTATATCACAGGAACCTTTATATACTATATTTTTTTGTGTATGTCTCTATAGCAGGGGTTTTCAAAGTGTGGGGCGCGCCTCCCCTGGGGGGCGCCAGAGCATGCCAGGGGAGGCGCAGAGAGTTGTAAAAAATTATAGTTTAATAACTAGAGTTGAGCCGGATACTCGGCTGAAACGAGAATCCGGTACGGAAAATGCACTTTTGCCGAGTACGAGTATCATACGAGTAATACGAGTCATTATCTGTGCTCGGATTACATAATCCTAATTGGGTATCTGACTGTGTCTGCGTTCTGCGATAGGCGCGCCTCCCCTACACATGCAGATTAATTCGTCTTGCGCGCGCGGCGCAGAACGCGGAAACGAGAACAGGTGTCTTTCCCTCTCTATCACTCAGGTTCGCGGGTCTTCCGTTAACGTTTAGGGTTTCTTCAGCTTCAGGTTTGTTTTTTATTTCGGTTTGTTTGTAGTACTTATTAACCAGTAGAGTTCTGGTAAACGTGGGGTTTGTTCAGACGTGGTTCTTGATAGAATGCGACTAGCGTTGCGCCTGCCTGTCAGAGATTTTTATTTGACCGTCTCCTGCTCTATTCAGTTGTTTAACTTCGCTCACTGAGTGTCTGACGCTTTCTTGCTGTATTTCATACAAAATAAAGGAATGCAGATCTTAAAAACAGCGTCAGACTATTTGATCCGTAAAACACACAGTCCCCTCCCTCTCTCTCTCTGTCTCTCCCTCACTCACACACGTGTGGAAATAAATAAATAAAAATGACACGGATCACAAAAAAATTAAAAGTAAAAAAAAAAAGAGTTATGTTTAAATGAAAGCTCTTGTTCATTACAGTTTTCTTCATAATTGCAACCGTATGAGTTGGATTAATTGTTGCAAAACTTGTTCTCTATATAGTTCGTTTGTGATCAAAACCATTGATCTGAAGCTCAGTGCTGATGTTGTCATGTAAATAGTTTTTTAATCAGCAATAAATAATTTCTAATCAACCCATATCAATTGCATGATATGGTCAACACTCGTTTTTTTTCTTTTGGGGGGGGGGGGGGCGGCATTGGGTGGGTTGTGTCAAAGGGGAGGCCCACTGTCTCAGACTTTGAAAACCTCTGCTCTATAGCAATAAAAAAACATGCACTAATAAGGGAGTTTTTTTAAAGGGCCGGAACAGATACATTTTTTTCCCCTGTTATTTCTAATGGAAAAAATGATTTGAGATCTGAGCAATTCGAGTTACGAGCTCATCCTGGAACGGATTATGCTCGTATCTCAAAGTTATATAACAATATGTCAACTAGTGTTACTAGATACATATCAATACTAAATATTTGAAATAGCTTCAATTTTCCTGAGTATGGACACCAGCTGTGCCCCTTTAGCACTGGGTAGTTTTAGGAATTAGCCACCAGGATTGTCCAAGAGAGCAACACCAGCCTTCCCAAATGCAGCAACATATTTTTATACATTAAAAATATTAAACCCCAGTTTCCCAGTAAGTGACGAATTTGTTCTCTTGAAACGCTGCTTTATTCACAGATGTTTTATGAAATATTCAAATTTTGCGACTTGGAAACCGCTTTCTCGGCTCGGTTCACGGAAAATCTCTACATGTGTCACGAGTTTAACGTGCAGTCGGGAACACAACATTCAGCAGTGAACGAGCCATTAATGTTGTGGCAATGTTTGCAAGCGGTATCAACAATGGTATCGAATATTAATGTTTTTCAAGGTATTGTACGACAAGTTACGTCAGCGAGGAATTCTAAATCATAACAGTTCTGCATTACCATATTCCAGATCCAGGAGGCAGGTCTGACAGACGTTCTTCATTTTACTGCAGGTCTGACACACTTCTGTCTTCTTGAAGCGCATCCTGACGCCAGGACACCAGCGGAACACCGTGAAGGGACGCGCACAGATCTGGAGGATAGGAAGAACGGAGGATAAAATACCATGGTGCACTTTCAAAATGTATTGACCAACGTTTTTCAATTTCCATGACTTTGTTGTGAAGGGAATTAAAGCGATTACTGGACCGAGTTTCCATTTGTGTATCATGAACAAAGCATTTTAAATAATTTATTAGACACAGAAACGTTTTGAAGTGACATTTCGAACTGAAATGTTTCATTTTCATAAGGATGAACGCAGAAGTACCTTGCACTCCTTGCCAAATTTCTCTTTGGTCTGTTAAAAGAAATACAAAATGTGTTTAAATACAAAACAAAAATACAACTTTCATTCAATTAACATTGAAGAGTGAAACTGCAATAAATTACTCACCATGCGGATATAAGGGTTTTCTCCCAAGCATGTTTGACAGAGGATGGGAAAATCCTGTTCAAAGAAGTAAAGGCCATTATCATTCAAGCTGAAAATATTCGCACAGTTCACCAATTAGAAAAATAAATAACTGTTGTCACACACACACACTCTCTCTCTCTCTCCCTCTCACACACACACACTCTTTCACTCTCACTCTCTCTCTCTCTCACACACACACACACACACACACACACAACCATAGTTCAAAACGAAATGGATCCAATATAAGATATAACTGTAAATGTTATGAGTCAACATTATCACTACTATACATGCACGTTATATCTAATAACAATTACTTAACTATTATTAATGTTCAATAATCTATTTTGTTAACAGGGCTCTTTAGGGATTTAATTAGCTTTTATAGACATTTAATTTCAAAAGATTGTTTATTTACGTCTGTACAGTAAAAATCAGGAATAACACAATGACAGAAGAGAGGATGTTCACGCTATTCTGATTCGTTGACTGTTTACAGAACATTTATAGAAAAACATGAGAAGGGGTTTCCATTAGCCATAAGCTAAAGACACTTCAGAACGGGATCCTATTAGGAAATGCTTTCATTTGGCGAGCTCAAACAACGAGTGTAAATGCAGAAGTCGCAACACATTACGCTTGTTATAGCTGGAAATATGTTAAACTCACCGAATCCTCCCAGTTTTGTCTGTTGTAAGTGTTGGAGCCTAAAGACGTCGCCATTGCTACAGGCTAGCGCGAGCGGAATCTTCACCGACAATGCTTTGCGTCGAGCGGAGCGGGAGAGACGCGCAGCGCCACCTGCTGCTGTGGAGGAACGGAGACACGTCGCCTTCCCACGTTTTGGCCACGATATTTAGGCCCGGTTTCAGGGACAGGATTTAGATCAAACCAGGAATAGGCCGTAGTTAAATTAGGACATTTAAGTGGCTTTTATAAATGTGCTTTATAAAAAAAAACATGACTCGTGTGCATCTTGAGACAAAGCAATGGCAGATCTGCCTGTGCAAGTTGATTTAAGTTAAAACAGCTCAGGCTTGCATTTTAGACTGGGACTAATTTAAGTCTTGTCTGTGAAACCGGACATTTTAATGTAATCTTCTGAAACCTTCCGCGAAACAAAACCTCACTTTGGCCTTGTCAATTCACCCAACGTCTGTGGAAAGGCATTGATGTCTTCATTGTTTATAAGGAACAGAACGACTCTTGTATGATGGCAGTTATGTTGGCAGATATATTTATATGACATGATGACGATGAATGCTTCATTATAAATGAAATGTATTTAAAATGCATATATATATATAATGACATAGATTAGATAGTTAGATAGATAGATAGATAGATAGATAGATAGATAGATAGATACATAAACACATAGATAGATAGATAGATAGATAGATAGATAGATAGATAGATAGATAGATAGATAGATAGATAGATAGAAAGATACAGATATATGATACAATACAATAGAGATACAATATTAAATTATGCATTTGAAATTCTCTACTCTCAATTTTTTTCAGCATTTAAACTGATTCTTTGTTGGTATTTGTTTGAATATTCTTTGCTCCCTTTCTTCTTATGTCATTGTGAAGTTTATGAAAGCTTGAAGATATGTTTTGATTGTTTAACTGGCTGTTTGTGAACTATGCATTAATGTAGCTAATCACTTTCAACAAATCTATTTGGAAGTCGTTTTGTCTTTTATGTTTTTAAGTGAAATAACCCGTGATATTGTTAATGCCATTTGAATATCCACTTTTGATCTTTTGCATATAATTCACTTTGACTGCAGTTTGGAAGGAGACAACACATGTGACATGACCTGGGATGTATAAAGGAATGTAGGATGAGCAATGGCGTAATAACCTCTCTAATGTCATTACAGCTCCCTGGACCATTAGTGTCAGCGCACTGAAGACCATGTGATGTAAAACACTGCAGCTTATAAATAAAGAGTGACTGAGATTGTGTGGACTGACTCTCCACTGCAAATGATGAATGCATAATGACAAGATCTGTCAGGCTCTGGATGTTAAAAGACATTAATATTTGAGATTAATCTAAGTTTGAACGGCATGTGTATAATTGTGCACTATATGAGTATCTGTGGCTCCATCCATCCATTCAACTATCTATCCATCTATCTAGTCTGGTTCTTTCTTTCTTTCTTTCTATCTATCTATCTATCTATCTATCTGGCATTTTTACTGGAAATATCCTAATGACAGCCTCTCATAACACAGTCCCGCAGTTCCAACCCCTTTATCACCCCTTAAATCATTCATTCTCTCAGTCTCGCTCTGTTTGGCTGCATCATTCACCACAGTGATACTTTTAGAAGTGATAACATTAATTAATTGTGATTGCTATTGTTCACGTAGTGAAATATATATGTGGTTCATGAATTCATTGTCTCCTCACTTCTCTCCACTCTGGAGCTCGCGGTGGTCGCGCGCGCGTCTCCCGTTCCACGACTTTCTCTCTGGATTATCACTTCGTTTGTTTTCTGCACTATTATAATAAATTCACTCATTTGCACTTGAATCCAGGTTTTGTGTTTTCCTCCTCCCTCCTCTGTCTCTCATCTCCTTCATGCCAGCAGACGCTGCTCAAAGTGAGTTACTGCAAATTTGTCAAGTATTTTTAGAGTTTAATTGTCAATTATTAATTAGTATATGAGATCTTAACGGTTATAATTTTAACTGTAATTAATAGGGTAAAATAAAAATAAAATATTTAAAATGGGCATTTATGGTCGTGTGGAACGAATTAATTGATTTTTAATGCATTCTTATGGGGGGAATTGTTTTGGTGTACGAGCATTATGGGATACGAGCTCGCTCTTGGAACGAATTAAACTTGAGTTCTTTCTATCTATCTATTCTAGTTCTTTCTTTCTATCTATCTAGTCCAGTTCTTGCTTTCTATCTATCTAGTCTAGTTCGGTTCTATCTATCTATCTAGTCTAGTTCTTTCTATCTATCTATCTATCTATCTATCTATCTATCTATCTTGTCTGGTTCTATCTATCTATCTAGTCTAGTTCTTTCTATCTATCTATCTATCTAGTCTAGTTCTTTCTATCTATCTATCTATCTATCTATCTAGTCTAGTTCTTTCTATCTATCTATCTATCTAGTCTGGTTCTATCTATCTATCTATCTATCTATCTATCTATCTATCTATCTATCTATCTATCTATCTATCTATCTATCTATCTATCTATCTATCTGTCTATCTGTCTATCTATCTGTCTATCTATCTATCTATCTATCTATCTATCTATCTATCTATCTATCTATCTATCTATCTATCTATCTATCTATCTATCTATCCGGTTTGAAGGAAATATCAAATCCGATAAAGTGCACACAGATCAGATAACATTAATGATCCATCAGTGCGGATAACACAGATCACTGTTGCTCTCCATCAGAGGTTAAATCACACAGTGTGATTGTTTTCTTCTGTTCCGAGTTGCTGCCCACTAGCGGCGGGCGCGCGCGCTGCAGCCCGAGATGAGCAGCGGTCGCCTGTGGAGAGATTGGGAAGAGTGAGTCCGGCGTGCGCGAGAGGGACAGGCAGGCAGGCAGGCTCGAGTTCAGGCGGGTTCAGCCCAACAGAGACGCACCGCTCACTCTGTGCTCGCACCGGGACGCTCGATCCTCCCTAAAGCAGAAGGTTTACATGATCGGGCTGAAATCCCTCCATGCTACATTCATATTTGTGGATTGAAGACAGTCTCGCTGCAGCCGCCTCTGGCTGATAATAACTTGGTGAGTGAGTGAATCTTTCTTTGAATTCTGGACCAGCTAACTTGCTAACATGTGGACTAGATGTATTTTGTGAAACAGCGTCAGTGATCCGAGGTTTTGTCCAGGCTGGCAAACGCCCTGGAGGAGCCGAATGAGTGTAACCGCGCATAGATAATGGCTATAGTGTTGGGAACGGGTAGCGGGCTAGGTTATATGTGCCTGTCTTTAGCACAACATCAGCCTAAAGGCTGTCCCAATACACAGAGACCTGTCTACCCGGACAGCCTGTTTTTGGGCGTGTCAGCTGTCTTGATAGGCAACTCACTAGTTTTAAAACACAGCTGAAAGTCTCTCTGGATCATGAACCCCATTTACTTCTGCACTGTTTAGCTTAGCTTAGCCAGCCTGCTACTGATCTGGAGCAGTTTCTGTTATGTAAACATTCGCGTTGCTCCAGTATTTTCAAAAAGCGTTTTTATACACACAAAAAGCGCTGGAAGTAGACTTGTATGTGGTAGTTTAATCCGTCCACCCCAACACCTCTCGATATTACCCGTCGTGCTGAATTAAACGGGTCGACTAGCTGTTAGCAAGCTAGCAAGCCAGAGGAGAAAGAAGTTTGGACTGTTCGAGTTAATTGTCCCTTCCGCTTAAATTGGATTATTTTGGGGAATTTTTTTTTTTTTTTAATGGTTTCAGGTCAGTAACTCTTTCTCTATAGAGTCGTGGATAACATTGAGTTATTATTTCCCTGTGTGTTTTTTTTAAATGCTCTTGTATTTTCTTCCTTTGCTCAAGTAAATGTAAATTCCCAGTATGTAACTGGAGAAGAGCAACCTGGTGTTGACCCAAATCTGAAAGTTATGTTTCAGTGTAAGCAAGTGAATCTAAAATGTAGTTATGCTACATTTATTGAATGTGCAAACAGTGTATCATATCATCAACTTCCCAAACGAGTTCTTATCAACACTAAGACAATATTTACTGATGATCAGATACTGTAGTGTTTGTTTAGTTGGTAGGGTTGTGTAGAAGAATGCGCTTGTTAGCTTATAATTAGATTTGAGGCTTCATTTAAGCCTTTAATGTATTAGGGAGCTCGTAAATGCGTTATTGTGCTGACAAAGTAATTGGAGTCTTATGGTTTCTCATTGAGATTTAGATTAACCTTCATGTGCCGTGAAATCAAAGCGAGTTGCAAACCCACCAGGTAAATAAACAATGTGCATGAAACCGGTCAAATATTTTGACGCATGCTTATCCATCTGTGGGACGCTGACAGTGTCGGTGTCTTTGGGAAATATTGACTGTAGGTGCTGAAAAAGCGGCTTTGTGTGGAATATCTCAGCAAGACATGTTCAGGCAGCGCGAGACGTTCAGAGAGAGGTTTGTTTCTGGGATTAGGGCGAGAGGCTCTTGTTTTGCTGTTTGAAAAGCTGCATCTGCGTGGAAAGGTTAGAAGATTCAATGGTGAGAGACGACAGGGTTTCGAGCCTCCTCGCTGAATCACCGCAGACGTTGAACGTCTCTGGTCATGCGGGTATTTATCTCCAGTTTGAATGTGAATGAAGGAGTCAGAAGGAAAATGAGGGCATGGAAATAGGTGGCTCACCAATTGTGAGGCTCTGTGTGCAGCAAGATAAATATCAAATTGAGTTTTTCATTAAAGAAAGGAAGGAGACCTTGCCGGCAACGCAGAGAGGACCAGAGTATGACCTTGAGTCGATAAAGGAAGATTTCAGAACGCCTCTGGCTAGCGGTGAAAACTGTAAAGCTGGGAGTGGGGAACTTTGACTCTTCGGCTAGTTGTGCGGCTCTCACAACATCAGATTCGGTTGTTTGTAGTGGTCGACGGATATTGTTTTGCCGATATCTTAAATAGCGGGGTGGCTGGTGGCACCATCAACGGCATCAAAATTAAAGTCCTCAAGATACGAGCGTCTCTACATATGAGTATTCCAAGATGCGAGCAAAACATACGGCAGATTTTTGCTTCTAGATACGAGTAAATATTCGATATACGAGCACGCGTACTGACGCCGACGCACGTTCAATTTAATTTGTATTTAAACATGCCTTCAAATTAAAATAGTTACGCCAAAAAATGAATATAAAGTGATTTAACACTTGAACTAAATCAATGAGAACCCTGAGCTTGTTTGTTTGCAACGCGACGTTTCCATCTGGGGGTAACGGGAGACAACGACGCCCGAAGTGTGTTGCTTATGTCCAGTTATGTCGTTGTTTTGTTTTGGTTGCCGTGACTGCAGAAAACCCCGCTTCACACAGATAGGATGTCAGAAATGGCAATAGGGATTTAAGTGCGGAACTTTCTAATGACGTCGGTTTCGTACTCATTTTCGCTAGTTTGTGGGTTAAATTTGAGCAAACACAATATGCATGTACACCAAGCACTTTTAAACATGAGAAAGTACCGGTGAAGAGAGAAGAGCGATACACACTGTCTCTCCACCAAAGCTACAACGCCACTGCCGCTTGCAGTCGCTCAGCTAATATCACGATATATTGCGCATGCGCGGTATTGGTGCGGCTTTAGGTGATGTCTGGAGCTGAGCGGCTGCAAGCATGTAAACCACTGGTTTACTTGCTGTGACTGTTGAAAAAGTGTTATTTTTTGCATTTTTATGGTAAATGTAAACACGGATTATTTCTTTAGTCACCATGAAATCAAATTGCGCATTTTTTTTCTTTTTAACGGATGAATTATTTATCAGATTAATATCAGTTAATAAAAAAAAACCATGACTTAATCAGAATAACTTCTTGCCGCGTCATACTGGCGACGGGGACGGGACGAGCTGTCACTCACATCAAAACACAATGCCCAATCAATTCCAGATGGACAAAATCAAGCCTGTCCCCCCGTTCCTAGGAGCTGTTTCACTCGGATATACATCACAATACAGACCAACAGACCATCACGACTTCTGCTTCATGCCGACTTGTAGTAGTAGTGATGTTTTTGAATGTGATTCTTGTAACCCAGGGCTAAATGTTTGTTCAGAACGAGGCTAATAGCAGATTGTTGGTGTATTTGTGCAAACGGCAACAACGGCTGCAGCATTACGAGTGTGGATATTCTGACCCTCTCCCGTCAGGTTAAAACCTGTTTACTAGAGGATTGAACCAGAGTGAGACTGCAGTCTGTAGCGCATTTAAAGCTCTTGCTGTGCAGTGCCTTGGGTTCACCTCTCATGACTGGGGGGGGGGGGGGGGGGGGGGGGGGGGGAGTCTGCCAGGAGCAATCAGGCAAATTAAGCAGGGTAGTGGGAAGCGGTGTGCGCAGATCGCTTGATTTTACTCCTGCAGCACATCAATAGCTCAGCTCTCTTCTCTCTTTCTCTGAAAAGCAGTGTTTTTGATTTATGAAACATTAGGACAATTGGATTTATGTAACCGATGAAGGAAATCGCTTAAAATCCCTATAGTCGCTGTTTACTGACATTACAACAAAGCTTTCAATTTGGGGCATTACTAGTGATTGGTTTTTTTTTTGTATTGCAATCACTCGTTTGGTTTCGAAAGAATTATGATGAGCAAAATGGTCATGCTCCAAATTACATGAGAGCATTTGATAAAATCATTGACTCTTTTTTTTTTTAAAAGACACACCGTATTTTCCCACATATAACCCACAGGTTATACCAGATTTTACAAACCCTGCAGGGGGGTGCGGGTTATATAAGGGTGCGGGCTATATCACACATTTTTTTACACGTAATAATATTTCAATATATTTGTTACGTCCCTAAGGACGTAAAGGTTGTTTTTTTTGCAGTATTTTCTTTCTGTTTTTCTTTCTTGTGAGGGTTGTTGTCTCTGGCGCTTGTACTATCACTCTGACAGCTGCTGCTGATAGGCTGTCTAACCTGTCAATCATGCAAGAAGACGTGATTGGCTGTGCTGCATGAGGGCGGGCTCTTCTCATCTCATCCGATGATCAACACCTGTAGAATCGCTTCTGAAGGGACGGAGACACTGCTTTTTCTTTTTGTTCTGATTCGCACTTGTGTTTTTTTTCTTATTGTTTGAATTTCGCGCACATGCACTGTTTACCGAGATGAACAGTTATGGATAATTGACGTCATGCGAGCAACATTTGAAATTCGAAATGTGAACTTGCACAAAAAAGTTCATCAATCTATGGGTGCGGGTTATATAAAGGTGTGGGTTATACCAACGTTTTTTTACACAAAACCCCAAAACCAGCGGGCTATATGAGGGTTTATAATACGGTAGTTTGTTCAAAAATGTCATTTATTCTTCCATATGTTGCTCCAAACCTGTATAACTTTCCGTTTTCCTAATTGTTCTTGCATAGATTGGAATCTGTGGCTATTGTGTCATAATTGTGACTTTTTATTGAAAGATTATCCAATTTATTAGTTGTTTGTTTCAAAATATTAACAGTTGTCTATTTTATTAGAAAACATTGTAGATCTCCATATGAATGCTTTATTAGCACACTAAAATGCTAAGTTATTTAATATTCCCATGATTGCAAGTATTGAAACCACTTAGTTTTGTTCTTTTGGAGTTTGGCAGCCTCTAGTCAGATAATGTATGCTTTCTCTAATCATTTCCTTGAAGTTTTTTCAAGCGTTTGTGTTGATGTGAGTCATTTTGGCTGTTCTGTTCTCGTGGGTGTAGTTTCAGTACAAAATCTCTCAATCTTATAATTTGCTATTCCTTGCATCTTGAATAATGCTCAAGACAAAGAGATTTCTGATCGGGGAAATAAATGAATAAGATATAATGAATATTGTCAGAACCTTAATAAGGAGGTTTCGTGCCAAGTGTTGAAATGTGAAGTGCGTTACATAATAGCTGTGTATCAAATGATCAGGTGTACTCAAGAGAAGTGTTAACGCATCATCCTTTTCTTCTTAATTTACTTCGTCGTCCACCACTGCAGACGGACCTCTGGATGAGGTCGAGTGTGTGTCAAAAAGACCTTCAAAATAAAGCTTAGCGTTGTTGTCAAGTTGCTTGCATTGCTATATTTCGATCTGTCATTCAGGAAGCATCTCATTTGTTGCACAACATAAGAGTCTGTGCTTTGCTCCCTTTGTTTGATTAATGCTCATATGTCTTCTGGTTGATTAGTTGAACGCTCACACAAGTTAGCCTAATTGCTCGTCAGTAATTAAAGGCAACGTCGTCTGAAGAGTGACTTTTGCCAAGGCTCAGCCAGCGAAGCTTGACGTTTAAGGCGGTGACAGATTATGTATTGAATAGGTTCTGGAGTACATCCTTTATTACTTCCCTTCTTTTTAATTTTGTCGACAAGTGACCCAAGATGGTGGTGGTTTCAGTTCTTGCGACGCGTAAGTGCACTTTGGGCTGTTGACCAAACGTTGGTCGAGTGCAAAAGTACAAGTGTTGATAACCGTTGTAATCTGTTAACTGCTGCCCTTGAACTGCCTGTTTCGTTTCTTCTGCGTTGACAGGCCTGCTTATCAGCTTTTCTTTTTTTTGGGATGTTCTGTTCATTAAACTCACCAGAAATATTGGGAAGTTGCATTGACTGGAAAACTACTTTATGCACTGAAAAGTTATTTATTTTATTTGAATTTCTTGATTCTGCTTTAATGGTGAAATTAAATGTTGTTGAAATCAAATCATGTCTAATTTATTGAAATTATGAAGCCTATACAATTTAACATTTTTACAATTTCTAAAAAAAATGTTTTTGCGAAATCCATTTGACTTTATCCTGAATACAGTAACATTTTCTCAAATTCCGTTTTTGTTTTCAGCTTTAATTTTTCTGGATTCCGTTTTAATGGGTTAATTTTGTTTAATATAAACGATAATCAAAAAGCAATTCTAATCAAGAATCATAATTTACTTATAATTTGACTTTTTTATATGCGTATACATATTTCTCTTAAATGTTTCTGTTTTGTCTTTTATTTTAAATTTTCTAGATTTACAATTTAATAAAAATGTATAATCCAAAATGCGCTACTTTTTGCCACGTTCATGTTCAGAACTGGCGAATATCGTTGATATAAAATCACCAGATTTACATTTTGCGCTTGCGTTTCTGCATTTGGCCGACGCTTTTATCCACAGCGACTTGCATTGTATTCAAGATACACATTGACGTTATAATCAGTTCTAGCTTTCCCTGGGAATCAAACCCTTGACCTTTGGCGTTGCAAGCGCCACTCTCTACCATTTGAGCTACAGGAAAGCTTACCTACCTTGGATATGAAAGCTAACATACAGTACGTCAAAAGAGCTTTTTAAGCAAGTAGTTTGTAAGACGTAAATAAACATGCACAGTTAGAAGACAACGTAAAATGTGTGTACACTACACTGCACACGTGAGGGGCATTTCTGAATCGAATTGAGAAAATGGTTGAATTTAAGTATTTACTCTCTGACATTTTTTTGTCTATTCATCTGATTATTTCAGGTCTACTCCACTCCTACCCTTCCCGATCCGATTGACTCTGTATTTGTATCGAACTGCTCTTTTCAGATTGATCGAGCCATTAATCCAATTACAAATGGATTGTTTGGTTGCTTGTGAATGTAGCTATTGAGAAGCGGAAAGAATTCGGCTCATATAATATTCTCTTCTGCACCGTAATGCTTTTCGCTGCACTGCCGCGCCACCGGTCCAGATCATCTGTGCGGCACCACAACCGGTGTTCTGTACTGCAATCACTCTTTAATGGCATTGAAATGTCTGGGATTCTCTCTAAATCCAATGCTGATACGTTTCAGATGCATGTTACAAGCAATTAACTCTATTGCTCTGCTACGCCGGTATTATCAAAATAATGGACACTTTGCAGAAACTCAACCAGCTGTTTTTCCACGGCTAAGCTTTTAATGTTGAAGGGAGTCGAGGTAAAGGCATTTATTTTTCCTAGAATCATCCTTTATTTTCTTTTCATAAAGCCCTCTTATCATTAAAAGGTCCTGCAATCTTTCGGTATCCATTAAACGTGAGCGTAATTGTGGGGTTGTACTAATCTTTTGAGTCTAATCGGTAGTATATCACAGAGAGAGAGGAGGGTTTTGCGTTGGATAAGTCTGATCCAATCGGAGAGAATGCAATAGCAGGCAGGTCCCGTGTTTTATGTGCTGATGTTGCCTCATTCAACCCTCATGACATTGGGGTGGTGAAACTTAGAAAATGAGATGTGAGAAAACAAATCAGAGCTTGAGTGATTTGTGGAGGCCCCAAAAGAGCACTGGAGTCTGATCAAATCCTGGCCACGGTTTAAAAAATCTCCACTTCCACAAACACAAATTATCACTCCACCCTGAAATAAATTCTCCTACACCCTTAAATCATTCCTTCCTCCCTCACTGTAGCTACTAAGTACCCTCGTGTAGCGTTTCGCAAGTCTGCATATGTTCAGATACGTGGTTGGCTTTCTTGTAACCTGTCATCCAGTTGAAGGAGTTACGGGGACGGTCCCACGGATCCTTCCTCACCTGCGTCGCTTCCGCCCTCTCCGCCGACCCCCGCGCCCCCTCCGACGCTAATTCTGTTCTGCGTGCAGAGAAGAGTAATTAATCTCGAGCAGGAGCGTGCCAGTTCGGGGCACTGCGTAACGATTTGTCTTCTTCGCCGGGGTGTTGGCATAATTCTTGCCTTGCCCGCTCTCCCCCTGCTCTCTTCCTGCTGTCGCTTCACCTCTCCGTCAACAAGCCAGTGTTTGTGTTCACTTCGCCCAAGTATCAGCTTCTTGTCATCTGAGCAGGGGTACATCAGCAGCTGGCTGCTTATCTTCTGGCACGCCTGAGACACTTCACTTCATTAATAGATGGCAGTGTTGCTATGATCTTGCCCAGAGGTCAGATCCGCATGCGGTCCTCGGCGCTCTGAGATGGAATCTGCACATTTGAGTCAAGATCTAATCCTACAATCGTGGAATGCAGTTTTGGTTTAAGCTGTTATCAAGTTTCCGTAACTTTACATTCTTGAATGATTTATTCTTTATTTTATTTATGAATTCATATAAAGCAAGGGAAGTGTCTGACTTCAGCTGAACTACAGTATATTAAAGAAAGCTTATAGGGACGACAAATAAAAATTGTCATCAATTGCTAACTCTCAAGTCATTCCAAACCAACACGACTTTTTTATTAATCTGTGAGGTTTCTGTCCCTGCGCTTAAATTCGAGGTAAGCAAAACTTAAAAGGTTATAAAGATCCAAAAGGATTATAAAGGCTCTGTAAAACAAATCCATATGAATCGCACAGTTTAATCCAAGTCTTGTGAAGAGATACGGTCACTTTATTTGATTAAAAGTAGGGGTGTAACAACACACACAATTCGATACATATCATGATACTGAACTCAGAATATGATATTATTGCGATACTCCCAGATATTGGTAAAAGGTTGACACAAAATGTACTGTTTATTAAAATGCTAAATTCGGTATTACATTAGGGATGAAAATGAGTAAGCTTGGTTCTGGTAACCCAATGCACAGGACAGTGGGGGCAGCGGAAATATTTTACCTCTTCCTAGGGGGGCGCAACAGAAAATAATTGAGAAGCACTGCTCTAAAGCAATTGAAAAACATGTTTTTCCATTGTCATTAGCACTAATAAGGGAGTTTTTTTTAAAGGGCCGGAACAGATTCATTTGTTTTCTGTTATTTCTTATGAAAAAAATGATTTGAGATCTGAACAATTCGAGTTACGAGCTCGTCCTGGAACGGATTATGCTCGTATCTCAAGGTATTACTGTATGTCCGAGCACATGCGCACTTTGATTGGTGGAGTGGCAATGACGCGATTAAGGTGTTTAATCATTTGGATTTGCGCTGAATGAGAGAGGTATGCCATTTGAGACCAACGCTGGTTTCTGTTTCAGTTTCACTTTAAATGAATTAGTTTTGACTTGAGGTATTTGTAGATGCTTTAATTTCTCATTCTTCTGTTCTGAATACTGTTAAATTTAAAGCATTTGTTATAGCTTGTCTATATCTATGTTTATAGTTTTTATAATGTTTGTAAACATTTCACTTTTCAAACGTTTTGACCCATTTATTAATGTAAAAAGTATATGCAAATTCAATTTTTTTGCCATGCAACAAACGTTTTTAACATATCTTAAAAAATTACTTTTGTAACCGGATCATATTAATCGGTCAAAACGGTCTTCAAAATATCATCTTTTGTGTTTTACAGAAGGAGAAAGTCACAGGTTTGGAAACACATCAAGTCAGTAGATGACAGAGTTTTCATTTTCGGCTGATAAATCCCTTTAATACTGTGAAATAGGGTTGTTGTTTCTGTCTGACATTTCTTGATGAAATTGCTTAAACCCCCTTCCATGTTTGAGAAGTATTAACTTTTCCATACAAGTTCCTCTTAAATTGTGCCATCTGGTCAAGTTTTTTTCCCCCTTCCTCTCTCCAACAAGCTTGCAGATGGAGTTCATTTGGAGAGATCAGACAAGATTGTTAGTAACCAGCACATGCTGGGTTAAATTTGTCTTAAGAAGGCCTGCACATTTCCTGACAGATGGACGGCATTTGGAAGGAAAAACAACTGCTCTTGCTCTGAATTTTTATAAGCTGTCGGTTGTAGGCTGGGATCTGGTAAAACGGCCTGCGATTTTAAGGATCTTTACAGACAGCCTCGTCGTGACCTGGGAAACAAACCAAAACAAACTTGCAATTTTGAGTTAATGCAATTTGAGTGTTTCTCACTCATAAACCGACACCTGCATTGTGAGACATGTGACCCTGTAGTTGTGTTGGCATCTGTTTATGTCTCTGATCTGGTCACACTTGTCTTTGGCAGAGCTCCAGGAAGGCTTTGCTCCTCTGGCAGCGGCGGTAACGCTTGGATGCCGAAGCGTCTTTGTTACAAGCTTGTAAACGGCAACACACAGAGAGGCGTCTATAGTATCAAATGCACTGAGCTAAGATGTTTCCAGCACACCTGCTCACCCAGTTCATGGTTTCTCCACACAGTCTGATTGCCACGATGCCACAGAGCTGCGGATGCTTTAATCTGCGCACGATCCTGTAATCCTGTAGGCGTGAACTGTGCATTTGGGTGCCGCTGCAGGTGGGCTCTGCTGACAGCAGCGCTATTGCCATAGCATCTGTAATCACCACTGATACCAGCTAAACAATCTCAGCTGTGTTTAACATTCCACATGATAAATGTATGAAGCTCATTCATGAGAGCCAGGTGTAACAATGACTTGCTAGTTGTGTTTGCTAAGGCAAGCATCGCTGGGATTATTTGTCATGCATGGGATTATGTCTTGTCAAAACCCTTAACTCTAAATATTTAACGTTAGCACATAACTCATTCTGAGATTGTATGCAATCATTTTTGTGTGTTTATCTAGTGAACCGGTTTCCATTATCGATTATGTATTCTGACTAAAACGTATAAATATATAAACATGTCTGTGTGTCTGTATATTATATACATACACACACACACACATATATATAAAATCAGTGTTTGTTTTTAGGGAAGGAGGCGGCGGGAACTGGCGAACATTTTAATAATCCCAAAATAAACAAACACAAAACTAATTTAAAAGCAGCAGCCTTTCACAAATGAGTGTCCAAGCCTGGTTCTCTCTTGCCCTTCCCTGTTGTCGTTCATTTTATTCATTTTTTCCTGGTATTTTTATGGGGAAAATGATTTGAGATACGAGCAATTCAAGTTACGAGCTCGGTCCTGGAACGGATTCTGCTCGTATCTCAAGGTATTACTGTACATTGAAATTCAACAATATAGATTTTTGTCTAAATGTTCACAATCAAAAAATACTTAAGAGTTTTTTTTTTTTTTTTTTTTTTTTACCAATGCTAATTTTTTGTAACTTATGAATAGATAAATATAAAATACACACACAAAAAAAAACAGTTTTCCAAAAAACAATATTGTCAATCCTGATGGTCTGTAAATCAATTAAATTCTGTTTGAACTGGCTGTCAATGTTTTGATCTAGAAATACACTGAAATTTGGGCTACCAAAAGTAATCAGCCGAAAATTAAATTTTCAGTTTTTAGCCGAAAGAGAAAAACGTCTGAAAATATGAGCTGAATCAATGTTTCACTTTAGCTGTTAACTGTTATAATAAAAAAAGTATGTTTCAATAAAATATTATATTATATAATACAACTATATAAAAATAAGTTACGTGTTTGTAGCTTATTCCAAATCAGTGGTTTCGGTCCAGAATTTATTTTCAGTGCATCCCTGATTTGATCCTTCATCGTCTGACTTTTTTTTCTTTTTCTAAAAGCGATTATAGATATTATTCCCCTTGCGATGTTATTGCTGTTGTATGGACTTCCCTATTCTCTTAGAATTAGAGCGATTATTAAAACTTTATAGTTATCTTTTAGTTTTTTTTATGGATGGTTATCATCCTTGTTGTTAATGGGCCTTTAGTCTGCAAGGGTAGTCTATGGATTTGTCTGTTTGGAAAACTAAAGCACTTGCATAGCTGGCGACCGCCCACACCTTCCTAGCATCATGAAGTTTGTGGTGAGCTGGTTGCATGTGTTGAGTTCAGTCTTGCGTAGTTTGGCACTTGCAGTCTTGATGGTCTTGTCAAAACTGACGTAGTAAGGTTGGACTTCCATTCGTCACTTGCAGATTTGTGAGGCTACTATTTGTCTCTCTCAAGTCTGAACATGTTTTTTGTGTGAATGAAAGGGTATTTAAAATTGAATGCATCAGTCTTTGTAAATGGAAGATTGATGAAATGTCATTAGGTCATGCCTTGGCGGAGACACGCCGTTGTTTTGCTTTCCTTCAGTGTGCCGCTGCCTTTTGTCACTGCTGTATTTAGGCATCAGTGTAGGTTCTTGTTTGCGTCGGGCCTCAGGTGCGGTGCGGGACGGGGTTATTCACGGTTGACGAGAGCGCTCAAAGGTTTACAATGTGTGCGGAGACTGATCATTACGTTGTTAGGTAGGGTAGGCAATTTGTTTTATACACACTTCTTGTTATATTGGTTGAAAATGTCTTCACGTCTTGATTTTTCCAGTGTGTGTGGCCTGTTTTCACAGGGGTAGGAGGCGCCCCCTTCTCTCTGGCGGTTAAAAAAAGTCACGAGTGCACAATTTGATCAAATATGAACATTTAGTGAGGAACAAATAAAGAGTAAAATGTTCCACGTTGCTTTTTGTGTTGTCATATAATACATTGAAATACAAGTAAATATATTTACTTGTATATTCTTTAAAATGAAAAGACTGTGATATAGAAACGGCAAGATAAAGTCATTTTATCCAAAACCATAGAGCTTTATCTATCAATGGAAACATTGATTTTTGGATTGATTTTCATCCTGTTACAGTCGTAACCGAACGTGACTGAAAACTTAACGACGTAAATATTCGTTTGTAAATCACATTAAGCTTTCAAACGGCTTCAGAGATCTTGTAATGTAGTCCACGAAAACTTTATGGGGGTTTACAATGGTTTTTTCGGTATCGCTTTAGTGGGGCTTAACAATAAGACAGAGAAGTACGCACAATATCTGACGTGACTGAAGCTGCGGTTGTGGCTGGGAGGATTTTTGGAGCGGCGGCAGAATGGATGTAGCGGGAACACTGTGTGGCTTTGGAGACGCTCAGAAGGGAGGGTTGGGCTTACACTTTTAAATTCCCCAATTATGATTCATTACCATAATGAATCCATTGATATTAGAAGAACACAACTGCTGCTTCATCTTTGTTTATAGTTTATTTTGTTATTAACATGTTAATGCATATTTATATGTATTTAAAATTTCACAACTTGTAGTAATTGCTTTAATGAGCTCGTAGTTTCTGTCTAAATGAATACATGAATTTTTGAATCAACTACATGATTTGTATTATGACAAATGAACATTATTTCGAGTCACAGTCAGCGCTGATAACAAATAAAATTGTAATGTAGAAACCTGAATTTTCTTTAAAGTTGCTTGGAAAGAGTAATGTGAAAAGCATTCGTTTTTTTTTTTTTGAAATTGTTTATTCAGCAACTAAGGACACTTTATAATATTACAAAAGATTTCTATTTCAAATAAACAATGTTCTTTTGAGCTTTTCTATTTATCGTCGTGTCCTGAGAGAAGGGCCAGCTTCCACTAAAATATTAAGCTGCGACTGCTTTCAATATTTCACAAAATGTTTATTAAGCAGAAAATTAGCATATTTGAATGATTTCTGAAGGATCACGTGACTGATTCAGCTTTGACATCACAAGAATAATGTGAATAATTTTGATGTTTTTTTAATGTAGTCATTTTGCACTATATTTCTGTTTTTGATTTGTTAATACAGTAATACCTCGGTTTACGAGTGACTTTGTATACGAGCAAATCGGTGTACGATCATTGTATCGGAGTGCGGGAATTTTTCCCTCGCCCATGCGCATTTTTTTGTGGAAAAGTCCTGACGCTCAGCATCTTCGCGCATCTTTTCACTGTAAATATCCTAACGACAGCCTCTCACAAAGCCCATCACCCCTTCACTCGTTCATTCTCTCAGCGTCGCTCGGTTTGGTTCATCATTCACCACAGTGATACTTTTATTTACAGCGGTTTTACCTCGTGTTGTTAACATTAATTGTGATCGCTATTGTTCACGTAGCTAATTGTCAAGTATTTTAGAGTTTAATTGTTAATTATTAATTAGTATTTATATGAGATCTTAATGGTTATAATTTTAACTGTAATAGGGTAAAACCAAAAAAATATTTAAAATGAGCATTTATGGTCATGTGGAACGAATCGAGTGATTTTTATTGCGTTCTTATGAGGAAAATTGTTTTGGTGTACGAGAATTTTGAGTCACGAGCTCTTGGAACAAATTAAACTTGTAAGCCGAGGTATTACTGTACTTTTTATTAAATGCAGCCTTAGTGAGCATAAGAGACTTGCATAAATTCTATCGACCCCAAAACTTTTGATAAATAGTAAAACATTCTTTGTTCGTTATAAGTGGTTCTTACTGATTCTCATACTTATTTGGTTGTTAAATTATATTTTACATTTATGCATTTGGCAGACGCTTTTATCTAAAGCGACTTACATTGCATTCAAGGAACACATTGACATTCAGTTCTTGCTTTCCCTGCGATCCAACCCGTGACCGTGCCGTTGTAAACACCAATGCTCTACTGGTTGAGCTACAGGAAAGTATTTTTCCTAAACTATTAAAATATTTTACATATAGGTTACTATAAATGGTAGTTGTTTTTCCTTTTGGTGTACTATATCATAAATCCCATAGATTTACATTGATGGAGGGAACAAAGCCACATCTTGGATCAAAACGTCAGAGAGTCTTTCTTTTTTTATTGTGGCTAGTAAGAATCTACTTAGCAACCGTCTAGCAGCGGCTGCAGCAATGCTTCTAAATCCGAACCGCTCAGTAACCGCATAACAATGCCCTGGCAACAACAGCATCATGCATCAACACATATTCTAGTTATATTTGCTCCATGAAGTTGCATCATTGTTTACATATCTCTGAGACTGTGAAGAATTAAATTATCTTCAGCAAGTCTGGAAAGGTCAGCGACAAAATCACACATCCGTAATCTCAATCAAATATGAGAGTGCCAGAGCTTCTTTCCTCTGCAGAGTTTTTTATTCATATTTATTATGAGTATTATTACCCACGAGGAGTTTTGTGAATTGTAGCGGTGTTGTTTTCCTTAACATTTGCTTGCTTGTATCGGCTGATTTTTGAAGCACCGCTACACCCTTTTGGCTCTGAGGCAGTTTTGATTACTTTTGTGGAGGAGAGGAATTGAGTTCAGATGTCAAGAGCAGTGGCAAAATGACTGCCTTGTTTTTCTCTCCCATTCACGTTGTTTTGGTGGAGAGCTGACAAAAGGGTGCTTTGTCATGGTGAGCGGCTTTGAAACATGGAGCAGAGACAAGGGAACGGCAGCCGTTTGTCCAGCAAGTCCCTGAGATCCAGCAACTCTGACTTGCTTGAGGAGAAAACCCTGCAGACTTGACTTCAGATCTTTGTCCTTCTCTGGGTTATCAAAGGGATCGACATGATCAAAGCTCTTTAGATAGATTAGATCTACACTACCGGTTAGGGATGCTTCAATCGATCGGTTTCGACCTATAATCCCATTCTGTGACTCGAATGGGATTCACTATATTTGGCCGATCTCACAAACCGGCAAAAAGTTGTTGGTTTTACGCCATTTTTTTTGCTTTGTAACTTTGCGAAACCTTAGTAAACCATAGTAAGTCGCACAGCTTTATTTAGAGCCGTTTGTCTTGATTCAGATGAGCCCACACACAGCATAACTTGATCCTTAGATCTTGAAAAAATCCTCACGGAGTGACGGGACACGCTGCTGGCTAAAGCTATAGATCGATCGCATGCATCGCCATCATGACGCAGTGTTTTCCAACATCGTTTGAACGTTCAACCAATGGAAAGCGGATCTCTGTTATGGTGGGTAGGGATGATGTGGCGAGACCAATCGTACATTGTTTTGCAGCTGGAGCGCGCTTGGATTGACGGATCTTGATTTAATGTGCACCATAGAATAGGAACGCAGCGCTGGAAGATCATCAAAACTAAATCAAACTTGATTTTATGACCCGTCACATACTTTCATATACATCATGTCAAGCATGAGTAACAACAAAATAAATCAATAAATTGCATCACATTTTCTTCGGTTTCTCAGCAGTGTGTTTTTCTCATCAAACCTTGATCAAAATATAGGTTTTCTGTCAAATGAGGAGTTGTTTTTTGTGTAGAGTTTCTGAATATGAGCCATTATTTTTAAATGTGCCACTTGAGATCGTGTAGAATCATCATTACATTTACATTTATGCGTTTGGCAGACGCTTTTATCCAAAGCAACTTGCATTGAATTCAAGGAACACATTGAATCACTTCTTGCTTTCCCTGGGATCGAACCCATGACCTTGGCGTTGCAAGCACCAATGCTCTACTGATTGAGCTACAGGAAAGCTGTAGCTCATAAATGCCTTCAGGGTGTGAGTGAGCTTATATTTCACTTAACTAAAGCTTGAATGATCAGGAGTTGCTAGGGAATCCTGGGTGGTTGCTAGGTGAACGAGTTTGTCTCGACTAACTTTATCCTTTAGTTATTATTATTTTTCTGAGACTAGAATAACAATCAGGATTGACTTTGGACTATTGTGATGACAAGAAATCTGGTCTTTATTGGCTGCAAAAATCCTGACCACTACCAGTAAACTTTTTTTCAACATTGATAATAGTATTTCTTGAGCATCAAATGAGCTTTTTTTTAATTATTTATGCAGAATCATGTGACTGCAGACTCCTGAAATTTCAGCTTTGCCATCATCATCATCAAAAAACAAACGTTTAAAAAAAATCAACGTTTAAAAAAAAAACCCGTGATAGGTGAAAATCCACGAAGTAGGATTGGCCCCCCTAGGAATTTTCGTATATGTATGTGTAGGTACCAGAATGTTTAAAATATGTATATTGATACTTTATATAATTTTTTTTAATTAAATCTATTTAATTATAAAACCTTAATATTATACATTTACTCTCTCTCTCATACGATACGTATTATGGTGCTCTACACTCATCAATGACAGCAGTATCTTGAGACTCCAGTAATGACGACGATGACAGATCTGTGCGGTTCATGAATGTGATGATGATGAATGTGTTACTGCACTGGTATAATGAGGTCATTAAATCAGTTCGGGAAGCGCCTCATTGTCAGATATCGGCGCTGGATCGTCAACATTTGCTTCTGAGAGAGGCGAAGAGGCTCCCACTCCACTCATGCTCTCATTGGTCGATCTCACGCCGGGAACCAATCACGTGTCTTGTCTGAGTGCTGTGTGTGTGTACAAAGCCTCTGAGAGAGTTTCTCTCTTTGTCTGGCATCCTGGGAAACCGTTTCTCTCGCGTCACAATGAAGCAACGCTGCTTTCCGGAATACGGCTGCCAATATGGCGGTATTTTTTAATTTGTATTTTCCGATGAATATTTTTAAAAAATCCGCGATGCACTGAGGCCGCGAAACTTGAACCGCGAAGTGGCGAGGGATTACTGTATACATGAAATGTTAAACTGTCATGGGAAGGAGTTAATGTTGTGCTCTTTAGCAATGCCCTGAACTTCAAGGGATCTCTGAGGTTGGATCATCATTGTTTCTCTTCCTCTGATCTCTTCATTAGCTCTATATGTTTATCACTAATGGCACCCCACGAGACCTCATGTTTATGCATATTCAAAATTGATTGGCACTCAATGAAGTCCCCTGGTCCAAACACGATTCCTGCACCTTTAAAAACGCAATTATTCAGAATAGCTGAGTGCGTTTTTACCGCTAACCTTTTCCTTACCGTCTTGTGCTTCTGTATTGCTGACACATGGGCTACTTTCATTTCCCTCTGAATTTTTTACATGCTTGTCTTTGTTGTTCCAGTTTTTTACTGCCTGGCACCCAGAGGCATATCCGATACGTAGCATCAACCTTGTGTGGGTAATTTTTTCTTTCCTCTGCTGTCTGTATTTGTTAGGATGAATGTAGGCTGAGAGGAAGGGAACAAGCCCGTGTGTCTCTGTGTAGACGCTCTGTTAGCCCACGAAGATGACAAGCAGCATTCCTCATGATATCTTTTTCTCTGTCAAGCCTTCGCTGTCTGTCCTGGGCACAGATGGTGCTGGGAAAGCAGACGGGTCAGTCATTTTGCTCCCCGTTGAAAGATTAGTTTAATATAAATGAGGACTACAGGGTTTGATAGGAAGAAGATTGGATGAGATTAAGTTTGTGTTTGACTGTAACATCAATATAAAATATCCAAAAGCACAAATGTTTTTTTTTTTCTCCCGTGCTATTTGCTGAATTACTATAGGTCAGAGGCGATCACCTGATAAACCAGATCACCAGAGTGGATAATACTGGCTCCTTCGGAAGATCAAATTGAGATGACCTGCTTACGGTCGTCAGCAGGCCAGTTCCCATAATTCCTGCATGAGCCGCTGCCATTAGCTAATAGAAATGGAGGATAGTTTGTCAAGGAGGATAGTTTGTTCAATGCAGCACAGAGTTCTCATTTAGTGCACTATAACCCTCTTCGGGCGGTAATTGTTTCTCATGGGGATGTCTGTAAAAATACATTTGCATTTCTCCTCGATGATAAAACTCCTGTTTATTCACGATTGAGGAGCGAATCTGGAAATGCGCTGCTTATGTGGGCAGTCACGTGTTTAACATATTTTTTTAAAATCTTATTTAGAAATAGGGTAATTGCGATTAGTTTAAATGCTTTTCTGTTCAACTTTTTATCTCTACAGATGATGGACATCAATTTAAATGTGGAAATGTGCAGAAATAAGTAACAAAACCTAAGGAAAACATTTAATCTGGCTTGTTAAAAGCAAGCTCTTATTTATATAAATGTATATAATGCAGACTTTTATTCAGTAATTCTTTTTTTCACTTTTAACAGTGACAATTTCATTCTTGTAAATGGTTTCTAGCATTTCAGAAATACAAGCCTGTTTTTGGTGTAAAATTGGTGTAAAATTGTTTATAAATCCACTTTTGAATTGATCCTTTTTGTGAACTCGGAGATATGGATTCGTACAGCAGTTAAATTACCCACTAATTTATTTACAAATGTGTAAAAATAGAGGAAATGAACATTGACAATTAAATATCCAATATCAACCGCTATATATAATTAAAAAAATCTCTGAATGTTCTGATAACAGTTATGATATTGATGTATAATGCATCCCTGGACTGTACTCATGTGCAAATTTAAACAGGCGTGTGTGCTGCATATTTATGTGTTTGTGCATATATGCATGTCTTGGAAATCCTGCTGGAACTCGTGCTCTTCAAATATGCTTTGAGAAGCTGTGGTTTGAAGTTCATGCCATCGCCGAGCAGCAACGCATTACTGTCTGGTGAGCATTTGATTAAAATTTGTTAGGCTAGTGGCATCATGCAATTTAGGATGCATGAGGGAACGTAACGGAGCCGAGCATTTACTGTTAAAGCTTTATTTTTCACCACCCACGAGTCAGGTGCGAATGCCAGCAATGATGGGTGATCCTTGAGAGCTTTAGCCCAAGTACTTTTGGCCAAAAAATCTTGGGGAGCAGGGGAAATTGCTGTATTGTGGTATGTGAATCTCAAAAGCCTTTGTGGCTTATTGAAAAAGTCCACGTTGAGGGGCAATCTGTGAAAGGAGGAGAAAAGCAAGCGCTCGCATACCCCTTTTAGTCTGGGGAGGTTTTATTCATGGCTTTCTGGGGGTGGTTCTTCTGGTGAGTTCCTTTCCAGAGATGCGCACCAACCTACACAAATCCCTCCTACTGAGAAGCTGTTATTGGGTGATGATAATCATTGAACATATTTAGCCTTTATTCTCATGTGTGGGACCCAGCGGAGAGTCCTCTTTACTCAGTTCAGTTTAATTTAGCTTACATATTTTGATCATTTGGAATCATGATTGAATCAAGCGTAACTTTACATGTAATGTTTTATAATGTTTACATGTTTTATCTTATAAAATGACCCTATTATGCTTTTTTTGATTATTGCTTTTTCTGCCGTAAGTAATATGTACATGATCTGCAAAGTCGAAAGTGCATGATAAATAGTTCTCAACTCCCAGAAGAAAGAATCGAGACTGAACCGTCTAAACGAATCATCAGGAATTCCATTCTCACTTCCATGACCTGCATACGAAACTAGGGATGAGCGAGTACAGCATTATCTGTATCTGTTAACCATATGAATTATCTGTATCTGTACTCGGACTGAGCGGAGCCTAGTGGGCGGGATTTAACCATGAAGTGGTCAGGTAGTCTTGAAATGGGCAGGGCTTTATGTTATTAAATGTTTGTAAATTATGTACAATGTTATGTTATCATAACCAGTAACTCTACTGGTTAATGAGTAAGTACTATAAACAAAGCGAAATAAAAAACAAAACTGAAGCTGAAGAAACCCTAAACGTTAACGGAAAAGACCCGCAAACCTGAGGGAGAGACTGAGAGAGAAAGAGAGCTGTTCTCTTCTCAGTGTTCTGTGTATGAGTGAGCAGAGCGGGACACAGCAAATCTGCATGTGTAGGGGAGGGGCGCAGTGACTAGCCTATCACAGAACGCAAACACAGTCAGCTACCCAATGAAGATTTGTATTCAATCCGAGCAGAGATATTGACTCGTATTACTCGTATAATATTCGTACTCGGCAAAAGTGCTTTATCCGTACCAGATACTCGTTTCAGCTGAGTATCCGGCTCTACTCTATACGTTTGCATAATGCCCGCTTATGGTCTTCATTGGCT
The DNA here is from genome assembly GCA_037043235.1 of Rhodeus uyekii. Classification (NCBI taxonomy): domain Eukaryota; kingdom Metazoa; phylum Chordata; class Actinopteri; order Cypriniformes; family Acheilognathidae; genus Rhodeus; species Rhodeus uyekii. The sequence goes on from JAWRVZ010000226.1 coordinate 437,300, forward strand.
GCCCGTGAACAACATCTAGTCTGACTCGTCCTCGAACACTTTAGCTTGTTTGTGCTGTGTACATGTAGAGAAGATGCTGTTTTCTGCTCTGCAGAAGCAAAGAATGTGGATGTGTGAAGAGTGTGAAGAGCCAGTGGTTAAAATGACCACAGTGATACAACAGCTGAGTTGACGACTGCTGCTCCAATTTCTGTGATGTCTAAATGGGATTTTACAAAAACGCTTATCCATTAAAGATGGGACAGTGCCCACTTTATTTGCACCAACTTACTACTCATGATCATAACCTGTAAATATAATTAATGATGTATATATTTTCTATTGGGGGTTCAAAATAAAAAAAAATTTTATATTGTGTATGTCTAACTGTTAAGCAGCTGTAGGCCCTTATTACCTAAAATTGTGTCGACTAATGCAGATTGACTGTTGTTCTTACTACTGATAAAGGTAATGATAAAGGATGGAGCAAGATTTGTTTTACAAACTTAGTGCTCGTTTAATGTGCTTTTAGTTATACAGTTAATGATACAGTTTCCACATGTGCGCCACAATAAATACATCGGTTTGTAACATCTCATTTACGTCAAACTGAGTAGTGTATCACTGAGAAACCTTCTCAAGTCGTCATTACAATGGAGATTTGGGTTGAATAACTAGTTCTTCCAATGTTTTCTCTTTGGACTCCTCCTTGGATTCGCGAGAAGGAAGGATTTCGATAGACAAGTCTTCTGTACACTTGACACTTCACCACAATAGTCTTATACCAACATAATAGAACATTAATACGTCTCCCCATTTTCTCATCTTGCTAAAAATACGTAAAATAACACTTTATTTTAACATTTACTCTGCCTATCCAGCCCCATGCAAAGCATGATGGGAAATGGAATCATGATGCTTTGCTGTTTGAGTCAGAAACCCAAATCAAAAAGAATTATTTAAATAAAGTGAACAGCATTAATAATAATTTTTTGAGTGTACGTATCAAAGTTGGGAAAATTAAAATCACAGTTTGTTTATTTGGCGTGTTTCTCTGCCTTTGATCTCTAATTAAAATTCATCTGCACATGGTAATTCAATCTCTTGATATAATTAAAAAGAATGGCTCTGGTTTTGTATAATAATCTAATCAGAAAAACTTTCCAGATGTGTTAAACGGAATGAAATTCAAAATCCATTTTCTTTCATTCGCCGCACATAAAAGGAAAAATGAGGTAATGTCAAGTCCCTTGAAATGAGTTTTTATATGACTTATTCCACGTTTTCTACGTGCTTTGTGTAAGAAATAGAACAAAATTCTGAGTGATATATAAGGGATCATAAAAAGTTTATGCGCCTTGCACGTTACGGTTCCATGACACAAAAGTGCCAATGGCATTCGTTATTGTTGGTGTCACACTTGATACGATGCATCTTTACATGACATATTTGAATACACACTCAAATGAGAGATTGTCATGGAATAATGATTGTATTTCGGTCTGTTCAACCCCCAAAGCATGGCATCTGAAGATTTGCTGTACATCGTTAAGTTATTAAATTATATTTGCCAGCCCTGGTCTGTAAAGGACTCAGAATGATGCTACAAAATAAAGTTGAAAAATGAAGAAATAAATTCTCATGTTTTAATAAAAAAATAAAAAAAATTCTTGTGTATAAAAATTTAGTAATGCATAGATAAATAAGTTTTAAATGCAAGCATTTGTATTTTTTTCATAGTAAACCTGTATTTTTCAATTTAAATATATTTTTAAATAGCATTTTCTTGCTTTTCCCAAATACTTTTTAGCATAATTTATAGAAATAATTGATTCCTTCATTTTAATAATCTAGTTCACCCAAATATTTGAATTGTTTACTCACACTCAAGTTATTCCAAACCTGTACGAGTTTCTTTCTTCTAATGAATGCACACAAAAGAAGATACAGTAATACCTCTGTTTACAAGTTTAATTGGTTCCAAGAGCTCGTAACTCAAAATGCTCGTACACCAAAACAATTTTCCCCATAAGAATGCAATGAAAATCACTCGATTCGTTCCACACGACCATAAATGCCCATTTTAAATATTTTTTTGGTTTTACCCTATTAATTAGTTAAAATTATAACCATTAAGATCTCATATAAATACTAATTAATAATTGACAAACTCTAAAAATACTTGACAATTTACTGTAACGCACTTTATCTTTGAGTAGCGTCGCTGCTGGCGTGAAGGAGACGAGAGGAGGGTTTTACTGCTTACAGGGAGAATTTCATCCCTTCCTCATCTTGAGGTCATAGTCTATATGCTGTACTGTACGTATATATTTCACTACGTGAACAACAGGGATAACAATTAATGTTAACAACACGAGGTAAAACCGCTGTAAATCACTTATAAAAGTATCACTGTGGTGAATGATGAACCAAACCGAGCGATGCTGAGAGAATGAACGAGTGAAGGGGTGATGGGCTTTGTGAGAGGCTGTCGTTAGAATATTTCCAGTAAAAATGCGTGTGAAGATGGTGAGCGTTAGGACTTTTCCACAAAAAAATGCGTGTGGGCGAGGGAAAAATTCTCGCGCTCCGATACAATGATCGTACACCGATTTGCTCGTATACAAAGTCACTCGTAAACCAAGGTATTACTGTATTTTGAAAAACGTAATTAAGTTGCATTGACTGCCATAGAACGTTCAATGGCTACCGTCAACCATCTGGTTACCAACATCTTTTAAAATATCTTTAACACAAGAACAACTTGAGGGTGAGTAAATGATGACAGAATTTTTCATTTGGGTGAACTCTCCCTTGAAGTGCCACTTATAATCCATTTACTTTATTAAATAGCTCAAACATGTTATACATGATGCAGAATCATGACTGAACTTTAACATTTGAGTGAAGAGCAAGGATGTCCCAATGGCCCGGATCCGGTGGGAGAGAGTTCCCACGTTCGTCTGTCCCTTTCAGTATGCACTTTCACGAGTCCTGCGTTCATTGAGCATGCACCAGTGTCTGTTGTTAGTTTATTGTTGTGAATTGTGTTATCCAGTTGGCTGACATGGATGAGGTTTGGTGAAGTTCCAAGAATGACTTGTGATGCTCTTGAATGAAATGACAGTAGATGGAATATAATTTATATCATAATGCAGAGGTTTTCTTAGGGTGGGTTTCACTGCATGAAGTCCAGGCGGGGAGTTGTCTCAGTGCACTCGTAAGCCACCACCTGGGTTTGGGAAAGGACCTGGAGTCGAGCCAGGGTCCACTGTGGAGACGGCTAAGCCAGCGACGCATGGATCCAGAGCTGTCAGTGCTCCAGCTCCTCCTGCTCCGTCAGCCTCTTCAGCTGCTGATCCAGCCAGACAGCTGTGAGCTGCATTCCACCCCAGATTTGGGGGGTGAAAACCATTACTTCAATGATATCTAAGATGGGTATCTTGCACCAGAAATGATTGGGACCAGCTCTGTGCAGTGACCCTAGACATACGGTTTACAAAATGTGTTAATTCTTCAGTTCAGGCTGCTAGGAATGGACGTAAAATGGTTCTGCAGAGTGAGAGATACCTCATGAAATCAAAGTTTTGGGACTTTTAGTCCATTGCTGGCTGAACGGTTCATAGAAAGGTAAGGAACTGCTCTGTTTGTGTTTCCACTTGAGTCTATTATGTATTACAAGCCGTTCTCGGGCTGAAATTCTCCGCATGGCTGTTGAACCGTGCTGGTAGATTTCGTGTAGTCGCATCTCAACTCTGCATCGGTCATTTTTCTGTTGCCTGATTACCAGTTTCTCTACAGCTGGCTAAGCGCAGCTATTTGAGCGATGTAAACACAAATAAATAATACAATTAAAAAGAAATATTGAATTGTCCTCCATAATGTGGTCGATATTTATATCTCATATTGTCTGTGAGCTCTTGTTTTAACAAGGCAATAACGGACACATTTGTATTATATTCCTAAGAGAGGCCGTTATCAGTCCCACAGTGGATAATGAAACCATATCCGTACCGGATTGGCCGGATCAGCACGAAATGGAATGGTTAAACACAGAGAACGGTTTGGCACATGTCTGTTCACTCTGAGTTGATATGTCTAGTCTATATGCTAGTGTACCACTACAGACGTTGACACAAGCAACTTGTATCAGATATATGTATTTAAAAGGTATGGTTTTCTCTTTTATAAAATGGACCAAAAATATGGAAATACTCATCTTGTGCATTTTATGGGACTTTAAAAGGAACATATTGTACTTTTATTGTGTGTGTGTGGTTTTAGTGTTTTTCACTGCATCTGAAATCACATACTCTCTTGAGTAGGTACTTATGAAAAATAACTTGAATTACTCGTACAGTGGTACCTCGAGATACAAAATTAATCCGTTCCGAGGCGGCCTTCGTATAATGAGTTTTTCGATTCTTGGAACACATTTTACATGTAAAATGGTTAATCTGTTCCAAGCCCTCCAAAAACACACCATTAAATTTCATAATAAAGCTAAATTGACCTATAAACAATGAAATAACGTAAAAAGGGCGAATCTCGGACTTTCAGAAACCTTTCGTATCTTGAAAACTTTTCGTATGTAGAGCAGTAAAAACAATTCGGCTTTCCTTTTGTAACTTGGATTTTTCGTAAGTTGAGCCTTTTGTATCTTGAGGTACAACTGTATCTCAAATCATTTTTTGACCAAAAATATGGAAATACTTGTCTTGTGCATTTTATGGGATCTTTAAAAGAACCATATTGGACTCTCTCTCTCTCTCTCTCTCTCTCTCTCTCTCTCTCTCTCTTTTTTTTTGCGTCTGAAATCGCATACTCTCTTGAGTAGGTACTTACTTTGGAAAAAGTACTTTGCAACCGCAAAACAAAGTATGTTCAAATGTACTACATTCCCCATGCCTTTAACATGTGACCTACCAGCATCATTCCCATTCACAGATCCTCTCCCGTGGCCTCATGGGATAGTAAAGTGTCCATCATATGCACACTTCAGAAGTAGGTCATCTGGATACTTTTTGTCTACTCTTTTTAGTACCGTACTGTGAATTTGGACATAGTACTCTTATCACACACTGTATAGGGTATGCGATTTTGGATGCTGCCTTTGTTTTAATCTTGTTTTAGTTTATTATATTCCACTTAGCCTATGTCACGGTTTTTCACCAAACACAGTTGTAATTTAGAGGCAAACCAGAGGTGTTTGCTATATAAATCACTCTGCTGATTGGATTGGTTCAATGTATGTTGCATACCTCAGACTCTTTCAAAAACCAGTAAAAAACTCACTTGTGTTTTCTGACACAGTCCTTTTGAATGCAAAATATTGAAAGGTATAGAAACTCGATGCCTCAAGTTCCTGTCAACTGTCCCTTGGTCACAGAATAATGAAGCGTAATGGAAATCTCGCCGCGCTGTTGATGGAATATTGAAGTCATGGCCCAGGGACAATGTTTGTGACATTTTGTCAGTTTTTAAATGATTTTCTGTCTGAAGCAGAAAAGCATAAATGCCTTTTCCTGAAGGTAATACTTCACTGTTGTCATTGTAAAGAAAGAACTCTAGATAACAAAACCACCCCAAAAGTTTTGAGCAGCTGTTTAGTGAATGCCTTTTCTCTAACGTCTTGGCTTGGCATTTGCACACGTGGGAGCAGGGGAAATTGCTGTATTGTGGTATGTGGTTCTGTTGTGATATTCTGGCTTCGGGGATGTGAACTGTGATAAAGAGCAAAGCAACGTCTGTTTTGGTGAGAGGCACGGGAAAAGAGATTTGGATACATTTGATACATTTACCTTAAATATGCTGCCATTTTAAGAAAGCTCCTCTGCCTTTCTTAATCTCAGTTTGGTCTAAACTGTATGACAACAAATCATATTTGGAAAATGGAGAGATGGTGATTTGAGAGGAAGTTTATACTGCTGGGTCAATGACGAACAATAAAGATGATTAAAGATTAAAGATTTGTCTCCTAATTTTAAAATCCATGTTCTTGGGAATGTATTCTCTGCATTCATGTCAAATGTTTTATACAAATGTCATTAACAAAGGTTGGTTTAACAAGAGTATAAGTATTAAGAGAGTATACATGTATTCAATGTGTATTTTTTCCTGAATGCTTGTGACTGTGTTTAAATCTTTAATCTTATAGTTAATAATTCGGAACTATGCGTTTGGGGAGGCACAGCACAGGGCATTTTTGCAGCCTGAACTTACCTTTCCTCGTCATAAATAGGTTATATGATCTGATATTTTGATTTGCTTCTGGTCTTCCCTGCCAATCCGTCTCCACATGACTTCCCCATCCAGATTGGCTCCTCAACGATCACCCCATTAAGGTCGGCCAGAAATCTTGGACTAATCTTTGAGGACTGATTGACCTTCAAAAACCAAATTGCAAAGACTGCTCGATCATGCAGGTTTGCACTTCAAAACATCAGGAGGATCAGGCCATTTCTGACTGAGCAAGAAACAACTTCTGGTGCAGGCCATGGTCATTTCCAGGCTTGATTATTGCAACACTCTTCTGGCCGGACTTCCTTCGAGTTCAATCAACCTCCTGCAACTGACCCAGAATGCTCAGTTGTCTGGTTTTCAATGAACCCAAAAGGGCCCATGAAACTCTTTATCTCTTTGTATTCTCTCCCACTTGCTGCTCACATCAAATTGAAAGCGTTGACACATGCTTACAAAGCTAACACAGGCTCAGCACCTCCTACTTCCACTCGCTACTACAAATCTACACACCTACCAGAAACCTTCGATCGATCACTGAGCAAAGACTCATGGTTCCATCACAGAGAGGCTCAAAATCTCTCTCAAGAACCGTTTTGTTCACCCTACTTTGTTGGTGGAACGACCTCCCTGCTTTCTTTCGGAACGCAGAATCCTTGTCAAGCTTCAAAAAACACCTTAAAACTCATGTCTTCCGTGAACAAACGCATACGCTTTCCTTCCTTGCTTTCACTTTCTTTTAGTCCCTCCTTTTTCCAGGCTTATACTACATCAGGAAATGTTTTGAAACTTTGTATTGTGACACTCTTGTGTACTTTTGCATCTTCAGGATGAATCGTTTTCTGTATTCCTCAAATTGTAAGTCACTTTGGGAAAAAACATTTGCTAAATGAATGAGTGTAAATTATATTTTAAGAGAATTAGGGGTCAAGGGTCGCTCTATAATATAATTTCCTGTCTCCTATCTGGACACTGTTCACACTAAATGACAGTTTTGGCAGACTTTTTTTACCCCTTAAAATACTTATATAATTTGAAAAAGCTATTTACAGTAGAAACCCGACTTACGAAGCGCTATACGTACGAAAAGTTTGACGTACGATAAAAGATTTCAGGGTTTTTTTCGCCCGAGTAACGACAAAATGATCGAGATGCGAAAAATAAAATCTCGGCCGAGGCGACGATTTCCGAGTTTTGTTTTGAAATTTGCACGCCACTGACCCGTAAACTCGCACAAATCGTCCCGCTCTCCCATTGGCTGTCTCCCGGCTCGGACGCTAACTTTCGCGGCAGCATCCTGCTCTCCTATTGGTCAGCATCGCTCCCACCAGCCTCTGCATAGCGGCGTCAGTGTTGCCAGATTGTGCGGGTTCCCGCCCAATTGGGCTCCTTTTGGTCACGTCCGACTGGGAAACAAATGCATTGAAAGCTAGGATGCGCTTATCCGCCATAGCGAAAGAATATTGCCGTAACCCTTCAACCATAGGGAGCATACTGAACAAGCATAGCTTTATTATAAAATTAAATGTGGTGTTTTCTTAGGGCTTGGAACGGATTAGGCAATTTACATGTAAAAGCCTGACCGATGTACAAAAAGATCGATTAACGAAGCCAACCTCGGAACGGATTATTTTCTACTGTATTTATTTTCCTTAAGAATAGTTATGTCAAACTACTTTTTTTCATTATGTTCATAAATGTAAACATTTTGTACAACACATTTTCTGAAAGCTCTCTTCATTTGGTCTAGCTTCATGTAAACTTTTCAAATTCTGAACTAGGATTTTGATTTGTTTTAGTGATCTTGCCTGCAATAATTCTTCATAAAGTTTATTGCTCAGTCTATGTGGACTCAGGAACTCGTGAGCTCCCTTAATAACCTGCAGATTTGCATTTGTCCAGAAAGTGAGCCTGCAGCAGTTGTGTGAGCCGGTGAGGAACGGCCTCAGCTGTTCAGACAGGCACCAGTGAAGTGTGAAGTTGTTATTTTTGGCTTCATTCCTTGTGCTCACCTACAGTGTTTCGATGCTCTTTTAAAGTGGCTCTTGCCAGCCGGATATATGAGGGGTCCTGCCCCAAACAGCTGCAATAACCATTCTTTCTGCGTGTCACTCCTCAGGACTGATGACGGCACCCGGTGCTGATTTCACGCACCTCTGATTATAATCTGCCACTCAAGACCTCTCCGTGCGAGGCTCTTGATTAGAGAGCAGTCATTAGAGCAGAGAACGATACCCTTCGCTTGAACACTTGTACGTCAGCATTTATGGCATTCCACTGGATATCTTGTGTCCCGCTTGGACAGATTGCCATTACGTTAACCCTTTTGGAGTATAGCTGGAAGAGCATGTTGGTTCTCTTGCCTCTTTGCCAGGATGACAGACTGCAAGATATAATTCTTTTTTTTTTTTTTGAGGAATCAGTTGGCGGTGATCCAGAGCTGCCACAGTGCCATCGCCAATCCCTTAGTGGCTTCAATCCAACTGCTCGAATTCAGCAGTTTCCCCCCTCCCGCTGCTGTAATGTGGCCTTGCTAAAATTATGTATCTTTTTGGAGATGAAATTCACATCTCAGCGTTGATATTGATGTGGAATTTACTCCATTTGCGAGAGCTCCTTGTTCTCGTTTTCTCCTGTCAGCGGCTACAATGCGTACTGTAGCTCATGCATGAAAGCTCAATTTAAAGAGTTTTTGGAGGCCGCGAGTTCCCTGACTGCTTCGGTAGGAACCGGATAAATTGACCTGTGGTTGCCACATCAAAATAGGGCAAATTCTGCTTGAATTATTCATATAATGTATCTTGCAGCACACTGACTTGCTTTTGGGTAACTGGATTTAGATGCTCTAAATGATCTCTTGCAGCTTCAGCCAGTTATTTAACAGTAGTGACTCACCCTTGCTGTTATTTACTTGGTTAATTAATCTTCTTATAGTGCAGCATGGTTAAAGGATCGTTTAAACATTTTCAACATTTTAATCAACTTGGTGTTTTTCCCAAACCTGAATGGGTTACTTTATTCTGTGGACCATTACATATATTATTTAGAATAATGTTTCTAACCAAAAGCTTTTGGTGACCATTAAAGTATCTTCATCCACAGAATTTTTACATCCGTATTTTAGTGCTGTGTAAATACAAATACTTAATGTGCCATCTTGTTGTTTTGAGGTAGGAGAGCCCCAGGATGTTTTCTTTCTTTTCCAATGCTCCTGCATAGAAATTGTTCTGTTGTGGTTTACCATTTTAGTTTTACAGAACATGCTAAGTACTCTGTTTATGTCAGGGTTCTGGAAACGGACTCAGGCGCAGATTGAATGGAGCAGTTTATTTAAGAAAAACAAAACAAAGACTCAACAAAAACTGCCCAGAGGGGGAAAACACAACTAGCAAGAAAACTGACTTGACCGACAGGACTAGACTAGGCTAGGCAAGAAACTTGACAGACGACGAGTCAAACATCAAAAGACACAAGAATAGAAAACGACGTAGCACAGGGCAGCAAACACGAGGGGATTAAATGGACACAGTAGGACGGGTAATTGAACAAGAAACAGCTGTAATAAAACTAGATAACAGGATAAATAAAACTAATGACAATGAAACAAGACGGGCGGGGTTACAGTGACAAGACACGAACACGCAGCCAATGCGAATGCGCATCGCTGCATGTTCACATTAAACAGACAGTTTTCGTGTCACGCGCAGTTTGGTTTTCACCAGCTGCGTGCGACACGAAAACATAACATGAAACCACGTGGCCGATGTAAACACGAACCGCGTGCTTACAACACTGCACAAAGACCCGAGAGCTTGCGGCTCAAGCAGAGCCTGAAACCGCGGCCACTCACATTGTAGAGCGCGCGAGAACCAGCAAACACTCATCCCGTGCGCTCACAACAAGGACGAACACACGGGTCATGAATGTCCGAATCCCGACTCAAACCGAAACGGAACAAGACCAGTCTCGGACATCATAACCCGCACGTAAGACGTTACACAGACAAGAGCACGCGCGACACGAACCAAACCCAAGACGTTACGGTAGTGTCAGAGATGTGTCACAAAACCAAGAAACTATTAGACCGAATGTGGCAGAACCCTGACCCCTTTAAAAATTAATCACACCTTTGATCAGGCTATATATTTTTGGGATAACTGCTAACATTCGTTATCCCCAGGACATCGTTGGGTAATAGAAACATAATCTGGAGATTACATGTCGTTCCAGTCCTAATCTCTAAGCTCAGCCCTAAACCAATTTTTGAAATATTTTACACAAGTAACAGTTGGTACCAAAAAGTTTGGTGTAAGATGTCCTAAACTTGAGATCTAGTTTATATTAAGCACTGCAACCTAACTCACAAGTATACAGTGGCTTTCCCTCCTGTTAGATGCTGTTTAAGACCAGTTTTCTTCAGTGCCTAATTTATAATGGTTTTATTTGTATCTGTAAAAGTTAGAAAGTCACACAAGCATTTCCATTTTGCATGATCTTCACAGACTTGAATGGAGCACCTGCGCATGCATGTTCTTTGAATAGATGGCGTGCAATTGAAAGGGAGTGCAAGAATTCAGACTAAAGTATATATATTTTACAAAGGTGAAAACACATTTACAAAAGCACCATAAACTGATTGTGCAGCTTCTTTCTTTAAGACAGAGCCGTAGTTTGTTTAGTAAACCACTGCTTAATTTAAGTATATTTCCTCCTTAAAGGCAAGGCCTGTTTTTCCATGGAAAACCTCAGTGGTAATTCTGTCTGAAGCCCACCAGCATGTCCCTTATATTCTCTCTTGCTTGCTCCCATTATTGCGTTGTTAATCGATGTGCTCTGATTCGTTTTGCAGGAATGCCTGCAGTGTCTCTGAAGACTCACCTGCAGATCCTGAGCTCAGGCGAGCAGAGCCATTTTTGATGAGATTCTGGGAGGACCACACTGTCAGCCAGAGGTAAGAAGGGAGCCGGTCACGGTTTATTGCTGTACCAGTTGAAACGATGTTGTGTGGCCTTGATGTTTCTCTGACACGATTGTAAATGGTAATACTCTCCTAAATAGTTAGAAACATTCTTCTGGAGGCCAAAACCTTGAAACTAGCATTTTAGCACTTGCAGCTCAATCGACCTCAAATAAATTTTTGTTCTTTTTATTGGGGCTTTGGTTAAAATTTGGGTACACAGTCTGTGGCTAACACAAGCTCAAGATATTTTCAAGTTTTATTCCATGACCTAAATACTTGGTTACACTTGTTTAACCTTTTACCTGATCCCAAATGTTCCGAAATACTACAAAGTGAATGGTGGACATTAAACCTCTTCACTGAAACTTGAAATTATTCTAATTCAGACTTTCGGGAAATGGCCACCAAGCTTATTTTATACAAAAATCCAAATGCCAATGGAAAAATCTTATTGGGTTTTGACATGGGAACGATGTTGAAGTTGACTTTTTGGCCTACAAAAGTAGAATAGAAAGCCTTTATTGTCATTGTACTCAATCTGTCATTATTTACTCGTCCTCATGTTTTTCCAAAGCTGTATGACTGACTGACTTTCTGTTATAAAGATATTTTGAAGAATGTTTACATTCAGTTAAAGTCAATGTGTCTAAAACAACATTTGAATTGAGTTGTTATTACTAATACTGTAGAAAGACTTTTTAATCGTAGTAACACCTTTGCCGTCCCTGTTCGCCCTTAGTTTGCAGGTATGATTTTGTGGCCCCTATTAAAAAAAGTGTCAAAAACCCAAGAATTAAAAAAATGCTTCATTCTGTCTACAATTTGTGAACACATGAGTAGGCCTCTAGAGTCTATAGAGCCCTGGATCAATGTTCATCGTTTGAATTGGGATTCGTCAGGGTTTGAGCAGCATGTATAAAGCACTTCCCTTTTGGTTTCAGAGACAGAAAGGCAAGAGTTACACTGATGGCAGGTACCAGTGTTTCTGATCTGCCAGAGATCAAGAGCTTGACTGTATCTCTCATACAGTTCACATTCCTGCCCGTGGGAATACATGAAAAATGAAATCTTGGATTCCTTGACAAATTGAAATTCTACCAGTCTGTTGTTTTGTTGTGAGCTGAGGTTGAAATCGTTTAGGTTAAAATAGCTTAAATGGTTACTACTAAACTTTTTCAGAAGTTTATCACGTTCATAACGTACCTTCGCATTCATGTCATATATTGCCGAATGCAGGCTTGATGATGATGATGCGAGGCTCACAGGCATCATTGATCTTTACATCAACTCCTCTTTGTTTTTTCACCTTATGGAAGTGAAGGTAGAAGATGAATTATAAACTTTCATAAATAATTGAGAGCCATCGGCAGAAGTGAATTATTAATAGGCGAAAAAGGCATCTCTCTTGATGCGTAGAGATGGGCTAACATGAGCGAGTCTTAGTTTCACAAAACACAGATGTGTTATTTTTTTTCATTAAGGAAAAACGTGATTCTGCTAGATGGAGTGACTGGAGGATGTGGGATTTTTGAGCTCTGTTCTCTTTTGTAATGCTTAAAATTAGGATCTGAAATCCAGCTTCAAAAGAAAAGTCAACTAATTTGTTGTTAAATTAGCTTAGTTTAATTTACCCTTTATTATCTCACTTAGGAGAAAATTGTCTTGAGGAATTGTGCTTTTGCTGCATTAATAGCGTGACATATATGTTTGTTTTGGCTGCATTGACACTGCAAGGCGTAATGTACTGATCTGAATTTTTGTTCTCCCTATTCCATTCACTACCAATTCCAGTCAGGTTGCTGGTAGAGTGTAGGAGTGGTTGATGTACGATGTGTTAATTGTTTGCAAAGATGCCCCAGACACGCTCTTGTCTTGCATTGGATGATTAGTTAATATATCCCGCCCCTGAAGAAACGCCTTTGGTTTGGCCAGTGTTGTGTCAGAGTGTGTACACTTTTGGCTCAGTCTACAAAAAGTATTTTACCAAGAAAATGACACACTTTATAATAATAATAATTCATTGCATTTATATAGCGCTATATCATAGACACTCAAAGCACTTTACATGGACAGGGAGGAATCTCCTCAACCGCCACTAGAGTGCAGCATCCACCTGGATGATGCGACCGTAGCCATATTGCGCCAGAACGCTCATCACACACCAGCTTATTGGTGGAGAGGAGACAGAGCAATGAAGCCAATCAGAGAATGGGGATGGTTAGGAAGCCATGATCGACAAATTTCGCTAGGATATCGGTGTCAAACCCCTACTCTTTACAAACAACATCCTGGGATTTTTAATGACCACAGTCGAGTCAGGACCTCGGTTTAACGTCTCATCCGAAGGACGGTGCTTGTTGCAATACATTGTCCCCATCACTATCACTATACTGGGGCATTAGGACCCACACAGACTGCAGGGTGAGCACCCCCTGCTGGCCTCCTAACACCTCTTCCAGCAGCAACCTAGTCATTCCAAGGAGTCTCCCATCCAGGCTCAACCCTGCTTGGCTTCAGTGGGCAGCCAGTCTTAGCCTATACCAGTGGTTCTCAAATAGTGGGGCGCGGAGCGATGCCAGGGGGGACGTGCGTGATCATTGAACATGTTTTTTTTTTTTTTGCCAGGGAGTAGTTTTCTTGCACTGAACAAGAGCAGCACATATGAAGTTCAGATAACAAACTCTTCACCCTTTGACGTGTACGATCACACCGGTGTTTGTGTCACGTGATCAACCGCGAAATATTTACTTCTTCCTAGGTGGGGCGTGACAGAAAATAATTGAGAAGCACTGGCCTACAGGGTAATATTGCTGCTGGCAACTTTAGCTTTAAATCCATAATTTGACTGTTTACACAATAATACTTGTTGAAACTGGTCTGCAAAGCATAAGTAAAAATTCCAATTGTAACTGTCCATTGCTTTTGAGAGTATTGGGTTTGTGCTGTGCTGGATTGTTTGAGTAGCACAACTTTGTCCATTTTTTAGAGTATTTAGCTTCCTAAACAGCTCATAATTAAATGAAACCGGCTTTGTGACCACAAAGAAGGACTCTAATAGACAATTTTAATATATATATATTTTATATATGCCAACATTTAATAAATTAATAGATATTAACGCTACCATGCCAATGGTGGCAGAGTTGTACTTCCTCCATGATTCACAAGTAGGAATTCCCATGTGTACCAACCTTACATGAGTGCCCAGTGACGATTTCACATCACACCTATCTTATCTAGCCTAAGAGGAGAATTGAATGTGGATGTTGAAATATAGGTCAAATGAACAGATATCATATTTAGAAGCACAATTGAAAGTGAAATCGAATCAGAATGCTGTGCTCTGGTGTTAAGACGCATGTATCAAGATTAGACTGTGTTACTCAAAACTATCGGAAGCCTAAGCAGACCATAGAAACCATTGGCACTGGTGGTCTCTGATCTAATTAGGCCTACAATTCTTTTGGGAAATGCAGCCCTGGTTTGTGCCAGATACCAAGTTGTGGCTTGAATTTGGCTCCATGTGAAATGACTCTGGAATAGAAGTGAGTGATTTGGCAATTTTGTATGTTGAACCCAATTTTACCTAATGGAAACTGAGTTAGTGCAGGTCTTTTCTGACCTGTCTCTTGATCCAGCTGGAACTGAACTGGACTTGCTTGACGTGAAAACATTGACTTCATTTGTGTTGTGTTACACACCTGTGCGTATTGTCCTCGTTTGGCAAGTAAAAAGCTTTCCTGTAGCTCAATCAGTAGAACATTGGTGTTTACAACGCGAAGGTCATGGGTTCGATTCCAGGGAAGGTAAGAACCGATTCAATGTGTTTCTTGAATGCAATGTAAGTCGCTTTGGATAAAAGCATCTGCCAAATGCATAAATGTAAATGTAAAAAAAAATGCAGTGAAAAAATATTTGAATTTATTAAGCATACGCTTTTTTCCAAACTGAATTTCATGTAATTTCTTTGTCCTTTTGTGCGGATGTAAGTTGTAATATTACTTTTATGTTGTATTTATCTTGTTGTATTTAGCAAAGCACTTCAGTTTTTAACGTGTTCAATCACTCTTCAACTCAAACAGCAATTCTTGGGTTATGTGACATTAGTCATATTCATGTTTCTGTTTTAAAAACATTGACGATATTAACCCTTTCGCACGTACGATCACACCGGTGCGATTAGAACGTTCGTGCTTCACGTCATCAACTGCTAAATTCAAACGTGTTTTCGCGCGTCATCTGGCACCGATTCAGAGACGGGCGCGCTCAGAGCTTGTCATATATCACAACTACTCAGTGTTTTCAGCCACATAAGGTTTATTTTCGGTTTCAGACATTAAAATTATTCTTCTCTCACTTCACCGATCACTTACTGTCATGTTTTTCGGGAGAAGCAACTGAACTTGCTTTATAAATCAGACCAATCAGATTCTCCGAATTGCGGCGCAAACAAACACGGCGGCGCCCTTCGCGCATCATAGATCAGCTAACATGATCATTATAAAAGTTTTTAAACGACAAAACATTAATTTCCACATATTTGAGAATCGAAATATCAGGTAGTTGATAACATAGCCAACAAGTGTGTGAATATTTTGAGTAAATAAGACATACAGTAAATAAATGCGATGCACATGTCATTCGGTGCTTCTGAGGCTGCGGTGTGTCAACGTGACAAGCATGACGCATCGCCATGGGAACAATAAAGTAAACATTCTAAATTAGCGGTCGCCTAAAAAAACTCACGCTGAGGGGTCAGAGAGAATATTTAGAACTTACGTGCGAAAGGGATAATAATAATCCAGCAATGTTGTTTTTCCTCATCATGCCTTTGAAAACACTCAGGCTGTCTGGAATTGTTGTTACTAGGGTGATCACAAAATTGCCGGACAGTCCCAGACAGCTTTGTCCAATGTCCTGCAGAATTAAGTAGTGTCTGGCATTTCAACGATGTCTGTACCACAATAGGAAATCATCTGTCATGCCCCCCCTCCATTAATCAATTTATTGTTTTATTGAGCTTTCCAGTACTGCAAATGAAGAACTGAACCAAAAAAAACCCAGCAGTCTCAGTAGATAAGCGTCTAAACAACCACAAGGAGTTGTTTTACACTCCTTCTATTGCACTCATGTAAATATGGTTAATTATGCACCCAAGATCATTTGCTCTAGACAATGGTAAATGCCAAGAGCTCTAGACTTGTGTTTGTCTTTTGTGCGTGTGTTTTTAAAGTGTAAATGCAAACCTACTGTTACAGAGGGCTCCTGGATCAGGTCTATGAATACTAATGAAACGACAAATTCTCCATGGTGCCTAAACAGTACTGGACTACTCTTGTTCTTTCTCCGCTATACTTTCTCTCCTGTTTTATCTCTCTGTTTAGTGATTGTCTCAGCAGTGGTCAAGGTGAAGTCTGTGTCTATTCCAATTTTGAAAATGATTATCTGTGGATGCAACACTGTCTGGGTTCAGTACATGGCCTTTGCTGCTTTGTCAAAGGAAATGAAGGTGAGATTTCAAACAGCTGACAGCTGCATATTGGCCGGGACCTCTGATGACTGTACCGACACTCTCCAGAGTCATCCTGCCCTGCGAAATCATCACAATTCCACACTTGAAAGATTAGTTTTTTTTTGACAAACCAGTGTCCGCACACGGCCCAGGTGATCACGGGTCCTGCGCTTGGTTGAGTTTCAGAGTGCAGGAACCGGTGGGATCGCTCACGCCGGCAGCTTAGCGTCTGGCATAAACATTTGCACTGAGCCATATGGACCAGTGAGATAACCAGCCATGCATTTATTTTAATTTATCTGTCTGTAGCTTTAATCTTACACAGACTTCATTACTAAATAGAGTCTTCCTACAGAAATGTGCACCGGTGCCTGTATTCTAAAGTGCAGGGTGGAAAGAGAATATGGATTAGAGTAAACATTCATGTGCATGCAATACTGGATTTGTGAATGTATATCAGTATAGTAATTGTTTGTTTAAGTGTTGCCACTGGAGCTGTGTGTTCATTTGGAATATTTGCTGTCCATTACAGTGTGGAGGTGATTATTAGTTATGAATAATTGTTTAATTTGTTGTATTTGATATGATTACGATTACTAATTGTTTGATATCTATATTATTATTGTTGTTGTTATTGTTAATTATTATTATTTTCCTGCCCCAAATGGCTATGGAGCAACACTCCTCCAAAAAATACCTAAGACAGAGCTGACTTCGAGTGTATTTAATGGAAGAACATGACCTTTTCAAAGATTCTGGAATATTGGTTCTGGCATTTACCAGTATGAGAAGTTCACATTACCAGTAATTTACCGGTATTATGCTGTGTGAATAGAAAATGAAGATTACCGGTATGAATGTATACGAGGTCCAAACGTGTTGATGTAAGAATTACTTTGTGATTAATTTGTGATTACTCCTCATTGGTTACTGTAAGCTCAGATGCTCTTTAATAGTTTTTCTATGTAAAAATGCGCTAAATGGGCATCTTTGTTCGTTTTGCTTTCGTATCACAGCTTTTTCAGCGTGTCATGCTCGAGACCCGGTCTTATTTTTTTTTCATCAGCACTGCATCTCTGCAGTTGGATACTATTATGGGGCTAAATGTGTTGTTCATCGCCTTACACCTGTCACTCAGAAATCAAATGTTGTTACATTGAACAGGTAGTGAATCTAATCTTCTTCTCATGCGGGTGAAAGAAGACAGTGTCGCAGCGTTTAAAGGTCGTTTTTGATGACTGATATCACAAAATTTACTGGAAGTTTGGTGCGGATGTGTGAATGGTGCGAATTTGTTTACTGGTAAAGTAATTCTGTTATTTTTATGGTAGTTTAATGGGATTAATGTGTGAAAGGGGCTATAGTTGTCATCATCATTAAGGGCCAGTCACACAGCGAAAACGCATGAATCACGCACGAATTACGCACAGATTTTCGTTTCTGCGCGTAGCGTGCGTCATATGCGTAATTCGTCGGTGGAACGAACGTGGACCGTCAGTGATTGTAAGTGGATGTGCGTCGAAGGCGGTTTTTGCGTGATTTTGAGTTTTGAACGGTTAAAAATTTTTAGGTTTCAGTCGTGCGTCAGTGTGCGTTATTCGTGAGTTGGCGTGCGTAGTTTATGCGTCGAGTATGCGTGACTATGCGCGGGACACGCGTCGGCTGTCAGTGCTTATGCGTTGGAACGTTGGCACGTCCACGTCCGTCCACTGACCCCCCACCTTCATATCACGCATGAACCGCACACGTATCACGTTCATTCCACTGACAATGTGGATTCTGAAAGTGCTTGTACGTGGAACGTTCGCGAAGTGTGCGTGTTTGGTTGCGCTCCGTCAGTGATTCATGCGTCGGGGCATGCGTCGACTGTTCGTGGAATACTTTGGTTCAATTTCTCAATGCACAAGCACGCACAAACCCAATCTGTGCTTGATTTGTCAGTGATTTGTGCGTGATCGGTTGTGTGACTGGCCCTTTAATATAACAACTACCACAACAATCATTAAAAAAAAGATTTGTAGTTTTTCATTTGTTATAGTCAACATCATAAATATAACCATAACAATATTTTTTTATTACAATAAATTATTTAAACAAGTAATAATTATCATTTTAAGGTTGCCAGATATCATGTGTCATCGCTATTATTAGGCGGTTGCACATTACAGTAATACGAGCATTGAGATACGAGCATCTAGGACACGCTCGTAACTCGAGTTGCTCGTATCACAAATCATTTTTCCCCATAAGACATAACAGGAAAAAAAATTATCTGTTTCGGCCCTCTAAAAGAATCCCTTGTTAGTGCTAATAACAATGGAAAAAACATGTTTTTACTTTCTATAGAGAGACACACACACAAAAAAGTATAGTATATAAGGATTTTTGTGATTTATAAAATAAAATGTGGTTTTAATTATGAGTTCTTACCTTTGAGACAAACTAATGGCGGCATGTGCGGAGGAGTAGTGTACACAATTCTGAAGTGTAGTGTTTCTTCCCGTGTATTGTACTACACGCACAATAATATATATGCCGCAGAACCTCATATTTATTATTATTGAACACTCATAACTCGTGCTGCTCCCAGCTTAATACTTGTGAATCACTCGTCGCCCCCGGTAAGCTCCCGCTGTAAAACCAAGGTGGCCTCTAGTGGAGATCATATGCAATTACCCCATAAATGTATATAACTTACACCACAGGAAGACTCACGGGAGATGCTTATGGAAGTCAACGAACACGTGATCGTGAAGTGAAGGAGTGAGGCATTTGGGCTCTGAGTTCTCCTAGCGTCGGCGTCTCTAAGCTGCTCGTATGTCAAATCTTTTCTCGTATGTCAAAACAAAAAATTGCTCAAAGGCTTGCTGGTATCTCAGAATACTCTGGACACTCGTATCTCAAGGTATTACTGTATTTGCATTCACTGTGAAATATTTCTAGTTATGTTTTTAGGGAACATCCTTTTGATTATATGAGATTGAGTTTTGTCTAATAAAGAGCAGTGTCACCAGGGTGGGAATATAATTATTTAATCCTTATTTTGGTCAAGCATCTTGTACTTTTTGATTTCTGCATGCAAATGAACACATGATATGTACTAGCGTTGTTGACATCAGCATTCTCCTTATCCTCCTTCTGCTGACAGCCGACTGCCAGCTGATGTTTTGGTTTGTGTGTATATGTAATGTGTACACATGCCCTTCTTCACTCAGTCCTGTTCCCTACACGCCCCTCTGTGTGTCTTGCGCCACTGCCCTCTAACTGCTGATTGATCGAATCCGCCTGGAGACCAACACCCTTCTTTCATTTGCCAGCACCTTGGGAGACGAGTAGCAGGTTGCCTTCCAGCGCTACACAGCCTCCTTTGACCCACAGCCTAGGCACGGATGCTGCAGAGCAACAGGAGTGGTACTTCGACCCACTTTAGCAGACACAGAAGTGCTTTAACTTTAGCTCATGTCCTTTTTGGGCGGCCTAAATGGAACAAGCACCTGGTATCGATCAGTCTCTCTCATGGGCTCCACATGCTTGCACTTTGTTTCTCGGTGCAGTCATAATGCTACTAACATTCTCAGACACACACACTCATTCACAATTAAACATCCCCCTGTTTTCCTGGCAGGCCCTCATGTTCCTTTTGCGGTCCCTGAACAATATGCAGCCTCAACAATCTGAGTGCGCTCTCTTCCCGATTCAGGGCAATCACTAGCAAGCCACATGTGCTAGCATGCTTCAAGTGCTCGAATCTTCTCCAAGTAGGGTGGAGACGGAGGAAAGAGCCGTCGACTGGGACGCTGGGTGGAAATGTATTTTCGTATCGTTCAGCGGAGATATTACCCTTGCTCTCTCACTACTTTCTTCCCCAGCTGCTGTTCAACTCAATTATCTGATTCGCTGAGTAGTCTGTTCCGCTCTTAATGTGCGGTACTATTAGGAATTCTCTGCATGCTGTGGGGAGAATGAGGCCTACAGGCCTTGTCCCTAGTATACGTCCTTCAATCAAGAGAGCTCAGAGATGGCACAGAACAAAAATGAAACCCTGCTTTTAATCCTCTATTTTCTTCCATTGATACACTCTACACCTAATTTCTTCCAAGGGCTTTTAGATTTCTGACGATCCGTGTGATCTTGCTTCATTCTGAACACCTCACTTTAAGTTTACTGGAAGAGGAACCTCTTTGTTCTTGGGTAAATATCTAAAGGGTCAGTGGTGTGATTCCTTTTTGTCATCCTGTTTAAGAAATAAAAATAATCTTATTTCTACATTTTCATGAGCTTTTCATGGTCGGATTTGTTATTTTTTTATTTGTATTATTACTGTTAAAAGATCTAAAATTACGGTTGTCATTATTGATTGGTGAGTCAAATGAATTAATTATATTTGTAGACATATAAATAAATGAGAAATGATTGATAATTCACTTGTACCGTATTTTCCTGCATATAACCTGCGGGTTATACCAGATTTTACATAAGGGTTATATAAGGGTGCGGGCTATATCACACACGTTTTACACGTAATAATATTTCAATATATTTGTTACGTCTCTAAGGACATAAAGGTTTTTTTGTGGTATTTTCTTTCTGTTTTTCTTTCTTGCGAGGGTTGTTGTCTCTGGCGCTTTGACAGCTGCGCTGATTGGCTGTCTGAACTGTCAGTCATGAAGAAGACGTGATTGGCTGTGCTGCATGAGGGCGGGCTCTTCTCATCTCATCCGATGATCAACACCTGTAGAATCACTTCTTAAGGGACGAGCTGCTGCACAGCGGGAGACACTGCTTTTTCTTTTTGTTCTGATTCGCATTTGTTTTTGTTTTCTTATTGTTTGAATTTCGCGCACATGCACTGTGTACCGAGATGAACAGTTATGAATAATTGACGTCATGCGAGCAACATTCGAAATTCGAAATGTGAACTTGCACGAAAAAGTTCATAAATCTATGGGTGCGGGTTATACAAGGGAGCGGGTTATACCAACACTTTTTTATTTTTACACAAAACCAGCGAGCTATATGAGGGTGCGGGTTATCTGCGTCTGCGGGTTATATGCGGGAAAATACGGTATATATTATAAACGTGTAAATGTTATTACTTTGTTATCACACCGTTTCACCAAGTAAATCTTTTCTTGAATACACAATACATTTCTGAGAACTTGACAAATGTTTTTTTCAATGATTTTTGATTTTCGTTATTGCGGACACTGTTATAATCCATTGACCCAATTGGTCTGGTTTTCGCTCCAGAATATGATCATCTTCTCCATTGCTTGTTCCAGAAGGGTTCTTCTCCCTTGTGGGAGTGGAAATGGCCCTCAGCTGAAAACACATCCTATAAGTGTCCATCATCTCTCCCTCCCCATCATGTGAGACCTGGTCTAGTACATTTAGACCATTCCCAACCTGACTGTTCATGGGGTGATGACTCCATTTAAGCATGCTGTGCCGATGAAAGTGACAGCGATGACTCCTATGTGAATAGATTCCCCCTCACAGAGAGAACGTTTCCTCCATAGTAACCTTAAAGCTGGACTCGACTTAGCACCCTGACGGTAGAACCACTTAGTGGGTTTTAGCCTCAAATGTCAGGCCAGTACCCCTGGGATGTGTTGCACTGATGGGATTTTATAAATAACATTATTCAGCACTTTATTCTGCCTAAGTGAAAATCTGCACAGAAGAAATAGCACATACTCGACCGAAGAAGCGATAATGTGTGATCTCAGTAATGTCAGAAATTTGATGAAAGTTGAGTTGAAGACTGACCTTTCGCTCTAAAATTGTAGAGTTTATTATCGATCGGCAAGCCACATGCTCATCTGTTAACACAAGTGAGATTTTCTGCAGATTCCTGCAGTGATCCTTGAGCCAAGTCACTGATGACTCACTGTGTCACTGTAATTAAAACTAGCTGGACTTGAAGTCGTACTCTGCAAAGAGACTATGGCAATTCTTAAGTGGCTTTTGCTGACTTTTCAACGACAACAACAAGCAAATAGCTTTTTTTTATTTTATACTTTGAGCCATTCTAATGATGTTGACATTTTAAGATGCTCATCTCTGCAAGAGTCGATCTCTGTGTCTGACAAATAGCGCTGCCAATTTCAGAAGAGATGCCAGCCAGAATTCCCCACTGAGAGCTTGGACACACACACTGATGATCAAGGCAGTGCAAATGCTACACCTCGCCTTCAAATGGCACCCGGCTCTCTGGCAGTTGGGAAGACGGGCAAAGGAGAATAAAGCAGGATGGTTTCAGGGTGTTTCGGGTGGGCGGATGTGGATTGACGCGCGTCTTTGTTCCGACTCTAGTTATTCCAGCATGAGTCAATGCTCTGGCAGTCAAACCGGATATCTTTGGGGCTAACCATAAAAAGGTAAATACTACATCAAACAGTTTAATTTTAGCCATATAAATGTTTTGTTATATGTTATGTTATAATAGTTGTATTGGTATTTCTCCAAAGTTTGTAATGTATATTTTTTGAACGTCTCCCACACTCACCAAGGCTGTATTAAATAGAGAAAAATACAGTAATCTCTCGGTTTATGAGTTTAATTGGTTCCAAGAGCTCGTAAATCAAAATTCTCGTACAACAAAACAATTTTCCTCATAAGAATGCAATAAAAATCAGTCGATTCGTTCCACACGACCACAAATGCCCATTTTAAATATTTTTTTGGTTTTACCCTATTAATTAGTTAAAATTATAACCGCTAAGATCTCATATAAATACTAATTAATAATTGACAATTAATATCTAAAAATACTTGACAATTTACTGTAACGTGCACTTCAGCTTTGAGTCGCGTCGCTGCTGGCGTGAAGGAGACGAGAGGAGGGTTTTACTGCTTACAGGGAGAATTTCATCCCTTCTTTCTTCCTCATCTTGAGGTCATTGTCTATATGCTGTACTGTACGTATATATTTCACTACGTGAACAATAGCGATCACAATTAATGTTAACAACAGGAGGTAAAACCGCTGTAAATCTCTTATAAAAGTATCACTGTGGTGAATGATGAACCAAACCGAGCGACGCTGAGAGAATGAACGAGTGAAGGGGTGATGGGCTTTATGAGAGGCTGTCGTTAGGATATTTGCAGTGAAAATGCGCGCAAAGATGCTGAGCGTTAGGACTTTTCCACACAAAAAATGTGTGTGGCCGAGGGAATATGTTTCTCGCACTCTGATACAATGATCGTACATTGATTTGCTCATATAAAAAGTCACTCGTAAACCAAGGTTTTACTGTACAGTAGAAATCTATTAAAATTGAAATACTATTTAATTTGTAATAATATTTTGCAATGTAAATTTTTCTGTATTTTTGGTCAAATAAATTCAGCTTTCCTTGGCCACTTTGCACTGTCCAGCAGTGATCAGTTTTCTATGTGTAAAGTCACTTGTTTTCCATTTTTTTCCAAGGCAAGGCAAGTTTATAGCACATTAAATTCTCAATGGTAATGCAAAGTGCTTTAAATAGGAGAAATGCAAATAATCCAAATAAATAAACAACCTCCTCAATAAAGGCGAGAATTAAAACCGTTACATTGAAACCGTTGAGGATTTCAAATTGAAGATTTCCGTTGAGGATTGAAAAAAAGGAAGATGACCCGAGGACAAGTGTGATATGTTAATTTTTCCTGATTCTGCTCAGAATCCTGGCAGCAGCGTACCTGTCAAATGGTATTTTTTGGGAAGTCCAAACCATTACAATCCACCCTGCTGGTGATGAAAGCTTCTCTAAGTCTTCACTGGAAACAAAGCATCTAATTCTTGCAATAATTTTCTGATGATATTACGCTGCTTTGACATGACTACTGAAATCACACCAAGACTCCTGACTTGAATTTTAGGCGATTGACCCGTAGAGTGATGGTATGCGTTCACCTTGAGAACTTCAGCTTAGTTTCCAAACGCAGTGACTTCAGTTTTGTCTTTGTTTAACTAAAGAATGTTTTGGGACATCTAACTGTTAACTTAATCAATGCATTGGAACAGGAAGTCAGTGGGGCTGTAGTCATTAGGTTATAGGCTAGTAGATCTGTGTGTCATCTGCACAGATGTGGTAAGCAATTTTATTCTCTCTCATTATTTCGCTCCGTGAGAGAACCGAGCCTCTTGGGACTCGTGTCATAGATCACCTAAACTCACATAGCAACCTCTCCCTTCTAAACATGACCTGAACCATTTTAGGACCATCCCAGAGAGTTCGGAAAATCAAAATGACTTGATTTGTTGTTCTTCTTCTCATAAGCATTTCCAAAATACTTAGCGTTGTTTAATGTGACAGATGTAAATGGCCATTACCGCTTAATCTTTAATCTAGCGCTGTGGTTTAGTGAAGCAAAGATGCATACATTACCACACATCATTAGCACTATCCCACATCGCTCGCACTCATAGCTTACCCTGTGGCCCGGCTTATACCTGTGACTTTCACCATCCGGCTTACTTGGCAGGGTTTTTGGCGTCAGAAACTGGATGCAGAGCATGGCTTGTGTCAGTGGTGTTGTGTGCGGTGCGGCACCTGTGGTGGAAAGGAAGACCTGTGGGCTGAATGAACTTCAGAAGTCATTTGTTCAGTTCCAGGGTTCAGGATGGGTTTCCTTGGAGGCTCTAAATGTATCTGGACCAACCCTTAGTGCAGATTTAATTTGGGCCACGAGTCCTTTGAGGTCAGAGCTGTAGTTTTATCTAAAGACAAGACTGATTTCAGATGTCTATACATGTCTTTGGTGTACAGAGTCTTGAGTCATGAGTTTAAATAAGAAAGTTGGCTATTATTACAGTATATGATCATCACGCTGTCTGGGTTATACAGTGTAAACCCTAAATTGATGCATTTTTTTCTTCCTCTAATGTGTTCTTATATATGGTACCTGTATATAAAATATATATGAAATTGAGAAATGTTTTATTTTAATGATTTAACAACAATATTGTTAATTCAATGTTTTATTTTGAATATTTTATATTTACCGTATTTTCCCACATATAACCTGCAGACGCAGATAATCCGCACCCTCATAAAGTCCGCGGGTTTGGGGTTTTGTGTAAAAAATCGCCGGCATAACCCGCATCCTTGTATAATCCGCACCCATCGATGTATTAACTTTTTTTGCTCACATGACGTCAATTATCAATAACTGTTCAGTCTCGGTACACAGTGCTTGTGCGCGAAATTCAAACAATAAGAAAACAAACACAAGTCAGAATCAGAACAAAAAGGAAAAGGCAGTCTCTCACGTCGTCTTGCATCATTGACAGGTCAGACAGTGATAGTACAAGCGCCAGAGACCACAACCCTCGCAAGAAAGATAAATAGAAAGAAAATGCCGCAAAAAAACCCTTACGTCTTTAGAGACGTAACAAATATATTTAAATATTATTAAATGTAAAAAATTGCGATATAGCCCGCACCCCTATATAACCCGCGCCCCTGCAGGGTTCGTAAAATCTGGTGTAACCCGCAGGTTATATGCAGGAAAATACGGTATACTTGTTCAGGCAACCCGCCAACTACTTCTAAAATGGCGGTTATTCATATCCATAGTTTCTATTTACAAATTGCTGATCACACGCACCAAAATGGCAACTGTTACACAGTGATTGAGGTTTGTTTTTTACACCTCAGGCAAAGTACAACAAGGCCAATAACACACACAGACACACATAATCGCACTCGTAAACACGTATACTTCTCCTTTTTTTAGCAGTTAATCTCAGCAGTGTGATTATACAGTTGTTTCTCGTTTTTTTGCCAGACTGCAGCCTTGTGAGCGTCAATTAAGGTGTAACGTAAGGTTTGACCCCTCAGAAATCGATGGCTGCTTCTGCTCTGCCCATCTAATTGGTAGTCAATGTGATGAATCTTGAGGGTGGCCAATCGTATTTGTTTCCACTGAAATCCAATAGAGTAAATTCACTCTCCCTCTGCTCCTCGTTCATGTCAGCATGATGCATTGCTTCTGGCTTTGCTATAACTTCTAAAGCAACATCCTCTCTCACTTTCTCCCTCCTCTTGCCTCTCTTAACCTAAATCCCTCCTTCTCTCTCTCAAAGGGAAAGAGGAAATCTTCTCCTTCCCTAAAGCCATGGGGCATATAGAATATGCCAAAAAGATTAAGGCACTAGGTTTTTTTACCCTCCTGTTTGCAAGGACCCTACACAATAGCATTTGCTCTCATTCCTGCTTATTACAAAGTAGATTCAGCCTACAGTTTTATGTAGGCAACACATTCATCTTTGAGCCATTGTTATGTTTGTCAGTGTAATGGTTTCTCACATTTAATAGAGGTTGTTTCGGTATGGTGTTTCCTTATGCCTTCTTTTTTCCCCTGTGAGTAATATGAAGGTTGAGGTGATATAGTCAGTTACAGCCTTGATAGCAGATGCATTATATCTAAGCTTGCATATATCCTTATGGCTTTAGCTTATTACATTTTCTGTGCTTGGAAATTTTTTACACTGGTCCTTGAGCGCTAGGCCGCCCTCTCAACCACTCTGTTTGTAATTGACTGTTGTATACTTTCGTTTGGACTGTAAGAACTGGCAACACTGTAAAAATGGAAATGATCAGTTAGTCATGGCAACATGGGATTTGTGATTGGATGTAAAGCGACCCGACTGACGCCATAAGTCACATGACAAAAACAACATAGGGGATGTAGTACGTCAATTTCATTCATACTATACAGAACATACTTTTTAACGGTCGCAGAGGAAGTTTAAAATCAAATGTTGTACCTACATTGCTTCAGTCATATCAGTGGACTCTAAAAAACTGCTCTGCATTATAGAGATGCATGATTATGGATAATTAGAGAATCTCAATTCTCCCCCATGATTCAGAAAGGGGGAAAATACATTAGACACTTAACAAAATATCATACAAATTAGAGGTTCTGACAATTTTCACTGCTATAGTTTATTAACAAAATATATTAATTTGAAAGAAAGAAAAAAAAATGTTAATGTAGTCAATGCCTTGTTCATAAAGACTTGTTTCGGTATTGGATGAATCAGCGTTTGCGAATAAAATGATTTAATGACATTTTAAATACCTCTTGGTGTAACAATAATCAATACAATTCAGTGTCAAAATACTTTCAAAAGAGGATTTTTTTCTTATTTTTTCACTATAGCGTTTATATACCCAAACTATAAACTTTTATCCCAGTACACTTTTATCCGCCGTTATCAATAACGATTTGTGAACGCAGATTTGAATGTAGTTATCCTACAGGGAAAGCAAGAACTGATTAGAATGTCAATGTATTCCTTGAATGCTTTGGATTAAAGCGTCTGCCAAATGCATACATGTAAATGAATGTTAGTGTAATCATTGGACTTTCAAAGGTTAACTAAAGCCCCTAAAGTCTTTGGTTGAAATAGTTTCACATGGCAAGCGTTAACAGCGCTTGATCCGCACGTGTTTTGTTGATACCTATATGAATGACAATATGTGCCCACTGGCACTGGTTTTTATTTTGTATATTACTGTGTTTTTGGTTGTTTTTTAAATCAAATAAATACAGCCTTAGTTAGTATAAGAGACAAAAACATTTTAAAAATCGTACCAACCCCAAACATTTGCGCAGTAGTTTCATCATTTTGTAAGAAAATAGTCAATAAATTAAGGAACAGGAATTAGGAGGAATCAGAATAATTGAATTAAGGTCCCTAATGAGAAAAATGAGTCTATAATATATGTAGCACTTTAAACTTCAGAACTTCAGTTCTCAAGGCTCTTTACAAAAAAAACTTCTCAAAGAACATGTGGCTTAATCCAAACAATATAACTCAAGCAATATACATGGTGGAGCAAGAGTCAATGCTATAGTCCAATAGGGTGTTGTCTGTCCTGGTGGGACTAGATTGATATCAGGATCTAATTTTCCAATTAAACAAAGTACTCCATTTCTCTTCCACATTTCAGTTGCTAAACGGATATTTACTATCTTGAGCCTGTACGTTCAAGTGCTCTACTTGATTTTATGCGATCTAAATGATTCATTTTTGCGAATGCTCTTCAGAAGAATAGACCTTTTTGCAGTCATATCAGTCAAAATGTCAGTTTCAACCAGTAACCTGAAGTTTGTAACCGAGTAAAAGAAAGGACTGTGGCCTTATCAGAGACAGTTTTTTTTTCCCCTCCGTTGGTGAAACCTGAAGCTGCTTTTGTCCTGCTTCAGCACAAATGGAGCCTGGATAACAAGAGAAATGTACGAACTGACACAGCCACTCCATTGTTGTTTGCCTCTTAAGAAGAGCTTTACATGGACGTCTTATTGTGTTTCAGACACTGGACTCCAATGCAGAACTGCACACCAGCGCTTATGGCGATCCATTATGATCATATTAAACCCGATCTAATCACAGCTAATAAAACCCAGTGCTTTGCCACAGTTGTCTTTTAAACAACGGGTTAAAAAAAGACGTGTAAGCGGTTTGTGCAGCTGTCCTGGATCAATCGAGCATGAGCCGTAGGAGATTAGGCCGCCTGTTATATCCTTCTTTATGGCATTGTGGTATTGTGTCTCCGCTGAGTTTGATAGACAGAATAGGATATGGCACTGGCCTCAGGACAGTAGTCGACGCTGAGAATTGAATCTTTTTGAAGACATTGAAGACGTTTTTTTTTTTACTGGCCACAGTAGGGCTGTATTACTATATATCATGGCTGGAGGTGTTATATAATGTGAAGCACACCTTATAGCATATGATATATGAAGCACACCCCTTTTAAATATGCTTAATTTAATTTCCAATTTTTTTCCAATTCCGATTTTTATCCTGGTCTTGCTGTGAAATTGATTTGAGATGCCATAAAGCAACCAAATCAATCAAAATAAATACAAAGACATCAGACTTATTTATAATGAATAATCCTTTTTCTGAAAAAGTTAATAAAGATAAAAAGATCAAATAATGAAGTGTTCTATTAGAATTGGATATAAATTAGATTAAAATGAGAACATGGTTATTTAATACACATTACTGGGAAGATTTACAGCTTTAAGATTTACTCATTTTGCAAGTAAAACATAAGATATCATTTCATGATATTTTCAACAAAGTCAAGACTAATAAACTTAAAGCTTCCGCAAAGAAGCAAACGGACAAGTTCAAACAAGATGACTTGCTACTCCTGCTTTTTACCAACTAAATCATTATGTGGATGAATTATGAAATATTGATTTGAGTTTAAATGGTTTTAAATCGAACATTGTTCATTGTCTTTACAGTGTGCAAAAACAATAATTGTTCTGTCCATAAAACACACACTCTACAACAATATTACAGTAATGCTAATACCGAAGTCCAATAACTATCAATAATTGAGATGCAAGATATGAGAGAGAAAGAGAGCGACATGCCTCCTTCATGGTCACTGTATGGAAAGTAGCTGGTTTAGCATTTTCTTGTGGTAAAAGGAAGAATCAATATTGTGAGGATGTGCATTGATAATTGTTTTCATTTTTATGTGAACTAACCCTGCAAACGTCTGCAATGACCCATTTCTGAGTATGACAGGATACTCAGCAGGAAGTACTGTAGAGCTAGACTTAATTTATCCACTAGCATTTGATTAGCTTGTGAAAGTGGCCTGTGATATAATTATTAGCGATGCTTCCTGAGGCAGTCATAAACAGTGCAGTGCAACTCTCACCATTTGAACTATAAACATAAATAATACCTAAAATTACTTTTAACCACATGGATTAATCCGATGTTTTGTTTCAGGACCGTTTGCATTTACCGTCTTTGATTTTGTTTACGAGCGATTTAGTATACAAGGAAATCGGTGTACGATCATTGTATCGGTGTGCAAGAGAATTTTTCCCTCACCCACGCGCATTTTTTTTTTGTGGAAGTCCTAACGCTCAGCATTGTCGCACGCATTTTTACTGGGAATATCCTAACGACAGCCTTTCATAAAACAGTCACGTGGTTCAGTACCTCTAAGCAGTAACTGTCACGTTTCATGAATTCATTGTCTCCTAGTTCTGCCTGTGTGTGTGTGTGTGTGTGTATGTGGGAGAAAGGGGCCGTGGTCACTGAGCACTGACACACCTGATTCTCATATCGAGTCGTTCGTTCGCGGTGGCGGCTCCCCGTCTCCCATGTTCCATGACCTTCACTCTGGATTATCACTTTGTTTGTTTTCTGCACTATTATAATAAATTCACTCATTTGCACTTGAATCCGGGTTCGAATCAATTGATTTTTAGTGTATTCTTATGGGGAAAATTGTTTTGGTGTACAAGCATTTTGGTTTACGAGCTCGCTCTTGGAACGAATTAAACTCGTAAACCGAAGTATTACTGTATTCCTATGCTATCAGTGTGAGTGAGTTGCATAATAATGCAGGTAATGTGCTTTTTATACTGTGTTTAAAATGGCATATTTGATTTAGTTTCTTGCTCTTTAAAATTGATTGTGTATGATTGGCCTTTATTGGCAAATGGCTCCCAACATCCTGAAAATGAATTCACTGTTATTTTGGGGATGTATTCAGGGTCAAGTCTAAATTTTCTGACCAGAGATAACAACAAGTAGCGCGTCTCACATCTATTTATGTAACCTTTTGTGTCTCCAGTGTCCTCTGAAATAAAGGTGACTCTCTCTCTCTCTCTCTCTCTCTCGCTCTCTCATTTCTACTCTCCCTGGTCTTTGAGAGCCCTCGGTAGTTAAGGGGGCTAAAAATAGCCCAGATCCCTTCGTGTTGTGCAACCTAATTGAGAGGAGAGGGACGGAGGTGCTTCCGAGCATCTGGGCTCGGCATGTAATGGCTGCCCTTGTTTTTATTTGCTAGTGGATGTGCGCGGCTACCAATTATCCCCTGTAGCACGGCAAACCACCAAAGACATCCTTAAAGAAGCTGACAGGAGTTTTTCTGCACCCGGTCCCATAGCGCCATGTCGTACGAGCTTCAGAATAAGCACTTTCCTTTAGCACAGAATGCGATTCTGAAGAAGTCGAGTCACTTTATTTTGGTTGTCGTTATCGGTGTGCAGCTGCATTTGTAGATACCTGGTAGATACACACACACACACACACACACACAACGTGTTTGGTTGCTTCCAGCATGGAGTTTCTTCAAGGCATCCCTGAGGTTAGCATCCACATGGGCCTTTGAAGGCTGGTTAAATCAAAATATGTCTTAATTCTGCACTCTTAACCCTGCGGATTGTTATTTAAAGTGAAATCGAAGCTTGGATGACTTTATGAGTGATGGGGTCAAGCTTACACCGTCTTCTCTCTTCTGAGCCATTAAGGTGCACCGAGGAAAGAGATGGAGCTGACAGCTCATTGATTTCTTTCTGTGCCTGTGTCAGACATGTTTCTGAAACGCTTCTTTGTCTTAGCGCCGTCTGAGAGGTATTTGGATATCAGCGACTGAGAATGGGGCTTTGATTCATTGGCACGTCTCTCGGATAAGAGGACCCCTGTAGGTGCCGCTACTTCTACTGTGATTCATCTGTGTGAACGGTGTCTGATTGGTCTTGGGAAAACATCCATCTGCCTAGTTGCTCTTTATATTCCGATCACCTTTTTTTACCACCGGGATTGCCTGTAATTAGCTAATTCTGTCTGATTGTAGGCTCATTTGGGTGACACCTGCTAAATGATTGCTCATGGAATGTTAATAATGATGGTGATATCCTTTTTTCTGTTGCAAAAACCTTTTCTGTCACAGCAACATTTTAGTCAACAGTGGAAGGACTAAATTATTCAAAATAGAAATTAAATGATCATTTATGTGGTTTTATTCTAATAATTGTATTCATTTCTGTTAGAATAATTTGTCTGTTTTAATGTGTGTTATAATTGTAGGTAGAAATGTTTGGAGAAATTAAAAATGTATTCTGGAAGGATGCATTTAATTTGTTAAAAGTGACGGTAACATTTTTATTTTAAAATGAAAAAGATACAAAAT
This sequence comes from Rhodeus uyekii, assembly GCA_037043235.1. Classification (NCBI taxonomy): domain Eukaryota; kingdom Metazoa; phylum Chordata; class Actinopteri; order Cypriniformes; family Acheilognathidae; genus Rhodeus; species Rhodeus uyekii. Next base: position 469,944 of record JAWRVZ010000226.1, read on the forward strand.
AACTCATTACACAAAATAAAGTCATTATACACTTATAAAACTAGGACTGGATTTTTTTCCCTCCAAATGTTATCTCCTTGGAAAAATAAAATAATAGTAGATTTAATTTTTTAATGACACCTAATAGATTTTACAATGATAATTACAATTATTTTCAAAAATAGAGTTTTTACAACGATGTTGTTTAATGCATTTGAGATGTTTGAGTTGTACCTTTTAAATGTTACAAATCCAAACAAGTACAGTAATGTACAGTACTCGGTTTACGAGTTTAATTGGTTCCAAGAGCTCGTAACTCAAAATTCTCGTACAACAAAACAATTTTCCCCATAAGAATGCAATAAAAATCACTTGATTCGTTCCACATGACCATAAATGCCCATTTTAAATATTTTTTTTGGTTTTACCCTATTAATTACAGTTAAAATTATAACCGTTAAGATCTCATATAAATACTAATTAATAATTGACAATTAAACTCTAAAGATACTTGATAATTTACTGTAAAGCGCACTTTATCTTTGAGTAGCGTCGCTGCTGGCGTGAAGGAGACGAGAGGAGGGTTTTACTGCTTACAGGGAGAATTTCATCCCTTCTTCCTCATCTTGAGGTCATTGTCTATATGCTGTACTGTACGTATATATTTCACTACGTGAACAATAGCGATCACAATTAATGTTAACAACACGAGGTAAAACCGCTGTAAATCACTTATAAAAGTATCACTGTGGTGAATGATGCAACCAAACCGAGCGACGCTGAGAGAATGAACGAGTGAAGGGGTGATGGGCTTTGTGAGAGGCTGTCGTTAGGATATTTCCAGTAAAAATGCGTGCGAAGATGCTGAGTGTTAGGACTTTTCCACACAAAAATGCACGTGACCGAGGGAATATGTTTCTCGCACTCCGATGCAATGATCGTACACCAATTTGCTCGTATACAAAGTCACTCGTAAACCGAGGTATTACTGTATAAATATTTCGCATAAAAGATTATCAAGCGAGTCTGTTTAACTTCCCAGACTTCAATGAACAATTTCCGCCATGCATACGAGTATCAAATGTATGGAGCGGATTTGAATGCGTGTACAATAATTCTAATGTTTTTCTAAATAATTGTATCTTATTTGACATTTTTTGCATCCAAAACTGTAAGCACTTCAAATCTCTTCTCTTATTTACAGTGCTGTACGAAGCAATATTGATGGACCTTTTTTTAATTTAAAGATGGTTTGTTCAGCAAGTATGGAAAACACAACAAACTGTGATTTCAAAACCAAGGTCGAACCGTCATTAAACCCGTAGCTTTTACATCATCATAATAACTTTCTGATTTTGTTTATACCCTAACAGCCTGTGACTCCCATTTCCCCTGTGGTAAAGATGGTCAGTTGGGCACACGATTACGTGCCTCAGTTGTCCAGTCTCTCGGGGTCAGCGCGCTCCCAGTGAAACAAGAGATTACGCCCACTGCTAAGGACGGACATTAGCTCAGCATTGCGGCGGATGCACGGATACAGCAGCGGCCCATGTTGTGCGTAGGGTGGGGAAGGATCTTTTGGCAAGTCAGCTTGTCCTCGAGCTTGGCATTGGCTGCAGAACGGTAGCAGCACAGTGTGTGCAGACAGACTGGAGTGTTTACCAGTACAGTTGTATCAAAACTGGTGTGTGTGTGGATGCCGGGTGTGAGAGTGCACAGGATGGAGCTCAGCACGCACACCGTCTGGCCTGGCAAGGGCAAATGCAGTCTTCTGATGGAGACTGAGTGCCCTTGAGATTGGAGCCGCCAGCAGGGAAGATTGATTTGTTGCTCTCCGCAGCTTCCACTGTGCCTTCATAGATAATAGTGACTTTGAGTGTCCCCTCCATTTCTGCCACAGAAGAAGTCCTTACGTCTCAAGTATTTGGGATCTGTCAAGAATTCTCGAGCCGATCTCGTTTCACAGACTTCACGCTTGTTTATTCATCAGTATCAACCCATTAAACAGGACTTTCTTGGGGCAATTGCAGAAAGTCTCTCTATGTTGGTACCTGTGCTTGAGGGATATCTGCATCGCTTGGCTTCCCATATTTTGTTGCCCAGCTTTGTAATGGCTTCTAATTGATTTGAACTGCAAACTGATCCGCAGAGCCTTTTTTTTTGCTGTCGGCAATGAAGTTTCAGGTTGCACTTAGTCCTCTCGATGTGCATTCATCTGCCATTTTCATCGGCACATTTGGTCCAGCCCAGATAAACAGGATTAGGGATTTAGGATTACACTTACCCGACCTTCTCCAGATTGTGCTGTGTCTAGGCCCTTTGGGTATCTAATGCTGTTTGTCATTTCAGTGTTTGAAGCCCTGAGGAGTTTACCAACCGTTTGTCCCAGTGCTGTCTTTACCCTTTGAACCAAGCAATCTGCTCAATGGTGGAGGCTTTTTTTATGGAGCTCTTGTTTGCTCTCATCCTATCAGCCACTTTATCTCTTGCTCTGTTTCTCTCTCTCTCCCCGTCCTATACAGTTTCATCTCTGAAAAAGCAGTATCTAGTAGCACATAGAATAAAAACTTAAATGGGACATTTGTAGCATGAAATATTTTACTCCTTGAAATATCTAATAAATGCATTTTAAAATGCGTAACAAAATACATATTTAAAACTGTATTTAAGTGTATATATTTTAGCTTTGATTAGAGTTAAGAGTAATAGAGTTTCCTGCAACCAAAACAGTTGTCGTCTAATTTTCAACTCTATCAGATCTTTATCATTATTATTTTTAAAACATCTGTATGTAAATAAGGTCTGTTATGATTGGCTTGCCATCATTTCTCTTGATGTTTCACAAAACAATCATTTTAAATGTTATAAATGGATTTAGGCATCACAACATTATAATGTACAGTATTAAAAAATGGATATGGTGCAGATATACTGTGTATAGTTTATATAAACATGGCCGCTCCTGTGCTAACCATAACTCATATTTCTTATTATATGATACGGCCCCTTTAAAACTACCATATGACATCAATATTTAGTCCAATATCACATCTTTTTTGAGGCCTGAGATTCATGTCAGATGGTTTTAAATCAAGCCATAAAGGCAAAAATATGTCCTCCTCTCCAAGTGTGCCATGCCATATTCGTTATTATTAGCTATTTATCAACTATAAAAGCAAAAATGTGCTTTGAACACTTTGGCAGTGGGAATCGCTGGCACTCCCGTTCGGACAGATTTAGATATTTATCACTGAATATGGTCTTTGAAACTTTAAAGCTTTTGTTTTGCAGCTCGTTGCTTTTGAAAATGTAAGATTTCAGCAGTTTGTCACCTTCGATCTTCAGTTTTGGGTTTGCGATTAGACCAGCTGACCCTGAAAATTAGCAATGCATGCGTTTATGAAGCAAAAGCTAGAAACCAAAGCATATTCAAATTTTACAATGCATTTGACTGTAGATTTTAATGTTACTTAATTGTTGTCAAGACTAGGGTTGGAAGTGTTAGACTTCCAAATAACCATCAAATAACCTTTGCTTCAGCTCCGTCTTGCCCGAAAAGCTGCACTTGAACACCACAAAGACTTTAGCGATCTGTCAACTAGCATTTGTTTTCTACACCTGCGTATAAGGAAATAACTGCCTATATCAGCAAATATCAATCGTCTATATTTGTCGTTCAAAAACAGAAACTTGGACTGAAGATATACTGTAAACAAAGCAGCAATTTTGAATGACTCATGCTGTGCACTTTTTAATGTGCAGGTGAGATGGCGTACAATTAGAACAGCCTTCTGTCTGTGCCGTCTTGACTTCTTTACTCACTTTCGTCACTTTTGCTTTTATTCTCGTTCACTGAACAGTCAATCAGAGCGATTACTCTCACCGACAGCATTCTGAATCGAACAAACTTCAACTGACGTGGCCCAACTAGAACCGACGTGTGAAACACAGCGCTGACACTAGCTTGACCATCACTCACCAATGGCCAACATGTTTACTTATGGACTTTTGAAGGCTTACTTCAAGGCTTAATTTACTTATAATTATTGTTATCATAAAGGATTAACTCTGTTCATTAAATGAATTATATTAATTATTGAATTATATTAATTAAATGAATTATTTTTATTTTAAAATAGTAAAATGGTTACAACAGTTTTGACTATTGAAATTTTACTGGTATTGGTGCCGACTACTGGGATTTTGCTACCGTGACAATTAACCCTAGTCTAGATGGATAACGTGGCGTCTTTCTGTCATGGTAATTGTCAGTAATGTGATGAGAGGCTTATTGTAAATCGTTGTGTTGATGGCTGTGCTCATATAGCAAATACAGTGATCCCTCATTTATTGCGTTTAATGTGGACCGGAACCCCCCTCCCCCGCGATAGGTGAAAATCCGTGAAGTAGGATCAGCCAATCAGCTCACGGGATATATCCACTCGTGTTCTAATTGGTCGATCTCGCACCGGGAACCAATCACGTGTCTTGTCTGAGTGCCGTGGGTGTGTACAAAGCCTCTGAGAGAGTTTCTCTCTTTGTCTGGCATCCTGGGAAACCGTATCTCTCGCATCATGATGAAGCAACACTGCTTTCCGCAATAAGGCTGCCGAAATGGCGGTATTTGTAAACTTTTATTTTTCAATGAATATTTTGAAAAATCCGCGATGCACTGAGGCCGCAAAACTTGAACCGCAAAGTGGCGAGGGATTACTGTAGTTTGTTGGTTTAGGGGCCGTTTCTGAGGAAACCAGTCTTTGATGCCTGTCATATTAACAAATGCTCTTAAATATGTGACTGGTCGTCTGCAAGTCACGTTTGTTTTGATAGCTGTGAATTTTTTTTTTCTTTTACTCACTAGGTAGGGGTTGTTTTGGCTCCATGTAGAGAGGCTTGAAAGATGCTACCTAAACAAAGATGATGCAAACTGAGCAGATGATTTGTTGGAAAACTAGCAGCCTTTCTAACAAAATAAAAAACTTTTAAGTAATGCTTTTTTTTAACAACTCTCCACTTTTACAGATGCAATCATCCTGGAGTCAACAACATTTTCAGTGTTGCTCATCTACTGAGGCTGAGTTCATTCCCAGTGACCTGCAGCTGGTGATTCGTCTCTCTAACAAATTACACTATTTAGCTTTTTCCCTTGGGTAAATTTTTTTTCTCTCTATTTAGTTTTTTTGCGCGGTACAATGACACACGAATTATCAGGCGCACATTAACAGACATTTCTTTTTAGCATCAGCCGAGCCTATTGACAAGTAGAACATGTTTTATTGAGTCTTTTTATGAAATGCACCAATATTTTACTGACAGGCAGATTCAGGCTTTGGACCGTTTCTATTGTAGGTTTAGGCCGAACTTATTACAGAACAGAGGTGGTCAGTGCCAGCATTAGTCTCAGTCTGACTACTTCCATTCATGAGCTTGAGCAGCCGCGGTCATCGTCATGTGCTGTGAACAGTGTCCGGCATTGTGAACGTTAAATGGCACTGTACCGGTTTGGGTGGGGTTCTTTTGATTTTTAGGTCTGCCTTGTGGTTAAAGCTCAGTAGAAGCTAGTCCTGCGAGGCGAGCTGTCCATGGAGAGCGGCCAGCTATTGTTCTGCTGTCCTGGCACACAGATGCACGGCACTTGCTCCAGGAAGTGTCCCGTGTCTCTGAGCGGCAGTGAATGTGGCCTCCGTGTTCAAAGCTGTTCGTGCATGCCATCCTTTTTATCGTCCCATTCTTCCAGCAGCGAATCTATACCATCACTTTGCTTTGGCACAAAACACGAAAGGGGAGACAGTGCAGATAAACATTTGATGGCTGTATATCTTTTTTATCTGTCAGCAGATCCCTCAAAAACACCTGGGCATATTGATATCCTTTGCTTTTTCCTCTCCAAATCTTTTTTTTTTTTTGTGCCGTTTCAGGGTTTCATGTAGATGTTGCTGTTCTGATATGTTTTCCGGTCTCCTGGTTTTATTGCACTCATGACTGGGAGCGCATAAATCTTAGCAGAATTCGGCAGCATTATAACGTCTTATTTAAAATGTTATATCTGTGTTATGAAATATAATATTTGTTGAGCATTGTCTTTGCTACCAATACTCAAAAAAGAGCCACAGTGCGAACTGTTAGGACTGAAGGTATGCTGTGCCCTTGAGATAGGGAGTGTTATGGAAGCTATCCTGCCATCAGAAAATGGCTTTTGTGACTCCCAGGCAGGGTGCGTTTTTTCACACGTCTGTTGGGCTTTGAGACTGTGAAAAGGGAAGATCTGGGACAGAAGAAACTTGCTGGCGTGGGTGAGATGGTGACGGTTTCTAAATGTCAAGGTCCTTATTTTTCCATGCCTTGACACTTTTGTTTCAACACATTTTGTTTTTCGTCCCTTGTTCTTGTTTTAACCTGTCAGCGTTTTGTTTATTTCTTTATTTTTTTGTTCTGCCGTAGTTGTGAAATGTTAACAGCAGTTCTCTCTGTTTTTAGACCTATAACGTAACTGTAATCTAGATGTATATGTATATAATGTGTATGTTCGCATCAAATGTTCATCTAACAGACTTCAAAATGACCTTTAATCTATCTCAATTAAAACGAAAGTTCACCCACAATAAAAGTAAATAAAAAATCTCTCATGTCCAGTTAAACCTTTATTCTTCTGAGTGTTTGTATTTGTCCATGCAATGGTTGAACCTCTTTTCTCTCAAAGGTGTGAAACTATGTACACTTTATTATTCCTTTACATTCTAGTAATATTAATTATAATTAACAATGTTATAATTTTATTTAGATTACAGCAGGAGCGATGCCAGGGGGGAGCGCGCGTGACCGTGGGGAACTTTTTTTTTTTTTTGCCAGGGAGTAGGTTTTCTTGCACTGAACAAGAGCAGCAGATATGAAGTTCAGATAACAAACTCTTCACCCGTTGACGTGTACGATCACACCGGTGTTCATATGTGTCACGTGATCAACCGCTAAATTCACACGTGTTTTCACGCGATATCTGGCACTGATCCAAAAAAAGACGCACTCAGAGACCATGAGCATTATAAAGGTTTTTAAGCGATAAACACATTCACTTCCACATATCTGAGAATCTGAATAGCAGGTAGTTGATGACAGAGCCAATAAGTTGGTCAATATTTTGAAGAAAAAATTAAAAACTAAATAAATGTTAAACATCTATCATACGTACAGCGCTTTTTGTGACTGCGGTCTGTCACGTGACAAACATGACGCGTCGCCATGGAAACAATAAAGCGAAAGTTCCAAAATAGGGGGAGGGGGGGCGCGCAAAATGTTTACTTCTTCCTAGGGGGGGGCGCGACAGAAAATAATTGAGAAGCACTGGATTACAGTAATCCCTCGCCGTTTCGCGGCCTCAGAGCATCAAAAATATCGAAAAATAAAAATTCTAAAATACCGCCATATCGGCAGGCGTATTGCGGAAAGCAGCGTTGTTTTATCGTGTTGCACGAGAGAAACAGTTTCCCAGGATGCCAGACAAAGAGAGAAACTATCTCAGAGGCTTTGTACACGCCCACGGCACTCAGACAAGACACGTGATTGGTTCTCGGCGCAAAATCGACCAATGAGAGCACGAGTGGATGTATCCCATGAGCTGATTGGCTGATCCTACTTCACGGATTTTCCGCTATTGTGGGGGGTTCCACATTGTGGGGGGTTCCACATTAACCGCGATAAACGAGGGATCACTGTATTAATAATAAATGATTTTTTTATTGAATATTGTTCTTTTGAGAACTTTTTGTAGATTTTTCAAGATGTGTGTAAAAGCATCAGAGTGTACAGTTCTACAATTTTCTTTTCATATTTTTTTGATGAGTTCTTGTACTGCATTTAGTTTCACTCTCACACATTGTTTATTTTGCAGTGAACATTTTTATTACCTTTGCTCAGTTGAATTGCACAAAGCCATTTGAATGCCACAAAGCTATTTCATGTCCTTAGAGTTTTGTTCTGTGTGTGGGCTATCTTGCTTGATGTCATCTGAGTCATAGTGTTCAGAGCATGCAGTACACAGTGAGCTGCTTCATTCGACTCTAGTCAGAACTTCTGCATATTAAAGAACCAGGCTCTGAATAGGAAAGCTTCAAAGAATGTAATCCGACCTCTGACGACACACTGATGGCGGTTCACGTTTCTCTGCTGGACACAATGAGAGCCCAGTGACAGGTATTGTGGCTTGAGAGTAATCCTAGTGTAAAGGGAAGGAGATGTGAAGCTCCTGGGTGCATAAACATAATTCTTATATTTCCCTTGGTGGAATCCAGCCTAGATTTGTCTTTTGGGTTTATAACACCCAATGCTGCCTACTATTCAGCTCAAACAATGCGTGTTCTTCTCTTAACATCACCTGCCCCTAACATGTCTGATGAGTATTTCACAAGCCGACAGGAGAATCAACAGCTGTGTTTCGGGATTGGGAATGTGATCGGATTTTTACATGCTGTACTGCCAGAAACCTTTTGAAGTGATAAAATGGGCTTCTCTAAGGCTCTCTTATTTCTCTGCCAAGATTTTCGTTTTCCCTTCATCATCTTTTTAGAGGCATACTCTTGTGCCTTTTGCCTTTTTTTATGGTATTCATGCATTTTTATTCCAGAACCCCTGCAAGGCTTTGATTCTTTGTTCTATTCTCCCTTTTCATATAACCCATACATGAAGTAGGTCTGGGATGCCTTTGAAAATGGACCTTTATTGCTTCTCAGACACGTCGTGTCTTGTTGTCTTTCCTCAGACGCCCTATATGCCATTGTATGCGTCTCCCTGTAGTTAAACGACATGTGGGCAAAAAAATAAACTGCATCTTTTGAAAAGATGTTATTGAAAGTGAACAAAAACCTAAATCCACCCTGTCCTTCAACGTTGGGATGTCTGTAAAAGTCAGAGTTGTTTTGTTTGTTTAGGTGTCTAGCTAATGTGAATGGCTTTAAATCAGCTTAACTTTCTACCTTCCTCTTGTCTGAAATTTGATGTAGTTTAAAACGTGTTTGAAAGTTACATAAGAAATATTTCAAAGGTTTAGGTTACACCTGAAGTTATGCTTTCATGAACCCTCTTGCAAGATCCTTTCACACTTGCCAACAATTTAACGGTTGCCCTCACCTTTTGCCTCCGATATTACTTCCTGCAATCGCCATTAGTTCTGTCCTCATTGTGCAGAGGTCTTTACTTGGTTAGTGCTAATCTGAATCCTACTCTTCTCATTCACCTGTGTCACACTTTGCACTAAACCTTCATTTAGATAAAAAAAGATTAAATGACTTTTGCCCTTTGAAGTGCATGAAGGATAGTGCGGATCACTTTTTAAAGCCCGCACTAATCAATACAAGCCGCCTCCATTATCCCATAATCCTTGCATTGCCTTTGTAAATGCCTCTCTAGACGTTCTTGGTATTCAGTAAAAAGAGACCCAGGTTGTAGAGCTCCCACGGCATCATGTGGGTTTGGCATTTGCGGCCGATATTCAGAGAAGGGTAAAACAAGAGCTTGTGTGGTCTAGTCAAAATTCATCGCCCTTGAATAGACAGTTGCACCTCGGAGTTAAATTAAAGGATTGTTTTTTCCAGATGTAAAAAAAAATTGATTACTAAAATCGTGCAAAGAAAATCTTTGGCAAAAATTGCATTGATTTAAAATGCACTTTTGTTAAATTAACACTTTTCTCAACACGTTTTCTTTTTAGGTAAACTCGAGGAGGCCAGAATGCTCTGGGCATGATCTGTCTAGAGCATCCAGTGACGAAAAACAAGAAGCCATCTTCACCAAGTCCAAAACCCAGAGTCTTCTCTACAAGGGATCAGGAAATAAGGACTCAGAGAGGGTAGAGAAAGGGCGTAGAGGTGTTGGGCAGGGGGCCGCAGGTGCATGTGGGGGCAGTGCACATCCCTTGCTGGAGAGTGGAAGCCCACCTCGCCCATGCCGTCCCCTGCCCAACCCAATCTCGCCACCCTCTGCAATGGTTACATGAGCACATGCATTAAGGAGAAGCTCAATTTCAACATATCTTTTTTGTCTCTTTGGAAAAAGCATATGATAGATTTGTAAATAGAGGACTGTGTCTATCCTAACTGGTGTGGTTGCAAGGTGATGATGCTGATGTGTGGACGTGTAAGGCGGCTCTTCCGTCAGCTCACGCTGCAGACCAGCCTGCTGCTCCTCTTTCTTTTTTGCATGGTCAGTGTCCTCATCTCAGCCTATTTCCTGTATGGCGTCAAACGGGAGCTTGAACCAGCAGGAGTCGGAGGTATGGTGGTCCCAGAAGAAGGTACTGCCGATTGGGAAGATCCCCGGGCGACTCCTTCCCCTCCATCAGCAAGGGTGCTGCCTGCCAGAACCGCCAAACCTGCAGACATGTCTCGAACTGACCCTGTGGTGCTGGTGTTCGTGGAGAGCTTATATTCTCAGTTGGGCCAGGACATTGTGGCCATCTTGGAATCTGGGAGATTTCGGTACCAGACCGAGATCGCACCTGGGAAGGGTGATATGCCCACACTCACAGACAAGAACCGGGGTCGATTCACACTGGTCATCTATGAGAACATCCTCAAATATGTCAACCTGGATGCCTGGAACAGAGAGTTGCTGGACAAGTACTGTGTGGAGTATGGTGTTGGGATCATCGGCTTTTTCAAGGTGAGGCATTTTCTTTTGCACAGTGTGACCTTTTCTAGCAAATTGAGTTACTAATGGATGCTAATGTGACTCTTAATTCCAGTGGGTCAATCACCTTGCACTAAATGATCTGAGGACTGACATTTCACAGTCTGATTCTGATGTTGGCTTGCAGAAATATTACCAGTAGAGAGAGGTTGGGGCATTATGCTAACCATTGCAGTAAAACACATTACTGAATGTAAATGTCTTTGTTGATTGTCTTGGCGCTTGTTCTTGTTCGAAATCAGTATCACGAAATAATCAGCCTTAGAGTCACATTTGACGATTACTCATTGCTGTCTGTCATAACCATCTTGTAAAACTCCTCTCCCAGTTCTAATATATTGTTTGCCTAAGGCCAGGCCTGCTTTTATTACCCTCACAAGCTTAAGTGCTGCACGCTAATTGTTAGTGGAGGTTAACGCAGTTGATGAGACTGTTTGAGTCTCGTTCGCCTGCAGCAGAAGGGCGAGGACATCAACACATCTTAAAAGGAACCGCACAAAATTTGCGCTCGTTAATTTTTATTGACTCAGGCTGCTCCAATTCTCCTCAAAGCTGTTCTTACCCCAGGCTTTGCGGTTTACACAATAACAGGAGCAGTTTGATCCCTGATTGGCTGGAAATGATGTGTTCTTGTCTAGGCAGTTAACATCCTTTCTTTACTGAATTTCATTGGTTCAGAACCTTGAGTGTGTCTGATAACAGACCATGTAGGTATATATGGATAAGCAGAACAAACCTTTTTCCAGCTTGAAAGAAAAAGTGCTGCCACTAGTAATCGAACATGCATAATTACCATCACGTCAAGCCTCGACTTGTACATGTCAATGCCAAATGCATTTATCTCTCAAGAGTTGGAGTATGTCTGAACGCACGCATAGAAACATTTAGTTATGCTTGCATGCAACAATGGGTTTGGGCTCTGGTTTGCCCTCCTATTAGTCTTCTGACCTAATCCCATATCCATAGAGTCAATGTGTAATTGGAATGAAGCCCTTTTTCCTAACCAGCACTTGAGTTGGCATCATCTCAAGGGGGCATATTAAGTCTAAACCAAACACACTTGCTCTGTTCTAAAACCCAGTGAGCTGCCTAGCATTTTTAAGTTGCAAACCCCAGCTCAGTATGAAAATAAAGAATAATAACTTTCAGACATAACCAGAGTTTTTGATTTTATTTATGCTTATACACTGCTGAAAAAAAATTAAGGGAACACCTAAATCACACATTGGATCTCAATGCACGAATTTGAAAATCTTTATTTGTATACATTCTATAATCTAAGAATTAAATTGACAACAGTCAATGCAAACCAAAATCATCAACACACTGAGGGCTGAATTCAGAGTTATACCAAAAATCAGTGTAAAAAAACTGAAGTTACAGGAGGATCCAACATTTCTGAAGTCCATCACAGCAACTCATAATGTAAGTCAGTAGTTTTTATGGCCCCCATGTACCTGAATGGACTCGCATATGTCTGGACTTTCACGTCTGGGACAAGCTCGGTGTGAACCTGCTCTAAACTGTGAAGAGAACGGGTTGCCAGAAGAGGACTTGCCAATTCTGGTGTACTCTGGCAAATTACAATTAAGCTGTCCGTTTCCCACTCGTGAATGTCGGGCCAACATGCCACCCTTATGGAGTCCGCTTCTGACAGTTTGGTCAGAAACATGCCCACCAGTAGCCTGTCTGCTGGAGGGCGTTTTCTAGGGCTTTGGCAGTGCTCTTCCTGTTCTTCCTTGCACAAAGGAGCAGATACCGGTCATACTGATTGGTTGTTGCCCTTCTATGTCCCTGTCCAGCTCTCCTTGTGTAGCGGTGTGTCTCCCGTTATCTCCTCCATGCTTTTAAAGCATGTAAATGTGCACATTCTGTATGAGCAGGACTGCCTGTGCAACCTGATTGGGTTGCAAGTACTGCCTCATGCTACAGACAGTGACAAAGATGCTAAGAAAAACACAAAACTAAAGACAAATCAGTCAGGAAGAATAAGAGGAGAACAATTTTCTATTGCGACCACCTGCAAAGTTAAAGTTGCCTTGCTGTTGCCTCTCAGTTGAACAGATTGACATCCCTGAACTTTATTCAATTATATTGATGATTAAGTGTTTGCTTAATTTTTTTGAGAAGTGTATTTTGTTTAATTAAAAAAAATATAAAGATTGTTCGGATAGTTAAATTAAATCAATATTTGTTTACTGTGTTTTTGTGAGAGAAGTGTGGTGTTAGCTTTGCAAAATACTAACATCAAACTATTGTAACAAATTTCTTCTCCGCACTTCTTAGTTACTACATGTATAATGTTTTCAGATCAGTCACAGATTTCAGGACGCCCCCTAGAAAGGAGTGTCTTATGTTGGAAGTAGATAACAAGGCGGCTTACAAGTCTTTTAACAGCTTTTTGGAAATGGACTAATTGTCTAACACGGTTCATGAATTGTTCAGTGTCAATGAATGTTAAATGCTGATAAGCTTCGGACGAGCCTTTGGCTTGGAAGTGTTGCTGTAACAATGGAGACAGGAATATGGGATTAGGGAGAGGAGGAGCGGCTCAGGGAAGTTATTGATTAAGGCTGATGGTATGTGGAAATTCTCCCGTCCACCCTTATTCTCCTAGTGCTGAGTGACATCTCCACCTCTCGCAGTTTCATCTTGTTTCAGTGTGTTGTCACTAAAGGGAACGGCTGAAAATGTGTATGATTCATCAGCTATGTCATGTGGACAGAGCATCCCTCCAAAGGGTCCCATTGCTACCTCTGGTGGCAGAATAATGGCTGTGTTTGGAGATGAGCAGGATACAGGCCTCTCTCCAAATTGTAAGGCTCATTGTGTTTGTTCCACTCAGTGTGCAGTTTATCACCAATTGATCCAGCTTCACAGGGTCAGCTGGCCCGAGAGGAGAGTGGGCTGCATACAGATGAGTGCGGATGGTGTTTAAACAAACTCTGGCACCCATAGTGCCACAGGGCATCTCATTAACAAAAGGAAGTACATGACCATTACATTACTGGTTATATTAAAGGGGAACAAACTAAAAAAGCAAATGCCTAACAGTACATCCAGACTATTTATTGAACTTGAAGTCTTTTTCTAATTACAGAAGGGGTAATTAATGGTTACGACATCACAGCCATGAGCACATTAAGTATGGATAAATACAATTGATTAAAAAAGTATGAATGGAGAAAAAATTAAATGCTAAAAACCTGAATGTGAGTATGACCACTTTAAAGTAGATTTTGATCTTCTTTTACCAATAATTTCTCATCTGCTCTCTCTTCCTTTGAAACCGCATGAAAGGCTAATGAGAACAGTTTGCAGAGTGCCCAGCTCAAGGGCTTTCCTCTCTTCCTGCACTCCAATCTGGGTTTAAGGGACTGTAGCGTCAACCCCAAGTCTCCACTGCTGCTCATAACCAGGGCCCGGGAGGTGGAACATGGTCCCTTACCTGGAGACGACTGGACTGTCTTCCAGTCCAACCATACCACCTATGAGCCTGTGCTGTTAGCTCGGGGACGGAGTACAGAGGCTAGCGGAGTGCCCGGACCCCTTCATGCAGCCGTGGTTCAAGATTTGGGTCTTCATGATGGCATCCAGCGGGTACTCTTCGGCAACAACCTGAACTTTTGGCTGCACAAACTGGTGCTGGTGGATGCAGTGAGTTTCTTGACTGGCAAACGTCTCTCGTTGGCTCTTGAGCGCTACATACTGGTGGATATCGACGACATCTTTGTTGGGAAGGAGGGCACACGGATGAAGGTGTCGGATGTCAAGGTGGGTGCTGTTTGTTTGATAATTCAGTTTGTGCAGTTTTTCTTTAATACATGCTAACTGGTGTGCTAATTTATCATCAGTTCCATCACATTTATACATTTTAAATGTGACTCAGGTGTAACTATCTTACGTCTAGCTATGATTGGATGTCTTGGATTGTATGCCATATACCGTATTTTCCAGCATATAACCCGCACCCTTATATAACCCGCACCCATAGATTGATGAACATTTTTGTGTAATTTTGTGGATTTCGAATGTTGCTCGCATGACGTCAATTATTGAGCACGTTCATATTTCGCATGACGTCAATTATTCAGGCTCGGTACACAGTGCTTGTGCGCGAAATTCAAACAATAAGAAAACAAACACAAGTCAGAATCAGAACAAAAAGAAAAGGCAGTCTCTCCTGCAGTGCAGCAGCTCGTCCCTTAAGAAGCGATTCTGCAGGTGTTGATCATCGGATGAGATGAGAAGATCCCGCCCTCATGCAGCACAGCCAATCACGTCTTCTTGCATGATTGACAGGTCAGACAGCCTATCAGCACCAGCTGTCAGAGTGATAGTACAAGCGCCAGAGACAACAACCCTCACAAGAAAGAAAAACAAAGAAAATATCGGGGGGAAAAACTTACGTCCTTAGGGATATATCAATATATGGCTGTCTGACCAGTCAATCATGCAAGACGATGTGATTGGCTGATAATAATAATCATTATTATCCATATTATATATATGGATACAAATATATTGAAATATTATTATGTGTAAAAAATATGTGATATAGCCTGCACCTTTATATAACCCGCACCCCCCTGCAGGGTTTGTAAAATCTGGTATAACCCGCGGATTATATGCAGGAAAATACGGTAATCATGCAGTATACATACACTTAGAGGTGATGCTTTTTTTACCTCTCTCTCACCCACTCCTTGTCTGTTTATCCAGATCTATTGCATAGAGCAAAAGCAGGGCTCAATAGTAAGAATGGACAAGGATGTGAGAAATTTTCGGGCCAATTGACAGAAGTGTCCTACCCTATTTGCTTTGTTTATTTCCCTATTTTACCCTATGTTTTTTGCTCTCTTATATGTGTTTTTGTTTACCTCAGAAGGGTAAAGACTTGAAGCAGAATCAGAACAGAGAGAAACTGTGTTGGTAGATTTTCTGGTATGACAGTTACTTCTCTTATGACCAGTTTTCTTTTCTTTTTTAAATACTCCAACTGCTGTTCTTTTTCCAAATATCTCTTCTTTCCATTTCGTTTTTTTTTTTTTTTTTTTACGACTCACTGTTCAAAGGGCATCCAAAGACTCGCCGCAAGCATGAATATTTCAAATGCAGTTTTCTGCATCCTTCTTCTGAATCTCTCATCTTCGGAGCGCCCCGATGCAGATGTTCAGCCAAGGGAAGGAATAGAAAGCAAACATAATCAAAGACGTCTTGTCTGTCTGCGGACCTCTGTGCAGTTAAATATGAATCAGGCTTTTGATTGAGTCACACTGGAGAGACAGGCAGTCAAAAACAAGCACAGTAAACAAATCAAATGAGAGGCAGATGCAGAGCTAAATCTGCGAAGGGTAATGAAGCAAACAGGGGAGACGAACAGACAGCAGACATGCTTGCGCTGTCCCTCTAGCGCTGTTATGGTTCTGCGCATACATGCGTTGGCGTATGTTAGCTATGTATCTCTTTTGTGTTCTTGTCTGTTGAATGTGGGTGTTTAGGCAACTTTTATTAAATTGCTAAACTTCTTGTTTTAAAGGCGCTTCTAGAGACACAGAATGAACTCCGAACCCACGTGCCCAATTTCACTTTCAACTTGGGATTCTCTGGAAAGTTCTTCCATGCCGGTAAGTAGATATCACTGTTAGCTTAGCAAAATGCTAACAACAAACTCTTTAGGGCTTTCCACAGTGCTCTTAACCACGGTTTATCTTAGTTTTAAACACCGCTTTTAACCCCAGGTAAAGGGAAATTTCTCACTTGTAATTTAGGTGTGGGGTTAGCACCGCTTTTCCCCTGGGGTTATAAAACCTTGCTCCGGAGCACAGTTAGCACCTCTTTAGCAGTGTCTAACTTTGTGTAGTGAAATGATGCAGTGTTAGAATGTTAAAGCTAGGTGTTAAACCAATCGTGTACATTTTTTGTGTGCTTTCACAGAACCACTGCACATTGTATATAAACCGTAAATTCAGAGTTTGAAGAATTTGAGTGAAGAAGAGAGCATATATTCTTACCTTTAGTAATTGGAAGTGTCAGTATAAAGTCAGCATTAAATCATTAGTACAGTTGGCAATTAGAGGATGTGCAATGCTAGAGCTTTTATGTAAAGAGGTCATGTGCTGCACTCATCCAATCAATGACACTGACCCTGCAGATATATAAATTACAATGTTAACCAAGGGTTTAGGAATGTACAATGTGAAACTTCAGCTTTGAATTTATAATTTATATATTTGTGAAATGTGAAGCAAGATAACCCAGAAGTTCAGTTTACCTGGGGGTTTAGAAAGAACCCCTTTTTAGTTTCTGCGAGTATTAGTTAAGTCTCCAATGCATGAGTTGCTGCTCATGTAGAGTCTTCCTAATCAGTCACTTAAGCTTATATGGCAGCATTTGGAATAGAGCCAACTTAGCGCCTTTGTCACTATATTTAGCGAGTATTCAGACCACATTTTCAAAAAGCGACTAGCGACAAATCTAAGGACTTTATCTGGAGTTATTGGAGACTCTCTGAAGTGAAAGCAACTCAACGAGCAGCAAGTGCTGCCGTCACCCCATCCCAAAGCACTCACAGCTATGTGCACATAAAGCCCGCCTTCTCTGATTTGATTGGTTTTCTCAAATATTTTGACATTGACGAGCGACTACTGACCAATGAGTATGAGGCTTAGATAAACACACACACCTGCTTCTGTTGTGACGTGCGCTCTGCTCAGCGCCGCTGCGGACTGAAGAACACAAAGCCGAATTTATTGAGAAAGCACATTAGACAGGCAGAACGCAAGAAAGTATGCAATCTAGTACAGCGTGATGACCTCACGAATATGTTGTGAGCGACTGTGTTTACGCTGCGAGCGATCATTGTGTTTGCAATGTTGGAGATTATAATTAAAGGTTTGTATGGAGAATCGAAGGGGTTTTATATGGTATACTGGTAAATCTCTGCTGTTAGTTGGTGCACATATGCCTTTTGTTGTTAGCAAATATATACAGTGTATGTACATTTTAATAGCATGCCGATCGCTTCATCAAATAAATCGCCATATTGGCTGTTGGTTATCTCAACGCTTTTTTGCACCCCCTGAGGCCGTCGGAATAACCGTATTCCACTGTATAATAATATTCCAGGCACAGATGAGGAGGATCTTGGAGATGACCTGCTTCTGTCCTACAGTAAGGAGTTCTGGTGGTTCCCCCACATGTGGAGTCACATGCAGCCACATCTCTTCCACAATCAGTCCGTGCTGGCCGAACAAATGCTGCTCAACCGCAAGTTTGCAGAGGTAATGCAATCAGAGAGATGATCTCAGTGTTCTTGAATATGAAGTCTGTATATTATTTTTGTAGGTTTTTTTAAGGTTTTTTTAATGATAAAACCCCTTATACATGCATGCATACATACACACACACACACACACACACACACACACACATGAAAAAATGTGTAAAAAAGGTATACTTTTATAAAATGAGAATGCTGAAAATAACAATTATTTCATTCAAATTTAACACGAAATAAAAAGCATTAAAATGTTAATTTAATGCTTTTTATTGTTAATTGTTTGTTTTCCCTAGTTTTATGTTAATCTTTTTACAGTTTAACAGAGCACAGTGATGTTAGTTGATAAATGAGAAATTTTAGCTGGACTCTTATTCGGCACATGTCATATTTTGCGATTAAAATTTGTGGAAAATCCTCAACAATTTTGAAAAATTGCAAGCTGTATTGAAGAGTGTGCTTGCTTCTGTTTTAAGCTTTGCGCTTGCAAAATTGCAAAACCCTGGATGGACAGACTACATGCAAGATTAGGATTTATGCGTCTCAAATACATGATGGTCCACAGTATTGAAAATGCCAAGATGGTATATTGTTGTTATAGAAAAATATTTTAGCTTTATTTTTTGGGTGGCTGTGTGTCCAAGCATGC
The DNA here is from genome assembly GCA_037043235.1 of Rhodeus uyekii. Classification (NCBI taxonomy): domain Eukaryota; kingdom Metazoa; phylum Chordata; class Actinopteri; order Cypriniformes; family Acheilognathidae; genus Rhodeus; species Rhodeus uyekii. Next base: position 488,528 of record JAWRVZ010000226.1, read on the forward strand.
TGCTTGAGCTAATATTACCCACAAGCCCTGTGGAGGAGTTTGTGACTTTCTCTTTTGTTCTAAAAGATAAGCAAGATATTGTAGACAGTAGTCGTCTCAGCAGTTTTAAAATGTATGAACTTCAAAGTTAAGGTGTAATTAATTTTAAATTTGCATTCAAATGCTCACAGAATGTGGCATCAAAGCACGATTTTACACCATGCAATTATTAAAAACACTTACTTTCTCTTCACCAGAGGTGTATATACTTTTCAAACATGGAAATTGGGATGAAGTCATGCTATTTGTTGTGTTTCTGTTCCCTTTCAGGAGCATGGTATCCCTACAAACATGGGTTATGCGGTGGCTCCACATCACTCTGGGGTGTATCCCATACATTTACAGCTGTACGAGGCCTGGAAGAAAGTGTGGGGCATCAAAGTGACCAGTACAGAGGAGTATCCCCACCTCAAACCGGCACGCTTTCGCAGGGGCTTCGCACACAGCGGCATCAGTGTAAGAATGCTTAGCTTTTAGGGAAATTAGGGAGAATGGCTTTGGGAAAAAGCCTAGACTTGAACCTGTATCCCTAGGGCTAACATACGCACTATCAATGCACCAAGGCACACATTTTTTTAGATAAAAACAGATTGTGCATTTTTATTGAGACTGTAGCCTGTACAGCTATATGGGTGAATGATAGTATGTTGAATTCTTATTCCGGCTGGAATCAGTACAATAAACCCCAGGCTATTTTGTGTACGGTTTGAGCTTTGAATCCCAGCAGGGGGTTAAGGGCAAACTGTTTGTGAAAGTACAATTTTATTTTTTTTTGTATCATTTGCGCATCGCTTCAGGGGACAACAGAGAGAGAGAGTATGACAAAAGCTTGCTGAATCATGACAGAGCGGTTGGAACACATTGGCCGCGATGGGTAGAAAACGATCATCTTGGGTATTATAAACTGCAGCTTTTTTTCTAAAGACACATCTAATGTTTCCTCAAGCTGACATAAGTTATTAACCAATCAGGGAACGATAAAGGAAACAAAGACCGCCATCTCATCATACATGTATGATGTAAAGAATGCTTTCAGACTGTGGAAGGAGGACGAAAAAAAGCACATTTAATGTAAATCATCTCCATTCTACCATTACTGGCTGTCAAATAAGATCAAGGACTTTGTTCGTCCTTTTGTTCGAGCAAAACTATTTGTTCAACTCTGGTGGAACGTCCTCCAGTTATTACTCTTCATTTTTTAACTCTGAGGTCATACGGTTAATTCCATTCCAGTTTAAAGTGACTCTCAAATGAGATTACGTATTATGGGTGACGAAATGCAATGTTTCTGTATTTGCACTATAGCTTAATTTGCCTTATACCCCAAAACAAACCTTTCTGCTTAGATTTTGAAACAGCCGTAAGCCTCCATAACCGTGTTAAAACCTATAATAGGGTGTAATTTATACGGCTTATAGCTTTTACAAACTGTGAAATTTGTAGAGTATATGATAAAAAGGAATTGTTTGCATTTGTCAAATTTAATTTCATGTCACAGATCTGTATAAATGGCTCTTTTTGTAAATGTGATTGATAAAAGATTACATACTGAAAGAGAATCTTTATTTTGCAGGTGTTACCTAGGCAGACCTGTGGTCTCTTTACCCACACCATCTTTTACAACGAGTATCCTGGAGGGTCTAAAGAGCTGGACAAACTCATAAATGGAGGAGAGCTTTTCCTCACGGTCCTCCTCAACCCAGTGAGTATTGACACTGTCGTATTCTTTATCGTGTCTAAACCAGTGTGTGAGTCACTCAATGGTTTTTGGGGCACGATCTGTTGGGGTTTATAAGAAAAATCTTTAAAAAGGTCATTATTCACAAAAAATCTTTCCTGTGCACAATCTGTTCAGACCTAATGGTAATTCCTTTTAGTGGCTACTAATGTGTTGCTAATGTTATACAAATCTGTTCAATGTTATTGTAAGTGGGGCGGCCTACGAACTCCTTGAGAGACTTGAAGCTGGCTTTCTGCTGATGAAACTGCAAACTAAACTTCACTAAAATTTCTTCTGACTCCTGGTCTTCATTGAACATTTCTGGTCCTCGGGTCTTAACTGTAATTCCCCTACAGTTAATGGTTTACTGTAACGCAGTTAACGCTGTTTCTGTTCGCCGTCTCAGACTGCCATATAAAAATCAGCATTCTTAGAAGTGCTTTGAACATCATAGAACGTCAAAGGCATAAATTTCATCATAATAGACATAATTCAACCGCTAAATTGCTAAATGTACCTGATTTTTATACATATCAACAGAAAAATACATTGCCTTCTCTTGAGACCTCTGCGCTTCACAGCATAGTTAATGATATGATAAAGCCCGTCTGCACGTTGATGTGATTGGATACAGCATATTTGGGGCGAAGAGAACAACTGCGATTTGAAACGGTGATTTGAGATTGTCTTTTTTTTCACTGCAGTTTTAAAGAGAAAATGCTCAGAAATTGTAATAACTTATGATTTTGCATATGGTTTGTCTGGAAGCATATTTAAAACACCATAGACGTCAACAACATTTAAAAACTTGATCTTTAAAAATAGTTTAAAATATGAACTTTTAAATCATTTGATTTATTTTATGCTTTTAAAGAAAGATTAGTTGATAGATATAGCACTCACAATCTACTGTAGATCTCAATTTCTTGCAACCCAATCAATACTTTTGTTCGTTAAATTGATCAAAAGTAACAGTAAAGATTGTTCGTCACCTTGGAATTATAGGGTTCTACTGACTTTTTTGTCAGTTTAGTTATTCACATATTCTGTTTTATAAAATCAGCACTTCAAAAGGACCAATGAGCCAATTGTCAAATTTCAACATTTGAAGCCCATTTAGAATTCAATCAATCCATCCATCCACAATTCAAGCATTTAAAACTGCTAAACTAAACCTTCAAACTATTTCAAACTGAAAACCTTCAAACTTTCTGGCTTGGCATCAAGCCAACATCAAAGATGTCTACAAATGTTTCAGTTCAAACTGATCTCCAGAGAGAGAGACGTTTTACCTGTCCCGCTTTCTGTGGAATAAAGTCTTGGTCAGATTCATTACAGTAGCTGCTTTCTGTCTAAATCAAAAGAAACTTAAACTAACGGTTCCTGCAATAATGTGTTTAAATAAAATATGTATTTAACACAGCCTTTTATGCTTTTTATGCTTAACCTGAACAAGAAAATAATTATTTGTTCTAAAATATTTTAGTCATTGCATTAAATTTTACTTTCTCATACTTGTTGACACGCTGCTACAACACTAATTTTATGTTTTGAAACTAATTACAGTAATACCTCAAGATACAAGCATAATTTGTTCCAGGGCGGCGCTAATAACTCGAATTGCTTATATCTGGAATCATGTTTTCCCATAAGAAATAATAGAAAACAAATTAATCCGTTCCAGATCCGTAACAACGGAAAAAAACATGTTTTTTATTGGTATATTGGAGCGATGCCAGGGGGGCGCGCGTGACCCTGGAGTACATGCTTTTTTTTTTGCCAGGGAGTAGTTTTCTTGCCCTGAACAAGAGCAGCAGATATGAAGTTCAGATAACCGTCCCCTCATCCTTTTTTTTGTACAATCACACCGGTGTTCATATGTGTCACGTGATCAACCACTAAATTCACACGTGTTTTCACGCGATATCTGGCACTGATCCAAAAAAAAGACGCGCTCAGAGCTTGTCATTTATCACAACAATTCAGTGTTTTTCAACCACATAAGGTTTCTTTTAGGTTTCAACAAGTTGGTGACTATTTTGAATAAAAAAGAAAAACTAAATAATTGTATTAATCTATTATACAGCGCTTTTTGTGACTGCGGTGTGTCACGTGACAAGCATGACGCGTTGCCATGGAAGCCATAAGGCGAACGTTCCAAAATGGGGGGAGGGGGGGCGCGTAAAATGTTTACCTCTTCCTAGGGGGGCGCAACAGAAAATAATTGAGAAGCACTGGTATAGACACACACACAATTATAGTACATGCATACAGTATAAGGATTTGTGTGATATCAAATAAAATGTGTTTTTAATTATACGTTTTTACAGAGAGTAGAGTAGCAATTTGTCAGGGTGTTTCTTTTCAATGAAATCAGAAACCTTCTGCCACATAGCCATCACGTCCTTAATTTCACTTGTAGAAATGTTTTCCTTTGGTTCCTCCTCCTCCTCCTCGCCACTGCTGAGCTCTTGCAACACCTGCGTATGTTCATCATCTGCAGCTCGATCAGCTCCTCAGTCCACAGTTCCTCCTGATGCTCCTGCTGCTAGATGACTCATGCAGGCGCCGCTCTCATATTTATCCACAATTTCATGCTTCATTTCCCTGGTCATCATGTGTTTCTTCTCATCGCGATTATTAAGAATAATGCACAAAATAGAGAGAAAATCAGCTACTTGCGGGCGACGCGTATCTAGAAGCAAAAATCTGCCAGAAGGCTTGCTCGTATCTCGGAATACTCGTATGTTGAGACGCTCGTATCTCGCGGTATTACTGTGTAAGTAAACTGTTTGTGTTTCTTGAAGTATTGCTTCAATTAATGTTTTGCAACATAGAACGTGATAATTTCAAGCGGATAGTGGTTTTAAGGCTTTATCTGCATTTAACCCCTTCCAAAAACCTAAAATGTACAAATTTGAGAGGATTTTGATATTGTAACTAAGTTGCTTTGGATAAAAGCATCTACCAATTGCATAAATTTGTATTTTTTAAATCAACTAGTCAGCATTAATCTGTGAGTTTGGCCTTCATGACTTCTTGCGCTTTATTTTGAACCAGATCAGCATCTTCATGACCCATCTGTCCAACTACGGGAATGACCGTCTTGGCCTGTACACTTTCAAGAACCTGGTGAAGTTCATCCAGATGTGGACCAACCTGAAACTGCAGACTCTCCCACCTGTACAGCTGGCACAGAGATACTTCCAAATCTTCCCTGAAGAGAGGGACCCCATCTGGCAGGTAACAAACGAGCTCTGCTGGGGGTCTGTTCTGTCCTGGGATCGCTATGGGAAGCAAAGACAAGTCAATTTAGAGGGAGTGGATCGGCGGAGGTTGAGTGTGTCGAGCGCTTTTGCTGTAATATGTGGCGAAAGGTTTCTTATGGCTGTCTGCACATTCACTCTGATATACAAAGAGTGAAAATGGCTTTCCGTGTAGCCTGCCAGGAAATCAGAGAATGCTATTTTTGAAATTGGTTCCTATAATTCAGCTGAAAGTTGGAGGCAATGCAGAATATCCGTCTTTCTCTCTGTATCTCTTCTTCCACCCCACCCCACCCCCTCCCGCTCTGCCCATTTCAATTTATCCAGCTTCTTTATTTCTCGTCTCACTCTTTCTAACTCAGTTGTTTTGTTTCATCCTTAGAGAAAGAGAAAGTGGGTGCCTGAAAGCTCTAAATCCTTCTTTTGATCTCTCTCGTTTCCTGTCAAGGTTGAGGTCCCATCTTTTCTGCCGGCTCTCCAGCGTTCCACAGCTTGCCCTGCTCTGAATAATCTTCTTTCTTCTGCAGTTGTTTTCCCAAGAAATCTGCAGGGCTGCTATTACATGCAAAGGAAAGATACAACTTGGAAAGTGTTTAGATTTTTTTTAACTTTAGAATTAATACAACATGGCTTTGTTCCAAAAACTAGTAAGCTAGTAAGCTGTCTTGATGTCTACGTTCTACATGGGCAGCTGTCTTCTAAGGTAGTAACAAGGGTGGGAAATTAGCATCTCGCACTACAGGTAATTTTGCCTGTGGCAGGTGACCTGTTTTGGTTTGATTATGAGAGAGTTTGCATGTTGCTACACTAACAACACAATATGTATAATAAGCTTAAAAATACTAAATATTTGGGCCATTGTTTTTCATACAAATACCATATGGTTACATTTTATCATGGTAGTCAGATGCTATATGCATGGTCTTTACTGTGGTTATCACAATCTATGATACTACAGAAGACTTTTGGTTCATTTTAATATCACGCAAAACATTCCAACCCTTTACCATATAAAAATGAGGTGGTTACAATTTTTAACAGGTACTATTATTTTGTTCATGAACATAAATTTACTTCTGCATCATAACTCAAGCTACTGTCAAATGTGCATTTCTAAGAGACAAAGCATCTAATAGTATTGATATTGCAGTGCAAACCGTGCTGAATATACGTGCCATCAAAGTCAGGTAACACAAGCCTTTTCATGACATGAAACCAAATCGCCTGTTAGCGCATACAGAAGCTAAGAAATTACATTTTCTATTAAGATAATTATTTTAAGAAAAAGTGTGACTGCAAAAGTGTAAAGAATTCAAAAACGTGAATTGTTTGCCGTGTTCTGACAATAAAGAGTAGTTTAAACCATACAATTAATGGTTTCTATAACTTTTCTACAACTAGGAAACTAAGAAATGAAGATTTATTGTAGCGAATCTAGCTTAAATGAGGCACGATTTATGCTCTCATTTAATCACACTGTGTTCTGATCAAATATGTACATAAATCGGACAAAAGGGGATTTGGATATTAATTATTAATTATATGAACTCTTGGAAAGACTTCTTATTGCCACAAAGAATGATAATTTCCTTTTCTTTTAAAATATCAAAGCATGTAGCAAGGCACAAACGTTAAAGTGACTTATTTATGAGCAGTACAGAGACAATCGCGTGTGAAATATATATATATATATACCTCGGTTTACGAGTTTAATTCATTCCAAGAGCTCATAACTCAAAATTCTTGTACGCCAAAACAATTTTTCCCATAAGAATGCAATAAAAATCACTTGATTCGTATTTTTTGGGTTTTACTCTATTAATTACAGTTACATTAATTATATAAATACTAATTAATAATTACAATTAAACTAAAAATACTTGATAATTTACTGTAACGCACTTTATCTTTGAGTAGAGTCGCTGCTGGCGTGAAGGAGACGAGGGGAGGGTTTTACTGCTTACAGGGAGAATTTCATCCCTTCTTTCTTACTCATCTTGAGGTCATTGTCTATATCAGAGGTGCCCAAACTAGGCACCTTTGATTTGGCCCGCCGAGCCGTCCGAGGAGAGAGAGAGAGAGAGAGGGCGAGGTACCTTCGACACAGATTGTCATTTCTAATTTGATATAACAATTTTGTTTGTTTTATAGTTGAACTACAACAGAGTAAACTGAAATTAAATGTAAATTTATTAAATGTATTGTAAATGCGCAATTCAAGGTGCAGCACTGCGTGCTTTGCGACACATGACGTCAATAAACGTCAACAAATTAAACGCAATAATGGAGAAATCAAGGCATTGGCACACAGACAAGAGATATTTTTTTTTTAAAGCTGGGGAAGATGAGTTTTTATTTACAGAAGTCAAATCAAAGGCAATATGTCTAGTTTGCAAACAGTCTGTTGCTGTTTTAAAAGAGTACAATATCCGTCGTCATTATGAAACAAAAAATTGTGCAGTTTTCTCAAAGTACAGCGGCGAGACGTGAAAACAGCAGGCTCACGAGCTGCTTGCTGCACTTCGATCTGAACAGAGCGCGCTGCAACGTCCTTCATCATCAGTGATACTGTCTCTGTTTGGCAGTACAGTGAATCCCTCGTTTATTGCAGTTAATGTGGACCGGAACTATCGCGATAGGTGAAAATCAGCGAATTAGGATCAGCCAATCAGCTCACGGGATCCACTCGTGCTGGTCGAGCTCGTGCTGGGACCCAATCACGTGTCTTGTCTGAGTGCTGTGGGCGTGTTCAAAGCCTCTGAGATAGTTTCTATCTTTGTCTGGCATCCTGGGAAACCGTTTCACTCGCGTCACGAGGAAACAACGCTGCTTTCAGCAATACGGCTGTACATGGGGGTATTTTTTAACTTTTATTTTTTTATGAATATTTTTGAATAATCCGCGATGCGCTGAGGCCGCGAAGTGGCGAGGGATTACTGTACCTACCTCTGCGAGCAGACTTTCAGTCTGATGAACTTGAACAAGAGTAAAGCCAAATAACTGACTCTCAACTAGATAATATCTTGTCTTTGTCTGTTAGTCAGCTACAGACCAATCTTCTGAAAAATAAGGACCAGCTTCATATCTCTCATTAGGTCACTGACATTGCAACCATATGGTTTTATTATTGATTGTGTATTTGGCACTGAACTGTATTGTACATTGAACACTTTGGGGATTGTTGCCCATTTAAATTGTTCATTAAAATGCAAAGCTTAAAAAAATAAAACTGCATTAGTGAATCAGATTAAAGTTGTTTTATATTTATTTTAAATATTATGAAATAAATAAACCCATAGCAACTTTAATGTAATACAATTTGATTTATGATGCAAAATTTACTTTTGGCCCGCGGCTCTCAATCAAGTTTGATTTTTGGCCCTTCATAGGAAAAAGTTTGGGCACCCCTGGTCTATATGCTGTACTGTACGTATATATTTCACTACGTGAACAATAGTGATCACAATTAATGTTAACAACACGAGGTAAAACCGCTGTAAATCTCTTATAAAAGTATCTCTGTAGTGAATGATGCAACAAAACCGAGCGACGCTGAGAGAATGAACGAGTGAAGGGGTGCTTTGTGAGAGGCTGTCGTTAATATATTTTCAGTAAAAATGTGAGCGAAGATGCGTTTGAAGAATTCCACGATTTGCTCCGTTGTTAAAAGCATTCCTTGGGAGTTTTTTAGAATCCGCGGGAAGTTCGAATTCGATTTCTCTGAAAGTAATGTCTCCTTGGAAGGGGAGTAGAGCGCAAAGGGAAGTAAGAGTTTTCTGTCAGTTTGTTGACTCTTTGGAGCCACTCTTTGTTAACTCAAAAATCACGACTAGATATTGTTTTTGATCGATCATTTTGGGCCACTCTCCATATGCTATAATTATCTTTATCGACTGATATGAAAATTTTTATTGTGTTCTTTTTTTGGGCCGTATCGCCCAGCCTTAATTCACAGTCCACCATTTTGCATGTATTTTCTCACTGAATACATCACAGTGCATTTTGGGATTTTGAAACAGCCCTCGCATTGTCCCTACAATGCCTTAAAGTGATGTCTAGGTCGGCAGATCGCTAAGTTTCGAAACAGAGTTCGTATTTACGGTTATCATAAACTGTAATCCCATGAGTACATTAGTAATAAATTCACACGTGTTATTTCAGTATAATATTCGTCTTAGCATTGGCGTGTTCTCAAGCGAGACTCTTTGGTCGTTAGTGCCGGGGCTCTAGCTGTTAATCACCTCATTAGGACGGACAGGTGTTGGATTGCTGGTGGTTTGCAGTCTTGATGCACCGTTTGCCCATCTCACATTAGTGCAAGATTTTAATTTAAGAGCCAAGGGTTAAAACTATTAATTTATTACCACCGTTGCCTGTGTCTTCATCTGTGATGGATGAAGGGTTCAAAATGGCTGCTGCAGGACATCTTTCTCCTCAGATGCTTCAAAGCTCTGGAAAGGGGTTGGTTTACGCCTCTGATTTTTATCCGGTGAATCCCATAAAACGGCCACCTCTGGGATGTTGTTATGGGTAGTTTAAAGGCTTAGTTTGAATTAATATAAAATCTGCTTGTTATTGGACTCTGTGGATGTGTTGTAAGATATTTGACATGCTTGACTGGTTTGTTTTAGTTTGGCTGGATAACGGCCATCCCTCCGTAATGCACTTTTCCTGCCGATGTTAAATCCGAGTTCAAGCTCTCATGCTTCGTCCTAATTCCTATATTTCCTGAGCATGTCCTGAACCTTCGAACATCCTACTTAATTTTTTTTTGCAGGCAAGTATGCATGTTCAGACATGTTCTTGCCCTGAGTAATTTGGTGAAACTCCAAGTTTTTCATATTCATGCTGGTTTGAATGAGAACAATTTCTCCAGTTTCTTCATAATTTCCCGCTGGTTATTGAAGCGTAACAATAGACTCACTGCTGTGTTTTTTTATTGTGAAGGTGCTCATTTCAGAGATGTATGAGTAATACTTCACTTCAGCTTAATTCTTACCATTACAGGACCCCTGTGAGGACAAAAGACATAAAGACATTTGGTCTAAAGAAAAGACCTGTGACCGTTTCCCCAAGCTGCTTATCATCGGACCTCAGAAGACTGGTGAGTGTTTTCTGCTCACTACACATCCACACATTTTTGCACTTGCAATATATATATATATATATATATGTAACACTGAAGCTCGAACGCACATTTGCAACACGCTAGAACAGACCTCACTGGTTCTCGCACGTCAAGCACACACATTTAATAAATTCTTTCCCTTTTAATTAGGGATGTGCTTTTCGACTAATTTGTTAGTCGTTTAAACGAAAATTTTGTAGTCGACTAGTCTAAAAGTAATGCCGTTAAAAATAAGGTCACTTTTCCGCGGCGTGCTTTTCCTTCTGGAGACTGCAGCTGCAGCTGTATGTAGCGAGAGGCGTGTGTGTCGGTTTCCATGGTGAAACCCATGACAATGAGTTCAATAAACCGGTAAAAAATAAAAAAGTATATATCTTTCTTTCAGCTGAACCTGATCACAGTGACGGACAGTTGTTGTAATAAAATACACGATGATTTGGCTTTTTCGTCTCTCCAAACATTTCCGTGTCTGTGATTAATATAGCTATGCTCGGATCCAGTGGAATCATATGCCAGTTTGACACAGTTTATAAAACAATTTTCTGTCTCCTCCTACTTTAAAATACTCCCACACCTCGCTCGTCTTTCAGTGGTCATTATTAAACCCGCCGTGACTGATATAAACAAAACGCATGGGAGATCTGCGGTAAAGACTTATTTAGTTTATTTAGTTTTGTTTATTCTAAATATTCACACACTTGTGAAATATCAATTACCTGATATTCCAATTCTCAAATATGTGGAAGTGAATGCGTTTTGTCACTTAAAAGCCTTTATAATGATCATGTCAGCTGATGCCAGTTCAGAGAATCTGATCCGTCCGATTTACAACACGTAAATTCAGTCCCTTCTCTCGAAATACATGACAGTAAGTGTCCAACGAAGTGGGAGAAGTTTATAGTTACCTATACAATGTGTATCTGATATGAATAAAAGGCCTTGTCAGTTTATTATTGAATGGATTGGTTTTCAAACTATAAATGTATTTTTTTGCCAGTACTTATGCGCATTTAAACGTCTGAAACCTAAAATAAAGATACGTGGTTGAAAACTGAATAGCTGTGATATATGACAAACACTGAGCGCGACCGCAGCTCCAGCCAACGCGCGAAAACACGTTTGAATTTTGCAATTGATCACGACGCACTGATCGTTCTAATCCCACATGCGATCGCGCATGTCAGAGGGTTACATGTAAGGTTAAAACGTCATTTGAACAATAAAATCTCATGGGGTTTTTTTTTTCTCGTGTAGTCGATTAGTGTTTTCGGTGTCGACTACACTCGCACATCCCTACTTTTAATGGGAGTATCCCCAGAGTGCTGTTGGTGGACGATGGTGACATGTCACTCCATCTACTCCCAATTCCATTGGTTTATCAAACAGCAGAGCTTGTTGGCGTTGATGCTGTATATGTACAAGTGCTAGCCATAGCCATTTTGTCGACTTTAAGACGAATTAAGTCAGATGAAGTTTCTTGGTGACAGCATCTTTAGGTTCTTCAGACAGAACATTGCTGTGTATAATTTGTGCTGCTCATGTATTAAGTCTGGGAAACAAATTCTTAGTTTGAGGCCATGATGCATATAGACCTATATCAAGTCAAATTCATTTGTATTGCAATTTTCACAAAACACATCATTTCAAAACAGCTTTACAGAAAGTCATATAATGTCTTAAGGCTTTAATATTCAGCAATTTTAGGATTGATCTGTTATAAATGATCCACTGTTTGAGATGTAGCTATATTGTTGATAATTAGTGCCACTTTTAGTGAGCCGGACTGCATGTACTTGCTTGGCATTTGAGAGCAACGGAGGGATGTTTTCTATAAGCTGATAGTAGATTGTATTTTCCGCATGTAGTGCAGGGCTCCGTAATTTTACACTAGCGCTTAATTCATTAAGTCATCTTCATATTTCCATCAGAATCGGTGGATGAGCACAAATTCTGGATTTTACACATATTTTGATAATTCACTTTGTGGATAAAAACCTAAATTAAGTCATTATAAACAGAGATTGCTTTATGAACTTCTTGAGGCGTCAAAGGGAAATTTGCATAGTCTGTCAGTGGAGAGTATCTCCAGATTTCATTTAAAAGGTTTTCAATTGTGTTTCGCAGATGAATGAAAGTCTCACGGCTTTGAAAAGACATGAAGATGAGTGTAGTCTATAGGCTAATGGATGACAATTTATTCATTTTTGGGTGAACTAACCCTTTAAGAAATACATGTTTATATCACTTCTCTGCTGAGTTTTTACTTTTTTGTGTATTATTATGCACAAATTAAATAATTGGTTTTGTGAAAGAACAATGTAGTTTGTATAACTCCTATAGTGCACAGGAATCACTGTAAAATAGTACTATACTTGGCTGAAAAAACCTTTTCGCTTTTATTTAGTAGTTATATTCATCTCTTGATAAATACTGTAGTATTAATCACAGTAAATGTCTCTTTGACTCATCTTAATTTCACAGATTTACAGCACCAAGCGTTTTTTGTTTGCTTGCTAGTTATTCAGCTATATAATGAGCTGAATTGTATTTTTATCACCTAATGTCACAGATATACCCATTGACACGTATTTACTATAAAATAAGAACCTTTAAAATCTATAACATACAGAACCTCAAATATTTAAAGAGGTAAACAAGAAAACATTTTTTTGCCATGAAAACATTTTATTAGTACTTGGTTTCCAAGTAATGCAAGTCAAGCATTCGACAACAAATAAAAAAATTGTGCTTTAAAATGTAAAATCTTCCATTTGTGTTTGTCCCAAGTCTTCCTGAAAAATATAAGACAATTATATTTTTTCTGAATCTGGGAATATGAAGACAAAAGAATGTGTAAAACCTGGAGGGGCCGTCACCATAACTTCATCATTCCCTGTTTTAAGCACAATAAAACATTAGCCGATAGATCCGAACTGCTTAATCGGTACTGATACAAATCCTTGAGATTGGCTTGAGACATCTCTTATTTTTATCATTAAAGAGCTCTTTTTTTTAATAGCTATTGTTTTTCTAATCAGAGACTAGTGATCGATTATCAACATTTGAGTTTGTCAAATTATGTAGATGTAGAATATCATATTGTACACGATTTTTAAAATTAAAATGTTATTTTTGGTTTCTAAATTATATTGTACATATATCTGTGTGAGGAGTATGTATTATTTTTTTTATCTGGTTTCATTTGTAAATGGCTAAACAAAAATAATTTAGTGTAAGTGCATGACTGAATTATTGTTGCAGTAGGCATGCTAAGTTTTCGTTTCTTCTGAATGCCCTTGGTTTAAGTGTGCACCGGGTCGAGAGTTTTATATCCTGTACAGTCTTACAGCTGATGAATGCAGGATTTTCTACTGCAACCCTGGCTGATCCTCAGTAAATGTGAATTTCAGTTTTACAGCGTTTACTAATTAAACTTCTAAAGATGTCTTCGGGGAGCAATAGCCCACTCTTAGAGTGGGGAGTAAAATGACTGTGCTAATCCTCTCAATAAAACTTAGATTAGAGGGTGGGCCTTAGAGTGACTTTATTTTATTGATACCGTTATTCTTTTTGTGCTGTAATTCACTTCTCAGGCTTGTGGCGAACAGCATCAACTTTCAGTGAACCTTTATTTTCACATCTTACACTCGACATTTCTTGCCTTTTGCTCGTTAAATCTGCATTTATTCTACATATGAACTAATAATTTCATCTATAGCTCAATAGTAGCATGAGACACAGTGACAGACACACTTTTTATTCTAATTTATTATGTTTTTTTGTTACAACTTATATAATCAACATACCAATTTGAGTAAAAATGTCATGAATGAGTGTTTTGCTTTAATGACAGAAGCTACATGACAAGTTTGTGTAAATCTGATCATGTGACAGAAGACCCGATCACTCACTGCCATCTTGTGTCTGTTCAGGAACTACTGCTCTCTATCTGTTTCTGGGCATGCATTCTGATTTGACCAGTAACTACCCCAGCAAGGAGACCTTTGAAGAAATCCAGTTTTTCAACGGCCGAAACTACCACAAAGGCATCGACTGGTATGTGGTGAGACTCTGAACAGGAAGTGTGTGTTGACTGCAGTCTCTTCAGGGTCATGCATGATTTAAGGCTCTATGAAATCAAATAAAAAATATAGTTTTGTGTGTTTTAGTCCATGTCTGTTGTTAGCTGTGAGGGTGCTAAGTGCTAGTGTGCATGTGAAAGCTGACTAAGTAAACGTTTAGGAGATTGAAGGACTGTTCGTACCAAGGACGATAATTATTACAGTACATTTTTAATAATCTTTCTAATTCTATGAGATTAGGGACGTTCGCACAACAACTAGAATGATAACGACACAGAGGCCCTGTTTATACCTGGTATTAAGAGGCATTTTGGTCGATTGGATCACATTTAGATGATTTCTGTTTATAATTTCTGCACTTTTGTCCTGATTTCTTCGAGGGGAGGCTCTATGGTGGGCTTTTTTTTCCAGATCGTTCGATCTAAAACAGGGTTACCAGGTTTGCATAATAAAACCAGCCCAGTTGCTCACACAATTTACATATGAATGCGACCGGAGATGATGGAAAAACACACGGAGAGCAGCATCTTTCGCTCTGAGTGCCACAGGACCACGCCGAACGTTAGCAATCAGGAATTGTGAGAAAACGTTCTCGTTTTCCGTCTTCGCACCAAACATGGGTCTTCAGGAGAGCATGTATACATCCCATCTGGGGCACGCGTGACCCTGCGCAACATGTTTTTTTTTTGCCAGGGAGTAGGTTTTCTTGCACTGAACAAGAGCAGCAGATATTAAGTTCAGATAACAAACTCTTCACCCTTTGACGTGTACGATCACACCGGTGTTCATATGTGTCACGTGATCAACCACTCAATTCACACGTGTTTTCACGTGATATCTCGCGCTGAACTGCAGCGCAAACAAACACAGCGGATCACAAATCAATGAACTCACAATGACGCGCATCACAAATCAATGAACTCATTATAAAAATTAAGCGACAAAACACATTCACTTCCACATATCTGAGAATATCAATATCAGGTAGTTGATAACGGAGCAAAACATTTAGAAAAAAAGAAAAAACTAAATTAATATGATGCATCTATTTTTGTGACTGCGGTATGTCACGTGACAAGCATGACGCATCGCCATGGAAACAATAAAGCGAAAGTTCCAAAATGGGGGGAGGGGGGCGCGAAATATTTACTTCTCCCTAGGGGGGCGTGACAGAAAATAATTGAGAAGCACTGCTCTTGACCAACTCATTTTTCCTCCACACTAACTTCATGTTTCTATAGGGAGTACGACAACACAGGCAAAAAAAAACCCACATGATTTCATGGTTTCTTTATAGTAAATAGCTCTTGTAAATTGCTGTGAAGTACATAGATTGTGAAGGTCTGGCTCGCTTTGAAGTTAAGAGTATTAAGAAGCTAATGTTCCCATGAGAGGACAGCGTTATGGGTCAGAACACAGCACTGCCTTCACTACCAGCTTTTTCTTTTCCTTTCAGTAGTCTGAAATGTAACTAATAGAAAGCAGGTGTCTGATGCACATCAAGTGCCTCTCTCTCTCTTCCTGCCTTTCGTTTTCTCTTTAATCAGTTTGTGGAAAAAATGATGCTCGTTGATTGTCCGTGTGATGGTTTGATTTCAAAAACAAGAGCCAAATGCATGCTGATTGTAAAGAGGGAGATTCATCTCACAGTGGTGCCAGAATAATTAAACGTTTTTTACTGGTGCTGCGTTCTTTTGTTTTGTTTCAGAAGTGTGGACTAAATTGAGTGACATATCAATTGTTTGTTTTAATTGTAGGTACATGGAGTATTTTCCTCTACCCTCCAACACTAGCTCAGATTTCTACTTCGAGAAAAGTGCCAACTACTTTGACTCGGAGGTCGCAGCCCGGCGAGCAGCTGCTCTTCTGCCCAAAGCCAAAATCATCACCATTCTTATCAACCCAGCTGACAGAGCCTATTCCTGGTATCAGGTCAGTATCTAACTGCTCGGGTGTCATCCAGGCACATCCGGGGTGAGTCAAGGCCATGATGCCTGCGCTGGACTGTAGATTGCAAAACGGGAAAATACGTTATTTGGGAATGATTGTGAATGGCTTTCTTCTGCTGGGTCCTACAAGACCCGCGTTTTACATTCCTGTAGCTCAGTGGTCCCCAACCCCCGGTCCGCGCTCCGGTGGCACTTCGACGTACCGGTCCGCGGAGCGCATTCGCGGACCGGTCCGTCGATGAAATGGTACCGGGCCGCGGAGCGCAATCGCGGACCGGTCCGTGAGCTGCTGCAAGCGGCTGTGGCGATGTGAGTATGGAGACGTTTGAACAGTCTCGCCTGTGCCTGCGCTTGCGCCCCCCCCCCCCCCCCCCCCCCCCCCCCCCCCCCGCCAATTATCACACGTTTACTGGTCCGTGGCACAAAAAAGGTTGGGGACCACTGCTGTAGCTTATACATTTTTCTCAAGTCCACCTATAATGTTTTTTTTACTGATGGTTCGCTATTTGATTTGTTATTCTTGGTTGTCCTTATGATGACAATCTGTGGAAATCACAACACCATTTACATTACATTAAGTGTCATTGGTTTTGCTGCCTTTTATCTATTAGCACTGCTAAAATCCTAATAATGGAAAAATACAGAATACTCCTTAAGTCTTGATTAAATTAAATAAAAAATATGGCACTATTGCGTGTTCTGCAGGTTCACATTTTCAGAGCGGTTTACAAGTAATAAATTCTATACATTTATGTGTTTTACATATGTGTAAAAAAAGAGTCTATGATCTATTATTGCTTTATGGTTTTTATATTGTAATGCAAATTGTATCACCCACAATTTTTTTTAATGATTGGCTTGAAGTGGACATTTCAAGATAAGAGTAAAGTTGAATTTCCGACTTGTTTATAATTAAAAGCCCCGCTTTTAAATCTGGCATTTCTCCGGCCCATCACAGGAAAATAAAAGATTTAGAATATTAACACATTCAGTACAGTATTCCCTCCCCACGTCGCGCTTCAAGTTTCGCGGCCCCAGTGCATCGCAGATTTTTCAAAAATATTAATTGAAAAATAAGACTTTTAAAAAAACGCCATATCGGCAGCCGTATTGCGGAAAGCAGCGTTGCTTCATCGTGATGCGAGAGAAACGGTTTCCCAGGATGCCAGACAAAGAGAGAAACTCTCTCAGAGGTTTTGTACACACACACGGCACTCAGACAAGACACGTGATTGGTTCCCCGGCGCGAGATCGACCAATGAGAGCAGGAGTGGATGTGTCCCGTGAGCTGATTGGCTGATCCTACTTTGCGGATGTTCACCTATCGCGGGGGTTTTCGGTCCACATTAACCACGATAAACGAGGGATCACTGTATAGATTTAACACATAATATGTTTTTGCCTTTCAATAAACACATTACTACCAGATCAGCAAAATCTATAATTCTGAGATAATTTGTTTTGAAATTGAGGATTTTATTTTGTGCGGGTCTTAAGTTTTTTTTTTTTTTTTAATACATTTATGGAGTGTACTTTTCACAGCATTGTATTTGTACTATGAATTTGTGTATTCATTGTTGTTTTCCAGCACCAGAGGGCCCATGATGATCCGGTTGCTCAGAAATATACATTCCATGATGTCATCACTGCTGGCCGGGACGCGCCCATCAAACTGAGGGTCCTGCAGAGCCGATGTCTGGTTCCCGGACTTTACGCCACACACCTTCAGCGTTGGCTCACGCACTATCACCCCAGTCAGGTATTTTACGGAGTATGTCCATCAGTGCTTTGTGCTTTTGAGAACATTTCCATGACTTACATTAACCTGTTTCTTTCTCCTCAGATTCTGGTCCTGGATGGACAGATGCTGAGGACAGAACCAGCTTCAGTGATGGACAAAATCCAGAAGTTTCTAGGCCTGACAAACACGCTCAACTACCACAAGATCCTTGCGTAAGAAGCTCCACGTTTCTCATTATTACTGCTGCCCCTAATAATCCACTATTAGTCCATCAAAAATTTGATGAGCCCGTTAGTCGCAGAAAAAATGTCCTTGAGGGACAGATTGTTAACGGCGTGTTCTTGTGGTAATTATAGTATGTCAAGCAGGAAATCCAAATGTTTGCTTATCATCCATCGACCTCAAATAAGGCTTATTATTTGAAACCTATAATTAGTAGCAACTTTACATGGCCGCTCGCTCTAACATCAACCTAGATAAATGTGTGTTATTATTAGGCGCATATCCGATATTTATCTCACTCTCTGTATGACGTGGAGGCGTTTAACTTAAAATACTGTCATTTTTTTGTCTTACATCAAGTGTAGCCTAATACATTATTCAAAACGGACTAATTTTATTTGTGTAAACTCACAAAAACAACCAAATAAACATGCTTTCTGCCATCTGAGTTTCTGTGAACTTGAGCGAGTTGAAAAATAAACCAAAATTCAGTGTATACTTGAGAAACAGACTTGAGACATAAAGGCTTGAAATGTCAAGCAATTTTCAACCGTTTCAAGTGGGAAACAAATTCTCAGATTAAGTCATCCGTATGAAACGTGCATATAGGCGCGTCCATTACCAGAGAAGACGAGTCCGCATTGTCCACCTTGCAGCAGAAAAAAGCTTTATACATGCGCTGATTAGCTGTGTTTTATTTATTTATATATAAATATGTGTGTGTGTGTGTATACCTTGAGATACCTCTCAAATCATGTTTTCCCATAAGAAATAACAGGAAAAAATTTATTCGTTCCGGAAAAAAACAACAACATGTTTTCAAAAAAATAGTATATAAGGATTCCTGTGATATAGGCTTGCTCGTATCTCGGAATACTCGTATGTCGGGGCGCTCGTATCTCAAGGTATTGCTGTAGTAGTATACTCTAGATAGATAAATGTAATTAATGTCTCATTATGACTTTTATGGCTTATTAAGTTGGCTTGAGAAAGCCAACTTAGTGATATTGTATCTAAACTTATTATTATTATTAAGTTGGCTTGAGAAAGCCAACTTAGTGATATTGTATCTAAACTTATTATTATTATTATTATTATTATTCTTACCTAAAATTCTCAGAGCATCTCCTCCTAGAGCTTTAAAGCTACAACAACTAAACTCTGCTCAGACTTCAGACCTGTTCTGACTTGAGTTGCTATCCCTTTTCAGACTGATCAGACTTATGATTTTTGATAAAACTGAAGATTAAAGTCATAAAATCTCCATAGACTTTCACTAATGAAGTGAAAACTGAATTTTAGATAGAGCGTCCACTCCATCTGTTGGTAACATCACAACATTACACCTGATATATAATACATTTCAATACAGTATGTGTGAACATGTCCATTCCAATGGGCATGCATTTTATTTTTTTAAATCCTGAAAAAAAAACTTGCAGGTCTACAATCGATTTTTTACTTTAATTAGTAAGTTAAATCTCTCTATTTTACATACATAATATCACAAAATTACACCCCTGTCAGTGAGAGCACTGACGTTTGAACGAATCAGAGCGCTGCAATTCAAAGCCTCAAAGCTTTTCAAAGACGCCATTACTGCTGGAGAGAGAGATCATAATCTCCTAAAATAGATTTATGTGAGAGAGTTTATGATCAAACGGAAATTGTTTCCGATTATCAAGTAACCGCTGCAGCGTGTTTCCTTGAAGATTTATGCACTTATATGGCCAAATTCTGACTCTCATTCGTGTTTACTCGGCAAAGGCTTTCGCCCGCTGAGTAGATTACTATGGGAACGGCAACTCTCAATGAACTTCAAACGCGCGTCCTCGCGCACTCGCGTCAAAGCACTTAAGTTTATTTATAACTTATGCCTGAGTAAATAGTACATTGCCTTGATTCCTTTATCTGCTATAATTGCCGTGTTGAACTGAAGTCTGACATGGCAGATCGATTCAATCTGAAAACTGCTTGAGATTAGAAAAAAACAGCATTACTATCCCCATTGTAATTGTGCAGGAATGATTTAAGAAATACTAATATTTAAGTTATTTTATTTCACATGAAGAAAGGCTTTATACACACACACACACACACACACACATATATATATATATATATATATATATATATATATATATATATATATATATATATATATATATATATATATATATATATATACACATACATATCTATCTATCTATACACACATTTATATAGTAAATAAATGTATAAAGGGCTCCATATACATGTAGTGTAACTGCAGTCTGTTTTGAAAGTGGCAAGACTATATTAATAATGCTTAATTACATCTTTAAAATAGAAATAAAACAAAGTATTATTCACATTAGTGAAAACTGACCGTTAAAAGCCAAGGATGTAATTAAACCGTAAACATTTTTATAAACTAATTGCAATTTTCAACACTTTGGGGATCAAAAAGCATTGTTATTTATTTTTTGGTATTTCGTTACAACACCGATGATCCCTCATGATGAAAAAACTCCATGTATGTTCCCTAGATGCCATTTTGTGCACTAACCAAGTATTGCAACACTTCTGTAATCAATTAATTATTTACTCATGTTTATTACCAATGTAAATGTTGTTTATTTTAGATTTATATTTAATATTCATTATTATTCTTTGATATTTCAGACCACTCACTGTTCAGCTGAATCATCAATAACCTCCAGTCTCTGCGTCAACTGACTCTTGTGTTCTTTAAAACATTAAATCTCACTAGTGACTTGTTAAATAACATTCATTCTCGTCAGTGACATGTTAACTCATGTTAAAGCTCACAAGCGACCTACGAATTAACAAATCTCACTAGCGACATGTTAGTTCACACTAAATGTCAATAGCGTCTTGTTAATTAACGTTAAATCTTGCTAGCAACATGCTAGATCACGCAAATTCTCACTAGTGACATGCTAGATCATGCTAAATCTTGATAGCAACTTGTTAATTAACAATAAATCTTGCTACCAATATGCTAATTCAGCGAATTCTTGCCAGCAGCATGCTTATTTATGTTAAATGTTGCTAATGACTTCGGAATTCATTCTAAATCTTGCTAGCAACAAGATAATTAACATTAAATCTTGCTAGCAAAATTGATCATCAATTGATTAAAGATTAAATTATGATCAAAGAACATAACGACACCTTAGTAACTGCCTAGAAACAACGCAAGGCAATAACTAACAAGTGTATATATGCTCAAGATCTAATTCTTTCCATCTATCTATCTGTAAACTTAAACAACTTTTTAAGCTTTTACAAATAAATTTAACTTTCAGGATAGGCTTTCTCAAGCCAACTGAAGTTTATATCATAAACTTCCTCTATCTAGTTAATATACATGTGCAATTAGTCGACTAATCGCTCAAATGAATGACAGCTAGTCGACTAGAAAAATCTTTAGTCCTACTCATTTCTCTTTTATGATATGCTGTACATTATTGAACACATGAAGTGTTTGGTTTGGAGTCGCTTTGAAGCGTCTCATTCTGATAGATCCATCAGTCTTTCTCTCATTCCCAGCCTTCTCTACCACCTCATGTACGCTCTTTCTTTTCAGTCAACCCCTACCACATGTCTCTCTTTCTCTCTCTATCTGTCCTCTCATGCTGCATCACATAATCTCATAAGCAGTAACATATGTCAGCCGCATCTCCCACTGGACAAAGACGATGGTTTGTCCTGTGGCAGCCTCTCAGGACACCTTGCTGTGCACCATCTGTCTGTTATGTTCCCTTCTGATTAGGCTGATGTTGAAACATCACCCTGTTTTTGCTGCCTGTCCTCCATTCTGTCCTTTCCTTCCTGATGCAGGTTCGATCCGAAGAAGGGCTTCTGGTGCCAGCTGCTAGATGGAGGGAAGACCAAATGTCTGGGGAAGAGTAAAGGCAGGAGATATCCTGACATGGATGTTGATGTGAGATTGTGATTCTATTTCATATTCCTGTTTTGGTAAAAAAAAAAAAAAAAAAACTTTTTGTGTTTGATTTTCATTGCAGAGAGTCTTGGTAGAGATTAAAGGAGAGAAAGAAGCTTGTTCATACAAGTGACAAACATGTTTTGGATTATTTGACTGAAATTGTATACGGTAGTTAATATCTCAGTAATAAAATACACAACCATTGGTGCTCAACAAGGTTGCTTTTATTTGATGAAAAATACTAAGATTAAAAATGCTAATATATTCAAATTAACAACAGTTATTTTAAAATTCAATAATATTGTTTTGTCGCATTTTCTGCATCATTACTCCAGTCTTCAGTGTCACGTGGTCCTTCACAAATCATTCTGATATGATGATTTGCTGCTCAAGATATATTTCGTATTATCAATGTTGAAAACAGTTGTGCTGCTTAATATTTTTATGGAAACTGATACCTTTTTCAGGATTCTTATAAACAGTAACTTAACTGTCACCTTTAAACAATTTTTTGTATCCTTTCTGAATAAAAGTATTAATTTCTTTAAAAGAAAAACCACAACCAAACGTATCAACTCTATACTCTAAATTGTCATATCATATTCTAAAATAAAACAGAAAGAATAATGACCCATAAAATCATATACCTGTACATCTACAATCAAGTCAGATCCTGATCTCTCCTTATGCAGAAATGTCACATTACAGAAATTAAATCAGTCGTGAATGATGTTTTATCTCTCAGTAAGACTGTTTGCAGCCACTGAATTCCTTTCTCATTACTTCAGGGTCATTCAGACTGGTGTATTTTCTAGAAGGGCGCAGCTTCAGTCAGTATCTTTTAACAGAGGATGATAAAGAGAGGCTCAGTCGAACGAGGACCTTGATGTTACCTTGAGGCTTCTTGGCAGACACATCAAAGTTAATGAGGGGTGAAAGAACAGGCTGATGTGTCGTGGCTTTGCAGACACAGTCGCAGTAGCAGCGCTCCTGAAAAAAAAAGAGTAGTACACAGAGCGGGACACTCATTTAACACACACGCACATCAGTGGCTAAAGGTTCATGACCTTTTCTAGACCAGAGGCGTCTGGTCTATTATCCAGTCATTTTAAAATGAGATGATATTTGAATTAATGAAAATTTGACCTATTGGTTGGTGAACATGCGAGGATGACAAAGCTAATCTAAATGGAAAAACTGTACTGTATGCATGTATGTCTATTGACCTTTTATTAAAGCTCATGCTAGACACAATAAAAAAGCCAACCATGACAAACAGAGAAACTGACCCCATCCTCTTCCTCCACAGTCCCGGACCTTCCTGAGAGAGTATTACCACGAGCACAACATTGAGCTCTCCAAGCTGCTGTACAAAATGGGCCAGCCGTTGCCTAGCTGGCTCAGGGAGGAGCTACTCCACAGCAGGTAACCTGAGGAGGGGGGTGGGGACACACTGGTCAGACTCGGACACCCCTCCTTCTGCTATAAAGGGGACTCGCCCTCTTGTCCACCCCTGTCAGCCGCCGGCCACGGGCAATCTAGTCTTCTACAGCGGCTTTGAGGACCTTCAGTTCAGAGGACTGAGCTTCTAGAGGACAAGACGAAGAGGTAGAGAAAGATGGGCTCGGATGCGCTAGTGGCTCTGTTCCGTTTTGGAGAACAGCGCTGTGCCCAGGATAGAGCCTTGAGGTACGCCTGCCACAAATCTTGGCTCAAACATGGGATCACAACGGGAGGCTTCCAAAAGACATTCTACTTTTCTGGTGTGTTGAAGTACCAGGGAGACGTAGTGTCAGAACAATTGAACATGCAATATGGGAGAGGAGGCACATATCTCTTTTGAGAGTTGTAGGACATACACAAGTTCACATGTGCCAGAGTGGTACCTTAAAGTCAGACTTTCTTTGTTTTCTCGGTTAATCTTATTTTAACACTCATTTCACGTGTTGTGTTGCACAACACAAGGCTGTTTGCCTTGTAGTTTCATTCTTCGGTTTTAAACGTTTTTTTATTTTATAGGATGTCGAGCCCATTCATTACAGCTGCACCCACCGGGCTTAAAATGTGACATTTAAAGGTGAAATTTCATTACGATGTATTTATGGCTATTAGTTGCGAATCCACAGGACGGCTTAATAACGCGTGATAAATTGTGGTACTAAAACACAGATAAGCTACATCCATAATCAATGTGACTGTAAATATGAAACTGTAAAAAATGTGGGTATGTTGTTGGCCCATTATATGTGCAGTAACTGCCTTAATGCAACTTTATCAAGCCAGTTACGGTTAAATTCACTAAAGTATACGAGCTGATGATGTGTCTTGACCGGCCTCGAGGGGCTGGTCTTTTTAATCGTAATTCGAATGATGAATGTCCCCGTGAGAACTGGACCCGTGTGTTATTTTGGCATTATATCATAAGTCTCACTGGAGCATTAAGTCGGGGTTTTAATAGCAATTAATAAAACCTGCCCGCCAATATTCTTTCATCACCTTTTTGTTAATGAATGTCTGACCTTTTTTTCCGTTTTTATGTGATTGTTTAGCATATCACAACATCTGATCACTTTCATTCAGGGTCGTCATCAGAATGTGTCCTGGAATGTATTTCCTCTGCCAAGAGACCGTTTTCTTCGACTTGTGTTCTGTAGGAACTGTTGACTGCTACTGAACCGTATGAGTTTCACCCATGAATGTAAGCAAGGAATCAGGATGCTATAATAATAGACACAATGCCTTTTTTAGTGGCAGGCGGGGCCAAACCCCCTTGACCCAGTCGCCGGGACTGAATTAAACCACTGCGCTAATGCTTTTCATTTCTCTTGCTGCTGAAATGAGAAGACATGGAACAAACCCAAATCTCATTTTATGTATAACACGAAATTAATTGGATTTCATTTAGTTCCCTTCTGTTCTTTTCATTGGTCTTTGAAAGGTTTTTGTGCACTTTCTTCCGACTTCCATGCACAGTTTCATCAAACTCCCATCATGCAGCATATATATCGGTCTCTATAACAGCTGTGTGCCTCTGTAGACGTTAGGCGTTTCGATTCAAGCACTTCACGATGAAAAGGCACCAAAAAGTACAAATCCCCCCTGATTTCCCTGCTTTAGGATGGAAGGGGTCTGGCAATATTACAGTTGGAGACAGTATCTCAGAGCGTTTATTTTCTATAAGATAGATCTTATTTGTAAAAAAAACTTAATTTTCTTCATCGACCTCAAAGTATGATGCTTCAGAAGCACAATATTTGTGTTGTTGACCAAGGAGTGGAAAAGTGTACAACTCTAGATATCACCTCACACAAAGCTTTTGAAACAGTCCACAGGAAGAGCGTTTTTGTATTGCCAGTGACTTTTACCGGGTCTTGGTTGAAATATAAGTAGTTTACATAACCGTCTGCGGTACAGAATCATGCACCTTACATGCTGCTCTAGGATTCTTCATAATCACACACGTAACGTTCATTTTCTCTATATCATTTAGTATTTCTGCTCCCAAGCCGATAACTGACGTCTAATAATGCAATATTGTGTTTCCTGGTAAAATGGGAAGTTTTGAACCAAGCACAAATTTTGTTTAAATAAACTTTCTGTCGTAGTGTACAGAACCCGTTAATTTTGAGTGAATGGAACAGAGAGAGATTATAAAATATGAGTGAACTAGTTATGATTTTTTTTTTTATACAAGTCAACCACACTCACACAGACGTGCAGAGGGTCCCAATGACTCTCACACTGCCAATATTGTGCTTTCTGTATCATAATGTTAGGGTATCAATAGGTAGAATAAAATAACTAAGGAAATAATCATCTGGACTGTACAATCAAACCTACTGTTGTTAATATTTTTTATTGTTGGTAGCCAATATTTTTGTGATTAATTTGCAAATAAAGAAACCACTGTCTTTTTCATTCTTTGTCTTCCTTTTATTATGTATAATAATACAGTACATTAATATATACAGTATATGGACACTGGGATAGGCTTTGACTCTTCTGAGGTTGTATAAGGAATATCTGTATAAACACAGGATTTGTTTGACTTACCCCTCCAAAATATCCCAAAGTGAAAAGAAAGTCGGCGATATGCACATAGAGAATGTGCTCTCTTTTGAACTCTGATATGTCACCTATTATGTTGTGTTGATTGCAATATTTTATGTACAGCTTGTGCTATTGCTCTGCAAATTTAACCTCAATTTAACTAGGTTTTAAAGTCACATGTATAAGTGTGAAACTGTCAACTTTAAGTAAGTTTGTGAAGTGAAATGACATCCAGTGCAGGTAAAGAAAGAGAAGAGGGCAATGATGAGTAATAACACTTCATAAATGATGTGAATTAATCAAGAATATAATGATTATCACCACCTTATCAGGCTGCTCAAATCACTTCTAAGGTGATATTTGATTTATTTTCTTTTTATGAATTTGAATGTGTATGTGTATATGCATACACATATACACACACACACACACACACACAGTAATACCTTGAGATACGAGCATAATCCGTTTCAGGACCGAACTTGAATTGCTCGTATCTCAAATCACTTTTCCGATAAGAAATAAAGTTTTTTCCTTTAAAAACTCCCTTATTAGTGCTAATAACAATGAACAAATATTTGTAATTGCCATAGAGACATACACACACACAAAATTATAGTATATAAGGATTCCTGTGATATAAAATGTGGTTTTAATTATGAGTTCTTACCTTTGAGACAGACGATACAGTAGCGACGTGTGGAGGAGGAGGAGGGTGGGATAACGTAGATAATGCAAACACAATATGGAAGTGTATTGGATAGACAACACACACAGTAATATATGCCTCAGAACCTCATATTTATTATTATTATTGAACACACATAACTCGTGCTGCTCCCACCAAGGTGGCCTCTAGTGGAGATCATATGCAATTACCCCATAAATGAGGCGCTTGAGCTGCTCCGAGCGCTCCTAGCGTCGGCGTCTGTAAGCTGCTCGTATCTCAAATATTTACTCTTATTTTGAAACAAAAATTGCTCAAAAGGCGTATCTCAGAATACTTGTATGTCGGGATGCTCGTATCTCAAGGTATTGCTCTGTGCGTGTGCACGTGTGTGTGTGTGTGTATCTATCAGGTTTGCACACACTGCAGCAGGGATTTTGGCCCTCTCCTCCATACAGACCATCTCCAGATCCTTCAGGTTTCAGGGCTGTCGCTGGGCAATATGGACTCTCAGCTCCCTCCAAAGATTTTCTGTTGTCTTCAGGTCTGGAGACTTGCTAGGCCACTGCAGGACCTTAAGATGCTTCTTACAGAGCCCCTCCTTAGTTCCCTGACTGTGTGTTTCAGACCCATCTTCAATGCTCTTACTGAGGGAAGGAGGTTGTTGGCCAAGATCTTGCGATACATGGCCCCATCCATCCTCCCCTCAATACGCTGCAGTCGTCCTGTCCCCTTTGCAGAATTGCATCCCCAAAGAATGATGTTTCCACCTCCATGTTCCACGGTTGGGATGGTGTTCTTGGGGTTGTACTCATCCTCCTTCTTCCTCCAAACACGGCGAGTGGAGTTTAGACCAAAAAGCTCTATTTTTGTCTCATCAGACCACATGACCTCCTCTGGATCATCCAGATGGTAATTGGCAAACTTCAGACGGGCCTGGACATGAGCTGGCTTGAGCGGGGAGATCTTGCGTGCGCTGCAGGATTTTAATCCATGACGACATAGTGTGTTACTGATGGTTTTCTTTGAGACTGTGGTCCCAGCTCTCTTCAAGTCAAGTCACCTTTATATAGCGCTTTTAACAATACAGATTGTTTCAAAGCAGCTTTACAGTGGTCACAGGAAACAATGTAAACAAAGTTTGTTTGGCTGAACAGCAGCTCTATAAGAGCAGGCGAATTAATACAATTGATGAATTTTAAGTATTAAGTTTCCCCAACTGAGCAAGCCATAGGCGACAGCGGCAAGGAACCAAAACTCCGGCAGGTGACGTAACGAATGAAGAATAGAATGGAGAATAAACCTTGGGAGAAACCAGGCTCAGTCGGGGGACCAGTTCTCCTCTGGCCAACAGCCAAACCGTGCATGATTATTATACAACAATTCAAGTCCAATATGAAGTCCAATTTGGTCCGGTTAGAGATGGGTTCATGATCGTCACAGGGGAGGGTCCAGTAGAGTCACGGTCTCCGCAGACCCTTCAGGGCAGTGCTGTGCTCGTGTCCAGGTCCTTCATCTAATCTGGATACGGCCTGGATCCGGCTGACCACAGTAACCTCGGAATAAACAGAGACCAATATCAGCGTAGATCTTCAAGTCATTGACCAGGTCTTGCTGTGTAGTTCTGGGCTGATCCCTCACCTTCTTCATGATCACTGATGCCCCATGAGGGGAGATCTTGCATGGTTCCCCAGACCGAGGGAGATTGACCATCATCTTGAACTTCTTCCATTTTCTAAAAATTGCACCAACAGTTGTTGCCTACTCACCAAGCCGCTTGCCTATAGTCCCATAGCCCATCCCAGCCTTGTGCAGGTCTACCATTTTATCCCTGATGTCCTTACAAAGCTCTCTGGTCTTGGTCATTGTGGAGAGGTTGGAGTCTGTTTGACTGAGTGTGTGGACGGGTGTCTTTTATACAGGTAACGAGTTCAAATAGGTGCAGTTAAAACAGGTAATGAGTGGAGAACAGGAGGGCTTCTTAAAGAAAAACTAACAGGTCTGTGAGAGCCTCACTGGTTGGTAGGTTATCAAATACTTGTCATGGAGAAAATGCAAATAATTTTTTTTTTTAAATCAAACAATCTGATTTTCTTTTGTTTTAGATTCCGTTACTCAGTCGAAGAGCACATATATACTGATATTATAGTTATTGATATTACTACATATTTTTCATTAATCACTGATTTGCAGACAATATTTTCTTTACGTGAATTGTTTTTGTTAAGAATATTTAATTACAGTCTGAAATATCTCTTTAAAGCTGAACAATTATACAGTTTTGCATACAGTATATACAAATTATATGGCTATGAACGCCAAAATAGCCTTTGGATATGGATGTCATTTTATGACAGACCGATTTTATCTACATTCTCAAAAGAAGCCTCTTTCCACACGGATGGATCAGCAGACTTACAGCTGATCCCTGTCCCATGAAACATTGGTGTGTCACTTGTTGGTTTGATATTTATAACAAACATAAACTACAGCTGCATCTCAATCTGTCAGCAGCAGGGCATCTGTGAGCATGGCTTGCATCCACATCACACACACTCATCAAAGCAGAGTGCATATTGGCCAGAGCCGCACACTCCATCATCCTGACACTGCCAATGAGCTGCTACATTAACCACAGACTGTGCATTTACATTTGGACGGCTGAACACTCTTAGTACAGCCACAGTCGCCTATATATGGCCTGTGTGATTTGTTTTAGCCCATGAACATGCAATATAGATGCATGTACTGCACTAGAAGACATTCATCATTTTAATGAACTCTCTACTATTTTGAGTATTAAGCCATACAGAAAAATGGCTATGGATGGTGTCTGGTTGTTAGATGTGATTTAATGTTGGGAACTTTTCAAGAGCAGCGTAATATCACATACGTACTTGCTGCAAAATCACACTGGAGAAAAGGAGACACTTGCTGCGAACAATCAGATGATCATAAAAATAAAATACACCAGATATAAGGTTTTATTTCATGACTGTAGTGGCAGTAAATGCATGTATGGGTCGAAATGTGCTGCCGCTGCAATATAGAATCTCTGTATCAACAAATACAGATGTATTAAATGATTACCGTAAGTGTAAAGTTGTGTTTTTACACTGTTGCATGTTGGAACTGTTATGATTTTTGAATTATTTGTCATAGTACAAAAAACAACATGACGACTTTTTACCAGATAGAACAAAGAAAATCAGTAAAGTGAGCAAAGCTTCACGACTTAAGTAAATAACTTAAATATATTAAATTAAGCAAAATAAATAACTGAGATATCTGTCTTGTTCTATCTATCTGTCGGTCTTGTTTTTATATATATGATAGATAGATAGATAGATAGATAGATAGATAGATAGATAGATAGATAGATAGATAGATAGATAGATAGATAGATAGATAGATAGATAGATAGATAGATAGATAATGGAATCCCGTTTCCGCCACATAAGGAAAAAAAAAGCGCATGGAAACTCGAAATTATGACTTACTAATTCGAAATAATGACTTACTAAGTCATAATTATGACTTAGTAAGTCATAATTTCGGGCTTCCATAATAGATAGATAGAATAAAAAATATTTATATCTATTTACGAAATACGTTTATCTATTCATATATTATTCTGTATCTATCTTTAAAAAAAACTTTATGGTAGAAATAAACTTATGCGAAATAGGAAAACTAGTAGGAAATGATGGTTGTTGTTTTTTTTGACAACCATGCATAATTTATACACACAATAGTAAATATAAGCGAGCACATTAGTGGGTTCCATTGGGGACTTTTATTCTATATATCACCACTTCCGCTTACAGAGATTGAACTTTCAACCCGGCAGCGATTTCTCTTTCCTTTCCTGTTTCGGCCTCGATCAGATACACACTTAGGTAAGGTAACACCAGTTACAATCCGTTCGAATCCTACTTTAAATAAAGTGTGAAATATAAAGTCGACCCTCTTGCGCGTCCGCGAGCACCTCCCGCACCGCCGGACAGTGATATTGCTCCGGTAAGTGTTTGTGATGGCAGTATTTGCAGCGGATGGCGGGTGTTGTGTCCGCGGCGCAGAGACGGGCTGTGCGGGAACACTTCAGCCCGCGCCTTCACTCACTGCCGCCGCAGTCATCGAAATAAACACAGACTGGTCAATAAACGCGTGTTTAATCCGTTTTAACACTGAACGTGTTGCATTGACGGGTTTGTTAGTACAGCTTCAGCATGTATTCAGTGAATCCTTCGGTGTTTTCACGCTGAATGAAGTTTGCGCTTAATAATTCAATGAGTAACTCGTTTAAGCGAGTCTCACACCAGCAGGGTTTCTTCTGCTCTTAATCCCCGTCTTCAGTCGTGATGCTGTGATGCGACTCCTCCATGTTGTGCACGCTGGTCTGATGTGAGTGTTGACCGCTGGTGTTTTTCAGCAATGGCTCCTCGCAAGGGTAAGGAAAAGAAGGAAGAGCAGGTGATCAGCCTGGGACCTCAGGTCGCCGAGGGAGAAAACGTGTTTGGAGTCTGTCACATCTTCGCATCCTTCAACGACACCTTCGTTCATGTCACTGACCTGTCCGGCAAGTACGTGACCCCACAATCCGCATGCATGTGAAAACACACACACACACCCGCTGAACCACTGCAGGTTAAATGCACAGTCAGGTGTGCACTGACTGATATTAGTTCATCTGTGTCCTCATTTCTTCTCATCCTTTATGGTAGTTTCACAAATCTGATGTTTTAACTCAGTCCCCCTGTCATTCTAGACCTATAACACACACACACACAAGCTCAAAAGTAGACTGAAACTGTCAATCTCCAAAATAGTTGTAATTCAGATCAGCTTTATCTGAAGGGAAAACTATCATGTACATTATTAAAGAGGGCAACTGTGTCTGTCCACTTTGTTTCCAGAAATATTTTAAACGCACATTAGATGCTTTATTTCCACTTCAAGTATTTTCTTTTTATTGAAATGAATGCGTTCGATGTGATGGGAAAAGTCATCCGTGAGTTCAGCGAAATCATCTTTGCCCGTTTCTGTTCCTGGAGATCTGCCTTTCTGCAAAGTTCAGCTGCAACCCGGATCAAACACGCCTGAATGAGATCTTCAGGAGCTCGTGATCATTCCCGACACGTGTGTTTGATCCTGAGCTCTTCAGGGAGGCGGATCTGCAGGAGCCGGTCGGCACCGCTGGTGTGTAGATGCTCCATGTGGAAAAGATAAGCCTTTATAAAAGTGAAATGAAAGCGTAATAAGCTCGGAATCGTAACGTAAACTTTCATTTGATGGAAAAAAGTATTTGAAAATTGGATGAAAGTACAAGTTTGAGTAGTTAAATTAAACAGAGTAATGTAAAACAAATCAAGATTTCTGTGTGTAATACAGCGATCCCTCGTTTATTGCGGTTAATGTGGGCGGGAACCCCCGCGATAGGTGAAAATCCGTGAAGTAGGATCAGCCAATCAGCTCACGGGACACATCCACTCGTGCTCTCATTGGTCGATCTCGCGCCGGGAACCACGTATCTTGTCTGAGTGCTGTGTGCGTGTACAAAGCCTCTGAGAGAGTTTCTCTCTTTGTCTGGCATCCTGGGAAACCGTTTCTCTCGCATCACGATAAAGCAACGCTGCTTTCCGCAATACGGCTGCCGATATGACGGTATTTTTACTTTTAGATATTTTTGAAAAATCTGCAAAACTTGAACCGCGAAGTGTCGAGGGATTATTGTATACATACAATATGCATGTATACAAATTTAATCTGAAATACTAAAGAACCTTTTGCTGTATTTTGATTTTGGCGACTCTGATTGGTGGATTTTTCTGTATTACGTCATTGCTAATGTACGTTTTTCACCACAAATTCAGCTGTTAAACAATTATTTCCAAAACATGTTGAAGATGCTAAAGTCTTAATCAGAAGCCGATATTCTGGATTAAGAGCGTTGTAGCGCACAGTAGATCCGTCTTTAGCCTCCGCCGGTCCTCCAGAGTATCCTCGTTATATTTCATGTGCAGATAATCTTATAAGAAAAGAATAAACAGCCTCTGCTAAAGAAAATGCATGAACCTAAACCTTTTTTTGTGCAATTTTCTTAAAAAAAAAACTGCATTTTGAACAAATCTGAGACAATAAGAAAATTGGTTTTGTCAAAGCACAAGTTTACAACTTATAAATGAGTCTTTGCCTGTTTTGCTCTGGAGATTCTGCGCTATTTCATAAGATGTGGCGCCCCTTACTGTATAAAGAGTAAACATTGTGTTCTGATGCCTGACTGTTGTAATCATTGCATACGTGTAAATAATGCAGGCTCGTGTCAGAAGCGACGCTTGTTTCGCTAAAAATCTGTTCCCGTTTGGAGAAAATGAATGGGATGACTTTTACTTCTGCACTCAATTCACTGTCAGTTCAACTCAAATTAGATGCATCACAAGGTTTTAAATCAGTGCTTTGTCAACATGAGATGTGGAAATTGCATAAAACATCAACGGCACGTTTCACCACAAGAGAACTTTGTCCTTCAGGACTTGCGTCTGGTCTTTCCCTCATACAGACCTGTTGTGTGGTTCAAGATGAAGGTGGTTTAATCTCTCAGGATTTTCTTAGAAGAAAGTCTTCCAAGTGTAATCGTGTGATTTGCTGGTGATGATGGTTTTCTGAGTGAGTTTCTTCCTATTGTTCTTCAGAGAAACGATCTGCCGTGTCACCGGCGGGATGAAGGTGAAGGCCGACAGAGACGAGTCCTCCCCGTACGCTGCTATGCTGGCGGCTCAGGACGTGGCTCAGAGGTGCAAGGAGCTGGGAATCACCGCCCTGCACATCAAGCTGAGGGCCACTGGTGGAAACAGGTGAGACCCCGGATCAACACACTGACACGAGATGTCATGTTGACCCCGGGAAGGGTTTATGGGAAGGAAGAGCTTGAGCTGCAGCAACTAATCAATAGTGAAAATCATTGACAGTGAATGTCATTATCGATTAGTCGCGTCTGATCATCATGCACAGGAAAAGTGTCAAATTACAGCATCGATTAAAGCATTCCTATGGACAAAACGCATGTAAAAAGCTTGTGTGCCAGCGGACGCATGTTTGAGAGGGAGATTATTAATGTGAAGCTGTAGAATATTGTCAATGTGTAATTGAAGTATTTTATGAGAGCGGCAACTAAAGGTTAAGATGTTGTCAGTACAAAAAACATGACGACTTACCAGATGGAACAAAGAAAATCAGTGAAGTTGACTTGAGTAAATAAGATAAATATATTAAATTAAGCAAAATAAATAACTTGAGATCTGTCTGTCTTGTTAAATTTAAGATGTTTCTTGCGTTTACAAGATGTTCCTGCAGAATATTCCTCTTATCTGTTAACTGAGTTTTTTTTATCTTAAGTTTTAATGTAGAGATTTAAACTGTCCTTTTGCTTTATAGCGTAGATGTATTCACTATCCATGTTTGTTTGAAGGACGGTGTTGGGCAGGATGTGAAATGGTGTGTTTTGCCAATAAAACAAAAGAAACTAGGCATTTTTTAAATATTTGTCAAACGAATCGATTATCAAAGTAACTTTTAACCTACTTGCATCCTGATTAACTTTCTCTCTCTTTTACCCCCCCTTAAGAACCAAGACCCCTGGACCGGGGGCACAGTCTGCCCTCAGGGCTCTGGCTCGCTCTGGCATGAAGATCGGCCGCATCGGTGCGTTGCTCTACTGATCTCTGTTCGCTGGTTATAATGTTTCTCCACGAGGAAGTTTCACTCACTTTCACTTTGTTTTCCAGAGGACGTCACCCCCATCCCGTCAGACAGCACCCGCAGAAAGGGAGGCCGCCGTGGACGTCGTCTGTAAACTGTTGGGTTTTTTCAGAATAAAGAGTCAAACAATAGTTTTGCCTCCTGTCTTCACTGGAGTATGAGTTGTTGATCTTATGATTGCAGGCGTTCGGTTTCCTTTCGGCTGATTGTGTGTAACCGGTTTGATGTGTAATGCCCTGGTGTTTGAGACGCTGAATCAATGAATGCTCGGGGAATACCAAGAAAACATTCTAACAGTGCCAGAACAATTAATTTCCTCATTGCTGAGAGTATTTCAGCCTGCGCCGACACTCAAGTTGTGATTCCAACGGCACAAAAGAAAAGTTAAAGTAATAATACTTATAAACTTTTACACAAACTGAAGTTTGACCAACTGACCATACAGACTTTGCATAAAACTGTTGTTTACAGACGGGTTACTTTTGTTTTAATGGGTCTGCGAACTACTCAATATATATTAATTTGAACTTACTTTGCTGTCACTAATTAAATTTAATGCTGTAACTGAGCTGTTTTAAATGTTGGGGGAGGAACTGTTCAGTGCAATTAAGAAGTCTAATTACTGTTATCTAATTACTTTCCTTTTGAAAAAGTAAAGTAAGGGATCAAATGTAAATGATGTAAATGCATTGTAGACTAGAACAGTTCTGGATAAAACAGTGGATTGAACATCAATATATAAACTAATATTAAAATGTACGTTTTTAATGTAACCACATTACACACCTTGCTCAGTTCGAGGACAATTTATATAGTTTATTTGAAATTAAGTGTCGTTTCGTAATTACTATTTTGGTAAATACGCTACCAACACTGGGGATAAGTGAAAGTTACAGTTTAATATGCATCTTTAATACTTTAAAATGGAAAACGAACTATGCATCTGGTTAAAGATCTGTCAGACATTAAAAGAGAGGTAGAGTCGTTTACGGCTTTCGATATTTAAGTCGATATTTGGAAGTATTGCACACTTTTTTTTTTCTTTTTTTTTTGTACAAGGGGTGCCATAAGAGAAAATCTCACTAAAACTTAAATTAGACGGAAATGCTCTTAAACGGAGTGCCTGAGACAATCAACTTCACGTTTGTCTAACAACTGATGACGCGGCCGGTGTTTATCCAATCAAAAAACGAGCTCGACCTGCTCGAGACGCGCGTTCCTCCGCGGAGACTCTCAGTGCTCGCGCTTCCACAGCAGACAGCGGATTCACAACATCATAACGCACAAGACTGGGAAAAGTTTCTGGTTATTGATTTGAAATGTCCACCGACGGAAGCCAGTCGTCCCTCGTCGGGACCAGCGAGCCGGGACGGGGAAACCGAGCCGACATGGGACGGGGAGGGTGAGCAAACTTGGCTTTTCCTCAATTATACGTTAAATGTAGTTAAAACTAAATTTGCAAAGTGGCTGAATTTATCTTGACTGTGTAGAGAATTCATTTTTTAGTAATTTATTCAATAAATAAATTTAATCAGATTTTGTTTGCCATCGCAATGTTTTTGTTTCTGCGCATAACACGTTATTGCATATTCTGAGCTCTTATATTCTTAAAAAAAACTATTATTATTATTATTATTATTATTATATAATGTAAATATATATTCACATTAAATCTTTAATGTAAAGCAAAGTTCCCAGTAAACACAGAACGTTGCTGTAAGGTTCCTGTTTGCGGCAATCAAATAAGATCGTTTTGGGAACGTTCTCTATTGGTTATTTTTTGCAACCTAAACAGAACGTTACCAGAACATTCCCTGCAAGTTATTTTTTGGGGTTTCATTTTAAAACCTTAAGAGAACGTTCCACAAACCTAAAGGGAACGTTCTATTTCCTTAAAGAAAACGTTCCTGGCTGACCTACAGGGAACGTCCAGATCAGGGGTCGCCAACCTTTTTGAAACTGAGGGCTACTTCTTGGATACCGATTAATGCAAAGGGCTACCAGTTTGATACACACTTCCGAAATATCAAATTTGGTGAATTTACCTTTAATTATATGTCATTATTAATAATTAATGATATTCATCTATGTGAAGACACTGATCATGTTAATGATTTCTCACAATAATTATACAAGGTAGGAAACCTATCAATGTGCAACACTTTATTTCTCTAAATCTCTGCAAGTATTTACATTTTCAAATGATCACTTCTACAAGATTTTTACCAGCCACTAACAATTTTTAACAAATCATGCACTACGTTGCACCATGTCTGTCCTGTATTCCAGTGTTTTTCAACCTTTTTTGAGCCACGGCACATATTTTCATTGAATAAAATCACAACGCACACCACCAACCGAAGATGTTAAAAAATAACGCGAGTGTTCATGAAATGGTATGGTTTTTATTCAGAAAAAATATTTTCTCCAGTCTTTGGTGAAAGGTGATTTGTCTTTTTCTTTTTTACTATTTCGCCAGCTTTAGAGAACATTTTCTCGCATGGAACAGATGCAGGTGTACACAAAAACAGTTTAGAAAGCTGATATAAATGAGGATATATTGCTTTGAATATACAACACTGAAATAAACTCAATCCACTCTCAACAATAACGCAAATGCAAACACCGTCTACTGCAACCCACGGTTTGGTTTCACTTTTATAAGAAATACAGCCGCCAGGTTTGAAACCCGTCAACACTGATCGGGCTGTCAGAGCAGTCAGGTGGTTCACTGCCGGAGTGAAGCAGTGTGTTTGCTTCAAACGTCATTTTCACG
Source organism: Rhodeus uyekii (assembly GCA_037043235.1). Lineage (NCBI taxonomy): Eukaryota > Metazoa > Chordata > Actinopteri > Cypriniformes > Acheilognathidae > Rhodeus > Rhodeus uyekii. The sequence goes on from JAWRVZ010000226.1 coordinate 525,878, forward strand.
TGACTAGTGACGTAATGATACAAGCTCCGAAGCAGTGGTTCATTGCAAAGCCCGTTCGAGTTTGAAGCAAGCTTCGGAGCGTCGGTGTCAGACGTAACATCACAACAGACGCGCACCATTGACGCTTGCAGTCGCTCAAAATGTTTTTTTTTTTTGAAAAATTAGGTGAAATTGAATAATTTTCCGCGGCACACCTGACGATCTCTCACGGCACACTAGAGCTATTTTTAGAACAGGCCCGCGGGCGACTCATGTGGTCCTTGGGGGCGACCTGGTGCCCGCGGGCACCACGTTGGCGACCCCTGGTCCAGATGTTTGGAACCAGAAACTAACGTTCCATTGAAAAACTATTTAGAAATTATTACTGTTATTTAGCAAGTACCTATTGAATTGATCCAGAGACAGAAAATACCCATATATATTTTACAAAAGATTTCTGTTCTTTTGAACTTTCTTTTCATCAATTAATCCTGAAAAAAGAGGAACTGTAATTAATAACAAAACAAACCACTAAAGTTTCAAATGTGTATTCTGGAAACGTTCTAGGAACCAGAAACTAACGTTCCCCGAACGTTCTGGGAACCAAAAATTGCTGACGGAACGAGTTTCACCCGAGTTTATTAAGTGTGTCAGCGTTTCATATGCCCGTCACTCATATCCTCGAATCCTCCGGTGTGTGTTTGCGCGCAGATCCACCAGTCAGGCGCTGAAGGTGGCGGGGGTGACGCTGCTGGCCGGGTTACTGATCGCAGGTCAGGCCTTCACCGCGTACACGCTGTACAGCCATAAGGATCAGCTCAGCACCCTGGAGAGACGCAGCGACCGCCTGCAGGAGCTCAGCCGCAAGTTCGGTCAGACCGCTCATCAGTCACCGTGAACACACTGCCGTAGATGTACAGAACGATTCCTAACTCTGACTTTCTTCCTTTTTTGTGAGCAGTCATGCGCGCCCCTCTGAAGATGAATCGCCCCATGAGCGCGCTTGCCCTGAAGCTGGCGGACGAGCCCCAGGAGAAGGTGAAGCGCGCCTCCTCTCGTCTTGAGTGTGTCGAGTGTGTGTGATGTGAGTCGAGTGTGTGTGATGTGTGTCGGCGGCCACGGGGTGTCAGGATTGAGTCCGGAAATCAAAGCTTAGTGGTCAAAAGTTTAAATCTCTTAATACGGTAATACAGTGACATATTATTAAAATATTATTTTCTATGTGAATATTAAAATGTAATGTATTCCTGTGATAGTAAAGCTGTATTTTCAGCATCATTACGCCAGTTTTCAGTGTCACATGATCCTTCAGAAATCATTCTAATACGATGATTTTCTCAGTTATTATAAATAATGTTTTATTGGTACTCGATTTTTAATAATATTTGATATTATCAGTTGACAACCGATTCATTTTTGCTGATTAATATTTTCAAAATCCGGTAAGCAAGATAAAAAAATATTTTTTTGGATATTTAATAAAATATTTATAAATGAATCATGTTATTTAGCAAGTTCCTATTGAATTGATCAAGAGACAGAAAATACGTTTATATATTTTACAATTCTTTTGAACTTTCTTTTCATCAAAGAATCCTGAAAAAGAGGAAGCATAATTAATAACTACAGGAACTACAGAACTGAACACCTGTAATAATTTACAATAAGCCCGCAATTACAGCAGTTCATCATAATCATGTGACAGTGAGCTGAAAATGTGTTTTAAAATAATTACTTTTTTAAAATAGCAAGTTTTCACATCACTGTTTTTTACTGTATTTTTGATCAAATGCTTGGAAAGCATAATCCAAAATTTTGACCAGCACTGTAGAAACAGGATATGATACATGACAATATAAAAACATATGATATAAATATGCCAGAGGCTCTCGTGTGTTCATTGTGATTATGCTCTACATTTCAGGATATCCCCTCCCCATCGTCCAAACCAGGTATCAAGATTGTGTCACTGTCAAACACCACATTTACTTCTCAGCAGTTGAATGTCCTTTGCTCACACACACACACACACACACTCTGTTCATGTCTGTCCCACAGAGCCCAGAGTTCTCACCCAGTGCCAGAAACAGGCTTCTGGAGAGGCCAAGAGCCCCCTGCCGTCGTTCCGCCCCAGGTGTGACGGGCTCGGGGACTACGAGCCGGAGCAGTGCTGGGAACAGACCAACTGGTGCTGGTGTGTGGACAAGAACGGCGTCCAGATCCCTGATTCCCTGACCAACGGTTCTGTTGAGTGCTGGACCTTCAACTCCGGTATGAGCCGAGGATTGAGTTACAGCACGTTAGAAAGAGACAATATCATCATTCACTCGGCCTTAAATTGTTCCAACCTGTAAGAGTTTTTCTTCTGCTGAACACAAAAGAAGATATTTTGAAGAATGTCGGCAAACAAACAGCCACCCATATCCTTCAAAAGATCTGTGTGTGCGTGTGTGTGTGCGCGTGTGTGTGTGTGTGTGTGTTCAGCAGAACGAAACTCATACAGGTTTGAAACAACTTGAGGCCGAGTAAATAATGCCAGATTGATTAACTATTTAATATAGTAATATTAATGTAGGAGCAAATGTGCTATGTATTTGAAATTAAATCTAAAATAGCTTCCTTTATAATGTATTGCATAATTAAATTAAAAAGAATATTTATCAATATTAAATAATTTTGTTCACCTAAATAACTGTTTATATCATAAGTTACTGCTTTTGTCTTCATGCATATTTGCATATAATTTAGCAGTCATATTTCATTATATGTATACTTTGTTTTAGCCGATACAAAGGAGATGCCTCTGGTGGGGAAGGACGGCCAGTGAAGAGGAGCAGCGAAGACTTCATAAATATCATATTTTCTGGTGTCTTTATCTTTAACTTTCACATTTACTTTAGATTCATAGCTTGGTTTGAGGTTAAGCGTCTTAGCCAGATATTTTGCTGTCAGAATAGTGAAAATCTAAAAGTTCATTTTTTCATATTGCACTGCTAATAAATACAGACTTTGATAGAGCAACTGCAGAAGTGTTGACCTTTTATAAAATACTTTCACTTTAATAATAGAATTGTACAATTGTTGTTTTTTAACTAACTTTTAATGACCTTTTATTAAATATTCTGAGACTGGATGATGAGACATTAATAGGATAGCTGACAATGGATGATGGATAACTAACAGATGGCCAATAAACTAAATTTCTAACCATTTGTGTGATTTGTTTGATGTGAATTTCCATGAGCCTAAAGATACAAATATTTTAGTTTCTTTAAATTAGTCGTCATAATTTAAGGCTAGATCAAACGCACAGAGGGCTGCACATGTGGTAAATATTATAAACAGAATATCATGAAGGTATTGTAAACAGAATTGTAACTAATTTTTGTTCATAAAAAAAAGTTTTCGTTAGATTTGTGTGTGCTTTCCTGAAGCTCAAACAGTGGAGATCATGTTTGATTCCCAGTGAAATTAACATTTCTTTAGATAAGTGTCTGCCAAACGCATTAATGTCCTTCAAGTGGGTGAGAAACTGATGTAAAAAATATATACATACATTTTCTTTTTTGTGGGTCAGCGCAGCTGCACTTAATGAAATTGCGGGTCAAATTGACCCATGAACATCAAAATCGTCAGGGATATTGTACATGCACTTCAGATCACCTCCGAGTGTCAAAACCTCACAGGCATGTTCCTGACCTTAAAGGAGTCACAAAATAAAAATAATAATAAAAACCTAGAATTTATTTAACCTGTATTTCCGACAACTTGATTTGTCAAATTAAGGTGATTTCATTGTATATTGCGGCCCAAAATTCCAAAACATCTTTAAAAATGTGCTTATTTTTGTCTAAAAAGAACAACAAAAACAAGTAGCATACAGGTTACTATAGATTGCAAGATTTTATTAATTAAAAAAAGAACATTTCAGAAATGCTCGGGAAAAGGCATGTAAACAAATCCCTCCAAATATATATATATATATATATCGTACATTATGGCAAAAAGTCAAAAACAAAAGAACATCAAGCAAAGAATATTTTTTTGATGCATTGCAATATAGATTACACTTTAAACCCACACCACTGAATTCAATATCCACCTGAAAACCAACTGCATGTGAATCAGTTTTCATGTTCTAATCAGGATACTTCCTGTTTTTAATTTCACTTCCGAAGGCTGACTTCCATTATTATTTATTACAAGCAGAAGTGGTAGAGCCGAGCGGTAAAGTGCAGAATATATTTATTAAACTCTATAGTATATTTCAGCTACTCATGTCCAGCAACCTCTGATATTTGACCGGTAGAGGAATCGTTCAACGCCAGACAGAGAGTGTGTTGTGCCTGATTGTTCACCTGTGCAACATTATATATAATAATAAAAAAACCTTATTGGAAACATTATTTATGTAACATACATGCATTGACACTGGAAGCATATGAAGGACTGATAACGTTTTGGCCATTTGCACATGAGGAAGTGGATATATGAATATATATATAAAAACAAGCCATTCTAACAGCACAGCACTCGCCCATTTTAAACGGAAACCAACCTAAAACTGCTAACCTGAGAAGCGCAATTGTTTGACAATAAAGTGCCGTTTAAACGCCTCCAGTGGTCGGACGAGTGGCGCCTCAGTTGAGGAGGTACAGGTAGAAGTTCTTGAAAGAGGCACCATGTGTCTGAGATAGAGGGAGCGTATAAAACTATCTCTTCTTGAATGAGCTGAAGTAGCCTTTAATGGTCTGCTCGATGTTGGGCACTTGATAGCTCTGAGCGGCGTAGATGCCAGTGCAGGTTCCTGCCAGAACTCCCAGGATGGCAGAGGAGCGCAGCTTCGCCACCACATACCCAGCCAAAAAGCCCTTGAGGAAGGGAGAGCTGAGCACACTTCCTCCCTAAATTGAGGAAGAGGGCAAGGAACAGTAAGTGAGAGAAAACAAAGAACTTCATTAAGCTAAATGTTCATACAGACCCTTTTCGATTTGCATTTATTGTTGCATTTCCACAACTTTCCAAAAGAGGAACTCTAGAGAGCACAGCAGCTGTATATAACACAACAGCCGGGATCCAGCAGTAAAAATGCCGTGCATGTGCTCCTGATTTTTAGCAATAACTTATAAACCTTTAAAAACAAAGCGATTGTAAACTACGAAGCTGCTAATCAATGGTTTATGCTTTTGTTTCTGCACATTCATCCAGCAGAGCATTTGGAAACCTTCCAGTTGGCACAATGCAGTCAGACTGGAAATGTTCTCCCTGGCACTTACCAAACCCAGACTTGCCCCTGAGGCAAACAGAGAAGAACATGTTTGCACCGCTCAGACTCCAGTAGTTTCACTTCAGATTTTTGCAGTTGTATTTGGTGACGTGAGGCTTGCTTGCAGCCGCTCGGCAGTGGAAATGAAGCTTTTTTGTGCTGATAATAATACCAGTGGAAGTTTGGAACTCTTTAGCTGACATGTTATCAGCAGAACTTTAATAACTTTTACACACCGTGGACCTCAGCACTCGATGAACCCGCTGTGTGATTTTACACAGTGTTTTGCTTCATGACTGAGTTGGTTCAGTTCCTAAACACTTCCACTTTCCGATAATACCACTTACAGTTGACTGGAATATCTAGGAGGGATGAAATTTCACAAACTGACTTGCTGCAAAGGTGGCTTACTATTACAGTACCACACCTGAAGTCACTGAGCTCTTCAGAATGACCCATTTTCTTTCCCCCACAAATGTTTGTAAATGCAGATTTGTGCTTAACGCTTCATTTTATACAACCGTGTATAAAATACCTATTAATTTTCAAATACTGGTGTATATTTGGAGGTTGGTTTGGTTCGTGGGCTATAACTCTTTAACAAAGTTTTGTTTAGGAAAGAAAACGAATGAGGGAAATACTTCTGGAACCAATGATACTGAAAAAAAAAATGGCGTTAGAAACTCCTTCACAGCGATTTTCAATATTTTTTGCGATTTAATGCCAGGGTAATACACCTAATGAATTGTGAACTTAAAATATCATTTTAATTACATATAACCATGTTAGTGCTGTGACGTTCATTGTGCGACAGCGCGTCATCACAGTCCGTGAAAAGGGTGGTAAGTTTGACAAAAACACAAAGTCTTGCCTGAGGAATCCCGTCCCCGACCTCGCCCTCCACCCGCCGCTGGATGTCCTGGAGCTGGTCTTTCAGCAGGGACAGATCCTTCAGCTGCCGGAATGGATCCTGTTCAACACACACACAAACTGACGAACCAGCAACAAAGCGCGTGATAGTTGCGGTTTAAGGGACTGTCGAGTCACCGCGGCTATTCTTTCTTCCTTGGACACCAAATGCTACGACAAAGTAGCTAAATAGTAACAGTATCAAACATACAGAACGTAGAGGGACTTATTAAAATCTTAATTAAGTTCGGTAACACCAACCTTGTCTGCCATGACTGCTTGTGTGGGATCAGCGATTCTGAGCTTGATTCGACAACCTGAATCATGATATTGATCGCGCTCACAGTTTGATTATATTGGTCTGTCTCGTTTTTCTTCGTCTTTTAATGTTTTAATGGCGGTTGACAATAAAAACAATACAATTTTGCGTTACTGCCACCGACTGGTGTGTTCTCTCCAAACAAAAGAGTTATTTTAAGATTTTGAAAACGAAAACTATAACACTCATTTTGTAAAATATCTCTTTGCCTAAATAGCATTTTTATCTTCACTAAGTTTAGCATGAGAATCCTTCCTTCTGACAGTGTTTCCCACAGTATTCACTCTTTCTTGTTTAATATTTCCCCATTTATTTTAATATTTCCAGTACCGTTTAGTCGAGTGTTTCCAAACCTAACCTTGAGATTGTCATCTCCTCTCTCCTGTTTCTTTTGAAGAAACTTTCTTCAAAAGAGAAATGAGGAGAATGAACTTTAAGATAAAAGTGATTTTTTTTTTCCTTTTTCTTTTTTTGAAAGGTCAAAAACCTTTTTAAAACATTGGTCTTTAAAAAAAAAATCATTATTATTTTTTTTTCCATTGTGAAAATGAAGTAGGAGTTTATTACAGGAATAATAATGACGTTATAATAGGAATGAAGTAGCCTGTTTATTACACAAGTAGTATATTTTAAAATAATATAATCTAACTTATGTGCGACCTGAATGTAATGTTTCATTTATGTTATTTATAATTAAGTTAAATGTAAGAATTCATTACAAGCATTTATTGTAAAATAAAATATACTTTAGTGTAATTTCTACTCAAACTATGTCACTATATAAATATATTACTGTAATTACACATTTTTAACGAATTAAAATTTAGTACATTTAAAATGTGTATATATATATATATATATTATCAAATAGCACAATAATCAAATACTTTATTATCCACGTGGTTTAGTATGACAACAGACTCAAAATATCAAAATAAGTGTATTTTAAAGCATGACAAAAGATCAGGCCTATAAAACATAATTTATTACTTTAAAGTAAAAAACATTAATTAACATTATTACAAAGATCACTTTTTAATAGTGTGCTAAAGTGTTTTCAGAAACAATTGTGAAAGTGGATGCATTTATAACATTAAAATGACATTTTCTGCAAGTAAAAAGACTATAGTTTTTAAAATATATACATTTAAAAGGACAGTATAAGACAATATATGTAGTCATCAGTCACTCGCCCTCAAGTTGTTCCAAACCTGTATGCATTTCTTTCTCATGCTGAATACAAAAGAAGAGATTTGGAAGAATATGAGTAACCAAACCAAAGTTCATGGACCCCAATGACTGCCATAGTATGAAAACAAAAACTATTGAAGTCAATGGCTACAGTCAACTCTTTCATTACCAACATTCTTCCAAATATCTCCTTTTGTGTCCAGCAGAAGAAAGACACTCACACAGGTTTGGAACAAATTAAAGGCTGAGTGAACGATGACAACATTAAATTTTTGGGGGGTAAAATGTCTCTTTAAGATTTAAAGTACACAACAAGTGCACACTCCATACATGTAAGCGCACTTCATATTCACAAGAGAACTGAGGCCGGAACTGTTCAAGCTTTATTTTCAGAGTGAGTGAAATTTTGTTCCTATATAACCTGTCATAACTTACATCTAATGCGACTTAGACAGACATTACACCCAAAACATAACCATGGCATTACGCTATGGTTTCAGCGGCCTGATTATGAACGCGCGTCTGCGTTTGTGACTGCAGGAGCAGACGGACGCGCGCGACAGAGAAGTCGTTGCCACGGCAACCGGAGGGATGATGCAAACGGAGGCTGGACGATGACGGACTTCGCTTGAATTCATGACGGTTGGAATTAAGGTGGACCAACAAAGCGCAAACCACAACCCTTTACCCTCCCACGGCTCTTCACTCACCGCAATCATTTCCTAAAATATATTTCATGTGCGACTGTATGAGTCATACGTTTATGTTATTGCGTTTATAAAACACACCCCTCGGTATTTAGTATCACTATTTTGCTAATCTCAGTAAAACACACCTTAAGATGCCCAGACACAAATCTACTGAGGCAGTTGCGTTATAAAGGAATAACTAATTCCTGTCATAACATAATAACAAACTCTAATAGCATATTTTGATATTGTTGCAATACAGTAAAGGGCTTTTAAATGTACTGAAAGTTGCCAAAGGAGAATTTGTTTTACTCGTCTTTTACATTACAGATGGTGATTCTCTGCCTCATTGTGTGGAACAGATTGAACACACTAATTCTTCTCAGGAACACAGAGTCCTCACGTCACTGTTTGATTAATGAAGAAAAAAAATACTACAACCCTTGTTGCTGTATATAGCCTATATTTGTATGTATCTTCTCCATTTAAAATATATACACCTGCTTTATTGTATCAGCTACGTTCAGCCATCCTTAAGGCATCACCATGAGTTTAGGGGGGCAAAGAGAGCCAGGGAGAGAGGGGTGAAGGAGGGGGGAATAGCTGCAGGCATTACTGAATTACAGAATCCACAGAGAGACACACACACACTGACAGAGAGGGAGAGAGAGAGAGAGAGAAGTGATCTCACAAACAGCATCACTCTCAGCTTGATGGAACAGAATAGGAAAAAGAACAGAAGAGCGAGATCGCACAACGAGACAAAGATGAGGTTGATTAGACAGCAGTGAAATTACCTGAGGGGGGGATAAAAGACGGGATAGACGGAGAGAGGAAAAGAGGAGTGTGGGTTTTAATCCTTTTGGCATGTGAGCGTATCCCTGAGAGCGGTGGTCACCCTGTGTGTGAGTGTGTGCTGCAGAGTTTGTTGGCGGTGTTGGGACGCTTTGAACTGGAATGTATCTGAACTAACCTCAGGGGACTTTCGGGAAGACACCATGCTGGGCAAGGATTACATGCTCGCCATCATCATCGTCAACTATGACGGTAGGTACATGGATGCATCTGCACTTTCCCCTCCTCTTTCTTTGTTCTTTTCTCCTCTCTCTGGTACTTAGGTGTCGAAGTGAGCAGAAGAGTTCCCCTTCATCTGCAGACGAGCTCCGCCGCTCACTCGTAGTCTTTAACTACAGGTGCTGTGTCATACCAGACCCACCCGACTGCTTAAAGACACTGTTTTTGAGACGTTCAGACGGACTTGAGTTGTGCATAGATTGATTTTCATACTTGAGACCTACACAAAAGTTGATGGAGAGGTTTGCCTGTTGATATTGTTGAGGGCCAGGCGAACAAGCGTCCGTGGACAATGCCACCTGTGCGGTTTTGTTGGGATTATGCATCTGTTGGAGGATTAGATTGTGGAAACACAGCAGCATCATTTGCCCTCACAATATGAAGTAAACTCCTCCACTTCTTAGAGCTTGATATTGGGAAATAAATTCATAATGATTTACACAAAGAGCTTCTGAAATTAATGTTTATTAATAATTGTTGCAGCCACCTGAGATGGTGTCAAAGGGGATACATTAACTATTATAATCAAAACAACTTTCCTAATGATGCTAAAAGTTGCTTCCCAAAGTGTTCAAATTAAACTTCTCAGATGATGAAGTGATAGTGGGCTGGTAGATTGAGTTTCGCTTTCAGACGATAATATTAACGAGATCTTAAACCAAAATAGTATTCATATTCTGTTCACGGGATAACGGATTGAGATAGAAAGCTGACATGTCCTGTCGCGTGACAAGCTAAAAACTCCATCTAAATTTTAGATATTGATAAAAAATATTATTGAGACTATTTTACTGATATATTCAGATACTATATGGAATATTTGTCAAAACAAAACAACAGCAAAATAAATAAATAATGTCACTCCACAGGACAATGGTCGGCCTGAACTATATACCTAAAACATTAAAGGACCCAAAATATACACTTTTCCTATAAAATTTAACCTAAACATTGATGCTTATAATAAAAAGGACAAGATATGTGTCAAGGACCCTGTGTCTGTACAAAGGCAGGACCTGTCCTCGCTGCGTCCTGCCCACGTCATCACGCTTAAAATAACTTCTGTTAAACACACTGAGAGGAGGTGTGTGTGTGTGTGTGCGTGTGTGTGTGTGTGTGTGTGTGTGTGAGAGAGAGAAAGAATGTGTTTGCCTGTTGTCTCTGTATGAAAGACAGTGAATGATGGATTAGCTTCTCCAAAAGCAACGGCATGGACACTAATGCTCGAATGGTGCTGAGTGAACGCTGATGGCAGGAGCTCCTCTAGATCGATTGCATTTCAGGCAAATTGTCCTTGCTTAATCAATTTTGTTGTACATTCAGTACTAAAATACTGCCTGGCTGAGGATGTCTTCAAAGAGCATCTGAAATAAAATGCTGTTTCTTGCTTCTTGATTTATTGAAGGGCCAAGGATTAAGTCCCAGATGGATTTTTAGATCCACCTCTAGTCTTAATCTTCCCGGTCTGACCTCACACGGACAGAACTGAATTGGGATTATCTGACCACTGACATAACACCATTGGGATTATTTTTTTCCAGATGTAGCTACAATTACCTCTTTCTGCTTCTCTCTTTCTCTCTTTTGTCCTGACAGATTTCAAACCTGGACATATTAGAGCTTTGTCCTTTTCTCTGCTTTTCGCAACATTCCCCTTTTTCTTCTAATAGTTCCTCTTGGGTTTTTAAATCTGGTTTATAATCTGTTATTAACAACTGTTTTTGTGAAGAAATACATCTGATATTACAGTGCTAATGCTAATGTAGCTTTAATGCTGTGTTAATTCACACTGAATATGTCTGGCACGACACTAAATACTACATAATACTATACTATACTATACGATTTTTCCATGGGTGGAATCCAGTAAGAATCCTTGCAGTCGGGAATTTCACACATGGGCAAAAGATTTTGTCATCTTGGCTTGAGAGTAACTTTTGTGTGAGCTGTGTTAAAATTATTATTAAGATTAGCAAATGGACCTTTTATGGCCCACACAATTTTGCCAATTGTCAAAAAGGGATCTGATTTCAGCATTTTTATTAATAACAAAAAACAAAGACACGCCAAATAGCAGAAATCACATGGGCAAAAAACATGGGGTCTGAGGGCTGTATATAAACAGGGCAAACTAAGCAGATCAGAAACAAGTGTGCAACTAAATCAGTAACCATGGTAACTGTTACACTTGGTCCTGTCTGTCTGTGTCTTCTTTGTCACTTCCTGTCAGTAAGATCATTGCGCACTTCCTGTTGGTGAGGTCTTGGGCACACTTCCTCTCAGTCGTGTCTTCGGTGCACTTCCTGCACCTGTAGTGTGATCACTTCATCGTTAGTCCACCCAGGTGTTCATCATTTGTATAACATCTTGTTTATAAAACCCTCTTGTGTTTCCCTTGTCTTTGTCGGTTGTTGATGTTGTCTTAGTGACTCTGGCTTGTCGTTACACTTAGTGTGTATGTCTTTCTGAGTTCCCTTACTTATGTTTAGTTCAGTTTATGTACAGGTGTGCTTCTTTGATTTTGTATTTAAAGTGTTTTGTTTCCGTTTATATTAAAGTGAGTTTTCAGTTTGAAACCTGCCTTGCCTCTGTCTCCTCGTTCTGCATCGCACACATTCTGCCTCGGTTGTGATTGGCTACATGAGAGCTCTCTGGTTAAAGGTACAATTCAGACATCTTGATTTTTACACCATTTAGTTGCTTGTGGCTGTGTGTGGCTGGGTTTTGAGTAATGTGTCCTGTTTACTATTCAAGTAGTTTTTCAGAATAATTTGTGATTGTAAGCATCAGTGTTAATATTGCTAGAACAGGTTTAATGCCAACTCATATGTCTTGTTGAGGAGAGGTGCTATTACTTTTCTAAGTCTTTGTGCATACTAAGGGAAATAAGACCATTTTTGTAAGCAGACATTTTGCAACACCCTAGCAACCACCCAGAACACCCTAGCAACTGCATAACATGACAGCAATATGCTTGAGACCATTCAGATTGTTTAGCATTGCATGACCTCTCAGCCACCCACCACTACCACTAGCACTTAGCACATGCAAGCACAACTTTTCAGGAAATCTACTCACATATTAAACTCTTAGATACAGAGTGCCAAGTAACGAATGTATGCATGTATGTCAGACTTTGTCAACATTGTGCCACCAACAGTGATGTGTGACGTGTTCACAAACACACGGTCCTCATATAGTCGTTTCTATAGGGACTAATCATGCTGTGCAGGTTTTCTCAGGAGATCATCAATAATTCACAAACATCCTCTTCTCAACCCCTCCATCCCCCAAGTTGTTTTCAGCATTCAGTCTGTTGTTATCGCTCATCCTCATGACATAGCCTTGAAGTTAATGTGTGCGTGATGAGAACTGCGGCACCACCTACGTGCAGAAAGCTGCGATACCGCAATTACAGGAAGTGAGGTTGCATCTCACTGTACCCTTAAGAGTTCATTCTTCAAACCACAGACTTTCATTTAAGATTTGTTTGTCTGCAGTATGATGTATCATGTAATATAATGTGTGTACATTATGCAGCAGGTAGCATGGGTGTCACTTGAATATCAACTGGCGACAGAATAACAGATGTGTTAGCATTAGCAACCTGTTTCTTTTTGTAATATCCATCAGTATTCATCTACTGGCCGCTGAGCTTTAAACAAGTGAAATCTGTATTTTAGCATGCATCCTCTCATTGCACTTTTATTTCAACTGCCTTCAGTTTCAAACACAGACAGCCAGCAGACATCACTTCAGGTGCGCTCTGAATGGAGACCAGAATTAGACTGAGAATAGCCTTTCTTCTTCCTTCAGCCTTTTTTCTGCCTGTGTTTTATTTCAGACAGCTGACGCCGCAGCTAGCCAGCCCAAAACACTAAAAATGTCATGGCAACACAGGCCGATTATTATGGCCTGTCAGGAGTGGATGCAAGGGGCAGCTTGTGAAAAAGAGAGGAGTTCGATCTGGAGATGATTGATGATCTCTGGGGAGTTGAGCTGAGGACACACAAAATTTCACAAAGATGCTTACACCCATACTCCTTTGCTATGATGGAATAAATTGTGTGTGTGTGTGTGTGTGTGTGTGTGTGTATACACACACACAGCCACTGCTTGAAAGAGCTTGAATTTCACTCTGTACGAAAATCTGTACGAACCCCGAACAGTCCAATCCATCAGATAAATCAGCATAAGTTAAAAAATGGCCATATAGTAATCCTCAGAACTGTGACAAGTTTAATTGGTCCTAAGCAGATTTGAGGTGTTGGTTTAGAGGTTAAGCCCACAGTCCTTTGTGTTGTAAGATTATTCTGGATTTGAAATCTGTCGAAAGCAAAGCTGAGTAATACCAGCTCCTCTCCTCTCAATTTAGCAGTCTTATTTTTTTTTCACTTTTTATTTATTTATCCAGGAAAAATCCCATTGAGATATAATAATCTCTTCTTCCAGGAAGACCTGGTCAAAAATATATAATTTATACCTTACTACATACCGTATATGCACACTCTCAGAAAATATACACTACCCTTCAGTTGTTCGCATTCAGTAATTTTGGGTTCATTTAAAAAATAAAATAAAATGAAAAGTGTACTCCCCCCCCCCCCAGAAAGAATAAAAAAGATAGGTGTTACAAAACGACAAAATGTACGACAAAACCATAACTGTACGTTGTAAAAAAGAAGCTCTTAATACACAAATACAAACAAATAATTAACTCTGATGATTAAAACAACGACAGCTGCATAAATAATGTCAGCAAACAACAAAACAACTCTCATGCAGCGCTTGACGCATCATTTATTAATGTTGCAATGCATGCTGGGAACTCCCAGATCACTGCTGTTCACCATAATAATTGAAACCTGTTAAGGTGTGGGCAAACAAAGGTCAAATATCTATTGTCACATCATTTTAAAAACCAAGCACTCATTTGATGCTTGTTGCACCAATCTATTCTGACCCGTGTCTATAATCACAATGGCTTCCACAACAAATTTACTGATTTACTGCAAAATTTTCGCTTTGAGACTCTCTGTGTCATTGAATGTCAGAGGCAATGCTTATACCCGTGCCCAGGCAATCTCGTGTCACCACTGACCCAGTTCTAGGACCGCACACACGCGTTTACAGTGTTGTTTTCTCCCCAAACGTCCCCTCCAGCCTCCTTCATTGTGTTGTTTGTTAGGGCTCTCCAGATGCATTGTGTTAAATGATTCTCTCAGGCTAGAGATAAAATCAGGCAAGTATAATTCAGCAGAAAGAGCTGCTCTTTCCTGCTTGCTGTTCTGTCAGTAGCCGTATGCCTTTGTTTGAGGCTCTAAATCATCCGGAGACGTGACAGGAGGACTTTGACACACATAAACACTGTAAAAATGTTGTCATTTTACTACATAAAGAATATGAAAATGCTACATTTAAATCTGTTGAAAATGGTATAAAATACTGGACAGTACGGTAACATGTTTTATTGATGAATTACTATATAATTTACAGTTTAAACATAATATTCAACTGAAAATTATTTTCACAGTAAAATATTGTTAAATCAATGTTTTCTTAGTAAAAAAAAAAAAAAGTAATCTTAATAATTTACAGTGAAAAACAATACAAGGACAGAGGTCCCTACATTTTATTTACATAGTTTTGTTTTTTGCTATTAGTTATTTACATTATGTTGTTGTGTGTTACATTTTATATTTAGGTTTGACTCATGTGACACTCGCATCATCTATATGAGTTTTGGACAAGAAGATGAACTCATGTGGCTTTTTATTTGACCAAAAATACAATTATTTTAGTTTTACTTGTGTTATTATGGTGGTTATCAAAGCAGATTTAGTTTGTTGTTTATATATTAACATTATATCCTTTAAATATCTATATGGTTATAAATTATGCAGTAAAGTATAAAAACATTCTTACCATATTTGTACAGTGAATTTGCTGATGTCAGGGAATGTGACTGGACACAAACAGGACGACGGAGGACATACTCAACATAGACTTTAATTGTAGATACACCAACACATAATGGATAGGACAATTCAACTGAATAGAACAGGGAGAATTAACACTAGAACTCAACAAGGGAACTAATGAGATAATTAACAAGGTACAGGTGACCGATATCAAAACAAAGAAGCACATGGGGAAAACTGGGTGAACTGAAGATAAGCAAACAGCTGATAGTATTTTCTTTCCTAGTGAATATTTTTAAAGAGAATGTTTGACATTTATATATATATATATCTTTAAAATAAAGCATAAATCCAATTTTATGCATATAAAACTAGCACTACATTCTGTGCCTTTTACCTTCTCCTTTTCCAGTGTCACGTGTGACTGTAGAAATGAAGAATTTAACAAGAACAGTCTTTAATCAAAAATCTAACAAATAACACATAGGAGATCACAGAAGAAAGCTTAGCAAAACAACCATGAACTAAATGAACCAAATGAACTGAGGGCTTAAATACACAGGGACATAATCAACAGAATAGGACACAGGTGCGCAACTCAATCCATAGAAACAAACTAGAGGTGGGAAAATGGGAACAAAGGAAACAGGTACAGGAACTAGAACTAGAACTAAATTAAAGCAGAACATACACGTGACATCCAGTGAGCAGCATTAATTGTTAGCCTTTTTTTAGCCTACACTACTCTATCTAAACATCTGTCTTATAATGTTGAAAAACTGGGGTTAAGCATAAGTTAACTGTTAAGCATAAGTCATTTTTGCTCAGTTCTGAATGCACAGTTTCCATGTAAACCTAATCATAGATGAACCAAAATAATCAATAAATAACATTTTAATAAAATTAAAATAAATTAAAAAAGCATCTAATAATAAAATCCGATAACAAATATACAAGTTATGTATGAAACGTTTTTGTGAAGGGGAATAGAAATGTACATTAGACATTAGACAGAGCTGCTTTTAGTTTTGACCTCATTTTAGGCTGTGTCATGTGGGAAGATTAGGGCCTGCTCTGTCTCTCATGTGTAGATCTGAGCCCAGCGACCTCGCCTCAGTGAATCTGTGTGTGTGTGTGTACTTGTATGACTATCTTTGTGAGGACCTGTTTGAGTTTTAGACCAGCAGAGTGAGGAGAGTAAAGTGAGGACATTTTGGCCGGTCTTCACTTTCTAAAGGCATGTTTGAGGGTCAAGGCTTGGTTTTAGGTATAAGGTTATAATAAGGTTAAGGTTAGGGCATGGGTTAGATATTTAGTTGGGATGGTTCGGTTTAAGGTAAGAGGCTAGAGATTGCATTGTGTCAATGAATGTCCTCACAAAGATAGATATACAAGAATGTGTGTGTGTGTGTGTGTGAGGGCTGCTGGCTCTGTGTTACTAGTTGGGAATCGTAACACGGCACATTTACAAGAATCTTTGCATGCTGCTTTCAAGTTAGCTTGAAATGTTTGTGACATTTTATTTCAGTAATCCGTTCACTTTGCAGATAACGTCTGGAATGATCAGAGTCTGGATTTGGACTCAGATCTGCCTCCAGGATGGCGCACTATACGTGACAGCACTGGCACATATTACTGGCACGTGCCCACGGGCACCACACAGTGGCAGCATCCCTCCTACAGCGCAGAGGAGGAACAAAACACCATTAACGGCATCACTGCCAGCCAGATCAAGGTGAGATACTCTGATCTATGTGTGTGTGTGCGCTCTGTGTATTTTTCTGCCAGTCGTTATATTTCCACTCTTGATTTCTTCAGACTGCTATAGATGGCAGACGGGAATCAAGAGGCAGACTGACTGAAAACCCTCTACCGTCTCTGAGCGAAAGGTGAGAGAATCGCACTTGCAACGGTGGCTGCACAGCTGAGGATGAAAACATGCCAACTAAACTGTGTGAAGCTCAATATGATTTTACTAAGTTGGAGATGCTCTTGGATATTCTTGGAACATCCTTGTTGAAATAATGTTATTTCATTAGGATTAGGATAATAGGCTTGTTAATCACTATTTCCCTATAATTTTAGGCTTAGGAATATTCTAGGCTTGACTGGCTGACTGTACAATATTCCACTTACTACACTTTTATTTGAATTTTTCACTAAAGCTGCTTTTCAAGGATCAATGAGAGTCAGTTTCCTGCCTCTCAGTTTTTTCTTGCAGAAATGTCTCCTAAGGAATTAGGATGAACATTTGAGCCAAAGTTGGAAAATGGAAAAGTATGAAAGCTATATCATTTTCCTCTGGTCATTTATAAAGTTCATCAGTCAGTGTTTTTTAACTAAACCATGTAATAAATTATTTATGTACATACATTTGATAAAAGTTATTAGAGACCCTAGAAATGTGTCCGCAGCCACAAAATAATTGATCTTCAACAAAATGATCGCAGTTGTTTTAATGTGTTGAGTGTAGTAACACATTACCCATGAACTGTGTTAGGTTGCATACTTTATGCAAATGAAACTCTGGCACAGTATCCAGACATGCACAAGTTAAGCCAAATTTGTATCTTTTTTTCACCATTTGTTTACCCCACTAATGAAGCCTGCAGACGCTGAGCATGAACATTCATATATCTGAAGGTGGTGTTACCTGTGAACAGATGTCTTCTCTGCTGGCTACTAGTGGAAGAGACGAAAGAAGCTCAGGCTTTACACAGTCCGTCAGGTGTGACCTGTCTACGACTGTGGGATGGAGAGTAAAACTTTAACTTTGGCTAACCTCCAAACACTCTGATATCAGGCCATGAGGCAACAGTCACATAAAGGCTTGAACAAAAGCGAGTTCTCACCTGGGGAATTGAGTGTTCTCCGCATTTTGTAGTGCTAAACACGGTCTTTGCCAGTGAAGGACAAAATACTGTACGCAGATTTATTTAATAGGCTGGAACGTTCCTTTATTGAAGAGGTAGTTCACCCAAAAATGAAAAGCAGTAGATCTGTCATTAATTACTCACCCTCGTGTCGTTCCAAACCCGTAAGACTTTTGTTCTTCAGAACGCAAATGAAGATCTTTTAATGAAATCTGTCCCTGAAAGAGACTTGATCGCTTTATGATGAACCGACTGAACTTATGCTTTTATTCACATTTAAACATTGATCAGCGAACATAAACAGAAGTTCAACCGTATCTGCACAAGAACAAACCTTATTGGTTCTCGAGGAAGCTCAAACGTGAACTGTCCCCTTAACTGCCATATTGACTGACCTTTCCAATGACTTTGTTCAGAGAGAGAGAGAGAGAGAGAGAGAGAGTTTAGCTGCTGCTAAGTTTTTTGGGAATTGTTGACAGCTACAGGGAATACAATTGTATATTGGCGGGACCTTGAGGCGGCATAAATTCAGATATCTATGATTGCAATTTTGCATTTTTAGTGTAATATTCCTTTGAATCTGTTTTATTTATTCATTGGTTTATTTATTTTGTTTCTATCGAGACAAAGAGTTTCGAGAAAGGACTTTCCATTTTATAGCTCTATAGTATATAATTTTCCTCTATAGAGAGGAAGTAAGAGATGCTCAAACTGCTCTGGACAATGCTGAGAGGGATAATTACAGGAGATGTTTCTCGTTTACAGGACAAACTACCCAAGTGCGGTCTGAATAGGGTTTTCTAATCTAGAGCATAAATGAAATTGTGCTTTCAGTAGAACTCCAAATGTTCAGCATCTCAAGACTTAATTTGTATTCCTATTTATTTTTGTCTGGTGAAATGAGCCCAGTATTTAATTATGGGTCATTATCATAATGATGTGCTCTCTTGCTCTGCTTCAGGCCCTCCTGGCAGGAAGAGTATTTCTGTGCCAACATGGATCCCGACTCCAAGGTAGAGTCTTGCTGTGTGCTGCCCTAATACTGTTCAACATGTACAATTTATGACTGTTTTCTCTGCTGTGAGTCACTGTGCCCCACAAAGATCACACTTAAAGAAAGCATGTTCTGAGGTAACCTCTGAGGGTCAGCGCTGGAGAGGAGCATCAATCAGGGCATGTTTAGTGATAGTTGGAGAGTGTATATGTGCGTGTGCAGTGATGGAGAGCAGAGCTATGACCTCTAAAAGCATAAAGGATGCAATTTTAAGATGCAGCTTTATTGAGTCTGTGTAAAATGATCAGGGAGGGTCATCGATATACGCTCTGCACAAAACATTTTGACTTCCATCAGTCACTAGGCTGGAAAATGGTAGCTCGTAACTGGAATTGCTCGTATCTCAAATCATCTTTCCCTATAAGAAAAAAATGCACCCGTTAATAAAAACATCTGCTAAACATCTATTTGCTTAATAAGAAACGCAGAGGTAAGACAATATAAAACATCCTACCAGTAATCACTGTAAAATAAATGGATGTTATCCAGAATGTCAACAGGAACTGCATTGCAAAGCGCACATGAAAATGCAGACATTGTCACGGTACAGATTAAGTAAATCATGTAAATAGGTTTTTAATGGAGAATTAGCGAGACATGCAATACACACTATAACTGACCATTGTAAATTGAACAACACACTGCTGCTGCATGGACATAACTGAGATGAGAATAGACAAAGACGGAGGGAAAACACAGGGACTAAATACAGTGGGGATGATTACAGAAAGTGATCAATGCCACGACAAGTGGAGGACATGGGGAACCAGGAAGAACAAAAACAGACTTCACAGTTCTATGACACACACTGACGACAACGTAGTCACTTATTGTAAATATTTAATTGATACTCCCTTGTTTTTGCATGCTTTCATAATTACTTTGTATGACATTCTTCCCAAAAATGAATTTTGCACAATGTGGCGTGTTTCATTGCATTATCAGTAATCAAAAACAAAAAAATAAACAAAATCTTTAACATTTTTTAAATAATATTTGAATAAAGATGTCAATTCTCCATCACTTTTGTCCACTACTGTATCTCTCAAATGCCACTATATTTCACAGGAACTTTAAATGCACTTTTAACTTTATTGATGTTACTTTATATGACAAAATGCGACTCTAAATCTCAAAAATATACCTTTTTTTATTTTTTTTACTTATGTTAAAATAGGTTTCTCAGAAGAATTAGGGAGATCCAACTCACTATTAATGCCAATGGATTAATGCCATCATATTTTGCGCCTTATATAGTCTATGTAAAGTATGAGTACTGTTAGGAGAATCTCTCCATTTGTCTTTCAGTGTTTTGCTGTGCGCTCACTGGGTTGGGTTGAGATCCCTGAGGAGGAACTGACCCCTGGCAAGAGCAGTCTGGCAGTGAACAACTGCATCCAGCAGCTCTCGCACACTAAAGCAGAGGGCCGGGACGCAGTGGGTGCCTGGGGAGAGGTGAAAACAGCCTGCACTCATACATGTGATCTAAAATAGATGAGATGTGCTTAGCTGGGGCCCATCAATGTCCTTGGAGGTCCATTGAATTAATCCACACGGGCGTATTAGCAGTACTAGCATGCTAGCCCTGTAATAGCACAAAACATTGTTGCTACATGCTACTGAGTGTTACTAGTATATATTTGGCTCTATGTCCATTAGCAATTAGTATTAATTTGCATTCATTAGCATTAGTAAATAAGATTTCCATGCTATTTTACAATTTCACAATTTACAATTATATTAAATTACCTCAGGTTAGCGCAGTTAGCAGCTCTTACCAAAGTACATGGTAACCACTCTAAGCATGTGTGTGTGTGTGTGTGTGTGTGTGTGTGTGTGTGTGTGTGCGCGTGCGTGCGCAAATAAGGTTTACATGCTCTTTTACAATTCAGTTTGAATTATATTAAATTACCTCAGGTTAGCGGTTAGCAGCTCTTACCAAAGGACATGGTAACCACTCTAAGCATGTGTGTGTGTGTGTGTGTGTGTGTGTGTGTGTGTGTGTGTGTGTGTGTGTGTGTGTGTGTTCAGGGTCAGGATATGATGATGGTGCTCAAGAAGGACACTCTCAGTCTAATGGACCCTGTGGATCGCAGCCTTATCCATTGTCAGCCCATAATCAACATCCGTGTGTGGGGCGTGGGCTGCAACAACGGCAGGTAGCCTGACCCGGACCATTCTTCTCTCTCTGGCTCTAAAATTCCTGTTTTTCTCCTTTCAATGCTATTGTAATGCTTTTTATGGAAGACCAAGACGATTTCAAAATGAAACAAGATTTATTAGACAACTCAGACTTGTACCACAAACAGCGATCAAGCAGTATGAACCAGTGTGCCATGCGCAGACAATACCAGACAAGCAGAGGAACTTAAATAGACAGAGATAATGAACTAAATGATAAGCAGCTTTAAGAGTTAATCGGTGTCCATGGAAACTAATGACTGGCGGGAAACTAAGACAAAAAAAAGAACATGTGTTTGAATAAACTGTGACAGCTATAACACATGGAAGAAAAATGGATTTCAGCTGAGACTCCATTCACTACAGTTTAAAAAAAATTTACGAGCCCGCTAAATGACAAATGGCCAGTACTGCCTTTCAGTTCAATCAAGTGTCCTCATTCAGTGACAGGAAACAGAGAGCGTTTTTAAATTTACGCCTAAAGTGAAGCCCAGTGTAGCTATTTTGAGTTGACTTGTGGCTTTCCTGTAAAACGCAGAGCCACCGATGATGAACATTTTCAATCAGACTATAATAAGAAATGTTTTGTTTGAACTGTTTGAGCTTTTGTTTTTTTATTTGTGTGTTGTTGAAAGCTATTACTCTCTGACTAGAGAATAGAGTAGCTCCCCTTGTGAAAAACAAGTGCACTTAATTGTATTGAATTTGCTCATACTTCAAAGTACACTTTTAAAAAGTATGAACAGCAAAAGTATAAAACTGTACTTGCCGATAATATAATATTAATTAAATAAAAGTCCACTTAAAGATGGTAAACTTTCATGACAATGTTTTTTTAACAAGTTTAAGTACAATATTAAAAAAGTGCACTTTGTAATAATGTCACAATAATGTTTTTACTTTAAAATACACGTTAAATCAATTTATTTTAATGTGTTGACACACACTAAAGCACATGGAAAGTACTTGATTATAATTTTATCTGTAGTGTAGTCTTTATTGCATTTAAACTTCATATATTTTACTTCCTCATTTCAAATGCAAAATTACTGTACAAATAAATTAAAATACATCACATACAAGTTTACATTGAAGTATATTTTAGTTTTCCATAAATACATGGTTGGCATACACATACCATATGTCAAATGCAATAGTAATTATGATATTACATTATCGTTACATATTAAAGTTCTTCTTAAGTGTCAAAAGCGCACTCCACTTAATTATTTAATTACAATTAAGATGCAAAAACATTAGAGTCGGTTTGCTTCAATATGCTCTTCTAAAGTATTTGTTTCTGTAATAAGTATTCTTTCTGCACTTCTTTTTCACAATGGTCTTTAGCCTGTCAAAACATTTCTCACTTCTTTTGCATTATTTTGACTATTATTAACCTTTGTTTCCTTTTTCTTTTTTAAACCACCACTCGTGAAAACAGAGACAGGTAATAACTGCACTTTTGTTCTTTTTTCAATTAGACCTAGAACATACAGTATGTCTCGTGATGTTTTCTTTCATTTCTTTACTGTCATGCATCTCAGGTTGTGTAAATTGTACTAACAAATGCCGATGATTCAGCCGTAATGGACCAGAGTCTCAGTGCCCATGAAATATGGTGTTTTGTTCAAATAGTTTGGACAGAGGGGGCAACAGATTAGTTTGTAATGGGACCATCACTAGAGCATGTGCTAATGAGATTGTCTTTACGCCTTATTCATATTGCGAGAATGGGCTCAGATCAAAAATAGACCCTTACAGTCCAACTAAGTGTAACACATCACTGAGATATTCACATAAGAGAGGTTTCCATCCGTCTCTTTACTAACCAGACAATCTCATTTGTTATTCTGTTTGACTTGCATGTTCTCCCTTAATAGCTGAGATTAAACGTGTGCTGGATTTCACAAGCATCAGTATGCTGTGCGAGCTTGAGTTGCACGCCGTATGAAGCACCACTGCTCTACATTTCTCCAATGTAATGAATAAAACATTCTCTCTGAAGAAGCCAGCATGCAGCTTTAGGTGTTGAAGAATCAGAGGTCCTGCATCGTTGCTCTGGAAAATCATACTGCCCAGAAATGCCGATCGATCTGTATTTATAGGACATTGACATCTGATATGACTTTCTAATGTTAATGTGAGGGGATTTAGTGAATAACAAGTTTGAGAGATTAGAGATGGTTTAGCATTACCGTACTTTATAAATACCCAGCTGGCCGATGTCATTTCCTGCTTGCAGTGATTCTTGTCCCATTTTATTTTAGTCCTATTCTTAGGAGGGCGGCTGTGGCCGTCTAGCATGCTTATGGCAAAGTCAAACTCAATTCATCATGATGACATAGCATGTGTATATACTGTATAAACATATCACGCTTTCCACAGAAATGTTCAACCTTGATAATAATAAGACATTTTCATGAACAGCAAATCATCACATTAGAATGATTTCTGAAGAATCATGTGACGTGACCTGAAGACAAAAAATTCAGCTTTAGCATCACAGGAATAATTTTTTTTTTAGAATATATTAAAATAGGAAAGTATAACTAGGAAACTAATAACTCATTTATTTTATTTGTGATACTATTTCACAATACAGCAATACCTCGAGATACGAGCATAATCCGTTCCAGGGCGGAGCTCGTAACTCAAATTGCTCGTATCTAGAATCATGTTTTCCCATAAGAAATAATAGAAAACAAATGAATTTGTTCCAGATCCGTAACACGTTTTTATTGGTATAGACACACACACACAATTATAGCACATGTAAACAGTATAAGGATTTGTGTGATATCAAATAAAATGTGTTTTTAATTATACGTTTTTACAGACAGTAGCGGTGTAACAGAAGGGACTCACAGGCAGGGATCCAATCGCTTTGTCTTTATTAAGAGTGGTCGTACGGGCAGATGGTCAGGGCAAACAGAGATATCAAACATAAACAGTAATCCAGGCAGGGGTCAGAGAGGCAGGCAGACATATACGATAATCCAGGCGAGAGGTCAAGACAGGCAGATAGCAATCGTAAACGTTATTCCAGGCACAGGTCAGGGCAGGCAGAACAGGATCAAATAACAGGTAACAGGCCGAAACGGTAACAGGCAAACAAGACAGGATATAAACGCTCAGACTGACAACCGTGGCTAATCAAGACTTCGCCGTGAGTTGTGGGGTAACCAGGTTTAAATAGTCTATTGTGAATGAGTAACAGGTGGAGTGACAAACAGTCCTGATGGTGTTCAGCTGGTGTGTACAATCAGTCCAGTGTAATGCATGATGGGAAATGTAGTGTGTAGTGTAGTGTCAGTATAAGTGTGAGCTCCCTCTGGTGGCCAGGGAGGGGAGCGCAGAGCTCATACTCATAACAAGCGGCAGGTGCGGAGGAGAGAGAGAGGGAGGGAGGGAGGGAGGGGGTATCGTACCTTTAACACTACGTAACTTATGTAAAATTAAATTAACATAACTGAACTTAGCTTATGTATTTTTTTTTACTTTTCTATTTTCTATTATTGTTTGCTTTTTTCGATTTGTTTTCTTCCCTTTTTTCGCCTGACTACCCTCACTTTCAATTTCACTTGGCGCAGATCTTTTAACAAAATACCATTTGTTTCTGTCTCTCTTTAAAAATCCACAGTTCCTCCTGATGCTTCTGCTGCCAGTTCACTCATGCGGCACCGCTCTCATATTTATCCACAATTTCATGCTTCATTTTCATGGTTATCATGCGCTTCTTCTCACTACCATCCTTACCACTCACTTTCTTAGAACTCATCTTTATTATGAAGAATAATGCACAAAATAGAGAGAAAATCAGCTACTTGCGGGCGACGCGTACAGAAGTCAGCGAACACGTTAAGTCAGTGCTTCTCAATTATTTTCTGTCGCGCCCCCCCCTAGGAAGAAGTAAACATTTCGCGCGCCCCCCCTCCCCCTATTTTGGAACTTTCGCTTTATTGTTTCCATGGCAACGCGTCATGCTTGTCACGTGACAGACCGCAGTCACAAAAAGCGCTGTTTGATAGATGTTTCACATTTATTTAGTTTTTTCTTTTTTATTCAAAATAGTCACTAACTTGTTGGCTCTGTTATCAACTACCTGATATTCAGATTCTCAGATATGTGGAAGTGAATGTTTGTCGCTTAAAAACCTTTATAATGATCAAGTTCTCTGAGCGAGTCTTTTTTGGATCAGTGCCAGACAGCGCGTGAAAACACGTGTGAATTTAGCGATTGATCACGTGACACATGAACACCGGTGTGATCGTACACATCAACGGGTGAAGGGTTTGTTATCTGAACTTCATATCTGCTGCTCTTGTTCAGTGCAAGAAAACTCCCTAACAAAAAAGCATGTTCCCCACGGTCACGCGCGCCCCCCCTGGCATCACTCCGCGCCACCCCAGGGGGGCGCGCCCCACTATTTGAGAACCACTGCGTTAAGTGAACATGCATCGGCGTCAGTACGAGTGCTCTTATCTCTAATATTTACTCGTATCTAGAAGCAAAAATCTGCCCGAAGGCTTGCTCGTATCTTGGAATACTCGTATGTAGAGACGCTCGTATCTCTGTATTGTATGTAACTGTATTACTGTTTCAAGCCAGGAGGCCTTTCTTTGTGGAGTTTGCATGTTCTCCCTGTATCTTTGCTGCTTTCTTCTGGTTCTCCAGTTTCCCACACAATCCAAAAACACGCAGCATAGGTGAATTGGACACAGTAAATGATCCATAGGTGTGTGAGTGTGAGAGAGATTGTGAATGTGTGTGTGTGAAAGTAACTGAGATGGACTGTGATTGTAACTTTGCAACTTCGTCAACTAGAATTCATTAGTAAACTGTCTACTTAATATCTGCTAACACCCTATCTCCCTATGCACAGGTCCCTCGCCAGGATGCAACATAGTGTCGGTTAAGATCTGGGTCTCATCTGGTACACGTGGATTCAAAGCTTACCAGATGTGGCCCAGATTTGAGTCGACACTATGTTTCTGTCTGTTTCAATGGACATTCTACTACCGTAAATAACTTTTGCAAGGAAATGTCAACTTATTAACCCTAACTTTTTAATTTTTAAAATAAAGAAGCTCTTTTTATTCCTTAAACATTCTCTTCATGACCATAAATGACTACATGTGATATATATATGTGTGTGTGTGTTTGGATATTATGTGTATGTTTATGCTGTTAGAATAAGCATAAAAGTCACTGTGGTGAGTATTTACTCCAGTCTCCTGGTCCTCCGTAGGGACTTTGCCTTTGTCGCCAGTGATAAAGACACCTGCATGCTCAAGTGCCATGTGTTTCGCTGCAGCGCTCCAGCCAAGACCATCGCATCTGCCCTGCATGAGATGTGCTCTAAGGTAAGATCTGTGATCCTGTTAAATCTATTAACATTATTTCACATTTCAAAGCGGATGGTTTGTTGGTGATTGGTCTGTTTCCACAGATCATGGCAGAGAAGGCGGTGCTGCAGCCCTCTTTGGCCCGTTCCCTCACCATGGAGAGTATCTCCCCAGAGGACTTGCCCCGCCAAGGTACAACACCTGCCTTTTTGAGAAGGTGGCGTCTTTTAAAGCAAAATGGTCGGTTGACTCAACTGCAAATTGTATTTTCATGAGACGGTTTGATGTCTGTTTTCCAGTTGACTTCCTGGAAGCAGTGAGGCAGAGGGTGCAGAAGTTTGAGGTGGAGTACATTGGAAACCTGCCTGTATCCAGAGCAATGGGTGAGTCTGATGTGGGCCATTCAGATATTTAATAAAACCCTTTTACATAGTATAATCTCTGTAATACTCTTAAAACCCACATCCCAGACAGAAATTCATGTTTGGGCTGTCTTCACTGAAAGCAACTATGCCAGTGCCATAGTTTTGTCTCAAGATGAACACCAGAAATGTTTTTAAGGCACATTTATAAAAGCTTGTCTGTGAAACCAGGTCATGTAGGACCAAACTCTTAATGCCTGGCATATGCAAGTATCCCTGCTCACATTTAAAACATTCTCAGTGTCAAATACAACTACAACATATTGTGAATCCACTTGAAAACCTGAATCAAAAATCAAACGGTTTTAAAAGATCAGACTTTGTCGGTGAAAACCAAAAGCTTAAGTTTGCAAATATCTGGCCATTAAGATCTAAAACCAGGTTAATTAGAACTTAGGTGGCTGATTAGAGACCTAGAACCCTATCTTAAACATCATGTATGGCCCTGGTAGTGACGTTAATGTGTGGGCTGGTGGTTAATGTGTGTTTTCTGTATATGCTGACAGGAATGGAAGTGTTGAACAGAGCTATTGAGAGTATCATGCACTCCAGAGACAGAGATGAGTGGGATCCGATAGTCATCCATGTGTCTGATACAGTTATGTCTTTATGGAGAGGAGAGGTAAGAGTAAATACTGCTTTTTACTGTACTCCATTTGCAAGTAATAGAGGTAGAATACTTGTGTACTTCTAACTATATGGGTTGTACAGTATACTGCTTAATGTTTAAAAAACAGTAGTTTAATTTTAGTATTCTTGATGCTGCACCCCTCTATATCTACAGTAATCCCTCGACACTTTGCGGTTCAAGTTTCGCGGCCTCATTACATCACAGATTTTTCAAAAATATTCATTGAAAAATAAAAATTCAAAAATACCGCCATATCGGCAGCCGCATTACGGAAAAACAGCGTTGCTTCATCGTGATGCGCGAGAAACGGTTTCCCAGGATGCCAGACAAAGAGAGAAACTCTCTCAGAGGCTTTGTACACACACGGCACTCAGACAAGACACATGATTGGTTCCCGGCGCGAGATTGACCAATGAGAGCACGAGTGGATGTATCCTGTGAGCTGATTGGCTGATCCTTCACGGATTTTCACCTATCGCGGGGGTTCCGGTCCACATTAAGCGCGATAAACGAGGGATCACTGTATTTTCTTTTCTTCTCTTGATATTTTTCTATGGCATGTGAAACAGTATTGTTATGCAACAATGGGTTCCAAAGAGTCATCTGTTAAATAGTTGTTACCTAACCATGTTTAATTCATCAAGTGCTGTCTAGTTTCATGAATTCATTCTCATTTTATGGGCAAATTTGTTTAGTATTTTGGATTCAAACTTGTATAAAAAATTATTTTGGCAGTTTAAAATAAATAGTCACACATGAAATGTAAAGTCAAAGTGCACTGTATTTTTTGAGAAGCCTACAATGACTATTGCATGTTCATGAGGACACTTTGCATACTATGTACGCTCTTGCTTTATTTCAGGATGGAGACGACCCATTTTGGGAATGCCAAGTACGTTACTTAACTTTCCTAGGTGTGGGTCACGACACACACACTTTTGCGGTCATAGTGGATGCTGGAACCCAGCGCTTTGAGTGCCATGTGTTCTGGTGTGAGCCCGATGCTGGGATCATCTCTGAGGCAGTTCAGGCTGCATGCATGGTGAGGCAATACTGCATTCATTTGACATAATTGAGCAAATATCCCACACTTAAGTTATAGTTGTATAGCATTAATGCAGAGGAAACTGCAAAACCAATGCAATTCAATACAAAATCTTTCAAGTATTTTGAATGTCTGGTGCCCCCTTCAGGTGCAATATCAGAAGTGTTTGGTCGCGCAGACTCCTCCTGTGAGGTCCAAAATGTGGCGGGCAGGCTCCAAAGTCAAACGAGCCAACTCCATGGACGGCTCCAGCTTCCCGCCCCGACACCAAGGACTCACACCTACCAAAATGGCCTCTCCCAGCGTGAAGAAGGGCATGTTGGCGTTTTTTGAGACATTCCGTAATAAACAATCTGCAGTTCCCACACCCTAACAACAGCGGCTCTGGGGGGGGAATGGGGCCTGGTGGGCTTTGAGAAGGGTATTAGGACATGGAAAGATGAAAGGAATGAACAAACATGAAGCTTAAGATATACAAGTATCCTTTCCCTTTGGCAGTTAAAAAAAACAACTTCACAAAAAACAACCCACCTAATTGCCCTTAATCAGTGTTTTTGAGGATTGAGATATCTGAATGTAGGTGTGCAGAACAGTGTTTAAATGACATTGAGGTGCTGTGCTCTCACATTCCCAACTGCTCTGCAGTTCAAATGCCGTTATACAAAAGTTCCTAAAATTCCTAACCTAAAATTTGATTGGTGTAGCGCTAATTAACTCCGTGCTGAAAGACAGATTCATCTGTAGAGTACTTTCCACTCCAGCTCAGGACAGTCTGCTCGATGTAGTTTTTTTCATCAGCATCTTCCTCTGATGTTACCACCCAATTTTGTGTCCATGCATTCTTGTGTGCAGACAACAGCTTCTGTGAGATTTTTGAAAGGATGCACCATCAGTTGTGTGCAAGATGGAGTAGAACACAGAAAATTACAGTAATACCTTGAGATTTGAGCATCTCGACATACAAGAATTCTGAGATACGAGTCTCGAAGGTAAGAATTCATAATTAAAACCACATTTTATTTTATATCACAAGAATCCTTATATACTATAATTGTGTGTGTATGTCTCTATAGCAATTAAAAACACGTTTTTCCATTGTCATTAGCACTAACAAGGGAGTTTTTTTAAAGGGCCGGAACTGACAAATTTTTTCCCAGTTATTTCTTATGGGAAAAAATTATTTGAGATCCGAGCAATTCGAGTTACGAGCTCCGTCCGGGAACGGATTATGCTCGTATCTCATGGTATTACTGTATTATTTTATTTTATTTAAGTCCACACAGACAAAAAAGAAAATCGGGCTGTATGCACACATCATGACAAAAATGACATCATGTGGACCGTCTGGAGCAGAACGTGGAAAAGAGAACTATACTTTTGGCTTAAGTCATTGAATGACTGACTCAACTGTGTTTCACTGAACACAACGGTTGATTCTGCTTTCGTTGTTTTTCATTGAAGGAGCAAGAAAACACAAAATAACCAATATTCTGTATGAAATGTAAGTTGTTAATTGAACTGTTATATAAGCAGTATCGCACACGTGAAAGTATAGAACTATTGCTTGTGTGATACTGCTGAAATATGATCCATTTTAGAAGGAACAATAGCTCGGATTCAACAACTGTGTATCTGAGTAACATCTAAAGGTAACGCTTTATTCTGATGGTCCTTTATGAACATTCTGATGACTATAAGTAACTTTTCAGCTTCTGTACGTCAACAAATTCTCATTAGAGTACAGACTGCTTTGTCTCTAACAACACTTTATTTGTATAGCCTTCCAACTGGCTATGAATAACTTTGCAACTACATGTCAACTTTGTCTAACTCTAACCAAATGAGAGTTAGTAGACATTTAGGTTCAAAATAGTCAACAGAATGTGTTAAAAGGATCATACAAAATAAAATTAACCCCATCTAATAACCCTGGACTGCAGAAATGAATCATATCAACACCTAAAATGTTCTAATCTTCTCTCCATCTTAATGCACAGTATCTAAAAGTTGTGCAATAAGACATATTAATAGTTTAATCAAAATGTATGATATATTTTGATAACAAGTATCGATGTACAGTGACCTAATTCTTGTATGACTAATATGTAGACAGTAGAGAAGTTCCCTTTAGGTCACATTTATGTTCAAAAAGTAAATGTAGCTTCAAACGTACTAGGAGTATACGTATATTAACAGTAAACCGTTTGTGAAAAGGATGTTGTTTGCTGTTCTAATACACGTTTAAGCTCAGAATATTCAAGGTCATCTTGAGCAAACAGAGCAATCTTCACACACAACAGAAAGACCTCAATTAGCGTAGTGTTCTCGTGAAAGAGTTGTGCTTTAGGTAGACCCTGCTTTTGTCTCTTTCACTGTTTCTATCGTGAGTTCAGAATGAGCAGCAGATGAGGAGATGTCAGTGACCCTGTTGTATAAAGACACACATGGCTTGTTATGATCCTGGTTTGTGGAGCCCTCAGTTTAGTGCCACCGTTGCATGATTTTGCACATGCTTGGAAATTCTTCGAGGCTTCGCATGGGTACTTGAGACAACAGCCAGAGGCTCTAAGGCTTTAAAAACAAACTATGTATGTACTTGGATAATTCCCAAAAATTATAAAAGACACTGTAAAGTTGTAGCCACATGTACGGTGGTTCAGGGAAGTTTGCTAGCAACGTTTTCCCCACAAAGATTTCACCAGAAAGCTTCTTGGTTTTAAAGTAACTTCTGTGAACTGTGTTTCAAACATGGCTACCCTATTGAAAATTGCTTGTGAAAATAATATGGCTGCACATGCAGAGCATGTGAATTACTCTCAAAGGCTGTGCAGATCTTCACAGCATATAATGCACAGGAACAAACCTTTGATTGGCATTCATTCGAATATAAAAAGCTCGAAGGATCTGGATCTCAGCGCATGTTGATCTGAGATGCCCGCGGGCACTTGAGCACCCACATGAATGCCACTGAAGGAAGTTATGTGATGCTATAGCTAAAATATGCAACTTCTCCTTCCATAACTTCAAAAAAATACATGTATTATATCACAAATTAACTCAGGTCTCCTTAATGCTAAAACAAAGGGGGAAAGAATAGAAGCGGACAACTCTTCAGCATGTAAAATCATCGACAAGAAGCCTTGAGTTTAGTTAGTTACAGGGACAGTTCACCCAGAAAATGAAAGATTTGTCATTGTTAATTCGCTCTCAAGGTGTTCCAAACCGGTATGACTTTCTTTTGCTAAACACACACACACACACACAAACACACACACACATACACACACACAAACACAAACACAAAAAAGATATTTGGAAGAATGTTGGTAACCAGACAATTGATGGTAGGTGTCAGGGAAGAATGAGCAAGGCCCATGCGCATGGGGAAGGTTACTTTATTATTTAACGGGGGAAAAAAAACTAAATACAAACAAAACAGCCCCGAGGGGGAAAACCAACAGGACTGACTTGACAGGACCGAACCTGACAAGACTAAGCACGCCAGATAATGGCGATCATACCAAGACATTAGACAATGAAGCAGCACAGGACAGCAAACACGAAAGGGATTAAATAGACACAAAAGGGAAGGTAATTGATCGGGAAACAGCTCGGGTAAATCAAAGTAAAACAATGACAGGACATGAACATGCAGCCAATGCGGACGCACATCGCCACGTGTTCACATGAAACAAAGACGGCGCACAGCTGGTGAAAACCAAACTGCGCGCGGCACGAAAACACAACACGAAAGCATGCGGTCGATGGAATCACGAACCGCGTGCTCACAACACTGCACACAGACGCGAGAGCTTGCGGTTCAAGCAGAGCCTGAAACCGCGGCCACTCACATAACGTAGAGCGCGCGAGAACCAGCAAACACTCGTCTCGTGCGCTCACGACAAGGACGAACACACGTGTCATGAATGTCCAAACCCCGACACAAAACCGAAACTGAACAAGACCAGTCTGGAGATCGGACATCATAACCCGCACACAAGACGCTACACAGACAAGAGCGCGCGCGCGACTCGAACACTTGAAGCCGCGCGCACACACACAAAACACGAGACATTACGGTAGTGTCAGAGCTCTGCCACAACAACAAGAAATGACTAGACCGAATGTGGCAGAACCCTGACAGTAGGACAGTTGACTTCCATAGTAGGAAAAAAATACTACTATTACCAACATCCTTCCAAATATCTTCTTTTGTGTGTGTGTGTGTGTGTGTGTGTGTGTGTTCAGCAGAAGAAAGAAACTCGTGCAGGTTTGGAACACCCTGAGGGCGAGTAAACGATGAGAATGTTTTGGGTGAACTGTCCCTTTAATAGTCATGTAGCACCTTGTGTTTCTTTTTTGTTCCCAATTTATACTTTCTGTAAAGAAATCTCTCTATATATATTTGCAGCACAAAACTAGGATGTCATGTAAATGGTTTTGTATTGTTCTTTGTGTTTGTTATTATTGTTGTTATTAAAGAGAATGACCTGGAGTGTGTCGGGACATTAAACTGCTTCAATCTCTGCTTCTCTTCTCATTTATTGGTGCATCAGTGTCTTTTCTTCTTCCGTTGGTTGATGTAGTTCTCTGTATTATTCCATTGAGCTACAAATGTCTTTGACATGGGGATAATCATCATTTTCTAAACTGGGCTCCTGTTGTTTTGTGTCCAGAGTCTGGTAAACATCTTTAAATGGAGAAAAGACATTTACCCGTCAGAAATCTACTACAAAACATTATCATTTCACATATGAATTTTGACTTCTGACTTCCTCAGGAAACACACCGCTGGTAAAAGTGTGAAGACCTTTGGTTTGTTTTTATCTTCGATGTAAAGAGAGATTGATGCCACTGTGCTCATGCAAATGTACAAAATGCATCTAAAAGTGCTGAACGGACAATACGTCTTTATGTGTCACTATCTCAATCAGGTCTTTTATCTCAAATTGTGTGAGCTTACCCTCATTTTGGCTGGTACATCCTCTAAGAGATTCATAATGCTCTGTTTCACTTTGCTCAAGCTCTGCGATACATAAAACAATGTCTTAAAATATATCACAAAACAAGTCAATTTTATAACTTAAAGAAAAAACACAAAGACGAAAAACAAACTAGCTGTTTTTCAACATGCAGAATAATTTCACTTTGAAACTTTTTATGAGCATTTATGTAATTTTATGCTTGCCTTTTTTGACTGTAGGATCTGTAGTATTTCCGAAATCTATATTGGTCTCTTGCATCCCTGAATTATGTTGGTATGAAACATGAAAACTGGAAAATTAAGTTGATATGCAAATGCTGAGACATCTTTATATCAGTGGAATTCTACTTGATTATAATGTAAAGCAAATGGATAATACCTTGGTTTGAGATGAATGTGTCTCCAGTACAAATAGACAAAAAACACACATGCCACCACTGCGATCCACAGCGCTACAGCGATACTGATGAGAGGATCTTTGTCTGAGCAATTCTTCTCTTCAGCTGCATTTTCCTCAAGGCCTGAAAATTGCACTGGGGCAATTGGGCAAAAATGTCATTAAATCACAGAATGTTATTATTTTGTTTTGATGTTCCATTGTTGTATGTCAAAAATTCAAAACAAGGTGTACATATAAGAAAAATGCAAGTTGTTAGTGTGTGAAATGAAACCAGTCTTACCTGAGGCATTCTGAGACATTGTTCCTGGTGTTATCAAAAATGTCATTTTACAATTTAGGTCCAAATGCATTCAGTTACATGAGTGACAGAATGTATGTGACAGAATTGCACGACAAAGTCCTTTGCACAAAAAAACCTGTCTTGTTAAAAGTGTGTGGGTGTATGTGTTAATCTGCAGAGGGAAGGAAGTAAGGAAGGAAGGCTTCAGACGGCTTGCCGCTCGGCAGCATTTCATTGAATTCCTTTTTTAGTTGTCAGGTCAAAACCACAAAAACTTCAGTACACTTAAATATTCACCCTCAACAAACAATTTAAAATGCTAATTATTTCCTCATGACCAGATGTTTGACATTCCAGATATTTATCATAGGGTAATGGTAACTGTAATTTGCAAACTGTAATAAAAAGTTTACGGGGGAGAAAAAGTGTATAGTTCCTCTTAAAACACTACCTTGTCATAATCAAACTGTTTGTGTCAGAGTCAAAGATATGCTAATTATTTTGACCAATTTAACAACGTATGCAATATATATATATATATATATATATATATATATAAGAATATATTTATATAAAACAATTAACAAAGTCAATACTGTATTCACAAGTCATTTGAAAGTAGACTTAACTCACGATGAGACTAATTATAAATGACTTTAAACTTTTCATATATATTATGCAAATATATTATATTATTTCATACATATTATACAACGATCATTTCACAATTTTTATTTTTTTTTACATCTGACCTTTGATTTTTTGGGGGGTGATGTCATTCTTTAGCGGTTTCTCATTTCTTAGGCTGTGTCCTCCGGAGGTCGCATTTGTCGGCCACATACCACATTGAAGCTGCACTGTAATCCCCAATGTTGTCATTAATAAAGATATCAAGTTATCGCAACTTGACATTACTTAAAATACTCATGTGTGTTTAAATTACTCATTTGGCAGCAAATATGGGTAAACCTGTGATATAGCGTCGGAAATTACCTACTAGCACCAACAGGGGGAAACCTCCGCTATAGCGTCGGTAATTTTAATTAAATTAAAATAGACCCAAAACAGCTTTAATAACATGAAAAGACACCAAACAAAGCTGTTGTTAACACAGTTTCAAGTTTATTTAAAGCACCATTCACGGATAATTATCCACAAGCATACTCAGGAAGATCGGAAACATGTCTGTGCGCCGAAACTGGTTACGATAGGCAAATACTTGCAGATATGACGGAAACAATGCATGACTAGTTCCGTTAGCTGGTTCAATAGTCGTTAACGCTCGTGGTCTCCCTGCCGTTGTGGATTTAAGTGATTTCAATTTCAGTTCTCTTTCAAGCATACGTTTCGGTGTCTCACTATGGGATACGCCCCTTCCGTATTCCTCAGAAGCCCTATTTCATTACGCCAGCCCCAATTGGCTGGCAGACGTGACGTTGCGTCTGGGAGTGTCTTCCTCCCTCAGTATAAATTATGGACGCAACGTCATCACGACATTCAAAAACCTCTTCTCGCTTCACACCAGAAGCCTTCTATCTTCTTCGAACACGAACTACTGGTCACCACGCCGTTATTCGCTGGGTTCCTTCAATCTGCACTCCAGTCGATTGCAAGGACTGTTCGATTGAACGATGGCTGCAGCATTGCAGACTATTCCGGCTAGCGAGGGAGATTCGGTGCGACTCTGTTCATGCGGGAACAAGATTTCATGCAAAGACACACACCAGGTCTGCTCTGCATGTCTTGGGCTGAAACATGCCCAATTAGCGATCGACAATCCCGGTTCCTGTGAACACTGCGCACGCTTCACCATGAAGAGCCTCCGACGCAGACTAGCGCGCCAAGCTAGTCTGTCAGGCCAAGATCCCCTCATGTCATCTAGCCCTGCTCCAGCTGCCACTCCGCAGGTATCCATTCCTGTAGAGCTGCCCACCACGGCAGCTTTATCCTGGGGTGAACAGCTCGATGCTTGCGTCCCTCTGGTGCCTACCTCGGACGAGGTACCTCTTTCCTCCCCCCTGCGCAATCGGCACAATTCTTCACCGCGGCGGTTTCCATGGAAGAGGCGGGCGAGGCACCATCCTCACCGCTTCTCAGTGTTAATCTGCAGGACGTGTGCAAACGCGCTGCAGAGAGACTAAATATTCCATGGCCGACCGTAGTAGCTGAGACTGCAGAGTCTCGTTACGAGGGTAAGAGATTACCGAGCGCTAAACGGGCAGCACGGCAGCTCCTTCCCGCGTTCCCGGAGCTCCTGGAGGAGGTCGCGGTTACCTGGAGGGACAAGCCATTTACAAGCAAAATGCCCGTGCAGGGAGGATCTGCTCTCGATGTGGAGGGAATGGAGAAGGCTGGCCTTCTCCGGATGCCCCCCATGGAGCCGTTAGTGGCTGCACACCTGCATCCTAAGCGCACGGCGGCTGCAAATCCGTCGTTGCCATCCAAAGCGGACCGATTCCAGTCAAGCATGACGGAACGCGCTTACAAAGCAGTTGCTCTCTCCGTCAGGGCTCTGAACGCGATCTCTATGCTGACCGCATACCAAGCGGAACTGCAGGACGAAGCGTCGGCCACACCAGGTCAGACACACTGGGAGGAGATCTGTGTCCTTACGGATCTCTCCCTGCGTCTTCAGAGATGCGCAGTTCAAGCCGCGGGCAAGGCCATGGCCACAATGGTCATCCAAGAGAGGGGACGATGGCTTAACTTAGCGAGTATCTCTGACAGAGAGAAAGAAGCCATCCTAGACGCACCAGTGGTCGCAGAGGGCATTTTCGGCTCAGCGCTGACACTGATGCAGAAGAGGTGCGAGGAAAAGAAGAGAGATGACGAGGCTCTGCAACTCTGTTTGCCCAGAAAGTCACAGACTGCACTCCCTCAGCCAACTCGGCAGACCTTCGCACAAGCTACGGCCCGCCCACCACCCAGCTTTCACATTCCCAAACGGCAGAGACCGAACGTGAATGCGGCGGGTCCGAGCGGAGCACCGGAACAGAGAACTGCCTGGCCCAGAAAGAACTACCCGCCTGCGTCAGCTCAGACGGTCCAGCCGGCCCCTCAACCTCATCCTCAGCATCTTCAGGGAGCGAGGAGGAAGAAGAAGGCAGTTTGACGAGTTTCACAACAGGGAAAGGAGTTCACAGCCCCCCCGCTTGCGAGCTCCCGACCCTCAAACGTTCAGCGTTCAAGGCATGCGTTTCAAAGATCCCAAGTGTTCCGTGTGGGCAGCAGAGCCCGGTTGGGCCAGGGGAAGCAGAGCAGTGAAAAGAACGAGAGACGGTGCAGTGATCACAACTGTCACAAGCACTTTTCATGTTCAAAAATTAATAAAGTTTTCATTGTACCCCCCAAAAATGTTGAAAAACATAATGCCCCAAAAAATGTTGCAAAACACATTAACGGAACACAGTATAACACCATCTCAGAGGGTTATCGCTCCCTTAGAGATGGTGAGCTACCTAGACTTTGTCCAAGCGCAAAGTCTTCACGCATGCGCAGTACAGACCAAAAGCTCATCCGCGACTCAGCCACACGAGGGCGCGCGAACGCTGCAAATAAACAAGTGGCGAGAATGCACACGGTCCCGCTGGGTATTGAGAACAATACAGTTCGGGTACAGACTGCAGTTTGCCACTTCCCCCCCGCACTTCAAGGGGATAATTCATTCCAGAGTGCGGGGAGAATTAAAACACGTTCTTCAGGAGGAAATTTCCTCTCTGCTGAACAAAAGGGCGATAAGGGTGGTTCCACCCGAGCAAAGTCACGATGGGTTTTACTCTAGATACTTTCTCGTTCCAAAGAAAGGGACCCGGGCTCTCCGTCCCATACTAGATCTACGAGCTCTGAACAAATACTTAAGAAAGTACAGGTTCAGAATGCTCACCCATTCCACGCTCCTCAATATGATGTATCCGGGAGACTGGTTTACCTCGATCGACCTGAAAGATGCATACTTTCATGTAAAGATATATCCACCCCACAGGAAATACCTGAGGTTTGCTATCCTTGGCGTGACATACGAGTATCTGGTTCTCCCTTTCGGCCTGTCTCTCAGCCCGAGAGTGTTCGTAAAGTGTACAGAAGCGGCCCTGACACCACTCAGAGAAAAGGGTATCCGTCTCGCTACCTACATAGACGACTGGCTGGTGACAGCTCAGTCAGAGGAGAAAGCGAAAGAACACACGGTGATGCTTCTAGAACATTTACAAAAACTGGGCCTAAGATTAAACACCGAAAAGAGTGTTTTAATCCCCACACAGTCCATAACATATCTGGGGCTGTCACTGGACTCGGTGACATTCAGAGCGCGACTGTCGGAAGACAGAGTGAAAAGGTTCACTCGGTGTCTGGCCGAATTCCGGAGGGGGAGAAGCGTCTCTTTCCGCACATGTCTCAGATTATTGGGACTGATGGCCTCAGCCCTGATTGTGGTTCACTTAGGCAGGTTGTTCATGAGGGAGTTCCAACGCTGGGTAGCATCCCTGAGGTTGGATCCATTACGACACTCCCGGAGGAGAGTGGATGTGACGTCAGCAGCCGTTTTGGCGCTGCGCCAGTGGAATCACCCGACCTTTCTGGTTCAGGGGGTTCCCATGGGCGTGGTTCAAGCCAGAAAAGTCATAACGACGGACGCGTCGCTGTCCGGTTGGGGGGGCATTCACGAGGGCAGGATAGTGAACGGAAGATGGGATCATTATCTGACCAATCTTCACATAAACTATCTGGAAATGCTAGCCGTCTTTCTGGCTTTGAAGCATTTTCTCCCTTTCTTAAGCGGACGTCACGTCTGCCAGCCAATTGGGGCTGGCGTAATGAAATAGGGCTTCTGAGGAATACGGAAGGGGCGTATCCCATAGTGAGACACCTCACTTAATGCTATCAGAGAACCGGGGTTACGCAAGTAACCTATTGTTATGGTAGTGGGTGCCGTGTAATTACCAACGTTATAGCAGAGGTTTCCCCCTGTTGGTGCTAGTAGGTAATTTCCGACGCTATATCGCAGGTTTCCCCAAATATGTTTCTAATTAAGTGCTATATTAAGCTCAATATTTTAATATACTTAAATTAATTGCAATACACTATATGTTTAAAAATGATTGGTCGTGTTTAAAATTCAGCATTTTCTAACAGCTGATCTCGGGTCAGTTACGGCTTTTGTGTAATTTTCTGTCAGCCTTTCTTAATGTGCATAATTTCATGTTGAAGAATGTACTGTGCGCGTCAAAGAGAGAAAAGTCAAAAGAAAAAAAAAAGGGTTTTCAGTGAGGGGGCACCCGGATTTGAACCGGGGACCTCTTGATCTGCAGTCAAATGCTCTACCACTGAGCTATACCCCCTTACGCTAGACCTGTGACGTGAATACAGTATTCAACACACAATTTCAGACACCGTAATTTACCATATTTTTACTTTAATTCATATACTTTTTAGACTATCCCCTTAATATGTGCATGGTGTCATAAGCGATAACAGAACAATAACATTGCATTAAACAGCGACAAAAAATATTCATTCGTCATGATCACGTGATAACAGTATTTCCGGAGAGCGACAGGAAGTGCTTTACTGCTCATCTATTGACGAAAGCCGTAAGATGGTAACGTAAAGCTCCTGTTTGACATTTATTTAATTTTGTTTCGATTCACAAAATCGTTATGTGTGTTATTTCCTCGTTTTTTATACATTATGAAGCGTGTGCATTGTATGTTAATAAAGCGTTTGTTTGTTTTGCGCATGTGTTGAAGATAGCTAGTATAGCCTAGCACAACAGTCCGTGTTTTTTTGTTTGTTTATATTGCAGGACAGATTAAGCGCTCGTAGTTCCCTCTAAAAAAAATCGATATTTTGTTATTTTCCGCGACAGAAGTGAAAAAAATCAGAATGAATGTAGTCATGTAGCTGTTAGCTGTTAGCTGCTAAATGAAGAGTGATGCGTCATGGCGTCACTTTCGCTTTAGCTTCACCGAGCTTTAACGCCTGTCTGCTTCACCCGTCTCCTGTGTGCAGAACACTCGAGGCCTGCGCTCTCAGCTGAAGGACAGCGTCCCTGTCACAGGTCTGTGTCCTCAGGCCGGTCCGTACGGGGTTCAGGACTCCCTGCGCAGAGGGTGAGTCTCCCCGTCCGACCTGTAAATCTCTCTCATGCGGGTTTATAGCCTAAAGATTTGATTTGGTTGTGCTTTTAGGTTCTCCAGTGTAAAAAATGAGCTGCTGCCGAGTCATCCACTGGAGCTCTCTGAGAAAAATGTAAGTAGAATGTTGTGTTGTTTGAGTGCAGTGCCAAACACATCTACATACATGTGCAGGATCCTAAAATAAAGAGGAAATTAATTCAAGAGCAGAACATTTCAATTTCAGTTAATTTGAAGTAATGATGATGCTCTTGCTGAGACCTTAAGTGAACAGTGATATACATTTTAAGTAGTTACATATACAGTAATACCTCTAGATACGAGCATAATCCGTTTCAGTGCAGAGCTCGTAACTCAAATTGCTCGTATCTAGAATCATGTTTTCCCATAAGAAACAATAGAAAACAAATGAATCTGTTCCAGATCCGTAACAATGGGGAGGAAATCTTTTTTTTTTTTTTATTGGTATAGACACACACATAATCACAGTACATGTATCCAGTATGTATTTATTTTTGTGATCAAATAAAATGTGGTTTTAAGTCTTTACCGACAGTAGCGGCTGGTGCGGAGGAGGGAGGGGGGGGGGTTGGTACAGAGACACTTGATTCCGTATCATAACTTACACGAACACTACGTAACTTATGTAAACTTAATTTAACATAACTGAACTTAGCTTACATATTTTTTTTAAAACTTTTCTATTGTTGTTTTGCTTTTTTCGTTTTTCTTCCCTTTTTTCGCCTGACTACTTTCACTCGGCGCAGACCTTTTAACGAAATGCATATGGAGGGAGATTTGTTTCTGTCTCCCTTTAAAAATAAGTAAGGTATGCGTCGTCAAAAAGCGCCGAGCAACGACCAGTAGACAATTTATCAGGGTGTTTCTTACCAATGAAATCAGAAACCTTCTCCCACATAGCCATCACTTAAGTTCACTTGTAGAAATGTTTTCCTCCGGTTCCCCCTCCTCCTCGCCACTGCTGAGCTCTTGCAACACCTGCGTATGTTCATCTTCTGCAGCTCGATCAACTCCTCAGTCCACAGTTCCTCCTGATGCTCCTGATGCTAGATCACTCATGCGGCACCGCGCTCATATTTATCCACAATTTCATACTTAATTTCCACGTTCATCATGCGCTGCTTCTCACTACCATCCTTACCACTCACTTTCTTAGAAATCATCGCTAGTATCAAGAATAATGCACAAAATAGAGAGAAATCAGCTGCTCGCGGGCGACGCGTACAGAAGTCAGTGAACACTGAAGTGAACACACGTCGGCATCGGCGTCAGTACGAGTGCTCGTATCTCTAATATGTACTCGTATCTAGAAGCAAAAATCTGCCCAAAGGCTTGCTCGTAACTTGTAATACTCGTATGTAGAGACGCTCGTATCTCGAGGTATTACTGTATACAAAAAGATATTGCATAATCTTTTTGAATAACATACAGTAGCGCTAATTACATTTATTTAGCCTCAGTAAGTGTGTATTGAATCCACTGATGCGTATTAGTGTCGAGCTTTTTAAGTGGAGCTTAGTGTCACAACATATCACGATTGATGGATATAATTACAATTATCTGAGATGAGTCACATTTTGTTAAAGAATATGAACAACACTTTTGCAAAATAGTCAAAAATGTTAATGCATTTTGAAGGGTTGTATTTAAATATTAGTAGCATTAAATAAAATAATGTGGGCCTATTTTTATATTAAATGAGTCCTAGATAAATAATAAAATAAAAGCGTTCACAAAATTCATGATTGTGGTTTATAACGAGCCAGGGCATCTCTTAATTTCAGTGTCTGTTACATTATGTAAACGATGCATAATTACAATTTACTCAGTACTTATTTGTGTAATTACACTAACGAGGAGATCTTTAAACAAAAAGTAACTCTGTGTTGTGAAACCAGTTCCAGCTTAACCAGGACAAGATGAATTTCAACACACTAAGGAACATCCAGGGTCTCCACGCACCCCTCAAACTGCAGATGGAGTACAGAGCAGCTAAACAGGTGTTTGACACTTGCTGACGTGTCAATTGTACACACACTCTGTGCTCCTCATGACCGTTGTGTTTTAACGTTTCTCGCTTCAGATTCAGCGTTTGCCCTTCCTGCCAAGCTCAAACCTGGCCCTGGACACCCTCAGAGGGAGTGACGACACCATCGGCTTTGAGGACATCCTCAATGGTATGAAGAAAACCTGTTGTTTTCAAAGCGTTATGAGTAGAGTTTGTTTTATCAAATCTGTTCCTAATGATCTTTGAAACGCTTCCCCCTCAGATCCGATCCAGTGCGAGATGATGGGAGATCCTCACATCATGACCGAATACAAGCTGGGCGTCCTGTGAGGACGAGGCTGTAGATTGTGTTTATGCATTGTTTGACTATTTCTAATAAAATGTAAAATTTGAATCTAAAAACAGTTTCTGTGCTGCTAAACCCGGTTATGAATCTTGTTTATTACAAGAACATAGAAACACTAAAATGGCTTGGATGCGTTTACACAGATGTGTTAATGTGAGAAGATGACAGAAATGAAAGCATAAAAACTGCATACATATCTTTGAAAGAACAGTAATCAGGGTAAAATGCTGGATTTGTTTCCTGACCTTTTTAAATCCTCAGGATTTGGACAAATTTGTTACACTTTTGGATTACAGTTTGCAATATTTCATATATATGGAGTATTGTGTAAAGTAATTTGTAACAATCATGCAGAAGCAATTTACACAGCAGTGAGATTATAAAATTAAAACACGCTTTAACTCAAACATTAGCCATGCTTTATGGCATGACAAATATTTACACAAAAGAAAAAAAGATGGTAGCTTGATGAGATCCGGTTCAATCCTCTCAGTCCAGCTTTTCTTCCTGGAAGAAATCTGCAGAGTTGAGATGTTCTTCAAACTTCTCGTATTGCTGAACGGATGGAAAGAAGAAAGGGATCAGTGTGCTCATACACAGTTAAAGGGATAGTTCACCCAAAAATGTAATTATCTTGTGATCTGCTTACCCTCAAGCCATTCCTGATGCACATGTCTTAAGATAAACAGAAGATTTGAAGGAAAATAATCAGTCCCTGCGAGTCTATATAACGGCATTGAATGAGTGCTGGGGAATCCATGTCTTCTGAGGTCAAACCATAGATGTTCACCTCGTGATTTATACTTTAAAAAGTAAAAGAAATAAAAGCATTTGTCTTGCACGTATGGTTTCACTTCAGAAGGCACTGGGTCTCACACATAAAGCGTGACAATTGGCGTATGAACGTTTTCACAAACAAATCTGGACTCAAATTTATTCTAAATTTAAGGAAAAATGTAGGAACTGAAGGTACACATATGCTAAAAGCACCGTGCAGCCTTATAATCACGTTCAGTTATTATATTATTTTATATTGTATGAAATATAAAGACAATATTACAATTAGATTGTATCTTAAATAGATTGCATCCCATAAAGAGAAAGAGAAGGCTAAGAGGAGATCTGCATGCATGTTGGCTAATGAAAGGTTTGCAATCGGTCAGATATATAAAAGGGCTTTATTGTTTAAACTGGTTCCCCAACAAATAAAACGATTGTCTGAATTTTAATGTTGATTTTATAATCTTTGTTTATTATAATTAGGCCTATTACTATATTTATTCTATCATTATCAGAGATTATGCTATCATTGAAACTGATACTTCAGTCAGCAGGGATTCCTTAAATTGATTCGACAATAAATCAATCACAAAGCTTCTAAGCATTTGTGAGTTTCGATGCTGTAGCGTTTAGCAATGCTAAGCTTCTGACATGCCCTGCTTCCCCAAAGC
The DNA here is from genome assembly GCA_037043235.1 of Rhodeus uyekii. Taxonomy (NCBI): domain Eukaryota; kingdom Metazoa; phylum Chordata; class Actinopteri; order Cypriniformes; family Acheilognathidae; genus Rhodeus; species Rhodeus uyekii. The sequence goes on from JAWRVZ010000226.1 coordinate 570,398, forward strand.
TTCAAGAGGCTTGTTACAAAATTCAGTTTAGGATAAATTCAAAGAGGAACTTCTACAGGTACGTTTTCAGTTTGTTCTTTCTTTCCTAATACTCTTGCAAAATAATATTTACCCCTTAGTTTTAGAAGATATCCCAGTTTTCTCACCTTGTGAACATGGTAACGTTTGTGGGAACGTTTCACACATGTAAATGGAAGAAATGTAAAAGCTATTTTTTCATGATTCTGTGAGAATATTGGTCTCAAAAACTAAATCGAAAAAAAGCATATTGCTTTTACATCGTGTCTGAATGCTAAACGCTCGTTTTCACTGGAAGTTCGGCAGCGGCCAATCAAGAAGAAGTCGCCAAATTGCCGACCGTAAACGGATGCTACGTTCGATCACTGACGTACTTGCGTTACTGACAACAAGTCAAAAGCATTTGAATCGAAGGTGTTTGAATATTGCAGAACACTTTCTTCTGCATGTGGTCACGCGTTTGTAACAAAAATCAAATTAACTAAAGCGGTATTTGCCTTAATGGCTGTGACATCATCGGCTCAGCGGAAATAAAAAGCGTCGGAAATCAGTTACCATGCAAGCATTTCCTATGGCTGAACTCGGAGTCACTCTCTGTCACAGAGACGAATCTCCTGCTGAAAGCAGCCGTACTCGCTGAAAGTGAAACCGCTTAAATCTAAAGACTTGCCTAACCGGAGGAAAACCGGAAACCGACGTAACGCAGTTATACTAGGGAAAGTGTAAGTCAAAACCTTTTGTTGTTGTTGCTGCTGATTTTGGGATCTTGTTAATTGATGCTAATTGTATTTTATTTGTTTGTATTTAGGGGTGGGGTTTGTTTCGTTCGCACGAACCGGAGATCTTTCATGCTCAAAGTTGCGCTACACACACAAAAAAAAAAAAGTACTATACTGACTTTCCTAAAAACAGTCTGACTGGATTGAGAAGTCGTATGGATTACAGTCACGATTGTTGCGTGTGGTTTCTCAAGCGCCACCCATTCAGAGCCGTTACATGTACTCACAGAAATTGATTATTTTCAGGCATGTCCAAACTCGGACCTGGAGGGCCACTGACCTGCAGAGTTTAGCTCCAACTTGCCTCAAAACACCTGCACGTGTTCCCAACAAGACCTTGATTATCTGGTTCATGTTTAATTGGGATTGGAGCTGACCTCCGCGAGACAGTGCCCATCCCTCGGGTGAACCGTCCCTTCAAACAGCTTTTAAAGACACATAAAGAGCAGGTTCCCACCTCAGTGATCCAGCCTCCGTCCTGCAGTTTGGTGAACACCTTGTTGACGGTCTCCTTAACTGGTTCATCGTCTCCTCCCGTTTCCCCTTTCAGTTTTTCCTTCTGAGTTTCTAAAGCCGTACGGCACCTCTCAAACAGATGGTATTTAAAATGCTTCAGGGCATGGTAGACCTCGGTACGACTGGCACAGACGGAGCCAACAAAGAAAGTCTGCAATTGTTAACATAAGCATCTGGTTAAGAAGCATTCGAAACGTACCTTAGAACAACTTATGGTCAAAGTGATTTGCATGGAAAACAACCTGGGAATCATCGGGCATGAACTGGTCCTCCTGAAGGGTGTTGTTGTGGTATAACTGGCCAGAGAGTCGCACGTTGAAGCGGCCCGTTCGGTGAAGCTCACAGGCTTCACATCCCTTCGTCTGGGTCCTTGTCATCATAACCCGTAATTTGGGATAACATTCAACCCTTTCCTTTTCAGACATAAACACCATACATGCACATGAAAGGATGTATATAAGGATGTATATTGTATCTACACCACACCATAACGGTTTCAAACCTCACAATCGATAGGAGTGAAGCAAAGCAAGCAATTATACTTCGAAACTGGACATCCTTTCCTGAAAAAGACAAAGGGTTTTTATCTTACTTTGTAACGTTCTTTCCAACGGCTCCTTTGCTTCAGGTTCTCCAGGCGGGGAAGAACCAATCGCTCATCCAAATGAAGCAATGATGACTTCATCTCCTGGGCGTATCGCTTCGTTCGTTCACCGCCTGTGGTCATCGATGCAGTCAAATATAAATACACTACAATTCAAACGTTTGGGGTCTGTACGATTTCAACAAAGACTACCGTATTTTCCACACTATAAGGCGCACCTAAGAGTCTTACATTTTCTCAAAAATCGTCCGTGCGCCTAATAATCCAGGGCCGTAATACGAATACTACGTACGCTGGCAGCGATTAAACCAATCAGAGAACATTATGTAATACGTACAGTATGTACACTGGCCTCCGGTAGGTTTACTAACAGTATGCTGCATGTTTGATGGCGAAATTGTCCAGCTGTTCAATTCAGATACAGAAGATGATGACTGATGAATTGATTAAAACATAATGTGAGTGTATTATTATAAAGTAGAATAAAGTTCAACTAAACTCACTGTTTTGCTTCCGTTACCTTTTTTTGTAGACCGTATGTTTTAGCATGCGCCTTATAATCAGGTGCGCCTTATGGTGCGGAAAATACGGTACATTTATTTAATCCAAAACAATAAACATTTAAAATGTAATGTATTCCTGTGACGGTAAATCTGTATTTTCAGCATAATTACTCGCATGATCCTAAACAAATCATTCTCAGATGATGATTTGATGCTCAAGAAACATTTATCATCATTAATGTTGAAAACTGATTTTGCCGTCTAATATTTTTGTGCGAAATGTTTTTCCAGGATTCTTTAATGTATAGAAAGTTCAAAACATAATTTACTTTAAAATGTTTCAAAAGATTTATTTTTGATGTAACATTATAAAATGTTACTGTAACTTTTGATCAATTTGACACCTTTTCTGAAGAAAAGTTGCATGAATTGTGATACTACAGAAAAAAAACTACATTTTAGTTCTTTTGTTGAAACTACTTCTAAAAGGAAAGTGATCCATCAAATTTAATACTTTTTTTTGTTAACTATTTGCAGGTTTCCCCCAAAACTGTCTCTAATTGGGCAGACAAACGAGGAATTGCCAGTAGCTGCATACAAACGTAAATAATGTGTCATATGCAAACGGTTTTGTTTTGTAAGAGGTTCTGCTGGTTGACCCCTCAGTCCTGAATCCAGTTTTTTTTAATACAGCACGCGCGCACACGCACACACACACACACACACACACACACACACACACACACACACACACACACACACACACACACACGTATCAGTGATAGGAAGAGAAGGAACAGCTTGAACGTACTGTAAAGTGAGCTGAGGAAAGTTGAGTCCAGCACATTGATCAGCAAGGCTTTGACCACCACCTGAAAGTGAGTGCGCTGAGATCCGGTAATAACTGTAACGAGAATAGAAATATATGAGATTTCTAATGAATTGAAATGTTAAAGACACATCTACATGTTTCCACGTGATCTTACACTGGCGTGGAAGGTGTGAGAGAAAGGCTTTGTCTTTGGCCACCCCCTCTTCCCCCTCCTCTTCATCATTTTTCTGTTCATCTTCCTCCACAATAAAATCCTTCATACTGTCACTACTATCAGCCAGTTTTTCCTCCTCGCTGCTGTTTAGAGGGTTGTCGTACTCCTCCGCACTCGATTCATCGCCAGCATCCTCTGCTTTACTTTGCTCTTCAGCTTTGTCCTCCTTGACCTCCTCTCTCTCCTCTTCTTCCTCGTCATCTGAACCCTGCAGAAAACAGACAATGTATTCAGTTAACCCACACTTTTTAAGGGAACATTGTTGTTTTTTGTCACCATCACTATTATAATTGAAACATTTTTACAGTTGTGATCAAATGTCCCCATACCACTTGCAGAATCTGTGAAAGTTGAACAAAACAAGAGGGATCATACAAAATGCATGTTATTTTTTTATTTACTGCTGTCCTGAATAAGATATTATACATAAAGTATATTTACATATAGTCGAAAAGACAAAAAAATGAATTTATAGCAGTGAATAGTAGTTAAAATTGCTCAATGTTCTTCAGAAAAATCCTCCAGGTCCTGCAAATTCTTCAGTTTTCCAGCATCTTTTGCATGTTTGAACCCTTTCCAGCAGTGATCTTTTCACACTGAAGACAATTGAGGGACTCAAACACAACTATTAAAAAGGGAGAGGTACAGTTGACATGTAAATTGTACTTAAACTTTGTAGAACTTGAACCTTTTCACCCCCCAGCTCCTTCTGGAGCATCAGTGAATGTTTAAACCTTTTGTGATGGTTTTCCTCATCGTGAAAAGATGGATCTCGAAATCATACAGTCGCTACAGGAAAGGGTTCAAATATGCAAAAGATGCTGGAGAACCAAATAATTTGTGGAACCGCAGGAAGATGGAGGATGTTTCATTGGGCAGTTTAAGGGACTTAAGAACAACCATCACAAAGAAATAAATAAATAAAGAGATGGATCATCAGGTAACAACAAACATTTAAGAATCAAGGGTATGTGAACTTTTTAATTTTGAAATTAACATTTTATGAATTCAGTTGTTTGTGGACTATGTGTAAACATCTTTTATGTAAAATATCTCATTCAGGATCGTTCTAAATAAAATATGACAAGAATCTTCTATGATCCCTGTTGTTTTGTCCTAATTACTCACATTTTCACAGATTCTGCATGAGGTAAATAAACTTTTGATTACGGTATATATTATTATTATTAACATGTCAACAGTGGAAATTATAAATGGGTGAAACATTTAAATTTGCATAGAAGCTACACAGTGCAAAAAAAGTAGCATGAATTGGATAATAGGCGATGTTATAGAAGAAAAACTAAATTTTCGTTTAAAACTGTTTAGTTTTGTAAGAGGTTCTGGTGGTCGACCCCTCAGTCTTGGCCCGCTCACCAGCGTTCTGCGCCTGCGCCGCGGGACGCCCGACTTTCTTCTGTTCGCCAACTCCATCAGTTTATTCTTCCTCTCTCTTCTCTTGGCAGCAGCTTCCTTGACCTCCGCCTCTCTCTCCTTCTCCCGCAGAGCCTCGTCCTCGGAGTCCTCCGGCAGCCGGAGCCGTTTCCTCTGCAGCACCCTCCGGAACGGCTCTCCGCCCACGTCGCTCGAGGACGCGCTGGAGTCGCTGGACGCGCTGGAACTGTCATCCAGAGCCGCGGGAGCGACGGCGGCGCGCTTCCTCTTCCGCCGGGCCGCGGCGCGTTTGTCGTCCGTGTCGCTGCTGTCGTCGCCGTCGCTCTCGCGGGCTCTGTACGAGCTGTCGGAGGTGCCGGACTCCTCGCTCCCCGAACTGACGCTGGTCGTGCTCCCGAATGACCCCTCGTCGCTGTCATCCAGCATGCGATCAATGGGATTCACGCGCGTCTTCTTCGCATCAATGCGAGACTTCGGGGGCGCGCATTTGCGCCTCAACCCAAAGAGCTTTCCTACGCTTTTCATCATTTTCACGGTGAAAAAGTGACACTTGGTTTAACCACCGAGAGAAACGTAGCTATTATTTTTCAATTTTACCGATTTTATCCAGTTGTTTTGCATCTACAGACACATGATGAGCAACAGGACGCTGTCAAATTACATTCCCGTCTCGTGAATGATTATTAAGCTGTTTCTTCTCATGTTAAATCATTGTTCGGAGCTCGCAGGTGCAGATAACGCCCCGTTTATAGTTGTAATCAATATTTGACGAGAGATTTGAATAAGAATGCTCATCTACATGTATCATTCTTCTCCAGAGCTACACGCGCCAGTAACAGAGGGGGCGTGGCGGTGTTTTTGTTGAGACGCACTTCCGTCGCGAGCGTCACATCAGCTCGGACAAGTGCGCCACCCAGAGGCTAGGAGAATAACTACCAAATTCAAAGTCGCAAAGGGGTGTTGCAGTTTTATTAGGTTGAATGTAAACATTGATAACAATATAACAAAAGGACTTCAAAATAGTTTCAGAACAGTATAGTTGGGTATTCTTTAAACGCGTACAGCTTTTTTTGCTTTTATAATTGATAACGTTGAAAACGTTGAAGGCTAACTTTTGTTATCTAAATGTTTTCCTATCAGCTCTGAGAAAGAATTTAAATTTAAAATTAGATGAGTAAAGTTTCTAAACAAACTTAGTTGGCTTTAGAAAGCCTAGCCTGGAAGTTTAAAGCTTCAAGCTTGAAAAGTTTGTTACCATGAATTTGACATGTTGCAAGATTGTTCTAACATGCTGGTGGGATTAATTACATGCCATTAGCATGATTTATCACTAACATGATTTAACATGTCGTTAGCGAGATTTAGCGTGAATTAGCATGTCACTTGCAAGATTTAAAGTAAATTAACATAGCATGATTTAGTGTGAATTAGCTTGTTGCTAACTTGATTTACCATGAATTAGCCTGTCGCTAACATGATTTAGCGTGAATTAGAACGTCACTTGCAAGATTTAAAGTAAATTAGCATGTCGCTAGCATGATTTCACATGAATTAGCATGTCGTTAGTATGATTTAGTGTGAATTAGCATGTCGCTTACAGGATTTAAAGTAAATTAACATGTCGTTAGTATGATTTAGTGTGAATTAGACTGTCGCTTACAAGATTTAAAGTAAATTAGCATGTCGCTAGCATGATTTCACATGAATTAGCATGTCGTTAGTATGATTTAGTGTGAATTAGCATGTCGCTTACAAGATTTAAAGTAAATTAACATGTCGCTAGCATGATTTACTGTGAATTAGCTTGTCGCTAGCTTGATTTAACATGAATTAGTATGTTGCTAGCATGATTTAACATGAATTAGCATGTCACTATCTTGATTTAGCGTGATTTAGCATGTCACAAGCATGATTTAATGTGAATTAATATGCAACTAGCAAGATTTCTCAAGCCAACTTAATAATGTGATAAAGAATAACATCAACATTAATGGCGTCAGATTAATCATATTGGAGTCAGAATTATGCAAGGTATTCATTTTGCTTGATTATTGGATCAAAATAGCAGAACCCAACTCTTTTTATAACATAAAAGACTCTTTTTATCTTACAACTTGAGGAATACAGAAAGCGATTCTTTATGAAGATGCAAAAGTGCACAAGAGTGTCACAATACAACATTTTGAACATTACATATAGAAGTAGTATGAGCCTGAAGAACAGAGGAACTAAAAGGAAAGTTTACTTTTTTAATATAAATGTAGTTGAGGTGGTATGTGCGTGTGTGTCATGTTAGCTGCTCACAGAAGACATGAGTTCCCTTTCGAGGGCGGGAACGAGACGGTGCAGCGAAAAGATGCATTTGGGAACCTCCCCTTCACGTAAATTTCTGAAACCTTATAGGATAACGCCAGTTGACAACTGGCCAATTGTCGCGCGATGCGCTCTGGCTGTCAGACAGTATAAATAGCATAAGCGCGGCAATTGCGTCAGATTATTTCCTTCACACGGACTTATGAACAGTTATGGAATCAACAGGAACTAAATGTAAGGTTTGCGCGGGTCCCATTGACCCGCCGGACACCCACGCGTGCTGCGTCGCCTGTCTGGGACTGGCCCACGCCGAGGATGCCCTGCTGGAGTCCTCCTGCGCGCACTGCGGGGATCTGCCGGGGCGCGCGCTGAGATCCAGGAGGGACATAGCGCGCAGTATCGCGGGGAAGGGGTCCGCTGCCGCCGTCGAGCCGCTGGCGGGCCCCCCCACACACTCGCGGGGTGACGGTGACGACGCAGCATGCCGTCCTCTGCCGTCTCCCCAATCACCAGTTCGCTTCGCGGACTTCCTCCCGGTCGAGGATGACAGAGACGTGGACTCAGTATCCCTCGCTGCATCAGACAGGGACTGGGCGGCGTTGGAGTGCCTCGACACAGAGGGCCCTCTAGACCTCCAGGAGGAGCTAGTCAGGGTCCTCGAGAGGGCAGTTAAAGAGCTGGACCTGGACTGGAGTGCTCCACAGGAGCCCGCGAGAAGTAAGCTGGACTCCTGGTTCCTCCAGTCCAGCCGGCAGCAAGCCGGAGCTAGGAGGGGATCCCCCTTTTTTCCGGAGGTACATGAGCACGTGGTGAGGTCGTGGTCGGCGCCTCAGTCAGCTCGCGCTCACTCCTCACCGCGTGCCATGTTTTCGCACGTGGACGGTGCTGAAGCTCGGGGTTATGTGCGGGTGCCACCCGTGGAGGAGGCGATGGCGGCGCACCTGTGCCCTTCCTCAACCATGCTGAGCGGAGGTCTGGGGCTGCCGTCAAAACCGTGCAGGTTCACGGCGCACCAGGCAGAGAAAGCGTACACCTCGGCTGGCGAGGCCGCGTCCGCGCTCCACTCGATGGCGGTGCTGCAGGTGTTTCAGGCAAAACTGCTGCAATTGCTGGACGCCGGCAGCATGGACGCGGAGGATGTGAGGGACCTGAGAGCGGCAACGGATTTCGCTCTCATGGCAACCAAGCGGTCCGCGCAAGCCATCGGCCGCTCTATGGGGTTTTTAGTGGTGCTCCTGAGGCACCTGTGGCTAACTCTGGCGGACCTGAGGGACTCAGACCGGAAAATGCTCCTCAACGCACCAATTGCAGCCGCCGGCCTTTTTGGTGGCGCGGTCGAGTCTGTTATGGAAAAATTTTCCGAGGCGCAAAAGCGCGCGAAAGCGATGAGCCACGTGATGCCGAGGCGCGCGTACCAGCAGCCCTCAAGGGCGCGGTCGGCGTCGGCGCCGCGCCTCCCCCACAGACCGGTGACACAGCAATCGGCGGCTGCAGTTCCGGCGGCTTCTCGCCCGGAGCCGGATGTCCGACGCAAGCAATGGCCGGGGCCCGGGAAGAGGCGTCACGCGCCCAGGGGGGGCCCCCGTCGTGACGGCGCACAGCCTCCCGCAGGCAAGCCATCTTCCTGACGGTCCCGTCAAGAGGAAGAGAGAGCTCGCGGGTGGGCCGCCCCCAAAACACCATGTTGTGCGTTATGTCCCCTCTGTTCGTATGGGCGACGATTGCAATGTGTGTGTGTTAAACCCTGTTTGTGTGGATGCAATAATAAAAACAAATGCTTGTTCACAAAAAGAGTTGTTTCTTCCTCATTCTGTCAGTGTTATGTCGCTTGCCCTGCCTCAGAGCGGCGCGGAGCCACAGTATGCACTTGCTCCCTCAATAGTAGCCGACATTTCCCCGCCGCTCCCGATACTCGTCGAGCAGCGTGCAGCCTACCCTCCGCTTCGTCATTTCCTGGAAGCTTGGAGGGCCATTCCAGGCATCTCAGGTTGGTTGCTGGGAATAATTCAGCACGGTTATTCTCTTCAGTTCAGACGCAGACCGCCCCGTTTCACTGGTGTGGTCCCGTCTCTGGCGCTCCCTCAAAGCGCACCTGTTCTGAGACAGGAGGTTCACAGTCTGCTCGCGAAAGGAGCGATAGAGCGCGTCCCTCCGAGCGAGCTAGAGAGCGGATTCTACAGCCGCTATTTCGTGGTGCCCAAGAGAGATGGAGGGCTCCGTCCGATTCTGGATCTGAGACCCATCAACCGCGCGCTCCACAAACGCGCGTTCAAAATGACAACGCTGAAGCAGATACTGGCACAGGTACGTCCCGGGGACTGGCTAGCGTCCGTAGATCTGAAAGATGCGTATTTTCATATTCAGATTGCGCCACGCCACAGGCGTTTCCTGAGATTCGCGTTCGAGGGCTCAGCATACCAGTATGCCGTGCTCCCGTTCGGGCTGGCATTGGCACCGCGCACGTTCTCAAAATGTGTGGATGCAGCACTTTCCCCCCTCAGAGCGAGCGGAGTGCGCATTCTAAACTATCTGGACGATTGGCTGATTCTAGCTCATACAAGGGAGGTGCTAATCAGGCATACAGACATGCTGCTTCATCATCTGGAGTCACTGGGCCTGCGAGTGAACATGCAGAAGAGCATGCTCACCCCGAGTCAGTATTTAACATATCTAGGTGTGTGCTTCGACTCAGTGGCGATGCGAGCCCGCCTCGCCCCGGAACGCATAGAGACCATCTCTTCGGCTCTGCGTGGCTTCAGACAGGACCGGTCTGTTCCCCTGAGGGTTTTCCAGAGGCTTCTCGGTCTTATGGCGTCAGCGTCTTCAGTGTGCCACCTGGGTCTGCTGCGAATGCGTCCACTGCAGTTGTGGCTGAAGACCCGTGTCCCGTGGAGAGCGTGGACAGCGGGGCGCATGCGCATCACGGTCTCCCGCAGCTGCATCAGCGCTCTGGAACCATGGTCCAATCAGGACATGTTCAGCCAGGGGGTTCCCCTTGGGCTGGTGACGACACGCACCGTAGTGACGACAGACGCGTCGAGCTCAGGTTGGGGTGCAACATGCGAGGGCGTTCCGACTTCCGGTCTATGGTCGGAGTCACAGAGCGAGTGGCATATCAACCGCCTGGAGCTGAAAGCGGTATGTTTGGCCCTAAGGGCTTTCCTGCCGCAAATAGAACAGCAGCATGTGTTGATTCGCACCGACAACATGTCCGTGGTTTCATACATAAATCGCCAAGGCGGCGTGCGCTCCAGGGCCCTGTTCGAGCTGGCAACGAGCCTCCTGCTGTGGGCAGATCAACATCTCCTCTCCATCAGAGCTTCGCACATCCCGGGTGTACTAAACCGCGGAGCAGACATGCTTTCGAGGAACGGGATTCCTCACGGAGAGTGGAGGCTTCACTCAAAGGTGGTGCAAATGATCTGGGATCGCTTCTGGAGGGCAGAAGTGGATCTGTTTGCGACGAGCGAGAACGCGCACTGCCCGCTGTTTTTCTCCCTGTCGCACGCCCCTCTAGCGGGGGACGCTCTGACATCGCGTTGGCCGAGAGCCAGGTTGTACGCGTTTCCTCCGGTAAAAATTCTGCCTTTAGTCCTATGCAAAATAAGGGAGGAAAGAGCGTCGGTGATCCTAGTCGCCCCGAACTGGCCGAATCAGCCTTGGTTCCCGGACCTACGAGAGTTGCTGGCAGCCCCCCCGTGGCGGATTCCCGTCAGCAAGAATCTACTGTCTCAAGCGAGTGGCGAGATATGGCATCCCAGCCCCGAGCTGTGGAGCCTGCACGCGTGGCCGCTTCAGGGGACTTAGAAGAGCTCGCACTACCTTCTCGTGTGCTGGAGACTCTCGCGGAGTCTCGTGCACCTTCCACGAGACGCCTTTATTCCCTGAAATGGGGAGTGTTCGTGAAATGGTGCAACGAGCACAATATCGACCCGGTGAGCTGTCCCGTGTCAGATGTGTTACAGTTTTTACAGCTCCGGCTGGATGACGGGAGTGTTCCGTCTACTCTAAAGGTCTATGTGGCCGCTGTCGCCTCGTTTCGTTCACCGGACGACGGGCAATCGATCGGGAGGCATCCACTAATGGTCAGATTTCTCAGAGGTGCGAGGAGATTACACCCCCCACGCCCCCCATCGGTTCCGCCGTGGGATTTGGCGCTGGTTCTGAGAGCTCTCTCTCTGCCGCCGTTCGAGCCCTTGGAATCGGTCGCGATTAAGGAGCTTTCACAGAAGACGGCGCTGCTTCTCGCACTGGCATCGGCTAAGCGCATTGGGGACTTGCATGCGTTCTCAGTGAGTGACGATTGTATTCGTTTCGGGCCCGGAGACTGCAGTGTTACTCTCCGGCCGAGACCTGGCTTCGTGCCAAAATCACTCTCTACTCCATTTAAAGCGCAAGTAGTTTCTCTGCTCGCCTTGTCTTCAGAGCCGTCAACCTCACAGGACATCGGCGCTCAGAGGGCTATCTGCCCCGTCAGGGCTTTACGGATTTACTTGGACCGATCCGCCACATTCCGACAGTCGGACCAGCTCTTTGTTTGCTATGGTGGTGCTACTAGAGGAAATGCTGTCTCTAAACAGAGGCTTTCTCACTGGATAGTGGACGCTATTGCTTTGGCTTATGCGAATCAGGGACAGGAATGCCCTCTCAACATCAGAGCTCACTCGACGAGAGCTATTGCCTCATCGTGGGCCTGGTCTAGAGGTACGTCAATACAGGATATCTGTTTTGCTGCTGGCTGGTCTTCTCAGAACACCTTCGCCAGGTTTTATAAACTGGATGTTCCATCTTTGGCGTCTCAAGTGCTTTCGGTGAGTAATTGAATCAATTATTCCTGGGATATTGCAGTTGTTACCGCCTTGCTGTTGACGCTGGGGATTTCTGTACAGTAGTTTGTGCTTATGTGCTCACTGTCACCGCTTTGCCGTTGACGCTATGCGCTCACATTAGTTGTGCTTTAATGCTTTCTGAATAGTCACGTCTGCCCTGTAATAGCGCAGCCCGCTATTTTTCATGCTGCTGATATGCAAATTTTGACAAGCTTTAGCTTAAGATTTCATTGGCTTAGCTGCACCTATCAGTAGTGAGTACACGTGGCGACGTTGCCATTGGACGAGCTGTGTTTGGTGTGTGTTTCGCTGTATCAGACTGGTCTAGGTCTCAATCACGGCGGGATTGAACACCGTTCCCAAATGCATCTTTTCGCTGCACCGTCTCGTTCCCGCCCTCGAAAGGGAACGTCTCCGGTTACTATCGTAACCTCCGTTCCCTGAGAGAGGCGGGAACGAGACGGTGCAGCGTCCGCCGTGTTCGTCGCTTGACCAGCTGTGCCGTGTTCAGTCATGATTCTGACGCAATTGCCGCGCTTATGCTATTTATACTGTCTGACAGCCAGAGCGCATCGCGCGACAATTGGCCAGTTGTCAACTGGCGTTATCCTATAAGGTTTCAGAAATTTACGTGAAGGGGAGGTTCCCAAATGCATCTTTTCGCTGCACCGTCTCGTTCCCGCCTCTCTCAGGGAACGGAGGTTACGATAGTAACCGGAGACGTTTTCAGCTGTCTTTTGAATATTGACAAGGATTCTGCGTTCTGAAGCAGGGAGGTCGTTCCACCAACAAGGAACGGTGAACAAAACTGTTCTTCAGAGTGAATTTGAGCCTCTCTGTGACGGTCGTTGTGTAGATTTGTAGTAGCGAGTGGAAGTACTACAAAAGACCGGTGAAAGACTTGATGTATCTGGCATATTTGGAGGTGAAAGACCGTCTCAGACCTGCACTGCAGTCATACTTTAGAATTCCAAAACACCCTTATTTATTGAGGATTTATCTATGATGCAGATGGTCAGGAGGGAGAGCAGGTAATGACCCCCAGTGTCCAGATTTCAGAATTTAATCATTCTTACTAATATAATTTTAAAATGAGAAGGAATATATACATTTTCTAGTTTGTTTTGAACCAAAGAACCAACCCATATAAACATTTATGACAGGTACACAATCACTTCCTGCCAGCCAATTCTGCAGGTAAATGAAAAAACCTCATGACCACTGGCCATTGAGAGAATAAGGAATTGGGAGATTCAAACCTGAAATATGATCACATTCGTCTGAAGATTGTTAGAAACATTATATTTGTATTAGACTAGTTGTTTAAATTTAACTTGACAAATGATTGTTTTCTTAGTTGCACATGTGTTTTACGTTTGTCATGCAATCGCTTCAAAACAATATTTGGACAGTTCAGCCGCACTTAAAATGTATGTTACTGTATTAAACAAATGATTGAAACAAGTGGCATGTAAATAAATGACGCTATGACACTTCTCTGAGTCTTTAGTTACTTTAAATCAATGTGTGAAGTCAAGAGCATCCAGCTGCAGTTCATCACGTAACATCAGATTTAACCGAAACGTAGATCTGTAATACTAAAAAATATTACTACGTTAGGCTAACAGGTGAGTGCTGTTAAAAATTTGTTCAAATTAAAACTGAATTATCTTACTGTATAATATCAATCACACAAAGATTATTTATCTACTCATAACAGAAAACTTTCTGTATTTTTACATTTTCAATGACCAAAAAGGACCAAAAAATGTGCTTAAGGACAAGCATTTTGGACAGTGTTGCCAGATTGGTCGATAAAAATTGGGCTTGTTTTTGATGACAAACCCGCCCAAATTTCATATGCAAATGCATTTAAATTCCATTAAAACAAGCCTACAAATGCATATAAATTCCAGTAAAACAAGCCCCCCCGTCAACAATCGCGTGTCGGTCTCCTCCCCAACCCTCCCGTCATCAATCGTGTATAGGTCTCCCCCCCCCCCCCCCCTCAACAATTTTAGTCTTGGGCGGGTATTTTTGTAAATGGGCGGGTTTTTTGCTGTAGTTGGCCTGGAAATCGTCAGTCCAATCTGGCAACACTGATTTTGGAAATTGCCATTTAGTTCTGTAACCTAAACACACACACACATATATAAATGACATCATTCATAATTGACTAGTGGTTTAATGTTAATTAGAATCACCTACACTGATTTCTGAGCCCCATGACATATAGAAGATTTCAGTACATTGACACAGGACTATGTAAAGCGTGAAACTCACCTGCCCGTTTTGTGGCTAGTTTTCGGTGGTGTTTATGGAGTGTTGTTGATTGTATCTTATTGTGTTGCTTATGAGACAGCGGCTGTCTGGTAAAGAGAACAAGGAGGAAGGAGGTGAATGTGTGGACAGGGTAAATTTCCATACCCCACTGATACCCACTGACCACAAGATGGATGATTGTCACCACTCACAGTTCTATGGTCGTGGTGTTGTGGTTGTGGTTTTTCTACAAGTTCAGAAAAAGTAAAATGAACATGAATATACATTGTGATAACAATAATTAAATATTACAATTAAACATATTGGCAAAATCCAGTATAGTAAATAAGATTAACAAATTAAACATGACATTATTTATAAAACAGAAAATAAACCAAATGTAAATTAGACTGTTGCTTTATACTATCGGCTGCGCACATTGGTAACCTGACACCTTGCAAGCGCTGCAAAGGTGTATGCGCCCTCGTGGGGATATGACAGCGCATGCGCACAACAGATTGTTTACGACAACTTTACCGTTAAATATAAGCAATACAAATAACTTTGCATGGAAAAGAAACAAAACGGAACAATATAACTCGGGAAATGTATTAATAAAGAGATGAGAATGAAATCGAAACTAAAGGATTACAGGCAGGAGTTACACGCATGGATATACAAAGTTATCACGGACATAATAGCTTATTTATCAGTGTTTCTGCAACTATATTATGATGGATGGCAACTTACTTTGCATACACGCACAACAACTTTAACCACAAACGATTTATAAACTTGTTATAAACTAGGTATTTGTTGTAATAACTCCAGCGCCCATCTCCGTGTCCCGCTGCACCAAACTCCGATCGCTGAACTCCAATCGGGAGAGAGAGGGAGGGAGGGGGGGGGGGGGGGGGGGGGAGGAGATCACGCAGTCAAGATTCCTGGCTACTGATTGGCTCAGGTAAGGTGGTTGTATGTATGCCTCAAAATGCAGAGAAGACATGTATTAGAAAGGTTAGTGTAAAAGAATCAATAGCCTTTTTTACAGCCGCCCCCAGATTTCCATAAGGAAATATGTACACATAAAATAAGGCGTCTATTGGACTGAGGAGATAATAATTAATTTAATCAGGAATGGCAGGTAATTGTATAATGCGTGCAACTGGTCGAGTGTAAGTTTTGTCTCCCACCTGAACCTTGACTGTCCTCACTCTGGCATCAGCTCCCGGAAACACCTCTAACACCTTTCCCACAGGCCAGGAAGCTCTGGGTAGCTGAGGATCAATAATCAGCACCGTTGTATCGACCTTGATGTCTGGAATGTCATTTTGCCATTTCTGGCGACTTTGGAGGCCAGGGAGGTAGAATTTTAGGTAATGTTTCCAAAATTGGTCTGCAAGGATCTGGCTGTGACGCCATCGACGTCGGCTGACCAGCTCAGACTGGGGGTATACTGTCAGAGGGAGGGAAGCGTCTGGCCGCCCCATTAGGAGAAGATTTGGAGTGATGGGATTAGAATCAGAAACATCAGAGGATGTATATCCCAGTGGTTTGGAGTTCAAGATTCCTTCAATCTCCACCAGTACAGTTTGAAGGACCTCAGAGGTCACTGATTGAACTCCTAGAGTGACCAGTAGTGCGTTTTTTAAAGAGCGAATTTCCCGCTCCCAGCAACCTCCAAAGTGTGGTGAGTTAGGAGGGTTGAAATGAAATTCAATTTGTTGTTTGGCCAATTGTCTCTGCAGGTCTGGAACAAGAGCTGCAAAGGCTTCCTTTAGCTCTCTTTCACCTCCTCTGAAGTTTGTGCCTTGATCTGACAACAGCTCATGGGGTTTTCCTCGTCTAGCCGTGAAACGTCTGAGTGACATAAGGAAGGAATCGGCTTCCAGACTGTGGAGTAGATCAATGTATACTGCTCTGGTTGTGAGGCATTTGAATATTATTCCCCATTTTTTCTCACTGCGTCGGCCTACTCTGACGTTATAAGGACCAAAACAGTCAACTCCAGTGGAGTAAAAGGCGGGCTTGAAAAGACGCAGTCTTGCTGGGGGGAGGTCCGCCATTTTAGGTACCTCTGGTCTTCTCCTCCATTTTTGGCAGTGCGCACACACACGCTGAAGGTGCTTGACGGCTTCTCTGCCCCGGAGAACCCAGTATTTACGGCGGAGTTCAGTGAACACCCTCTCAGGACCTGGATGACAAAGTTTAGAATCATAACTTTGGATGATAAGTTTAGTGATGGGGTGCCTTGGGTCCAGTACTATAGGGTGCATGTTATCAGGTTCAAGGTAGGGACTATGACGTAAACGTCCACCAACTCTGATTAATTTAGTCTCTCCGTCGAGTTCTGGGGCCAGTGCTCTTAATCGACTGTTGCTGGCAAGCGGTTTACAGGCTCTCAACTGTTCCAAGTCTGACGGGAAACATTCTTGCTGTGCTTGCTGCAAGACACTAATTTCAGCGCTTCTGTAGTTGCTGGCTGTGGGCTTGCCATCGGCTGCTCCTTGACAGGCTGTGTACTCGATTAGCTCCTCGAGAGTCTTAAACTGATCGAAATCAGAGGATGTGAAACATATCAAAGTAACAGCACAAGTTTTCCGCATTTCATTATTGTCTGGTTCCTCTGGACTGGGGCACTCTGGCCACAGATTGGGGGGGTCCTTAAGGAAAAGTGGCCCTTGGTACCAGCGGCTTTCAGGTCCAAGCTCACGGAGACTTTTTCCCCGAGTGATGTCGTCTGCTGGATTACTTGCGGAGGGGACATACCGCCAGCTGTATTGCTCTGTGAGATCTTGGATCTCTGCTACTCGAGTCCCAACAAATACCTTGAACCGGCATGAATCGGATTGCAACCATGTGAGGACGGTGGTGGAGTCAGTCCACAAGATTGTTTGGCGTATGGGCAGGTTCAACTCAGTTCTGAGTACTTTGGCAAGTTGAGCTCCCGTCAGTGCAGCGCACAATTCCAGTCGGGGAACTGACTGTTGTTTTTTCGGTGCTACACGTGATCGTGCTGTTAGGAAAGCTACCTCTGTTTGCCCGTGTTGGTCATCTGTGCGAAGATATGCCACAGAGCCATAAGCCCGTTCGGAGGCGTCACAGAAAACGTGTACGTCTCTTAGGCTCGTTTCAGTGTCTTTGTTGGGGCTACAATAACACCGTGGCAGAACAATATTCTGTAGGTCTGGTAGCTCCTCCTCCCATTCAGTCCAGGTTTGTAGCAGATCTGTAGGCAAATGTGGATCATCCCAATCACGTTTTTTGTCCCACAGACGTTGTACAATGATCTTGGCGCGAGTGGTATAGGGGCTGAGGTAACCCAATGGGTCATACTGGCTGGCCAGGATTCTGTATATGTTGCGCATGGTAGTCTCACCACGGTCCTTGGCACGGTATTTGTAGGAAATAGTGTCAGACTGATGGTTCCAGAGGAGCCCTAATGTTGACTCCTGGATGTCTGTTTGGCCTTGTGAAATCCAGAGTTCTGCACTGTCCGATATGGCATCATGTGGAAGGTGACTTATTGTTGAAGGGACATTGCTGGACCACTGCCTCAGCTCAAAACCTCCATCTGCTAGCAAGCTCCTTATTCTTCCAACGAAACATTGTGCTGCTTCTGCTGAAGTGAAACTTTGTAGGCAGTTGTCTACGTAAAAAGATTTCAGCACAGAATTGTGTACGTCCTCTCCAGGCTGACTGTGATCAAGGACGTGTTTCTGAAGTGCATAAACTGCACAGCAGGGGCTGCAGGTAGTGCCAAAGGGGAGGACTTGCCACTCATACACACTTGGTTGTTCATGTACATTTAGGTCTCTCCAGAGGAAACGCAAGAGTGGTTTGTCTTCTGGGAGCAGTCGAACTTGGTGGAACATCCCCTTGATGTCACTGCTGACTGCCACTGAATGTTCCCTAAATCTGAGTAGAACAGCAAGTAAGGATGGTCCCAACACTGGCCCAGGGAGCAGAAGCTCATTCAGGTTTTGCCCATGATATTGAAACGAACAGTTGAAAACAATCCTGTTTTTCCCATTGTGCTGCACCATGTGATGCGGGATGTACCACGAACAGGAAGAGTCTGTCTCAGCATTCTGTGGCAGCTTGCTAACGTAGCCTGCTTGTTCCAGTTTCGATATCTCAGCAGTATATGTAACTGCTTGCTGTGGGTTCTTTCCCAGTCTCTTCTCTGTGGCCCTGAGCTGTGACAAGACTGACTCTTTGGGTGCTCTGAGCTCAGGCATGTTCTTGACACGCAATAGCGGGGTTGCATATCGCTTGACACCATCTAACTCTACTCTCACTGTCTTCCTGTCCAAAAGTTCAACAGCCTCCTGATCCTGTCTGGATCTGATACAAGTCTTTTCGTTGCGCCAGGGCAGAACGTCCATCTGCCATAGTTTCTCCACTTGCTTGTAGAGATCTGATTCTGGGAACGAAACTGAGGTGAAAAGACAGTGCTGTTCTTTCATGCTGTTATGCAAGTGATGGACTGGGCCCTGTAATGTCCAGCCAAGACGAGTTTTTATTGCTGCAGGTCCCCCTGGGGGGCCTAGTCTTACTGGTTCCACAGGGGTGATCAGATGTGGGTAGTCCGATCCAATGAGCAGGACGGGACAGACCGCTTCGAATTCCTGAAGTGGAAGTCCTTTAAGGTGACGATATCTCTCCCTCAGATTCTTCACTGGGTGTGAGTGTTCTGCTAAGCTTAGCTGTTTGGCAGTGAAAGCACCTTTGATATAGTACTGTTTAGTGGGCTGAGCAACTGGAGAGATTGTAAATGAGACTGCTGCGCCTCTGAGCATTTGTAGCTCCTGTCTTACTGTTCGAAGCGGAAGGTCTTCTGGCTGACCTATGAGGCCCAACTGCTGAGCTGCACTGTGTAAGAGGATAGTTCTTTCTGATCCATCATCCTGGATTGCGTATGCTTTCAACTTCCTCTTCCCGTTTCTGATTATCACTTTGCTGATTTTAAGAAGAACCTTTCGACTGGTAGGTGGCTTATGAATCAGGAGAATCTCATTCATGGTGTTAAGCAGACAGGTATTGCTATCAACAGTTTCATCTTGAACCCGTGGATTCTCTGGCTTACCAGCACTGATGTCGTGCAGAACCATGAGGTGCCGGCTTCCGCACTGTTTGCAGCGCATTTTTAGGTTGCATTCTGCTGCCATGTGAGTTCTGCCACAGCGCCAGCATCTGTTGTTGTCTTTTAGCCAAGTTCTCTTTTGCTCTTTAGTCAGCTGTTTGAAATTTGTACAGTTGTTGAGGGAGTGCTTGCTGTTATCACAGTAGGGACAGTAGGGTCTCGGAGGAGTCTTAGATTGTGGAACAGACTGTGTAGACACGGGAACAGCCTTTTCAGTTCCCAGATAGATTGTGGTGCTTTTAGTGTCCGATTTAAAGTCTCTGTTAGGCTCTCTTGTTCTCGTCAATTGTCCTCTACGTTGAGTGCTTGCATACCTTGTATTGTCCTCTTGAACTTGGATTTCATACTCGAGCCACGCAGCGAAATCTGAAAGTGTAGGGATGGGCACATGATGTGGATGTGCAAACCTGCGAAACGCTGATCTCAGGTCATGCGGTAGCTTCCCCATCAACCGAGACACATGAGACCCACACTGTAACTCAAAAATGCCCTTGCTACCTAATTGCTCCAACATGCCAACCAGTGATCGAACTTTGAGAGCAAAAAGTTTAAATGCCTTCGGGTCTCCAAAAGCAATGTTTGGTCCATCCATTAACTCTGCAATCCGTTGTAGAGCTAGTTGATGTGGCTGTCCATACTGCTGGTCTAAAGCATTCATTGTCCTTGTGTAAGGGTGTTGCGAATGGCAGTATGAGTCAGCAATTAGTAGAGCCTCCTCTAATTTCAGATGGTCCATCAGAATCTGGAATTTAAACCTCTCTGTAGCATTAACTGGAAGGATATTTTCCAAAGCAATTTTAAGTCTTGAGAACTCTCTTGGATTAGGATGTATGAAGTCAGGAATCGTAGGAGTGGGACCTCGATACATAAGTTCTGGTTCAGGGAAAGATGGTGGAGTAAGAGGCCGGCATGGCGTTGGTAGTTGCCTGCCAGTGTTTTGAAAGTCCCAGTATAGAGGACTCGAGGTATCTGACCTGTGAGAGTAATGCACATCTTGTCTCTGACCCCCATGTGACATGTAAGGGTATGAGGAACTCTGTTTAATAACAGGAGCAGACACGGGAGTTGGGTGGTGTTGAGGACTTCTCAGAATGCCCTCGGCCTGATGCTCCCTTGGCTGTTTGAGACGTGGAGCTGGAACAGGTCTGAAGCTTGTGTCATCAGGACATGTGTGAGGTTGGACTCGTGGTGCAGGTATAGGACAGCGAGAGCTATACTGTCTTGGAGGGGTGACAGGTGAAGTGGGCTGATTTCCAGGACGTTGCTGTACCTGAATTTGAAGTTGTTTCATTTGTTGCTTGAGCTGAGAAAGCTCCTTTGCATATTGGTCATTTGCGCTCTGAACTGTGTCCCTTTCCTGCTGTATAATATGCATGACTTTGCGGAGATCCTCATTCTCCTCTCTTATGATGTCTGATTGGGATTCACATTCCTCTTCGGACCACTGTATTAGACTGTCAGCTTCATAACCTGGTAACAGTGGAGTAAAGGCAGTTGCTCCTTCCTCTGCTACATCGTCCTCAGCCTGCCTGGTTGAACGAATGAGTGGTGACAAGGGTTTATGGAGGGTGAAGCCTGTGAGATCATACTCATTGTAACGTGCGGGAAGAACAGCCTTTCTCCTGACTCGCACAGTCGGCTCATCCTCTGCATATTGTGACATCTTCTATTTCTTTGGTAAGTTCACAATCCGGCTCGAAGGACCATGAAAAAACGACTGGCTCTTAGAAGGGCTTCGTCGCTGAGAAGTTGCCGGGACTAGATTCGGACCCACCAAAGACTGTCCGGTTAGAGACAATTGAAGATGCAATTGACTGTTGAATTAACCCTTTATTGTCACCACTCACAGTTCTATGGTCGTGGTGTTGTGGTTGTGGTTTTTCTACAAGTTCAGAAAAAGTAAAATGAACATGAATATACATTGTGATAACAATAATTAAATATTACAATTAAACATATTGGCAAAATCCAGTATAGTAAATAAGATTAACAAATTAAACATGACATTATTTATAAAACAGAAAATAAACCAAATGTAAATTAGACTGTTGCTTTATGGCTGCGCACATTGGTAACCTGACACCTTGCACGCGCTGCAAAGGTGTATGCGCCCTCGTGGGGATATGACAGCGCATGCGCACAACAGATTGTTTACGACAACTTTACCGTTAAATATAAGCAATACAAATAACTTTGCATGGAAAATAAACAAACGGAACAATATGACTCGGGAAGTGTATTAATAAGAGATGACAATGAAATCGAAACTAAAGGATTACAGGCAGGAGTTACATGCATGGATATACAAAGTTATCACGGACATAATAGCTTATTTATCAGTGTTTCTGCAACTATATTATGATGGATGGCAACTTACTTTGCATACACGCACAACAACTTTAACCACAAACGATTTATAAACTTGTTATAAACGAGGTATTTGTTGTAATAACTCCGGCGCCCATCTCCGTGTCCCGCTGCACCACAACTCCGATCGTTGAACTCCAATCGGGAGAGAGAGGGAGGGAGGGGGGGGGGGGAGGAGATCACGCAGTCAAGATTCCTGGCTACTGATTGGCTCAGGTAAGGTGGTTGTATGTGTGCCTCAAAATGCAGAGAAGACATGTATTAGAAAGGTTAGTGTAAAAGAATCAATAGCCTTTTTTACAATGGAGGTCCATCTTCATCCTGACAACACGCCTGTGGGTATCAGAGAGGGAGGCGGGCAGGAGAGCAGATAAATGTGAAGATGCAGAAAAAACATGTTTGAGAAGGTTTCCTCTTTTTTCTTTTGTTTGTCTTATCCCAAATCCACCAAAGCTGAGATGGGCCAGGACACTGATGAGGCCCCATCCAGGAGGTCATCATTTAAATACAATTAAAAACACACACATCATCTTCACACATTATAAAAGTAGAGATCAATGATTTTTTTTTCCCAGGACATGTGATAAATATTTTAATTATGAGCAACACCTGTTCAACTGCTTGTTAACACAAATATCTAAACTCATGGCAGCAAAACAATCTGCTGAAGTTCAAACTGAGATCAGAATGGGGAAGAACGGTGATTTAAGTGACTTTGAATGGTTTATGGTTGTTGTTGCCAGACGGGCAGGACTTCAGAAACTGCTGATCTACTGGACCTTTTTTTAGCACAACAACCCTCTCTGGGGTTTACAGAGAATGGACAAAATATCATATAAGACAAAATATCGAGAGATCGGCAGTTCTGTGGGCAAAAATGCCTTGTTGATGGTAGAGGTCAGAGGAGAATGGCCAGACTGGTTCGAGCTGATAGAAAGGCAACATTAACTAAAATAACCACTAGTTACAACCGAGATCTGCAGAAGAGCATCTCTGAATGCACAACACGTCAAACCTTGAAGCAGATGAACTAAAGCAGCAGAACACACCACATGCCACTCCTGTCAGATGAGAACTGGAAACTGAGGCTACAATTCACACGGGCTCAACAAAATCCGACAATAGAGGATTGGAAAAAATGTTGATGATGAGTCGCTATTTCTGCTGTGACATTCAGATGATGGGGTCTGAATTTGGTGTAAACAACATGGATTCATCCTACTTTTTTTCAGCTGCTGCTGGAGGTGTGTGAGGGACATTTCCTTGGCACCCTTTGGGCCACTTAGTAACAAATGAACATTGTTTAAATGCCACAGCCTACCTGAATATTGATGCTGACCATGTCCATCACTTTATGACTAGAATGTATCATCTTCTGATTGGTTGATTGGAATGTTGTTCCAGGATCAGCAAAATGTTGATTTAGGAACATGTTGTACTTGGTGAAATCAAATACACCCAAGTGGATATATCAGATTTTGATTTATAGTTTTATATTTTCTTAATTGAGTTAGTTCAGTGAGATCAAACATTGGAAGCAATATAACAAAAGAGCAAATACTCAGAAAATATATGATGTTACAGACTGAAGAGAAGTTTTAATGCATGTAGATATACAAATTAAATAATAAGAACATTTATGATTATTACATGAGTAAATAAACATTCCCTTAAGCCAAATCACCAACAAATAAAATAAAATATTTTTTGGATAATATTCTTGCAATGTAGCGTTTGCTGTTAATATGTTATTTAAAGCTTACATATATATGTAAGTACATATATACATATATACTCTATTAATAACAAAGGATATCAGAATGTATTTAAATTTCAAAACCGTTTCTCAGCCGTACACATGTATTGTTATGACCAGATGTGAACGGCACCATCAGAGCCAGCAGATAGAAGGTATTGCCCTTTATGGTCAAAAATCACACTTTGAACGGCATCATCATGAGCCATTAGACTCGACATATGTAATGATGCCACTTCTACTATTTTCACAGAGCCATCGTTGCTCGCCACTGCTAGCGTTCTTCCATTTGGACTGAAGGCCACTTGATTGCTGGGATGAGGCCCGATGTCTACGGACAGCATTGCTGACACATTCCTCACATCCCATAATTTGACCACCCCAAAAGAGTCGCACGAAGCAACTGTGTCACCCGTGGCATTGAAGGCTGCGTGGTTGCAGGAATGCTTGTGCCCGTAGAAAGTTTGGGCGCACAATCCAGCACGGGCATCCCAAAGAGAGAGGGTCTTGTCTGCCGAGGAGGTTAGTAGAATATTTGAGAAGGGCAGGAAAGAAATGCTGTTCACCGAGTCAACGTGTCCACGCAGAGTGCAGCGGCAGCGCTCACTATTCAAGTCCCACACTTTAGCAGTGTTATCCATAGAACAAGAGGCAACAAAATCCCCACAGGAATGGAAGGAACAGGCCCAGGTGGCGTGGATGTGCCCCTCCAAACTGAGCACGCACCGACCTTGAGCAAAGTCCCAAATTTTAACTGTGGCGTCCCCACTAGTGGTACCCAGGTAACCACCACTGGGATGGAAACTACAGGACGACAGCCAATCAGTGTGACCCTCTCCAGTCAAGATCATCTCTCCCTCCGGTATTCCCCATAGTCTCCAAAGCTGGTCATCACTTGACGAGGCTACTATCATTTTACGGGGATGGAGAGCGAGGAAGCTCACTGCCATAGTGTGTGCTTTAAAAGACTTTGAGAGAGAGAAGTCACCCGATTTGGTGTTGACGGAAGAGAAAGCTTTGATTTGAGCCAAGTAGGGATTGACGCGAGCGTTGGCTGGGAATTCTGAATCTTTAGGGTGTTTCGTGTTTTTGTTGGGGTCTTTTATAGCGTAGTATGACGCAATGTTGTCACATGGCGCTCCTTTCTGTGGACTCTTCTGGATTTGTTCTCTTTCCTGTGGAGGGTTTGCAGCTTTTAGAGCTGTTCGGGTTCCTGGGGAAGATTGTGCGGTACATAGAGAGCTGTCTAGGTTCTGGACCTGGCTGAACGCTCTGTCTCTCTCCAGACTAACCAGCATCTTCTGCCTCACAGCTGTTTGATACTTCTCAGTTATCTGTCTGAGAGCAGGCTCATAGGATGCATAGTGCTTCTTCAGCTTTTTAACATCCTCAATGAGTCTATTCTTCTCTTGGACAACACGCTTGTGCTGCATCCTATGAAAGTCTCTCTCTCTTTGTAGCTTTACAATGGTTTCTCCAGCTTCAAATGCAGCCTGTTTATAGCTATCCCGCTCTCTTTGTATGTTTTTTAGCTCGTTGTCCAGAAGCTGGTTGTGTGTATAGGCATCAGGTACTAACTGCTTTTGGTCTGCTCTCATCAAGCCTTTGTGCATCATCTCAAACCACTCTGTCTGGAAGCAGCTTAATGTTCTTTTCATGCCCATTTTTACCAGGTAATTGCGGACAAAGTCGTCCACAACTTCAGGTATTTTAGGAACCGGGTGTTTGGCTGAACTGACACTCTGTGTTGTGTATTCGGGGAAGTCGGTTTGATCCCGCACTGCTTTAACGGCAGTTTCCAAGTCTTCTTCCCCCTCAGCTATGCTGAGATCGTCTTCGACAGTCACTTCGTCGTATATATAGTCATCCTCGGAGTCCTCTGGGATTAAAACCTTCTCGAGGTAATACGGACCGTCCACGGCTTCCTCAGCTGCCATTTTCACTTCAGTCGCTCTGTTGTGCTTTAACAGGTTGTTTACTGTTTCCATGGTGAGCGTGACCATGACAACTGTCCTAGTGAACCCGCCGCTACCATAGGATAAAATATCATTTTTACTTTTTGTTTTGTTTTGGTTGTTATATCCAAGATGTGAGAAACCAAATGATTAAAGGCATAAACTGACACAAACAGTTCGTGTTCAGACATGATAAACTTTTAACTATACCTTCAGACGTTGCATATAAGAAAGGGTTGTAACTTAATCATTTTTCGTGATTATTCACTCATAATTTTCCCTTTTCTTTCACTTTTTCTTCTATTTAAAAAGGTCAATATGTTGGCTTCATGCAGAAGATGGCGCTCGAGCTGTAACCATTGCTTTACACACTAAATCCGTTCTCTTAACAAACGTGTAATTATGAATCGATGACAGCTGTGCATTTAAAAAAATGAGCATTTGGAATAATATTCTTCAATATCTATCTTTCTTTCTTTCAGTGGTAAAGAACAAAATCACAATAATTCTGTTGAATATATGTAATTATTTTGCTAATATAGGCAGTATTGACAATATATTTTAATATAGCCTATAATGCATTTGCAAGTAATAATAATAATAATTCATTACATTTAAATAGCCTTTATCAAAGACTCTCAAAGTCGCTTTACATGGACGGGGGGATCTCCTTAAGTAACATTAGCCTAAATATAATAGACAAAAACAACAACAACAACAACAGTAAAAAATAGGCTAATAGGTATTATTAGCCTATTATTATTATTATTATTATTATTATTATTATTATTATTATTATTATTATTATATGAGCAATTTTTAGGCTTTTATAGCAGTTATTAATGTCCTTCTGAAGTAGACTTTTTTAATGTGAAATGTGTCGGGTAACTGTGTCAGATACGGCGATAGCGTCTTTCAGCTGAAGCTCACAGCCCAAGGCAGAACCTTTCGCTGGAGAACCAATCAGAAGCTGTGGATTAGTTCTGGAAGCTGAAGCATCGCTACAAAGGTCGGCGTGCACGCGCCTCCGCCGCGATCAGTCCGCGAGAGTCCCGGGACGCGCGCACTCGATGGCTCTCTGATTCCTCTAACCTTCATGAAAGCCAGAGATATGAGCAGCGAAGCGGAGGGGGGGAACCCAGACCAAACTAACTGCAAATGTAAATCACCTCTGTTGTCCTCCTACTGCATCGACAGTATTCTGGGAAAGAAAAGTTCCTTAAAAGTTAACGGTAAGTTGGGATACTTATAAGCTATTTAAAAACTATAATGCATTGATCAATTGTTTTTACACGTGTTGTGTATTAATGTTTGTAAACTCAACAATATTCAAGGGATGAAGCCACTGCTTTAAATTTGACTTTACGTCATTAGACTTGAAATTGGGCTAACAAGTGTCCATGTAACAAATACTATTATGAAATAATAGTATTATGAAATAATAACAAATGCTATTACGATTAATTACAATGTGCAGTTACAAGTACTGAGTAATTACATTATTGAGCTGCCTAAATAATACTCTGGCTATGATATTAAACTGCATGGACTTTTTGAGGAGTCTTCCATGTTTAATAATGTTTAAATTATCTATATTCTCATCTATAACTTAATTAATCCTGTTGATAATAATTTAGGTACATTATTTTTTACTGACAGCAACACCAAACTGCGCGTGGCCGCTCGAAACGGACATGCACCTGCCGCCGAAGCTCCGCCGGCCCTTCGTCCCGTTCACGGATTCCTCCATAGACATTCAGACACACGAAAACGAGGCAAGACTGTCGCACGCAGCGCGCGAAAACATCAAAACGACAGAGGCTTCGCTATTAAGTATCAGTCGTGCTAGATCGTATCGGGAACATGGGACTCTACAGTCCCGCAAAAACACGTCCAGTCCCACGCCAGGACCGGAGGAGGAAGAGGCCGACAGAGAGAGGAGTGTGTCTCCCAATCTAACGGGACTGCCAGAACGACACGCGTATTTGAAGAATTATGAGGAAACTACTCTATCCGCTGGAAGCGACGCCGAAGATGGGATGTTAAAACGAAAACAGAGGAGATACCGGACAACATTTAGCAGCTTTCAGCTGGAGGAGCTGGAAAGAGCTTTTCAAAAGACTCACTATCCAGATGTTTTCACAAGGTAAGGGCAAAGAATTAGCCATGTAACAAACCTTAATGCGTTAACCGTATGCAATAATAAATACTAAGAATAAAAGAATATAGAAAGTGATGTATTGCATTATTACGAATGGCATTATTCGTCAAAATCTTTATTTAAGACAACAGTCACTTCCAATAGATAAAAAAAACACGTTTAATGTTCAGTAAAAAAGTTTTAATTCTAAGTTATTATTTATATATTTTTGCAATGCCTTTAAACTAACCGTTTCAAAGTGGAATGTTTAGAATAAAAGATTGAATATTTGCAGGCAAATGTAACGGAAATGTATATATAGCTACTCAAATATTCGTGTATATATATATATATATATACACACACATATATAGGCTACATTTCCGTATTTCCGTATATATATATATATTCCGAATGTATATATATATATATATATATATATATACATTCAAATCTGTAAAATTCATTTTCAGTGTCAGTAACAAATGAGATAAAGTCTCGACCTAGACCTTGTTTCTCTCTCTCTTTCTCTCTCGAATTAAAGGGAGGAATTGGCAATGAGGCTTGATCTTACAGAAGCACGAGTGCAAGTAGGTCACTACTTTCTTATTCATCTCTTTTTCAACATTTAGTATCAGGCTGTTCTCTTTCACTCTTCACGACAAAAAAAAAAAAAACTTAGATTTTTGGATTCTTAGTTCCGAAAGTCAACGTTAAGTCGAATCGGTCTATTTAAATATTGTTGACATAGGCTATTTTAATTATAGTTCAATGCTGTCAAGAATTCACGCGACAAACCAAAACGAAGATTCATATTGAATATTGTGTTTTTACTGATGGATTTGTGTAAAAACACTGTATAAAAGCACAATAAAAATAAGATATATTGAATGTCGCAATAAAATCGAAACATTTGATGTTCTTTTATTTAACTCGAATGGAGAGTTGCTTTTTTATAAACTAAATGCAGCTTTTACACATACCTACAATTTTGTTACTTTTAAAAAAATCTCTTCGCTAATTATATATTTTGTGCCGCTTTTAATTTTAATTTTATAAAACAACCCTCTGTATTAAAAGAATATTATACCCTAAAAATACAAATTTCTGTCAGATTTTCTGTCACTCCCCGTCAGTTGTTTTTTCTTCTGAATACTAAGAAGATATTTTAATTTTTTTCAGCTGTTTTTGGTCATACAGTGCAAGTCCAAAGCAGCACAAGACCAAACTCTATCTGCACCTTTAATTGTGTTGGGTCTGTAAACCACAAGATTTTCATTTTTACCCTCAATCATGACTCTGCAGATATGAGATCCAGAAATAAGTTCTGCCACATTGCATTTCTTGTGATATCCAAGATATTTTGGTCTGTAGCTTTAATTGGTCCTTGTCTAAGAGCTTGATGTGCTTTCATGGTTGTAGGACAAGATCTCTATACCAAAGGTGCAAAATGTTCTTTTTGTTTAATAATTGTAACTGACATTGTTAATAATTGCATTGCTTTCCTCTCCAGGTCTGGTTCCAGAACCGACGTGCAAAATGGAGAAAAAGGGAAAAGGCGGGGGTCCAGTCATCTCTGAACCTACACTATCCCGGAACCCCCTCTGCTCCACAATCCTTATGTCATTACCTAAGTGGGAATCCTTTTGTCCCAAACCCGCATCAGGCTATTGATTCAGCTTGGCCTGCCCCCCTCCAAAGACTGGCTCAGCCACCCCCAAACTCTTCTTCCCCTTACGGTTTCAGCGCTCTGTTAGGGGCGGCCATGTTTAGACATCCCGCTTTCATCAGTCCCACTTTTGGAAGGTGAGCCTCATCTGCACCTTCAACACAAACCATTAAGTTACGTTTCACACTGTAATATTCAGTTTCTTCATTTCTCAACAGACTGTTTACAAGCTTAGGTCCAATGGCACTGCAAAGGATACCCCTTCCTGCCATCGAGAGTCCAATTCAACGCTCCCACCTCGCCAACAACCTCCTCTCCTCTTCACCACTCTCACCGTCCCCCCCAACGGTGGACCTCCGTGCTTCCAGCATAGCAGCGCTGCGTCTCAAAGCAAAGGAACATTCTGCTCAACTGACTCAGATCACAGCGGCTGGATTGGCTGGAAAAGATGAGTGCTGAGACTCACTCTCGCTTGAGAGATGGCAAAAGACCAAAGTCAAGCAGAGGCACTAATATCTAAAGAGTTATTATGAATAGATAAGAGACATGTAGTCTTCATTCTCTGGAAGTTGAACTGTAGCATTCTAAAAATTCTTTCTTTCTTTCTTGCTGGTTGTTGATGAGTCCTGAATGTTTTGGTTTTCATTAGTTGTTGAAGGATCCTTCTAGATATTTTCATCCTGATTTCATAATTGTAAATGGACACATAATGAACATACAACAGCCACATTTGAGCAAACGAACCTGGGCGAGCTGCTTTTACATGTTATTGTTACACATCCAACACTTTTTCAAGGTTTGTTCTTTAACACAGAAAGTAGAGTTTTATTCTACAAGTATTTATTCTACATCAGACATACAGCATTGTGTATTTTTGAAAAAGGCACTTTCTGTGTTCACAGAATAGTACTAAAACAGATTATGGTTGTAATGTATGAGATTTATTTATATTTCTTACACTTATGAGCCACAATTCAGGGAAGGAAATCAAATAACAGTATGCTTATCTTGAATTAGCCAGGGAAAAGGGAAAATAAACTGAATCGAAAATGCTTTGTGTCGTCTTAAAATTCCTTCTATATTTAGTACTTGAAATAAACGGACGATGGACAGGTATAAAGACTGAAATTAAGTGTAATGTGCCTTTTAAAAAACACAGTGAATATTGCACAACACTGCGTTAAGCAGCCGTCCTGAAACCACATAAGCTTTTAACGAGCAGAAGTAGCGTTCGCCTTTCTAACATTAAAGTTTGTGCAAATACAGCATGAATTCAGGGTGATTGGGATACTTTTCGCTTTTCAATGCCAAAAAGTGTCCTAACCAAACTAAATTCCCCCCATAGGCTACTTACACATTTTGTCCCGATATGTATTCGAGAAAAGAAAGATTTATTTTAGAATGAATTCTATTTCCTTTTCTTGATCTTCCAGTTTATTATAAGAACAAGCAGTCGTTTTTGCAGGCATGGGAATTGCTGTGAAGAAAGGCGAACACCTCCATAGGTGTCCATGTAATCTGGGCATTAACGCCAAAACTTGTTTTCACTATTCACGCAAATTAAGAGGCTTACGCTTGTCTCGGCTTCCTGCTTTCCTTTTTTTCTTGTCAAAGGCAGTTGTTAAGTCGATGCCATTCGTAAAGCACTTTTTTAGCACTAGTTTAACTCATTCGAACTAAGCTTCATCCAATTAGTTTGGTGTATACGGTGATTTGTCATCTGATCGGTGAAAAAGAGCGTGTTAGCATGTTAGCATCTCTGACCTAACATTGAAAGCAATGAATAATATAGAACAGCCCATAATGTCCTACTTAAGATCTGACACGCTATTCAGGAACACCATTCAGAGGGCCGCCTGTAATGACGTAGAGCTTAACGTGGTAAAATATTTGAATGGTCAATTTAAACCACTGATTACCAATCACGGATTAAGAGACTTTCTATAAAGAAAGGAACTGAATATATTTTTGGGGGGCTCGCTATTGTGAGTCCTTTGGTTATATGGTGACTTGAGTTAGGAGGATTAGCAAGTATTACTGTGGAAGTGCAGGTGTCTTTGGAAGTATTTTTCATCTCTGTTTTGCAATTACAAACTGACCCAGAAGAAGTTGGAGACACAATTATATTATATTATTGTCAGGGTTGCTATTTTCCTTTGTCCCAGTTTTCCCATGTCTCATTGGTTCATCTCATTCACCAACAAGTTAGCTCCTTTTGTTTGCTCTTTGTTATTAAGCTCTCAGTTTCAGTCTGATCCTTGTCCTGCATTGTTTTAAGTATTGTTGAAGTGGTTGTTCTGTTCTTTTTCACGTTCCCTTGTTTGAATATACAGTTTAAAGACTATTTAGTTTACTCCATTGTTGTGCACTATATTCCTAGTATGTTATACATTTAGTGTTGTCAAATCGATTAATCACGTCTAACATAAAAATTAGTTTGTACATTGTACATACTGTACATTGCTCAAAAAAAGAGGGAACACTTAATCTTAGCAGTATAAGACCAAGTCGATTAAACTTCAATGAAGGAAGTTTAGGTGATTGTGAATCAATTTCACTTGCTTTGGCGTAAATGACAGTGACAAATGAGAGGCAACAGCTAGACAACCCCCAAAAGGGAATGATTTTGCAGGTGGTGGCCATAGAGAGTTGTTCTCTCCTTATTCTACCCGACTGATTCATTTTTAGTTTTGTGTTTTGTTAGGGTCCTTGTCACTGTGTGAGGCAGCACCTGCAGGTTATCCAGCTCCTACAAGATAACACATCCATACGTATCGTCTCAAGGAGGTTTGGTGTGTCTCCCAGCAGATTTAAAAGGCATGTTTCACCAAGTGAGATATTGCCAGAAAACCAGAAAACAAACCTCTCCTCTGTGACTCTTTGTCTCTTTTCAAGAAAGTTTAGTTCGATGTGTAGTTCATAATTTACAGGCTCATTCCAAGTGGCAAAAAGACCCGGCCCGGCATGATCGTAATGATCATAGACTCTCAAATGTCCAGAGCCCTCTGGACAGTAGATGTCTTTTCCGGAGCTGATGGACGGATTAGGACAGGAGAAGTCAAAATAAAGAACAGTACATACCAGACCAGACCAGCTGATTAATCTAAGACCATCCATCTCTGACACACACAATACAACATCAAATTCGCAAATTCGGTCTCGGCTGTAATGAAGGACTTCCATTAATGCACATAATAACATACAGGGATTGGTGATTTTCTAACCAACAGCTTCAATTACAAATACACAAACAGAAATTTAGCGTCACCCATAGAAAGCTTCTATCAAAGAGGAAATGAGTGTTTGCACCTGGAAGTTTCGAGCGTGGAGCTACGAGTTTCTCTACATATTTAATCACAGAGTTTGTGTGTGCATGCTAAAAAAACACATACTCATACCTATCCTCGTAAATGTGGTGAATAAATGTTGAAGAAGAAACATCAGAGTCCTTATTGCATTCTAACCGGATGTGTCATAGTGATTGAAACCAATTAACCAGCCAAATCAAGTACTGTACTACAAAATATCCTAATTGGACAGATTGAAATCCCTGAAGTTTAATAGTCTCGGTGTTATACTGTGATGAAACATTAAGGGAACACTTACCATAAATCACACATTGGATCTCAACGAATGAAATATTCAATTTGAAATTCTTTATTTATATACATTCTATAATTTTTTAAGAACAGACATTGGAAAAAAAACACGATTGGACAGACTGTAGGTATTCATTAAAATGTTCTGAAATAGTAAATAAAGTAGTGCCTCGTGGAACAAGTCTTTAAATATACAGAATGCCACCTTAACCACTTTTGTTGTTTCTTTTATTTCCTTTCTCTTTCGATTTCACAATCATCTTTTTCGCCGCCATGCACCATCTTAATGACCTACTATGCCTACTTCTCCTCAATTACCTCTTTACCACACCTGCAGAACTGACCCCTTGACTGTCTTTTGAAAATCTTTAACCTCACAGCCCTTTCTGTTTCCCTCAGCAGAAAGTGCTGCATGTAAATTTTCCCCAATCACAGCAATAGCAGGTATCTCCACTGGCTACACTGTGAAGGGGAGCAATCAGGGATAATTGAGTGCCTTTCAGAGGGAGCCTGGAGCATTCACTCCCATTCAACACCCGTCCATTCACCACATAATCACTCTTTAAACACACCCAATTTTCTGGGGAGCAAAGTCCTGTTATAATTTTGCTTAAGTGTATTCGGAAATCATACCCCCTTTGAGCCGAGATAATTGAAATCAAATCCTTTTCATGGCTACTGGCATTTTTTTGCGCTGCCAATCCAGTGTAATTAATTGTTGAAAATTGAGCCTGAATATCGCTAAATAGAAGGCCATTATGTTTTGAAAGGGGTGGAATGATCTACCACGCAGTGTGGAGATGTCAACGTGTGCTTCAGTTAAATGTCTTTGTTTCCAACCATGTTTGCTTTGTAAAGAGCAACATAAATTGACTGATAGCATAAGTTTTAAGTCTTACTAAGCGTAAGGTTTAGAGGACGGAACCATATTATTTGTCCAATGAACACTTCAGATGTCTGTTTAGAAGATGCTTTTTCTTCATGAATGTCCTGTTCAGCGCAGCTGCGCTTAAATGGCTGTCACATGATCGAATTCATTAGTTTACGACTGGACCGCGTTTTTGCGTAAATTCTACATAACGTGATTTGATCTGAATGAGTCAAAGTGCTCTGGGTTGATAATCAATTATTTTGTAGGTGTACCAATGTTTTTATTTGACATTATACAGTGGAACCCACTTATCTCGACCTCGGTTAACTCGCCAACCCTATTATGTCGACGTTTTTGAAGTGGAACCGCCAAACTCCCTATTTCTCTTAGCATTTTCTTATCGGTTATGACGATTCTTTTATGTCGTCGAACCCTAAGATCTCGAGCTCAAAAGAGGGACAAATTCGTCACTTCACATGGTTATCTTGTGACTAATGATCGTACCTAGTTTGCATTGCACGTGGATCACGTTCCGTATGGTTGCTCACTCCAGTGACGCTTCACTCACAGTGTTCACTCACATGCTCACTCACATTCTTCACTCACTCGCAGCCGCAGAAGAACTCGCGGAAGTGGCGGAAAAATAAAGCCTTCTAGACGCCATCTTGGAAGAGGAGGCGCAGGAGTTTGCATCACTGTCCAGTAATTCCCAGATTATATTGACATCGACAAAGACGTTGTTACTGATAGAAGCATTTGTTTTCAAGCAGACCGTTAAAGGCAAAAAGCAACAAAGCATTTTAGACTTTAAAGAAACCATAGTAACCGCATGTGCAATACTATTCAGAACGGTGTCAGAGCAAAATGACTGTTATGAGCGAATGTGTTTATGTGTGTTGTGACTGTGTTTACGCTGTGAGCGAAATTGTGTTTGCAATGTTGGAGAATATAATTAAAGTTTTGTATCGAGAATCTAAAGTGTTTTTATTGTATACTGGTAAATCTCTGCTGTTAGTTGGTGCACAGATGAATTTTGTTGTTAGCAAACATATACAGTGTATGTACATTTGTATAGCATGCTGATCGCATCATCAAATAAATCGCCATATTGGCTTTTGGTTATCTCGATCCTCGGTTATCTCAACGCTTTTTTGCAACCCCCGAGGCCGTTGAGATACTGTATTCCACTGTACTATATTATTGTAAACCATCCAGTTCTGAATAATGTTTCAAAAGGTCTATTTCAAACTTATTAATATGACTAACTTTATGACTAGACCTATCTTATGATATCCTTCTTATTTTCTTTACAGTTTGCCATGCGCGGTTTATGTCTCTTTTATGCGTATTCATGATTGGTTAGAGCCAGTTGGTTTCCGCATTGCTGTTTTAAATTCTGATTGCTTTGAAGCTGCATTCTCAGTTCCATCATTCGCTCATTTACTCGTGTTTTCTAGCTCTCGCTCATTCTCTCAGCGGTGCTTCAAGTCATTTGAATTCTGATGTGACTCCTGCTGGGTTGAAACTATTGGGCAGTTCGTAACAAACAGAGCAAAACAACAAATTCGTCGCATTTCATGGCAATTATGTATAGATGGCTTCATCTGAAATAAAGAATTTGACAACAGTCGAAATTGACCAATTAGTGATCAGCTGACTGAAATTAAGGTTTAGCCAATGCGCTCTCTAAAAGAAATGTGTTGCTCGATTACTAAGGTTTTTGAAGTGATTTAGTGTTAACTTTGTGTGTTGCTTCAGCTGGTCAGAGGTCAGAACCTCATCACCTTTATGCAATTGTTCCACTCTTTCTCACCCTCTCCCTCGCCGTTGCTCTGTTCTGTGTCAGTTTCCATTATATGAAGTCATTGTAAAAGTGATTGCTAGCCTTTGAAAATCAGCGATAGGAAGTCAATCAGCTCCAGCACTCAAAACGACTCTAGTGTGATTACCTGGCTGAGAGAGTGAAGTGTACAGGGTTAGGCTTCTCTGCTCTGCCAGGGTTAGCTAATACATCTCATTTGAGGCCTTTTCTGTCTGTCAGTGTGAAAGTGACAGAAATGACAAGAACCTGGATTGCTCATTTGAGATTTTAAACCACTCCCTTATGGTCAGTTGTTAACAATCATCTTTGCTGGGTAAAATTTGGATTGCTAGCAGTGCATAAAAATTCTCTTCAGGTTGTGTGAAGGAATTTTGGCTTTTGTGGTACTGGGAGCATCCTGATGGAACTGATTTAAGGACAAATATATGACGCTGGAAATGTTGTACTGTTATTTCTGACAGAAACAACTTATGTCCTTCACTGTCGTTCCAAAAACGAATTCTTCTGTAAAAACAACAATGGAAGATATTTTGATTTTATATTGCAACTGGGTCCAAAACAACACTGAATGTCACTATTTGCAATAGTCTTTTTTTTTTTTTTTTTTGAACACTTTTTTTATTGAGAAATAACACATTATATCCACATATTACAACATTAATAAATTAAAAAAGTTAAATCTCTTTTATATAATAGTGAAAAGAAAAAAAAAAAAAAAAGGAAGAAAAAAAAAACAAACAATATATATACACATATACATAACAATAAATACAATACAAAACAAATAAATAAAAATAGAAGGAGCAAATAGAAAATTAAAAGAAAAGGGTACAGGTAAATTCAGATAGCTGCACATTAAGAAGAGCACAACACAATCATACATGAGATGAGCATGGTGTAGAAGATGGATCATAAGAGGAAGGGACAGTTTAGTGGAAAAAACAAGCAAACAAATAAAACAGTTGGTTTAATAGTAGTGACGGTATGGTGAAAATAGTCAACCCACTTAGTCTTTTCCTAACCCATTCACTATATTGCTAAAATCAGAGTTAGAGATAAAGGATATAAAGGGATTCCAAATATTCTTAAAAAAAGACAGTTTACCTTTCAGTATATATGTGATCTTTTCCATTGACAAACAAAAGGACATATTATTGATCCACTGTGCAATAGATGGCATTTCCACTTTCTTCCAATATATAGATATTAGACGTTTTGCTTGAAGTATACACATGGTAATGAGTTTACAAATGTTACTACATTGTGCAATATTCTCAGGAAAGATTCCCAGAATAAAAGTTTCTGGTTTCAATGGGAGATCAATAGATACCATCTGAAAAATAAGTAAGACTACCTCTTTCCAAAACTCCTGCACCGTAGGACAACTCCACATGCAATGCAAAAGTGTGCCTTTATCTGCTGAGCATTTGATGCAAGTGTCTGGAATGCTCTGATTAATTTTATTTAACCGAACTGGAGTGAAATATGTTCTCATAATCCAATTGTACTATATTAATTTGAGATTGCTGTTAATAGTTTGCGATTGTGCTTTCTTACATACGTTTTCCCAGACATCTGTCGGAATGGTAATTTTTAAATCTTCTTGCCAGGAGATCAATTTGGATTTTGAGGATTCTTTAGAGTGTGACTCTAACAATTTATAAAACATCGATATTAAGCCTTTAGATTGGGACGACTTTGATAGTAACATTTCTAAAGGAGTTTTAGTGGGTTTTGTAAGGTTTGTACCTTGGTAAGAAGAAACACAGCTTCTAAATTGAAGGTATTTAAAGAAATGTGTTTTGGGAATGTCAAACTGTGCAACAATATCCGCAAAGGACATTAAGTCATTTCTTTTATAAAGATCCTCGATTTTTTTTAGTCCTTTATCGTACCATAGCTTAAATCCTGAGTCCGATCTAGCTGGTTTGAAACTCTCATTTCCCCATATCGGGGTAAAACATGATAAAGTGTTTGACTGACCTAGATAATTATGCACATCACACCAGACTTTAATTGTGTTGGTAAGAATAGGGTTGCGAGATACAACATCATTGTCTTTTCTGAGAGTTTTGATGTTTGTTGAGTAAAGATAAAGACTGAGGGGTAGTTTTGACTTTATAAAGGAAGACTCAATGTCCAGCCAAGCTGGGTGGGTTTCAGAAGAGAAATAGTACAGAGTAGCTCGCAGTTGCGCTGCCCAGTAATACCACTGTAAGTTAGGAAAATGAAGACCGCCCCTGTCGTATGGCAAGTATAATAATGGCATTCGAACCCGAGTTCGTTTATTATTCCAAATGAAATCAGTAAATAGTTTCCGAAGTGATGTAAAAATGGAGGGTGGAGGGCATAGGGGAATATTTTGAAAGAGATATAATATTTTAGGTAGTATGCTCATTTTAATTGTGTTTATACGTCCAATTAACGATATGGGTAAACTTTTCCATCTGTCAGTGAATTTGGATATGTGATTTAGCAGGGGTTGATAGTTTGCAGAAGATATATTATCTACATTAGCTATAATTTGGATTCCTAAATAAGTGAAAGACTCTACTACACTAAAATGAGTAACAGCTGATAATTGACTATCCTTCTTATTCAGTAAAAAAATACACGATTTAGATTGATTGACTTTATAACCAGAGAAGTTACCAAACGTTGAAAGGAGTTTTATTAGCGATGGAATAGAGTGAACCAAATCCGTTAAATATAAAATGACATCGTCTGCATACAGAGAAATACGTATATCTGTGGTGTTTAGTCTGATGCCTAATAAGTCGCTATGCGATCTGACTGCTATGGCAAGAGGCTCAATTGCTAAAACAAAAAGAAGAGGTGATAGGGGGCAACCTTGACGGGTGCCTCTCTGAATATTAAACGCACTGGAAACTATACTATTAGTAAGTACCTCAGCCATAGGACGCGTGTAAAGTATTTTAACCCATTTGCAAAAGATGTCTCCAAACCCAAATCTTTTAAGGACCTCGAATAGATATGGCCATTCCACCCTGTCGAAGGCTTTTTCAGCATCTAGGGATAGGATGGCTGTATCAGAAGCTCCCTTTTTAAGATATAAGATGTTAAGCAAAGTTCTAACATTATGAAGTCCTTGCCTACCCTTAATAAATCCGTTTTGGTCTCGACATATAATGTCTGGTAGTAGTGACTCCAACCTCTTTGCCAGGATCTTACTCAATATCTTTACATCTGTATTAAGTAATGAAATTGGTCGGAACGACTCACATTTGGTCTTTACTTTATTAGGCTTAGGAAGTAACGTAATGAGAGCATTCCTTAGAGATTCTGGAAGCACACCGTTTTCAAAAGATTCTTTAAACATATCTAAAATTGGTAAGACAAGTTTTCTTTTAAATTTCTTGTAGAAGTCTATGTTAAGGCCATCAGGCCCTGGTGTTCGACCCGCTGTTAAACTATCAATGGACTCTATTATTTCTTCTTCCGTTAAATCTATGTCCAGGGACAGTTTTGCCTCTTCAGAAAGAATAGGTATTGGTAAGCTATTAAGAAAGGTTGTTTGTGCACCATTGTTTACGTATTCAGAGGTATATAAAGTCCCAAAAAAAAAAGTATCATTTATTTTAACTGGGTCGTTTGTTATATTGCCCCTATTATCTTCAATAGCATTTATTGTTCTTTCAGATTGATTTTGCTTAATTCTCCAAGCTAACAATTTCCCTGCTTTTTCACCTTGGTCATAATAATTTTGCTTTAACATCATTAGACTCGCGGTCAGAAATTACTATTGTATCGTAAAAGCAATCACTAATATATGACATAAGTGTTGCTGAGATAAGGAAATAATCAATTCTGGAATACGACTGGTGTGTTCTAGAGAAACAAGAGTACTGAATATCCTTAGGATGTAATTGTCTCCATATTTCTGATAGGTTTAGGTCCTTTACAAAATAATGAAGGGTCTTTCTGGTCTGCTTGTGAGACTGGTCAGGGCCAGAAGAACGATCTCTAATTGGATCGAGTGTACAATTAAAATCCCCACCAATTACATAGAACCCAGAGAGATTGGATAGCGTTAGAAAGAGATTACTATAGAATTTTGGAATGTCTTCATTCGGGCCATAAATATTAACAAGAATCAGTGATTTGGACAGTAATGTCCCTTGAACAATTAAATATCTACCTGAGGGATCCTGTATTGTCTTAGTTATTTGAAATGGGACTGATTTATGGATCATTGTAATAACCCCTCTTGCTTGAGAACTAAATGAAGCTGAACGTATTTGACCAGGCCATCTATTGCGTATTCTACCGATATCTTTTGGCATTAAATGTGTTTCTTGGAGAAAGACAATTTTTGACTGTAGCTGCTTTATCCTAGTCATCACTTGTTTTATTTTAGTAAGAGTCTGCAGACCCCTACAGTTCCAGGAAATAAACTTAACCCCACTAACCTCTGTCATAACTTCTAACATGAGATAGTGCAATACTCTCCCCACAATTGAAACAAAAAGTCACCTGTACCTTGTAATAATAAATAATAAAATAAAAAAGCAACACAATTAGAAAAATCAACCAATAGAAACAAATCAACACCAGAACTGTGACTTGCCGAGAACCACCAGCAAGTTCACCCACTACTTTACTTCTAACTTCCCCCATCTAAATGAGAACACCGAAACGATGAATCTCCCACCTGAGCTCCGCTGATTTTACCTTGTCCCCTTGTCAGGAATAATCTGTTGATTAATCGACCGTTATTTACATATTCCAAAGTGTAAACAAACCGTTGATATAATGTCACCAGATTACATGTTCGTCAGAAAGCCGTCAACTTGGGATGGAGTTTCAAAGACGCGAGTCTGGCCGTTAACAGTCACCCGGAGGCGCGCTGGAAAGATGAATCCGTACATTAGGCCTTTGGCTCGCAGCTTTCTCTTGACTTCATCGAATTGTCTCCGTTGCTTGTTGACTTCAGCAGAAAGATCTGGAAATAACATGACTCGATTGTTTTGGAACAGCACGTCCTTCTTCACTCTGGCCGCATGCATTACACGCTCCTTGTCCCTGTAATCCAAGAACTTCATGATCATCACTCTCGGTGTTGAATTCGCATCCGAATCAGCCCGTCGCACACTGCCAATCCTGTGCGCCCTCTCGATGGCCAGGGGTTTTCGCAGTGGCTCCATGTCCAGCGCCTCGGGTAGCCAGCTTTCCAAAAATGCACACGCGTCACTGCCCTCGGACTTTTCTGGTAACCCGATGAGTCTGAGATTGGAGCGTCGGCTTCGATTTTCAAGATCATCCATTTTCCAGGTAAGAGCAGCAACTTTCTTTTCAAGAGTGCTGTTCATCGATTGAAGCGTAGTGATCGAGTCTTCGGCCTGTGAAATGCGTTCCTCCGCCTGCGTCAGTCTTCCGAAACACTCGGTAACTTGATTTTTAACATCTCGTACAGCTGAAAGCACCGATTCAAATTGAGAAGCCATATCCACTTTCACTGAGTTAATAGCTTGGAGGATATCACTTGTGTCAGCGTGAAAGTCGCAAGCTTGATCTCCTTGACTCGATGGTGAATTTACCTCGCCACGAGGAACACGCGACAGTTCGTCCAGGCCCTCAGAATCCGATGCAATATCCATGACTTTTTTCAGCTTCTGCTTTGCTGGTTTAGGCGACATCTCAGACAGATTTCACTAAGAAATCAAATTGTGGTCGAATTTTGAAGGAAAAGGGGGTATAACTTATAAATACTATTAAAACTCACAGCGGAGCCAACTCCTCAAAAATAAGTTACCGAACCCACATATGAAACTGCGCAACACACACATATGTTACACACACATCTTTCTGTATAGCCTGTGTGACAGACAACTAGTCCAGCCCGTTCACACAGCAAAGCTTCGCCAAAAATGTTGTGTTGCTTACAGATGTGACTTCAGATATAGAATGCGTTAGTTAATCCCGTAAATAGCCTAACTTAGTGAGAAAATATCCGTATTAACATCTCAAATATAAGACTGACTACTGTATTCTGCTAATAAACTGTAACAAAAGATACTCACAGGCAGAGATCCAAATGTGTGTCTTTAATAAGAATGGTCGTACAGGCGGATAGTCAGGACAGGCAGAGAGCATACATAAACGATAATCCAGGCAGGGAAGTCAAGACAGG
Source organism: Rhodeus uyekii (assembly GCA_037043235.1). Lineage (NCBI taxonomy): Eukaryota > Metazoa > Chordata > Actinopteri > Cypriniformes > Acheilognathidae > Rhodeus > Rhodeus uyekii. The sequence goes on from JAWRVZ010000226.1 coordinate 612,139, forward strand.
CAGATAACATTCAAGAGCGATAATCCAGACACAGGTCAGGGCAGGCAGATCAGAATCAAAAACAGGTAACAGCAAAATCAGCAACAGGCAAACAAACAGGGACATAACCGCTCAGAATGATCACCGCAGCAAATCAAGACTTCGCACCCACAGTTCCTGTGTTTGAGTCTTTTATAGATCATGTAATGGTTTGCAGCTGGTGCAGTAATTATTCCACTGAACGGCATCATGGGAAATGTAGTGTGTGTCAGTATACATATGAGAGCTCCCTCTGGTGGCCAGAGGGGGGAAGCGCGGAGCTCGTAATCATAACATAAACATTATAATATAAGCTTGCAGTGCAAGTTTTTGCTCTGTGTAGGGACAGACTAAAGGAAATGAAGAAAAAATGCAAGAAAAAAGGTGAAAAGCAACAATATGTGCTGGCTCCATTGCTGTATATACACCATAGCAGACATGAACAGGCCTATAGCAGTCCAGCACTACAATCCAAATCACCAAACCATTGACATTTATCCAAAGCGACTTGCATTGCATTCAAGAAACACATTGATATCCTAATCAGTTCTTGCTTTCCCTTGGAATCGAACCCATGATCTTGATGTTGCAAGCACCAATGCTCTACTGTTTAAGCTACAGGAATCATATTTTCCATTTGAGCATCATTCTGCTCTTTTATTTCAACAGATTGTCCACATTTATGTAGTTATGCCCCCTTCCTTCATCAGCTTATCAGGTAACGTTTATGTATCGCCGACGTTTGTTGGTTGACAATATTCAAGCAAGACTGATCTAACCACTGTGACTGAAACACTTTTCCTTTAGAAACAGACCACATGTCCATTCTATCATCCTCACTCTCAGCCCCCCCACTGATGTCATTCAAACGGAATTACATCTCCTTTCCTAACCACCACTGCCCAGCTGGTGCCCACGGGCAATTAGCCCAGTAAGCATAATTGCAGTAATTTGTTAAGCGCTATGGCAACCTCCATTTAGGCCAGAGGTAAATATACGTCTCCAAGTGTGCAAGACTGACATATAGGGCTTGGGAATGCACACATTCTATTGTAAATGTGCTTTAGTCCCACTCGAGAACAGAGAACTGCTAATAGGAACAGTAACCGTGTGTCTAGTAGAGTTAAGAGCAATGCTGATTAATGAGTGTCTTGTGTTTAGACAGTGTGCTCGTGAAACGCACTAACCGTCGCTATGCAAATACAGCCATCGCTGTGAAGATTACTTTTGTTTTCTTGTCAAACAATAAAGGGAGAAAACAATATGAATAGTGCTCCGATGGCTCTCTTTGCCATTCCTCTCCCAGTGTTACTGCCAAACAAGGATGTACAGCCATGGCCAAAAGGATTGCAAGTGACAAAGTTTGTGTGTTCAACATTGCAAAAACATTTAATGTATGAAAAGAGTGAATATTTGCAGTGTTGAGCCTTCTTCTTCTTCATAATCTCTCCAATTCACTCTGGCATTATATTAGCTATTAGATATGAACCTCTGAGCCAAATCCTAACTAATCCGATCCTTATTCATGCTTGTTGTTCATCATAATTCTTGGACTTCTGCTTGTCCATTCAGCTTTTGAGGACCACAGCTTTTCTACGGGATTAAGATTCGGAGAGATGCCTGGATCCAAAATCTCAATGCAATGATCTCTGCAATGAGCCACTTCAGTATCTCTCTTGACTTGTGACATGACACAGGACATTCATCCGCCTTTTCTTCCCTGGACAATTGATTTTTTCTAACAGTCGGAAGGGGGTTTCATAAGAGTAAATAACTTTTCACCAGCCTTTTGCTGATTGATGCTTGTACATCCTGCAGAATTTCAGTCTGTCCTTGATGCTTTTCTCAGAGAGAAGTGGCTTCTATGTTACTCTTTTTTTAACACAAGGCTGTTCTCCAAAGGTCTTGGCGCTCACACCCACCTGCTGCCAATACTGATCAAGCTCTGCGCTGGAGGACATGGTCCTGGTGCTTGAGACTCCGGGACGTCCTGAAGCCTTCTTCACTGCAGTTCAACCTCTCTACTTGAAATTCTTGATGATACGGTAAAAGGTTCTTTCATCAGATGCAAACAATTTTCTTGTGCATGAGGTCATTTCGATGCAATGCAATGGCTACAGGTCTTTCGCTGGAGGAAACCATTGCTAAAACGAGAACGAATGATTGAAATCACTTCTTCCCTCCTTTTATGGTAATCAGTCAACTCTTACAATCCAATCAGAATGATGCTTACTCATACTCGTTCACACTTTCCCATGTGCTGATGATGTGATTAGTGAAGTTACATTTTGTTCCAAGATTAAAAAACAACACAAAACAAACAAACCAATTTAGATTTTTTTGTGATGAAAGTAAAAGATTTGTCCAAATGAAGCTTTTTGCAATTATTTAAACCTGCATTTGAACTCTCAACGCAATAATCTAGGAATAATGTGAAATCAAAACCTTTGCAAACATTTCAAAACACGTTGCTTTCTTTCTTGTGTGGAACTTAAAAGAAAGATTTAACTCATTTTGTCCACATAATGAAAGTCAGTGGGGTCCAAAACAACACCGGACCCTGCTGATTTTCATTGATTTTCATTGTGCATGAGCACATCTTTTATGTTCCACAGAAGAGCGTCATACAGGTTTGGAAAGTGTGAGGGAAAGGGTGAGTTAAAAAAAAAAGTTACAGTATTTCTGAACTATTTAATTACAATTGCTGTATTTGCAATAATTTTGCATACTGCCTATTATACTTTACTGTGAACAATTTAATAATTGCTACACATTAAAGTACAGAGAATGCAAAAATACTTTTTATATTTATTCGAGCTGAATCGAGGTTTCAAAATTGATAGTGTTTCATATTAAACACAACTAGGTAGAGATGGAAAATATCTTTATCATCAGATACTTGCCTATGGATGAAGTTATTAAACCAGCAGACAAAATGTTTTTCTTGTGGGATGTAAGGGTATAAAAGAGTGAACTAATCTATGAAGGAATAGGTGCAATCAAATCCTGAACTAATGCACACAGTAATATTGTGAAGTTAGGGACATCTGCTGGTGATCTCGGTGCAATTCAATTGAAAACGAAATGTTGAAATTGGTGTATTTTCTTCTGCTGAAAAGGGGAGAAAACACTGAGCTCACAACAGTCAAACCTTGTGAAAAAAACTGTACCTAATTGTATTGAGTGTCATTTTTATGTACTTCAAATCTTAAAAGTATACTTTTAAAAAGTGCATTAGCAGATGATATAATATAATTCAAATTAAAGGCGCTTAAGTGTGCTTAAAGAGAGTACACTTTAATGACAATATTTCTTAATATAAGTGTACTTTTTAAAAATGCACTTTGTAATAGTGTCTAAATCGGTTTCACTTATAAATAATAATTAAAAATTAAAATAATAATTTATATATTTAGTAATATTTAATTTAATAGTTTACAATAATAAAAATTGTCTAGTGTTTTACATAAGTAGGCTACACTTATCTTGATGTATTGACTAATATACTAAAGCACATGTAAAATAATTTATTTTAATTTCAACTTAAGTGTGTTTGTCACAGTTTTTCCATTCAACTTATTGGATTTAATATAAACTTAATCTGTGATATATTTGAAATCAATTACATTTAATACACATTTAGTTGAAAACATTACATTACCTGACATTAAAGTATATTTTAGTTGACATTAATTTCTTGTCAGTACATTGAGAAGTACACTTTAACTATATTTTAAAGAATCAAGAAGCAATTACACATATAAAGATGGATTTAAATACCACTAAAGTGGTAATATGAACTTAATCTGTGATACAGTTGAAATCAATTACATATAATATGCATTTAATTAGTTAAAAACATTACATTGAATTCACACTTAAGTGTGTTTCTTTAAAATATATTATTTGTGTAATAACTACACTTTATAAAAATATACTAAAGTGCATTTATTGACAACAATCTCAGATATCACTATCATGTCATTTTGTGTACGCTATAAAACTGCCCAAAGCTATGTGTGAGAGAGTGTGAATGTATGAGTAGACTGTATGTTAACCCTGTGACGCACTGGCCATGTGTGCAGCATGCCATCTATGGCCCGGGATGCTGGGATAGGCTATCTGTAAACCTACATAGGACAAGTGGTTTGGAAAATCGGCAGTTTGGGATGGATGAATATTGTATACAGGTATGTGTGTTTGTGTGCAGAAACCGCCTGTGATGATTGTCACTGAAAACACACGAGAGGTTCGTGTGTCCATTTGTAGGCACTAGATTAGCACCATTATTTCAGAACAAACAAAGACCACCTGTCCAAACCCCTTTGCTGTAAAGGTCAACACATGTAAACGAATCACTTCCAGTATCTAACACACACACACACACACACACACGGATTTTCAAACTTGGACTTAAGGAAAAGTCTAAAAATAAATAAACAATAAAAATAAGATGAAAATAAGTAATAAAATTTAATAAAATTATTAAAAATGGTTTAAAATGAATAAATTGATATAGTGCAACACAGTAATACTGAGAGGTAAAAAAAACATAAATGTAAAAATAGAAATTAAATCTTTTCCAAATTAAATCTTATGCATATTTTTATTTTTTACGGTTTAAATTTGCCCTTTATACATAAAAATATAAATCTGCCTTTTAAATGTTTGGATGGGATGATCATATTTGGGTGACATCCAAAAGTTTGTAAACCTAAAATACTCTGCTCTCATATACTTCAGACACATTACACACAAATATATTCAACACCACCTTTCACCACCTTTCATCATTTCATAAACACACAGAGACAGAAACACAAATTCATTATCTTATACTGTGTGATTTGGACAAGGCCCAAACATGGATAAGCTGTTCCCCTGTTTCTGTCAGAAATAGAATTAGAAAATCAATCACTATTCCTTGATAAAAATATGTTTTTGAACGATGCAGAGAGCATTGGCACATTTTAATTTTGAGTATTCAGAAATGGGTAATATTCAAATATATTTTGTTCTGTTTGCAGCTACTTCAGGAATGCTGTGATATCTGTCTACATGTCTGATTTAAACAGCTTTACTGTCTCTTATTAGACTAATGCAGTTATGTTTACAGCCTTTTGCTCTCTGCCAGGACATTGCACAAAGTAGGAGTGTGTCGGCTTTTAACTTGACCGATAAACGGAGAATGATATATGAGAGGGATCACAGGACAGGCAGTGGAACAAACAGATGTCAGATGCTGTAGCCCTACAATCCTAAATAGTTGGAGAGGTTCAAATGAATTTATGAACAACACAAATACGTCATGATGAAAAACCAAACCAAACAATCGGATAAATGATCAGTATCTTTCTTAATGAACAAACTCGAGTCTTTCCAGTTTGAGTGTGACGTTTCACACTTCTGAGAAGGAGAATGTACAGAGACTGAAAAACGAGCGGTTGGTTGACCGTGGCAGGGGAATGATCCCTATCCCATGGGTCAGCGAGGTGCTGTTACTTTGAAAATGCACGGCTGACATGTCCTCAACAGACACAACAATCACAACAGACTGAAGAATGACACGTTGACACAAGCTCTACATGTCGCTGTCTCAGACAGGAATGTCTGCACCCAAAGGGACTCGCACACTCAGGATTAAAAGTTAAGCCGTAAAGTTCTCTGTAGAGTGGATGCACACATATTAGACACATTATAATAGACACAATGTTAGAGATAATGCAAAATTTGTAAGATTATTATCACTTGGACTGTACTGGACTAAACAGAACACAAAATAAAGCGACAGCACAATTTCAGCAGATTGCAAAATTCCTCCTGAAGTACCTGATGTCAGATCCAAGAACTTCCACCGTTCTTTCAACATACCCAAACCCCACAACTACCTGTTTCGTTCTCAATGTCTCTGGCAGCATGATTGGGCAGTGTGCTCACAGTGTGCAAACCTGCCATGCCTCCACAAATCCCCAGAAAGCCCCCTCTTATTTAATACAGCTGCCCTGGATAGCAGTAATGGTAGTACCGTTATGCAGATACTGACACCTCAATAAATCAAGATGCTTCTATATTTTACCAACACACGTCACCCACAATGAGCTGACACCCACCAGAAAGAGCAAATGTCTACATGAAGGGAATGACACAACAACTATACAATAATATTCAGCTTTTTGGTAAACCTTTGTTTTTCAAATAACAGTCTCAGGGAACATATTACACTTTTTACATACTGTTCTTAGTCTACTATATAGTATGTGGTTGTGAATAAGCCTTATGAGTTTTAGTTACTGACGGTTACCCTGATGCAGACATTGTGTTCAAATATCACACTTGAGAGCCCCAAACATCTTTGATGTATTCAGAAAAGGCCAATGCAATTGGCGTGTGGAATTGGCATGCCATTCCACACCCGCGGACATACGGGTGTATAAGTTGAGGCAGCTGCACTACACCCTTCGGGTTTGTTCTGAGGAGCTGGGACAGCATCTCAGCCCCTCAGGGGTAGTTCAAGTGGTGGCAGGACACAATGTCTCCATTCCCTTAATCAGGGAATGAGGGTTACGTCAGTAACCGAGATGTTCCCTTTCTGTCGGTCACTTTCAAAGCTCAAAATACAGACACTAGTGGTCCTCTAAACCCCACAACCTAAACTGTGTCATTAGGCATGGCAGTTAAAATATGAGTAGGCCAGTGTGCCAATAGCAAGTGCAGCTATGCTAACCCGTGGTCTGCCAACATCCAGGGTAACAACCTTAACCAAGTGGACCTACTCACCTCTTCTAGGGAGAGGTTATTACCCATTATTACCTAAGACTCGAGACTAAACTGTTTTCATGCGTAGATTATAGAATCTCGCAAAAGTCTTGGGTGTAGCCCAGCCCACAGCTCAATATATATCTGTTAATGAAGCACTATATCTTTCTAGTGCCCACGTGGCTGCGATATCCCTGGTGGAATGAGCCCTCATTCCCAGTGGGCACAGCACATCTTGGCCTCAGCCTTCCTGAAGAAAAAAAAGTTTGATGCCACAACTAGGGAAGCATCTTATGTAGTGAAGAGGCAGTAATTCAAGGCATAGAGCTGCCTGGTAAAGGGGAGTCTGACCTGAGTGATGGTCTCTATCACAGCTGGTGATAGTCCTCAGAATTCAGTTGCAGATGCTGCGACTTATATATGCCATTGTCGCTGTGTTGACCATCCGGAACCATTCAGGAACCAAGGTATGATAAACACACATAGGTATAGGTAATTGATTTAAATAGTGTATTATTTTGTGTTTTATTTTTCAAGCCATGTATTTTTATTTCCATCAGCATCATGTTCTGAAACATACTGCCACGGCAATACAACCTGCCATTTAACCCACTATGTTAAATGCCTACACTTCATTCAATGTATTTATTATTCTAGATCATTATAATGCCTTAACTGACATTTAGTATTAACAGCTTAAATAATTTCCATCAACTTCTAGGAAAATGTCAATCAAAATGACCACCCTTTTGCTCGCCTAGAACTTTCCATGAATAACAAGAGGGAACGATGCTGTTTGTCATGACATAACATTTGATTTGCTCCAGAACTCCATTTTATCTTCCTGGAAACCTAGAGAGCACTGCCTGTGGTTCTGAAAAACCTGTCACTGAATACAGAAGCGCTACGAGGTGCCGTCTTCTTTCCATGGTTGCATAGTTGGTCCGCTCATGCTCGCGGCAGCTGACCCCAGATCTAGAAGGCATTTTCACACACTCACTACTGATCAGATAATGGGGCTCATTTAACTCTGCACCTGCTCTTCAATATACTCAAGGACTAAAATGGCACATGGGTAGGATTTCAAAGAGTAAACTTCAATTATTAGCTTGCTAACAGATTTACAAATCAGCACAGAAACCCATATGAAAGAAACATGCAATATAATAGTACCTATTAAGAGACACAAGTCCTTATTTGCTCTTTGATACCAATCTTTCATTTGAAAGCCATGTTTCTAGCATCTGTAAAACGGCATTCTTCCATCTTAAAAATGTATCTAAATTGCGACATATGCTCTCAAAGACAAATGCGGAAAAGTCAGTTCACGCGTTCATGAGTTCAAGGCTAGATTATTGTAATGCTCTACTAGGTGGTTGCCCTGCACGCTTAATAAACAAATTCCAGCTGGTCCAGAATGCAGCAGCTCGAGTTCTTACTAGAACCAGGAAGTTTGAGCATATTAGCCCAGTTCTGTCAAACCTGCACTGGCTTCCTATTAAACACCGAATACATTTTAAAATCTTGCTAATGACTTACAAAGCATTAAATGGTTTAGCTCCACAGTACTTGAGCGATCTCTTAACACATTACAGTCCTTCACGTCTATTGCGATCCCAAAATACTGACCAGCTTAAAATACCTAGAATATCAAAGTCAACTGCTGGCGGTCGATCCTTTTCCTATTTAGCTCCTAAACTCTGGAACAGTCTTCCTATTACAGTTCGGGAAGCAGACACACTCTGTCAGTTTAAATGTAGACTAAAACACATCTCTTCAACCTGGCATACACATAACACATTATACATACATTTTTAATCCAAATCATGTAAAATGATTGTTAGGCTGCATAATTTAGGTCAGCCGGAACGGGGAACATTCCCATAACACCTGATGTACTCGATACATCAGAAGAAGAATGGCATCTACGCTGATATTGGTCTCTGTTTATTCCGAGGTTATCGTGGTCAGTTGGATCCGGGCCGTATCCAGATCAGATGAAGGACCTGCACCTGGACACGAGCACAGCACTGCCCTGGGGTGTCTGCGGAGACCGTGACTCTACTAGACCCTCCCCTGTGTAGATCATGAACCCATCTCCAATCGGACCAAATTAGAATTAATATAAGACTTGAATTATCAATATAATAATCAAACTATCAATCAATCAAATCAATCAATAATCAAAACTTAACACTTAATATTCATCAATTGTGTTAATTCGCCTGCTCTTTTAAGGCTGCCGTTCAGCCAAACAAACTTTGTTTATAATGTTTTCCTGTGAGCACTGTAAAGCTGCTTTGAAACAATCTGTATTGTAAAAAGCGCTATATGAGTAAAGGTACTTGACTTGACTTATTTGCCACCTGACTAAACCAGACAATAAAATTACATCCAGCTCTGAAGAGACACTCATCCATATTTTCTTCTGACAGTGTCATGATATTAATGAATATAAATTCTGTCAATCAATGTCTTTAAAATCGACCAATTTTCTTTGGCCAAGAACATAAGTCTAAAAGGAAATAAATTTGGGAGGAAAAATCATAAAATGAAATGGAAGAATTCAATCCAATTGGTATATGATATTATCATTGTAAAAATGAATACTGTACTTACTATTACATCGGCAACACAAACACTTCCAAAGTAACAGGTGATATTGTATATATATCATCTTCCGGGTAACACACCAGAATATTTTTCTTTTAATTTTGATTTCATCACAGTTCCCTGAAACCAGTGGTGCCTCAGGCTGCCTATGTTGTCCTGCATGAGGTTAAATCTAGCTGGTGATTTACTTTGGCAGGTAATTGGGATAATCTATCTATCTATAATAATCTAAGATAATCTATCTGAGAAACAGTGAGGTGGTTCTGCCAGTAGCCTGCACAAGGCCATTGACTGCGCGCTTGAAGTGCTGACTGAGTTCATTTCAGACAAATGAGTGGCCTACTATGTATTTATAGAGTTACAAGTGGTGATTGAAGTGATTTATTACCCTTAACACCTTATTCAAACAGCACAACGTTTCATTTTGTTGTTGACCTCTTTGTTCAAGGACAATGTAACAATGACCACATGATTAAATTTAATCATATTGCTAATTAAAAATTTTCTTATTCTGTGTTTGAAAACAAAACTGCCTCAGTGCATTAAATAGCACTCTACTACAACGCAAAGAAAGTCATTGTTCTTGAATAGTATGATCACAAAAAACAAGTGCACATATACCAGAGGCAATTGTTCAGGCAAAAGTGACTGTAAAGTTTTGGACACCCATGGAAAGGGTATATCAGTGAGGGTAAAGTAATTTCTTCTCCTGTTTCGACTTTCTCTGTCATTTTCCCTCTAACAAATTAAGTGTCATGCTTTGACAGTCTTTAAAATCTCATGCTGACCTCTGCTGGTCAAGATGTGGTGGCACTCATTAATAATTTGTGACGTTTTGCCAGTTCCACTCGAAGTAATGGCAGGAAATTGGCAAATCATAGACTCTGGTGTATATGATAGTTCATTCTGGCCCAAGCCTGTTCAGTTAGACAGGAACGAACCATCTGGCCAAAGTATATAATGACCAACCAAAGTTTTATGTGGATCTGTTTATATCTGAAATGAATGCACAACACTAGCAGATCTAGTGCAAAGATAGTTTCCTTATCCTTAAAAGGATAGTTCACCCAAAAAATTCCCTCACGATTTACTCACTCTCATGTGGTTCCAAAAATGTATGATTTTTTGGTTACACGGTATTTTAAGGTATCCTTGTTACAGTGTAATTACACTAATAAGTACTGAGTAGTATGAATAAACATGCACATACTAAAGGTTTAAGGTTAGAATTTGGTTAGTCAGTGTAATTTACTGTTGCCTCTATACTAAAAACATCTAGCATGTAACAAGGACACTATGAAATGTTGTGATCTCCTTGTTAATTTGTCTGTCGCGTTTCTGTTCACTTCCTAGTTCCTCCCGTTTTTTCCAAGCCCGTCTCGTAATCAAGCACCTCGTTAGTCTTGTCAGCTGTGTCTTGTGCTACCAGTCATCCCCTGTGAATATCTTCCCAGTGTGTCTTTCAGTTATTGTCCGTCGTCGCCTGTAGTACGTTCTATGTCTGAGTTCACATGCTAATTTTGCTTGTAGAAAGTGGTATTCTTTGAGTTATTACTGTTAAAGTTTAGTTGAGTTCATTCCGTTGCTCTGTGCTTTCATCTGCACCACAAACCGTGACATAAATGAGTTTATCTTTGGATTCATGAATGAAGTCTTGTTTATTTCTCTTAATCTCCATCCTTCTGCACTTTCTACTGCCACACACTATAACTGAACCTAAAGATAAGATTTTTTTTTGGTGGGATTTATAACAATGGACTTACCAGCATTATTTTTTAGATTAGGTCAAGTAAAATGTGCCTAAATTATAATCAGTTTAAATGGCTTATTTGGTCAGAATACTTCTCTGTGGCATGTTCTTGCTCAAAGCCTTGAAATACCAAAACATTGGTAGGCAGTTTTTGTAATCAATTAGATTTCTTTTTATAATAAACAAAAATGTAAAGACACTTTTCTTTGTGTCCTTGAACTCCAGTAAACTCAACCAAGATGGCTGATGTCCTTGTAGGTTCTAGAAGTAGAACCACAGTTACTTTTACTTTTTACATCTATTCATTTAGCAGATGCTTTTATCCAAAGCGACTTACAATTTGAGGAGTACAGAAGCGATTTGACCAGAGGATACAAAAATACATAAGAGTGCTTACACAACAACGTTTTGATCAATCTATGCAAGCATGGAGAATAGAGAAAGAAAAGAGATTTTTATTTTTTTTGGTGAGGTGTGTGTGGAAAAGGTGCAGTTGGAAGAGGTGCAGTTCTGTGTGGACCTGCTGCTGCTTCTATCTAGACCTCCTGCTGTGGCGTCTTCTAAGTCGGTCGTCCCCAGGGCTCCATCCACCACCTGGCCATCACCATGGCTCTTCCTGCCTTCGACTCCGCCCTGGGGCCTCGTCCTGGCTGGTCTCTGCAGTCCCAATCCCCCTGGCACCTCCCACCCTCCACTTCCTCTTCTGATGTTTTTTGTTCTATGTTCTGTTCTGTCTGGTCCTCCTCCTGTTCCTCCTCCCCTCCTTCCGAAAGGTGTTCCTCATCCGGCGTGAGGTCATGCCTTATGGGAGGGGGCGTAATATTAAGTTGATTAATATTATTAATAATGATTCAATAATACAATATCAGGTTGAGTGAATTATGGCATACGTTTGGTTGACCAATGAAATTGTTTCGGAAGACGTTTAGGATCAACCTCCATTGGTTCATCTTTGCCCTCTGGATTCTTCATCCATTGAACAGAAATTTGAAATAAGTTGACTAATATTATTAATAGTAATTCAATAATACAATATCAGGTTGAGTGAATTATGACTTACGTTTGGTTGACCAATGAAATTGTTCGGAAGAGGTTTAGGATCAACCTCCATTGGTTCATCATCGCCCTCAGGATTCTTCACCCATTGAACAGACATCTGAAACAAATACATTGGTATTGATTTACAGGATACTAAAACCCAATGACATAGATTTATGCAAAATGAAACAGATTGTTTAGATGTTTCATTAGATGTCTCATTAATGAATAGTTTGGATAAACCTGACTACCTTAAGCTGCCAATTAGCAATGCCAGTTTGACGCAACTCCACATCCATGGAGAAACTGTTGCAGGTGTTGCCCTAAAAAATCATGTGAATAACTATTGTCAAATTAATGGCAAAAATATGATACACAAAAGACATTTACTTCAAGAGCAATCCTTATGAGATTATGTGGCTGTGCATTCCAAACTAATTAAATTGTATATTTGAAATCCATTGTTTAAAATGAAAATCTCTGTTTAATCTTTATTAATCTTAACTAATTAACAATATTGGCTATTATTACTCTCTGATATTGTAACAATATTATGACCTTTATATTATTACAGGGGAGAGTAAATGTGACGATCGTAAACCTGCTGAATCACCGACTAGCATGAAGCTCAACAGGCCTCTGTTTTGTGCATTTAAATAAATAAATAAATTTAAAACCAAAATCAAATTATATATATACTGTTTATACTGATATAATAGTTTATCAGATGAACTATTTTCTATTTTGTTTATAGTTCGGTTCTCGTCGCCACTCTCATGCACTCTCTACCATGTGCTTTCCCTCCGGGCGGACATCTTGGCCAAATCTTTAGCCTCTGCAAATTTAAGTTAATAATTTCTTTAAGTTTGTACATCCTTGATAGCCATAAATAGTTGCAAACTTACCATTGAAATAAAATCTTTCTGTTCTTGATGACCAGATTTTATCTATGTAATGATGCTTAGCTTAGCTTAGCTTACAGCGTTCGATTAATACGTCGTGAGCTAAGTAGAGTTACGTAGAGTTACGTAGAGTTACGTAGAGTTACGTAGTTACGGAGCAGTTCGAAGCGTTCACGCTGATTGGTGGAAACACACCCATTACATAAACGCAGAAAAAATATGTACAAATGGGTTATTAATACATTATATTTAGCAGCAACATACACAGTAGAAACATAATGTTTTTGTTTGAAAGATGTTCTTGTGCTATCTTTCTTTCTAAAAACTTTGTTCAATATTTTGATATATAATTTTAGAACATTCATACTTTTTTAAGTTTGGAAAAAGTGAAAAAAGGTCACTATATATTTGATACGTTGGCCTACTGTTTGGAAATGAATGTTTTTACAAAAGTTACTGTCAACCAAAACTATAAAGAAATCAACAATGCACAGCTTTATAAAAGACATTTATCACAGTAAAAGTTTATATCACCTGTTCATCTCTGGAAGGGTGAAGAGAAGATTTGACATTGTGAATTTCAAGGCATCCATCTACGCCACACTGAAGTAAAAAAGACCAAAAATAGGCACTGATAGAAACGCTCTACAGTGTTGTTGGTTTTCAGTGTCTACTCAGCAACTGGATGTTAACGAGATCTCGGGAGACCGCAGCTCAATGAACCACACGAGTAAAATCAAATCTGGTTTATTCAGAATGCAGTTCTCAAAGGAAACAAAGACGACAGGCCATTCTTATACTAATAGCCCTTCCCCCTAATAGGGTGTGGTGATGTAGAGATAGAGATAAAAGAACAACTCCATATATGGCAGAGAGAGGGACAAAAAAGTTCAGACTGAAATGATACATAATGTATTATAGAAAAATAAAGCATATAATTTCCCTCAGTCCCCTCTTTTAAGCTAAAAGCTTAAGCATTATTCACTGGTACATATCTATGTTGCCTGGTGGTTGCATCAATCATACTATACACTCTATTCATCAGACATTGCAACAAGCAGGGCCCAAAAGTACATAGGGCCACAAGAATCAGTAGTACAGGAATTATCATGGTGATAAGTGGTGTCACCCATCCAAACAGATTGTGCATCAAACCCCATCCCCAGTCCTTGGTCTCATCTCCGTACAGCTTATGCGCAGTGTTCTTCATCTCTTGCACAGCATGACCCACAGCGCCCTCAGATTCATCTTCAGCCGGGACGAAGGTGCAGCACTGATCCCCCACCATGGCACAGACACCTCCTTTGTCTGCTAACAACATGTCCAATGCCAGGCGGTTTTGCATGGTCATCAGGCGCAGGGCACCCAGTTCTGTTCTCACACCGGCCATTCCATCCGTGGTGTCATTGACGAACTTAGCTAGTCGATAATGCAGGACCTCAATGTGAGTCCACTGAGAGACAGTGCCGAACTGTGAGAACACAGAGGTCCACCACCTTGTCCAGTGAGTGGTCAGGCGATGCTCAGTGGGAACCTCATCCATTGATACGTCTCTCTTGTGGCGGCGTGTGGGTCGATGCTGGTTGATCCGCTGGAATATCTGGACAGGGTAAGATAGTTGAATTGGAGCACAGATACCAGACCAGTTGCCTGGAATGTCCGGGAACAATGAATTTGGGCCACAATACCACCACCAATCAATATTCAACGTGATACAATTAAGTTTTTGTGGACATCTAATCTGCATAAGGTCAGAGGGGTGCTTTTCTGAATAATTACCTCCCCTGGAAGAACCCCAATCTCTATTGATTATTATTCGACATTTTTTCTCCTTTATGGTGCCTAACGTTCCTATCCCTGTGTTGTTGTAACAAAAAACGAACACAAAATTCAATGTGAACTGTGGACGTATCGTGACATGGGAAGAAAGCTTGTGGGGTAAGGATCGTTTAACGAAGAAAGGGGGGCATTTCGAGCCTGAAGGAACCCAATCATACCTGGAACCGTTGCTTTCCGATTGTACACATATTTGGGTGAGATTCTGTTGGTGCATCACGGGTAGCGACAGGCTAACAACAGACGACATCACTTGTTGACATACATAACATGATTTGTTGGTATACATCCTAGCAGTGTTATTAGCATACTGCCAAAACAAATTATCAGTTGGTCTTGAGCTCCATCCCATGGACAGTGAGCTCATCAATAAAACAAGGAACTGCATTCTGATAGTTCAATCAATAACAATATCATAGGAAATGAAATAATAGTTGGTAAGGATATTGGAGCTGATAATTCTTATGTCATGGACAGCGCTGCGTGTTCAGCTCCTCTGTCATGCAATAACAATTGATCAGCAAATAAAAATGACACGTCGTCAGTCAGCAGTCAGTCCAGTTGCGCACCGCCAAGCCCCTCCGTCCCTTGACGCAGTAGTGACCCCGAAGATCCTACAAAAGTGGCCCCTTGTTCAGGTGTTGACAGCTATAACAGCCTGGATAGATAACATCGTTAACACGCTCAATAACCAATTTAGAATTTTATTTTCTCCTATTTCTCTTGCGAGATGTTGGTGCACATGGTCCTTGCCAGCTTCCTGTAACACAAATCAAGTTAGTCAGATAACACAGGATTTTTATGCAGTTTCAGTCGGGTTGCATGAATCCACTGTGGGAAAGAATCAGTTAATACGGCGGTTCGAGTTACAGCAACAATTTTGGTGGGGGCACTAAATTTAGGTGCGTTCAATGGATCCCCCATTTTTAAGAATTGTTTTATTAATACTTCATCACCCACTTGAAAGGGGTGTGTCGTGTCAATTGGCAAAGGTGCTGAACTCGAATGCATTTTGCTCCAATTTTCGTGTAGAGCTTTAATCAACAATTGTGCATATTCACTTAATGGTACATCACATCCCCCATTGCCCAACACAACCCCACCCTTTCTCCATGGTGCAGGGAAAGGGCGTCCCATCACCATCTCATATGGTGACAGACCTTTTAGACCCTTATGGGGTGCCATTCGCATATCAGCTAGGACAGCAGGCAGCAATGTGGGCCAGTCTTGGTGACCAACCGTCTGCATGGCTTTTCTCAACTTATCTTTGATTGTTCTGTTCGCTCTCTCCACGATCCCTGAGGACTGTGGATGATACGGAATGTGATGCTTCCAGGTGATCTGGAGCTGTTTTGTCATGTCCATTAATACTTTAGCAATGAAAGCAGGGCCTTTATCAGAGTCAATGGCGAGTGGTATACCGTATCTAGGAATTATTTCCTTCAATAGATGTCTGACCACGGTGGAGGCGTCTTCTTTGGGACATGGGAACGCTTCCACCCACCTGGAAAATTTGTCTACAAATACCAGTAGATATCTGTAGGGGCCCCTCTTTGGCAGATGAGTGAAATCTACCTGCCATTGTTGCAGGGGGCCCTCAGGTAATGGTAGCTGTTGATGTTTCGATACAGGCTTCGCACTATTATTCATTGCACACGTCACACATCGATCTAACGTGTCATTTACAAATTTATTCAAATTTCGTATGCACACAAATTTAGACATCTCCTCTGTTACCCCTCTTCGGCCGCGGTGAGTGACACCATGAAATTCCCTAACAATGAAAGGCGCACAGGACGCTGGCACACACACGCGGCCGAAACTATCAGTCCAAATGTTATTTTCGTTAGAGCCTGAAAAAGATAATGAGAGAGAGAGTTTAGACATCAAATCTCTTCATAACAAATTAAAAGGGCAGTCTTCCATAAACACAAAACGATGTGTCAGACGACATTTTGGGTCGTCTACACAGAAAACAGTAAAAGGTGGGGTAATATGACTAGGAAAAGGGACCCCATCTATTCCCACAGAGCTGATTGTTGTTGCTGAAACAGGTCCTTCATATGTGGATCCCAACGAGGATAAAGTGGCGCCTGTATCTAGAAGAAAAGAGTAAGCCATACCATTCACATTAAGCTCGACAATGGGCAGAGTGTTTCCCAATGCAGAGTTAAAACTTACAGATAACAAAGCGTCATTATGCCCCCTTGTGGCGGAATCCAGGCTCTGTGGGCACCTCTAGTTGCCATAAGGCCCTGGCCCTCCCCTCTGCTGATTTTGGGCTGCGGGGGAAGGTGGCCTTTGCTGATAGTATGACTGAGGCACATACAGCTGTGGCTGAGGATGAGCCTCAGCGGGGGCTGGACCTTGTTGGTATGCCAGATATTTTCCGGGTTGCTGCTTAAAAGGGGCTTGCATTTGTACACCATTACGCTCATCATTCATTCTCTGTCTACACTCTTTGTACCAATGCCCTGGTTTTTTGCAGTAATTACACCTCCCTGGTTTTTTTCCTCCCTTAAAAGGCTTCTGGCCCTGATGGCCACCCCCCATTGAGACACACACAACATTCCTTGCCTTATCTGGAAACAACCCATCTGATTCTAAGGATCGTATTTTTATAGCAGCATTTTGTACAGTCAAATTATTACGGTCACACAAATGGTTTAGGAACGGTTTTAAGGACTGATCTTGGGACATATGAATTTGTTTTATCCCGCCATACATCTGCCATTTTATACCACACGTCATATCCTCCCTGCATATAGTTATAGGATCAATCAGGATCACCCTGTCCTCCGTATGTTAAATCATACGCTATTTTTAAAAATCCGGGGTCAAAAGTGCCCTCTCTAGGATATTTGCCATTGCGTGTCTGCTGTCCAGCCAGCTAAATTATCAAGATAAGGATTCGTGTAGTATCCCCAACTACATCTTTCCATCCACGCTTTGGGTGTTTCACTGGGTTCTGGTTTAGGATATGATTGACCCATTATTGTTAGTACAGTTTATTATTAGTACAGTTTATTGACTAGACACTGAAATACCCAATTCGTACGTACGTTTGTATAGCTCACAACTTTATTTATAGATCGATCACGGTCTGAATTTAATCTGACTCCAAGTAATGATCGGTCCCCTCATCCAGTTCAGATAGTGAAACAATTCATCACTTATCTAACCAGGTTATTCCCTTATCAAAGATACATCTAGTACAGGTAGTGAACCAAAATCATCGCTTACCTGACCAGATGTATCCCGGCGAGCCCCCAAAACACTGCTAGAAACCGCTCTACAGTGTTGTTGGTTTTCAGTGTCTACTCAGCAACTGGATGTTAACGAGATCTCGGGAGACCGCAGCTCAATGAACCACACGAGTAAAATCAAATCTGGTTTATTCAGAATGCAGTTCTCAAAGGAAACAAAGACGACAGGCCATTCTTATACTAATAGCCCTTCCCCCTAATAGGGTGTGGTGATGTAGAGATAGAGATAAAAGAACAACTCCATATATGGCAGAGAGAGGGACAAAAAAGTTCAGACTGAAATGATACATAATGTATTATAGAAAAATAAAGCATATAATTTCCCTCAGGCACAAATGATATAAATAATCCGAATGTGAGGACAGAAGTCTGACTCCTGAAAATAATGATCACACCTTTTGTTAGTCGCACTCAAAAATGTTCGGATGTAAATGTAAACCCAAAGGTTGACAGCTGACAGGTTGAAAGGCTTCACAACTAAAAGATGCAATGCAAGATTCATCAGTATAAAAGGAAACTATGATCCAGGCGGGGCCACCAAAGGCAAATGAGTAGTATATAAGAGAGGAAAGTATTTCCCTGTTTGCAAAGTACCTGCTATATGAAGTAATCCTTATAAATTGAGGTTTTGTAGTGAATAAAAGATACTAGGGGCCACATCAAACATTTACAATATTAAGTTTTTTAATTACAAATACAAATAATCATTCTGCAGGTTTTTGTATGTCCTCAAGATACAGTAACAATCTCACCTACCACAACCCACACTGGGTAAGGTTTTGCATACACCGTAAATATAAAAAGTATACATGCCCTTGTTAAAAGAGCTGGTTTTGTAATGAAAGAAACAAAATGAAGAAAAATCATATCAGAACTTTTGCACACGTAATGCAAAATTTACAACCTATGCAATTCCACTGAAACAAAAGTGACACATTTGAGAGAAATAAATAAATAGAAACAAAAAGTGTTCACACCCCTAAACTAATACTTACTTGAAGCCTGTTTGATTTTTATTACAGCGCTAAGTCTTAATAGGAGTTTGTCTTGACTTGGGAATGCCTTCCAAGTCTTCTTTTCCTCTTCAGGCCCTAAAAAAATTACAAGAACAGTCGACATTTATTTGGAGTTAATCAGTGTCACTTCAGGTGAAGACAAGTGTACAGTTTTACAAAAATTTCTGAACACAACTACATCAGCAACTATAAAGGGTGTGCGAACTTATGCAGTTGAGCAATTAAAAGTTGTTAGTAGCAATAGCACACAATATCACCAAACACGTTTTGCCTTACAGCAGGAACAATATAAGAACACTGTATCTAACGATTATTTTTAGGCAAGTACATAGTAGTTAAAGACACCTAATGTGAAGTGTGACCAGTATAACTAACTGGGATATTATTTTTGACACTCCCCATTTGCAGTTGTTGAGAGGCTTCCAGTAAATAAACAGAGATTCATAAGGACACAGGACACGATACTTTTTAAAAAATTGTACATTTGATTGAGCCTAAAAAGAATTAGTGACATGAAAAACAACCTTTGCTCTTTTGCCTCGTCACAAGGGTCAGTGCGATTGGCCAGTTATCAGCACAGGGATAAAAGCAAAGGCTTGTCACACATCTGCTGAGTTCAAACACCAGTGTAAACTAAAAGAGTGTAAACTAAAATCTCTGCTATGGCAAAAAGGAGACGAAATGGATCCCGTGTTAATGGTCGTGCCGGTCGAGGAGGAGTTCAAGCACCGCAACAGCAGCAACGCAAGCGGCCATCTTTTAAGGTTAGTAGCATTAATTTATAATATTATAATTTCATAATCTGACTATGCAGCATCTGTGTGGCTCTGATTCCTGCCTCTCTCTGCCCTCTAAAATATTCGGGTAGCACTTATTCTCAATGGTCCACTTTAGACATTATGCTGAATTTAAGTAACTTTGCAACTACATGTAAAATTATTCTATTAACTCGAGCCCTAACAATTAACCCTAACAGTCTACTAACACCCTAATGAGATTTAGTTGACAAGTTACTTATAGTTAAAGGAATAAAGTGTAACCAACATTCTTAGCCATGAAGAAAATTACTTTCTGCAGTGAAATATGCATCCACTGTATATGGAGAACTGTATGAGCAGCACGTGGATTTGCATCATTGGTATTTCTCTTACATAACCTATGAAGTTCATTATCTGAGTACATGGTACAGATTCCACGCCTGATGCCTTCCTCTACTGTAGTCACAGCAATTATTATTTATTTTATATACAGCTCATAGTTCACATCCATCATTCAGATAATAACTCTTGTATCTGTTCAGCAGTGGCACTGCCGAGGGCTTCCCTCCGAAACAGCTGATAGTTCTAAAGGCCAATTACATCATCACAGATTATTGGGAGATTTTGCACACATTCATGCATCAACACGTTTATTGAACACCTGCACATTAACAGAGCGTTGATGCTCAGTGCCTCTTATCAAACAAGGACGAGATGGTTGAGAAAACAATCAATTTAACATTTCAACTGAGCTCAAGGAGGTACAAACATCTAATTTGTACATTTTGCAATACAGTTTTTGAGTAAGTATTTTAGTACAGTGGAATCCGGTTATGTCGACGGCCTCTGGGGTTAAAAAAAAGCATCGAGATAACCGTTTAGCAAGATAACCTACAGCCAATATATCTATTTATTAGATGAAGCAATCGGCATGCTATAAAAATGTATATATACTGTATATGTTTGTTAACAACAAAAGGCATATGTGCACCAACTAACAGCAGAGATTTACCAGTATACAATAAAAAATACCTTCGATTCTCGATACAAACCTTTAATTATATTCTCCAACATTACAAACACAATGATCGCTCACAGCGTAAACAATCATAACATATTCGTGAGGTCTTCACGTTGTACTAGATTGCATACTTTCTTGCGTTCTGCCTGTCTAATATGCTTGCTCAACAAATTTAGCTTCGTCCCGTCTTTTAATAACCGTGTTCCCGCAGCAGCGCTGAGCAGTCCGCACATCAGAACAAAAGCAGGATGTGTTTGTGTGTGTTCGTTCATCTAAGCCTCATACTCATTGGTCGTTACCGCTCGTTACTAGCCAATGTCAAAATATTTGAGAAAACCAATCAAATCAGAGAAGGCGGGCTTTATGTGCACACAGAAGTGGATGAGGTTTTGGGATAGGGGTGGACCCATCGCTGCTCGATGAGCACTCGTGCTTTCACTTCAGAGAGTGCTGCGCGGCGCTGAGAGTGAAGCGTCACTGACAGAGCGACCAGGACCACGATCCACGTGCAACGCAAACTCAGCGCATGCGCAGTGAACTAGGTACGCTCATGACTCACGAGATAAGCATGTGAAGTGGCGACTTTGTCCCTGTTTCGTGCTCGAGATATTAGATTTCAGCAACATTAACGAATCGAAAATACTGAGACAAATAGGGAGTTTTGTGGTTCCACTTCAAAAACGTCAACATAATAGGATTGGAGAGTTAACCGTGAGTCGAGATAAGTGAACTCCACTGTGTAAAGTATTTTAGTGTAAGTTTACACAACAATGTACTACAAATGTTTTTTGCGTATACAGACGACATTTTTTTAAATGATCCCCGTTCACACGGATGTGCGAAGCCTGTTTTTCAAAAGTTTGTTTTCTTTGTCGTGCAAATGAATGGCAACGGTATCTTGTGAACAGCCCCTTATTAAGGAAAGAAACATAACTATCACTTTATCAACTATTGTCAATTCAGACAGTTTCATGTACTTTACAGAACCAGATTTAAATATTGTCGTAATCATTTTTTATAATGCTTCTATTTCTCCGGTAGGCTCTAAGAGACCCAGCCATTTTTGCTAAACAGTCAGGCAGTCTCTCGGACACCCCACAAGACAAAGTGACTTTAGCCCAGGCACGCCGTGGCACTCCAGGTATGAGGAACAGTCAAGAATAGCAATCTGGATAAGGGTAAATACAAAGTGGTGAATCCACAGTGTACTCGAAATATGCATTTGTTTTTTTGCGCAGCTCATCGACCCGTACGAGTATATGCTGATGGAATCTTTGACCTCTTCCATTCGGGTCATGCCCGGGCTTTGATGCAGGCCAAAAACTTGTTCCCAAACACACAACTAATTGTTGGCGGTGAGTCACACAGGCATATATACAGACTTTTGTCCAGTTTTGCAACAAAACCTACACATCAGGTTAGAATATTGAATTTAACGCAGATGAAAATGAGGTTGTGAAGGATACAGTCCTAGTGTCACGATCTGCTCTGTCACGGTTGAGGATCCAAATGCAGCTTTATTAGGGCAATTCAGAATCAGAATCCATAAAACAGGGCAGATCATCCAAAAAGACAATAGGAAATAAAAACAAAGTCAAACAGGGAAAATGTCAAAACACAGGTAACCTGTGGGAATGCTCTCAGAAATGCAGAGTGAAACTTACAAGACTTCGCAAAGGATGAGTGAAAACACAGGGCTTAAATAGACAGGCATTAACAGCATAATGAGACACAGGTGAGAGTAATCAAATACAGTCCAGGCAATGGGTTATGGGAAATGCAGTTCATGATAGGAAAACAAAGGAGACGGGAGGAGATCCCTCTGGTGGCGATGATGGGCACTCCAGATGTGACATCTTGATAACGTAATTTTCACAACTCACAACTTGTTTTATGGAGTTATTGTTTACTGAAATTTCATCAGCTGAACAAGTTTTATTTTGTTAAACAGCAGTACAATCCACTGAACACTCTTTATTCTAACTCTCCGCCCCTTTTACAATACATGAAAGCAGAAATAAAGAAAGGTTTTGTTTACAAATCTTCCCATGGGCCCATGCCTTCCTGAGTGAAGGGGGACTGAGAAATAAATATATAATCTAACACTCTCACAGCCTCACTTTAATTTTGTACAAAAATGAAATACTGCGCTATCCTGACTACTAGCCTCAAAAGTCCAAAATTTGGAAAAGCCAAAGTTTTATTTGCTTTATTTTTCATTGTCTTAAACCATGTCTGACAACTGCTCCTTACCTTGTGTTTGTCTCTGTCAGTATGCAGTGATGCCCTGACGCACAAGTATAAAGGCTACACAGTGATGACGGAGGACGAGCGATATGAGGCCCTTATACACTGCCGTTATGTGGACGAGGTGGTCCGTGACGCTCCCTGGACCCTCACTCCTGAATTCCTTAAAAAACACAGGGTATTTAATATCCCATTCACTGTAGTAAAAAAAGTGATTACATAGATTTGATTATTTAACATGACCATTTTGCACGCAACCCTGTTACCAAAACTCTTCTACCCTATTAGCATATTTAATTATTTAAAGTCAAATTAATACAAGTTGGATAAGAGTACAAGTAAATCATTTTGTTCCATAATGTCAATTGACTGAATATATTGAGCTCAACCATTAAAAGTTATTGTAAAAAAAAACAATAACTTAAAAAACAATTTTTTTTTTAAATAAACGTGTTACTATGCGTTTATTAATAACTACAAACCAATATTTGTTGCCCTAAATAATAGCAAGCTGCTAATGTAATGTGTGTTCTGTTTTGGTTTGGTTTCATTGTGTTTTGGTTCTGGTTTGCCTGTGTTGCCTTTTTATTTTAATTGGTTGTTAATTAGTTTTACACGCCTGTTTCTCTTCTGTTGATTGCTCTCCCTTGTATTTAAGCCCTCATTTTCCTGTGTTTCATAGTCTGGTATCGTTTCTGTTAAGCAGGGTTGTTGCCTAAGCTTCTTCCCTGTGATTCTCCAACATGTTCCCATTTACCTACTATTTAAATTTCCTATTGAAATGTCCTACTAAAGACTCCTTTGTTATCCTTTGTGATCATTTGCTTACTGCAGCAAACAGCTTACTGCATTTGTAACCCTATTACCAGTGTTATTTTAGTAACACTCATTTATACTATAGTTTTAGTTCATATTTTGTCATTTTTATTTATTTACTTATTTACTTTGTATTAAGTCTTAGTTTTTGTTATGTTAGGGCCTCAACTTAAAATGAATGAAAATCATAAATGAAATGCTGCTTTGATACATAGCTGAATTTTTTTTTAAGTATTTGTTTATATTTTTAATAT
This sequence comes from Rhodeus uyekii, assembly GCA_037043235.1. Classification (NCBI taxonomy): domain Eukaryota; kingdom Metazoa; phylum Chordata; class Actinopteri; order Cypriniformes; family Acheilognathidae; genus Rhodeus; species Rhodeus uyekii. The sequence goes on from JAWRVZ010000226.1 coordinate 636,430, forward strand.
CATTTTGGTTCATGTTCAGTTTGCCTGTTAAACATGTGGTTTTTCTTATATTAACACAATATTTCCTTTTTTTAAATGAATGTTTTTGTTAAACACAAGCAAAATCATGCCACTGGTATATAAACAATAGAAAATAAAACAGCTAATTTCAAACTGAAATATGTAAATATTGACATATCGGCGTTCTGTTTTAAACCATATTCGTGGAAACGTTCATCAAAAAGACTATAAAGTTGAAAATGTGAATTTATAGTGTCATACCTATTTATTTATTTTCCTGTTGTCCTCAGATTGACTTTGTGGCACATGATGATATCCCATACACCTCCGCTGGATCAGATGATGTCTATAAACACATCAAAGAAGCAGGTAAAGACTTTAACAGCAACCAAACTGCACAATTACAGAACTGAGTCAAAGGACCAATGAGAATAAACTTCTTCTACATGGTCTGTAAGGAATGTTTGTGGCAACTCAAAGAACGGAGGGGATCTCCACCTCTGATCTCATCACTCGCATTGTTCGAGACTACGATGTCTATGTCAGGCGTAACCTGCAGAGAGGATACACGGCACGGGAGCTCAACGTGGGCTTCATCAATGTAAGAAAGTAACTGTATGGCTTCAGAACAATTGGTATATAATGGAAAAATGGCATTAACCTTTTTTATGGTACATTGTATGATCTTTGGAGAACATCACCAGCTCCCATTTGGTTTTATGGTACAGAAAAGAGTTGCCAAGTCATTTCAAAATATGCAAAATATTGCCTTCAGTGATCAATGGAAGAAATGAAACCTTATGGGTTTGGTACAATGAGGAAGAGGAAGTGAAGTTTGGATTTACATTTTTAGGTGAACTGTTCCAACTCTTTTGATTGACAGGAGAAGAAATATCGCCTGCAACAACAGGTGGACAGAATGAAGGAGACGGTGAGGACGGTGGAGGAGAAGTCCAAACATTTAGTGCACCGGGTTGAAGAGAAAAGCCACGACCTCATCCACAAATGGGAGGAGAAATCTCGCGAGTTCATCAAAAACTTCCTGGAGCTCTTCGGTCCAGATAAAGCCTGGGTACAATGAAAACATTTCACTTGGAAATTGCTAGTAAAGTCTTGTTTTCTGAAAGACACTCTTTAGGAAAACCAAGACTTACAGGGATACTTAAATTCTGTCATTATTTACTCACCCTAATGTCTCCAAACCTGTAAGACTTCTGATCATCTTCAGATCTTCAAATTAAGATCTGAAATCTGACAGCTTTCGGTCCCTCCATTGACAGCCTACAAAACTACCACTTTGTCGCTTCAAAACATTCATAAACAGATCATAATCCATATTAATTGAGCGTTTTACTCTAATTTTTTCTGACAAGACCTGTTTACTTTATATGATGGACAGATTTCATTTAGGCTTTTATTCACATATAAACATTCATCAACTCACACAGTTTTGGTAAACGGAAGCTCAAGCATGTTCGCTTGACGCGTGAGAACCAATCAGGTTCGTTCTCATGTTACGCAGGACGTTTGAGCTTCAGCAAGAACCAGTGAGGTTTGTTCTCACGCATTAATTTTCTTGACTAATCTTTACCTTGTTTATTACTTCAAGCAATCATGTAGGACATTATCAAAACTCAGGTATGAAACATTCAGCGTTATTTATCAGATTTCTTTTGCGCTCTGCAGCACATGATCCAGGAGCGGAGTGGACGTGTTCTCCAGGCTCTGTCTCCATATCAGTCTCCAAGTACATCGCCCAGCTCCAGTCCCACCAGAGGACGCTCTACATCGCCCGTCACTCACTGGTCCCCGCCTCCATTCACCGCCTCCCAACGGAGCCTCCGTCAGCAGCAGTGAGGGTGAAGCAGATGGATGCTGCTCCATCTCCTGCACACCTGAGCAGGCACCTTCTTGTTCTGTTTAACGTATTTTATGCACCAAAATGTTTCATAATTGAGATCTACAATGGCATGCTGCTCAAAGATTCAGACTGACCTCATAATATTGTAGAAATTAGTTTTTTTAAAAGTCATGATTTGTATTATTACTTAAACACAGAACTGAGCACTTCATAACTCATCTGTAATGTTAATAATTTGTAGAACTATAATTATATTAGCATTCACACTACGTTACTAGCACTACAGTTGTCATCTGCTGCTTTAAATGCTCAAGCTCTTTAAAGTAAAGTGGATTCTGATCACAAAAAAATCATTCCTCTGTGTTATTATCATTATAGCTGTGATGTAGACTCTGCTATTCACAGAATTAGAGAGATTAGTAAACCTTTATGGTTGTAGTTACCCCTCTTTGGTGTGAACAAATATATAAAAATATATTTATGAAATATGTATTTTCTTAAACACTATATCAACTAACTACATTATCTAAGAATGTTTTGCTAATGTTATAAAAACGTTTTTTCTGATTGTTCTCTGAATGTGCAAAACGTCCAGTTTTGCGTGAATGTTGCACAATTTTTTGTTGGAATATTTGAATGCAATATTTGTTTTTCTGAATATAAAGTAATTACAGAATGACAATTTAAAGATGGTATCGATTCTCAGAGAAGAGTTATTCATGCAGTTTATGGAAGTAGAGGGATAAACTGTTTTGGAAAAAAAATTATTTTTTGGGGAATTGTATTAGTAGCTTACAATTTCTGTAGACTCTTAAGGAAATTAATAAAATGAGATTTCATCAAATCAGTCAAAAGTGAATTATAAGCACACATATACAAGAAGTTGTGGTTTCGTTTATCATTCAAGGTAACCGGTTTAATTTAAGTAAGTGGAGCAAATTCAGATAAACTTGTTAGTTTTAAGTTAAGCAGATTGACATTTTTAAGTAATTGCAACTGAATAAGATTAACTTGGAATTGTTAAACTCACATAACTTAATATTTTCAATTACGCATTATTTAATCATTTTCAGGCAACGGGTTTCCTACCTTTTTTAAGTTAAGTCAACTGATCACTGTTGTTCTGAAGAGTGTTAAGTGTAACCTAATGTAGTAAGAGTGTTTTAATTAAATGGCTAGATTAGATTTAACATGAGCCAAGAAGAACATCCCAAAATATGGCATGACACAATCATAGTGGCTGAGAGCTGCTGACAGTCTTTACATATGCATACTGATACTATGTCTACAGTGCAAATACAGTCATATTTTCAAACTACTGCAAATGAACTGCATTATAAAAGGCAATATTGAGAGGTATTCTTGAAACACTGCTCTAAATTACACATGCAAACCATAGTTATCAGCTAGTTACTACCCCAGTCATGAGTCACATGCTATTACAAATGGACATTAATCCATCAACTAATCTAGTAAAGTGCGATCAGTGCTTGTGCATTATGTGCATTCTTCCAACAGAAGACTATATATATAGCAATCCACTGAATTGAAAGTATCTGAGCAAAATAGGACGCTGAAATTAAAAACCAAGGCTTTACTCTGGCAGTATCACTGCATAAGTAGAACAAACATATTTGATAGTAAGTTTAATTTAATAATATAAACTACCATTCCAATGCTTTAAGTTTTTGTTAAGTCCCTTATGCTCACCTTATGCATTTATTTGCTCAAAATATAGCAAAAACACCAATATTTTAAAATGTTATTACAATTAAAAATAACTATTTTCTATTTTAATATATGTTATAGTGTAATTTATTCCTATAATGTCAAAGTTGAATTTTCAGCATCATTACTCCAGTCTACAGTGTCACATGACCCTGGTTTTCTGCTCAAGAAACTTTTCTAATTATTATCAATGTTGAAAACAGTTGTGCTTTCATAAATAGAAAGTCTAAAAAAGCAGCAATAACATAGAAATCGTTCGTAGCATAAGAAATGTCTTCGCTTTTTTAATTTAATGTCTAAGCTAAATAAAATGAATACCTTTAAAAAACATTTAAAAAAATCTTACTGACCCTATTCTTTGGAACAGTAGTGAATGTACAGTATAATTATTTATATAATTTGTAGCATTAAAATCATTTATCATGTAGAGCAAATTGCTAGAAAAAGGTCACATGATAGTATGTCATACAAACAAGCTGCTGTAACATTCTTCACAACCTTACAAATGTAAAACTATTCACTCGTTCAGTCTGATGTCCCATGTCACTGCTTCCAACACTGCTAATATACACCCATGGTGTGTTATAATACCCAAAAAATCATGATCCTAACTTTTATTTCCATACAGAAACCCCAGATGGCCAGACAGTGATTAAACTTTTAAAAATTGTTAAAATATTCATCACTAGGATGCTGTGAGACTATAAATTGAGACTGTAATTGTACTGTACACTGAAAGTTTTCAAATGGTTCACTTAAATATGTAATATGAATAAATAGTACTCATAAAAAGCTTTGAGATAGTATTCTCAAGTGAAACGAGAGGAGGCTTACACCCGGAAACAGCATTTCTTACGTTATGACTAAACGTATTATTTTCAGCCAGTTAGAAGGGGTAGTATTATGTAAGTACTTAAAAAAGGCCTAGTTTTCATGTATCTGGCAGTGTTCAGCATTAGCTTGGCAGCTGATCACTAGTTACTGCAGAGGGTATAATAAAGTCATCTCTTGGCTTTATAAGTGGATGCATCTCGTGGGTCACTGCTCGGGTTACTCCAGTCATCAGCTTCAGGACCTGTCTGGTAATGTCGCCATGCTGACTTATTGAAGACTGGAAGACGCTCAAAAGACTCACTGGAAAGGGCCTGGAGAGCATGGAGAGAGGCGATTTCTAGTTTCTAGTCGAAGCTAATTTTATTACTCATTGCCATCCAAGCGTCCCACAGATAGAAACATCAATGGAAATACCTTAAGATGAATTATTGCATCTGTCCCGAGCCCCTCCATCGAGTACAGGTTCAAGTCTCCCTGAAAGTAGCGTGCATAGAGTCTAGTGATTGGCAGCCCATAGCCAAAACCAGCCTGCAGAGAAAGTATAAACTACTTGAAACCAAACCTGTTTACAAACACAGACGTAAGCTGTGTAATGGGTATTCACCAGTGGGGCTTGTGAGGAGTCCAGACGTGGTGTCGGAGCAGTGGAATACATATAATTGAAGAGACGATCAATCTTTCGTAAAGGGACACCCCCACCGTTGTCACTAATCTTAGAAGACAGACATACACATGAATAAATCACATAAAAGAATAAAGTGCACGTGTTATACAATTTAAGTAAGTCTCCGTGAACATTCATGTTTTTGAGAAATAGGCATTTGTTTAACTTTTATGGAGAGGTCTTCTTTTCCCAGGGTAACCATTGCTTTCACTGGAGGAAGCCCCCCACTGTTGTTTTCATAGAGCTCCACCGTTGCCCGCATGGAATTCTGCACATAGATACATAATATAAAGAATTACCCAAATGATCAATAGTAATTAAAAGGAATACAATGGCTTTCAAAAGCCTTCCTAAAACACAATCACTTGAGAAACACTTAACTGAAAATGTCACCTAAATATTTAAGCAACTTTTTTGTGACACTTTCTAAGGTTCATTTTATTAACATTATTTAATGTATTAGATCAAATGAACTATGATCTATACAAATATTTTAACAGCATTTATCAATCTAGGTTCCTTTCTATGTATACATTTTAACATTTATAGTTCAATTTAATAAAAAAATAAAAATAAAACAGAACATAAACCAAAACTACCCTGAGGGGAAAAACGTCTCGGGTTACGAATGTAACCCTGGTTCCCTGAGGGGAACGAGACGCTGCGTCAAAGCACTAGGGGAAATAGCCTGACGTCAGTCACATGAAGATCTGTGCAACCAATGAGAGACGAACGCATGTGAATGCGTCACCGCCGGCACATGCCGGTGACGTCATGAGAGAGCATAAAGCGCATGCGAAACCCGGAAGCGCCAGCAAAAGAGTGTCTGAAGCGGGCACGGAGGCGCAAGGAGCTAAGGCAAAATCGCAGCGTCTCATTCCCCTCAGGGAACCAGGGTTACATTCGTAACCCGAGACGTTCCCTTTCAGGGAACTCGAGCTGCGTCAAAGCGCTAGGGGAACGCTATACCAACGCCACCTCAGCGACGCCGGCATCCGGGTGTGTCCCAGCTCACTGAGAGAGCACCCTGGTTCCTGGGGCGGAATCGATGTCCAATTGGTAAAACCTCATGAATGTGTGCGGCGAGGACCAGCCAGCCGCAGCACAAACATCAGACAAGGAAACGAGTGGAGTGGGCCCGGACCCTCAACGGAGAAGCATGTCCGGCCGACTCGTAAGCTAGACAGATGGCCTCGACTATCCACCTGCTTAGAGTTTGCTTAGAAGCTGGAATACCCTTAGGGGTGCCAAAGCAAACGAACAGTTGGTCCAACTTACGCCAAGTGGCAGTCTTGAAAACGTAAGCGTCCAGTGCTCGCACTGGACAGACTTTGCCTGCTCATGATCGTCAAATGGGGGGGAGGGCAGAAGGCCTGCAGCGTGATAGACCGAGCCACATTAGTCGGAACCTTGGGGACATAGCCTGGCCTCGGGTGGAGAAAATGTTTTTCCTATCCTGGGCGCGAACTCGAGGCATGAGGGAGCCACCGAGAGGGTCTGAAGATCCCCGAACCTCTTAAGCGAGGCAATAGCCAGCAAAGGAAGGGTCTTAAGAGAGAGCAGCTTGATACGGAGCTCCTCTAAAGGTTCAAAGGGTGCCTGGGACAGGCCTTGGAGTACCACAGACCAGTCCCAGGCAGGCCCCCTAGTCTGTGCCGCAGGTCTCAGCCTTAGTGTGCCACGGAGGAAACGAGTGACTAGGGGGTCCCTGCCCAAGGGCACCCCACCCAGAGGTATATGGCAAGCCGCTATGGCAGCCACATAAACCAGCCACATAAACCTTCAAGGTAGAGGGGAGGGGCAGCCCTGGGTTGAACCTACTGGGTTCACCTGGCTTTCGCTACACCAAGACGCGAAGAGTTTCCACTTCAAGGAGTAGAGTTTCCTCGTGGAGGGAGCTCTGGACTGAAAAAATGGTCTCTACAACCTCAGCTGAGAGACCGGATTCCATGAGCTGGACCCCCTAAGGGGCCAGCCTACAGGTTCATTAGCTCTGGGCGGGGGTATGCAACCCTCCGCCTGGGACAGGAGGTCCCTCCTGATCAGAATCCCAGGGGACTCCGTCGAGGAGGGACACGAGGTCTGGGAACCATATTCTGGTAGGTCAGTGGCTTAGATGGACCTTGTCCTAGCAAATCTTGGCCAGAACTCCCGGGAGCAGAGTGATCGGGGGAAAGGTGTGCAGGCGTAGCCTCGGTCACGCCTGTACCACGGCATCCCGCCCCAGAGGCGCTGGATGTGTAAACGAAAGCCACAGAGGGCAGTGAATGTTCTCTACGGAGGCAAACAGGTCAACCTGTGCCTGCCATATCTGTCCCAAATCTGCTCCATATAAGCAAGGAACCAAGAGTTCTTCCACATACTCAGGGTGCATAGGCATCGCCCCGTGACCTTGATTGTGCGAAGCGGGTTTCCCCTCGGGGGGAAACCCCTTGGTTTTCAGCCAACACTGCAGGGGTCTCATGTACAGCCGGCCCAGTGGGATAATGCTGGATGCCGCTGCCATGAGCCCTAACACTCTCTGAAAGTGTTTCACTGTGAGTGGCTGGCCCAGCTTGATGCTCTTGACGGCTGAACGAACGGCTTGGATGCGCTCAGGGGAGAGCCGAGCAGACATGGCCACTGAGTCCCAAATGACTCCCAAGAAAGTGGTTCTCTGCGTGGGAGAAAGTACACTCTGCTTGGTGTTCAGCCTTAACCCCAGCTCCTTCATCTCGATGTTGTGCTGCTAACTACGGCGACTGGGCCAAGATAAGCCAGTCGTCAACATAGTTTAGGACACGAATGCCTTGCAAATGCGGAGCTAGAGCAGCATCCACTACCTTAGTGAACGTGCGGGGCGAGAGTGCCAGACCGAAAGGAAGCACCCGATACTGGTACGCCTTCCCCCCGAAGGCGAACCTCAGGAACTTCCTCCTCGGAAGGATGGAGAAGTGAGAGAATGTGTCTCTGAGGTCGACCGTGCCGGACCAGTCCTAGGACCTGATCTGTACTACGATCTGCTTGAGCGTCAGTATTTTGCATTTTAGACGCATAACTGTGCGATTTAAGAGACGCAAATCCAGAATGGGCCGCAACCCTCCATCCTTCTTTGGAACTATGAAGTACCGGCTGTAGAACCCAGACCTGCTGTTCGTGAGGGGTACATACTCGATGGCCCTACGCCAGCAGAGTGTCCACTTCTTGCTCCGTAACCAGAGCCTGCTGGGGGCCTACCAGAGACTGTAGGACCCCCGAAAAACCGGGGTGGAGAAACCCCGAACTGGATGGCGTACCCGCAGGCTACTGTGCGCAGGACCCACTGAGAGATATCCGGTAGACGTGAACCACTCACCTGGAACTCTACTAAGGGAACCAGCCTCCCGGGGCTGGCCTCTGGTACTGTGAACATATTCACCACTGAGCCAGGGCTTCCGGAAACTCAGGTGGAATGCTCTAGGACCCTCCTTAGAGGGGGTGGTTCTCCTGTGGCGGGCTGCCTCTGGAGCTGCACACGGGAGACACCACCTTGTTGCGGCTTGGCGTCAGGACCGCTTCGTCTTAGCCTTCTTGGTGTTAGGGAAAACCCTCAAATCACCCTTTCCCGAAGGCTGAACTTGGACTTGTCGGCCCGCCCTTCCAGGGTTTACCAGAGGAAATCGGGTAGCGACACTTTCCTTTTGAGCGGCCCTGTATGCGGAGCTTTGAGACCGCGCTTGACCACAACCTCAACTAGCTCCTCAAATGCCGGCGAGGAGGGTGGCGAATCCTCCCCAACCGGGTCGACACTAGCTAGATCCATATCATCTGAACTAGATAAAGTTAGTGCCGGAGCCCCAGCATGATCGTCTCTTGGGGAGCGCTCGTGACTGGGACCCGCCTCATCTCGCGAGGGCTGAGATAAGGGAGGACCCATCCCAGCTGCCTCAGCGACAGGGAAAAACACAAGGTCTAAATGCCTGTTCATCAGCCATTATTCACACACAAACTCCTGATTTTTAAACTAGCTTAGTTTCTAAATCACTCTCACACAGACACAGCATTTTGAAGACACTCAGAGCTGGCGCTTCCGGGTTTCGCGCGCGCTTTATGCTCTCTCATGACTTCACCGGCATGTGCCGGCGGTGACGCATTCACACGCGTTCGTCTCTCATTGGTTGCACAGATCTTCACGTGACTGACGTCAGGCTATTTCCCCTAGCGCTTTGACACAGCTCGAGTTCCCTGAAAGGGAACCATACTAAACAGAAAACTAGACAAAAGAACAAAACGGGCAGAACCGGATCGGAAACCAGCGAGAAATAAAACAATGACAGGGAACAACAAAGAACTGACATGGAAATTACAAGGATGCAACACCGGACAACAAACACAAAGGGATTAAATAGGAAACACACAAGGAAGGTAGAGCAGAACAGCTGAGAGCAATCAAGGAAAACAAGGGAACAAGATGGGCGGGGTTACAGAACCCTGACATGTATAAGCTAGCTGACACACTTTCGGCTACACATGGCACACACACAACGAGGAAGATGAAGAAAATTCCAAATAGTCTTTATTAGATATACAATAAGTCGAAAAAAGAGTGAAGTGTTGACAAACAAGGTGCTGACAAACAATAAACGACCACTGAAGATGCACAAGGAGGAACTTAAGTACACAGTGATGATGAGATAAAGATGAACATCTGTGATGAGTGTCCGAAAATTAGGAACACAGGAAACAGGTTACTGAAGATAAAAGTCCATGAAAAAGAAAAAGGTCCATGACCGAGGCAGAGCCAAAATGATTACCCTCGAGATGGAAGTAGAGTTTCTGAGGGCTGAGGACGAGCTGGTGTGACTGTGGGCGGAGGTGACGGAGCTGAGGGGCTGGAAGGCCTGTACTCGCTCTCAGTGGCAGGAGGGTGAGAGAACTCCACGAGAACTCTTAGGGTGATGGACGTTGACGTCGGCTCCAACTCTCTGAGGTGCTCCGGATCTAGGGTAATGGTGGGCACTGTCTCAAGTTGAGGCAGGAGAACATGTTGAGAGGAGGGGGGGTCTGGTGTAATATTCGTCGACTGGGGTGGTGACAGACTGGGCACTAGGTCAGGCTGTGGCATGGATCGGGGGAAGACACACTCCAGACAACTGATGATGGCCTCCTTCCAAATAAGTCCTTTGGTGTATGGGAGGTCTACAAGGTGGTAACAGTTGGCCCCGATCAAAAGAAAGACCTTAAGGTCTGATCATAAGGGGTTCGCTGTGCAAGTTGAACAAACTGAAATGAATAGTCCAAAAAAATAGCCTCTTTTGGGCAATGGTGGAAAATGTAGCAGTGATCTCCATAATAATTTTTGGGGTCAGCTATTCTGTCACACTTTTGGCTTCACAAGGCATACATGCACGAATAAGAAGACAAAGATAAATACAAAAAGTCTTTATTTGATCCATTAGAATGGAAGAAAGGTTGAAAACCAAGAAGTTGACACAAACAATAACTGGAGATGCACAAGGAGGTTTCCCCCAAAAAGATATGGGGGTGTTCATTACCATGAGGTGCATATTAGACCTGTGAAGCAGGTATATACTGATATATTTCAAATGTTTATTTCTTTTAATTTTGATGGTTATAATAATTGTGTAGTCTACTGAACTAGACTGAGAGACCATTTTTTGAGTTAATTAGCTGATTAGAGTGTGGCACCAGGTGTCTTCAATAATGACCCTTTTCACAATATTCTAATTTTTTGAGATACTGAGTTTGGGATTTTCCTTAGTTGTCAGTTATAATCATCAAAATTAAAAGAAATAAACATTTGAAATATATCAGTCTGTGTGTAATGAATGAATATAATATACAAGTTTCACTTTTTGAATGGAATTAGTGAAATAAATCAACTCTTTGATGATATTCTAATTATATGACAAGCATCTGTATAGTAGGAAAGTATGTTATTTTGGATGCAGCAAATGTGATTGCAACCTATCAGGATCTATCAGCCTATGCCATCTAGAGCTTCACTTCATTCAAAATGATTTTGATAAAAGTACCCAGAGTATAAAATGTTTGAATATATAATTTAAGTTAAGAGTTTTTTAAAGAATTCTGGCTAAAAACACATTAATAATAAATAATAGTATATTTATAGATTAGCATTAACCTAGATTAATAAATGTCTTCATTGTTTGTATCTAATGCATAAACTAATGTAAACAAATTGAACCTTATTGTAAAGTGTTACACGGTTTTCGTTCTCCTTTCAAATGATCCCACTGTCTATTTCTCTTGCCTTGAAGAGCTCAAACAGCATGTGGAAAAGATGAGAGGGCACATAGACCACCTGTACAGGCTTCTTTGGAGTTTTGTCTAACAGACAGAGTGAGATAAGACAAGAATCGCAGATAGATTAAAAAGCAACTATGATTTAAATAAGTTAGTAAGACAATAAAATTCTCACAGTTGAATTCCCCGATCTTCAGTTCAGGTGCCATCATGTAGTACTTCTCACAAAGCATCTTTGATGTCTCGTATGCATCTGAAAGGAGATATCAGAATCCTCAAAACTAGTTTATTTGATGTATCAGTGCATTTTAAGCATCTTTTAACTTACCTCTCACCACTTCAGCCACATTGCAGACTGGGTCGATGCTTCCGATGTGTTTTGGTTGTGCAAGACAAGTGGCATCGCCAAACAGAAGAGCTGCACCAGAATAAAAGAGTTGCTTAAGCCTAAACAGTGCCAGGTCACTACTTCTGTCGTATTTAATTACATGAATGTGATATCACCCACTGTGCTGGTTGATGAGCATGCGGTAAGAAATGCGATTGGTGTAGAAGCGGTCAAGGAAGTACTGCACATTGCTGCTGATGACGGGGTCGAAACCAAACTTCTCTTTATATTCGATGACACCCTGGGCCATGGTGGGCACCACATCATTGTGCCTATTCCGAATCTTAATAAGGATCTCTAGGAAGCTGATGCCCACAATAATCAGTTATTTAGTACTAGAAGACTTCAGTTATTGAGACATACGGTTCACACTTGCAGTTCGGTAAGAAAATGATAGAATTAGTCCTGGTTCACTTAGCATTTCTTACACGGAACCTCAAGATAAAGAATAAAAAGGCTTTTATGATGTGAATTTTGTGTGCTTGGCTAAATGTGCCTATTGTATGTGCGTACATATGATGGTATTTTACCAGCTTAGAACTTACAAAGAGCTTATAAAATGTGGAAAGGAGTCAAAATCTCATCAGGAATTGTAACAAACTCTAATGGGTAACAGCACTAATGGCGAGAAAAACCAGAGCTGTGTCAGAAATTGCCCCATTTATCATTAAATAGGGTACTATTTAAAGGAACAGCCATTGGTAGTGGTGTCCAAAATCATAGTGGAGAACATTGAGTGCACTCTTTCAATCCCATGATGGCCTGCAATAATGAGTGTACATCCACTATGTTCAAAGGCTAGAGAATACTCATAATGCACTGTGAGGCTCAAGTCAAATTAATTCCCATGTCTCGCCAGAAGATTTTCACTGAATCATCCATCCATTTTCCAAATCACTTGTCCAATGTGGCATAATATCATATAGGAACACCGTATTTTCCCGCATATAACCCGCAGACGCAGATAATCCACACCCGCATATAGCCCGCGGGGTTCGGGGTGTAAAAAAATTGTTGGCATAACCCGCACCTTTATATAACCCGCACCCATAGATTGATTCACTTTTTTGTGTAAGTTCAAATTTCGAATGTTGCTCGCATGACGTCAATTATCCATAACTGTTCAGGCTCGGTACACAGTGCTTGTGCGCGAAATTCAAACAATAAGAAAACAAACACAAGTCAGAGAACAAAAAGCAGTGTCTCCCGCTGTGCAGCAGCACGCCCCTTAAGAAGCGATTCTACAGGTGTTGATCATCGGATGAGATGAGAAGAGCCCGCCCTCATGCAGCACAGCCAATCACGTCTTCTTCATGACTGACAGGTCAGACAGCCTATCAGCGCCAGCTGTCAGAGTGATAGTACAAGCGCCAGAGACAACAACCCTCACAAGAAAGAAAAACAGAAAGAAAATCTCGCAAAAAAACCCTTACGTCCTTAGGGACGTAACAAATATATTGAAATATTATTACGCGTAATTTTTTGCAGTATAACCCGCACCCTGATAAAAACTCTGTGGGGTTTGTAAAATCTGGTATAACCCGCGGGTTTTATGCAGGAAAATACAGTACATTTCTTTTTGATTGATTTTTAAATAGAAAGCACAAAAAATGCAAAAGCAGTACACTCAGTGTCAGAATTCACTTACTCGTTTTCATTCACTCCTTCAAGAGAACTATATTATTGTAGGAAACAGTGAATGAGTATTCAGGCGATTTCGAACACAGCCCAGGTATGCTTGAGCACATACCTTTATAGAGTCGCTTCAGCGTTCACACTTATTCAAATCAACCGCACTAATGGAGCAATCGCACCCGTGCCAAGTGTGAACACAACTATAAACTGGCTTGATCTATTGTGCTAAACTATACTACTTTTGGTACAAAACATGCATTTTTAGTACAGATACACATTTAACACGCATACCTTTAGGCAAGAAAAAAGAAAATTAATTTACACTTTCTCTGGTAAAATTGTGTTAGCTGAAAAACAGACTCACTCATTAAGGGTGTGGGGATCCTCTGGACTTCTTGTCTCATATTCTAACAGCTCTTGAAAGCTCTGGCTGTACCTGATACCCCCCCAAAAAAAGGTTTATAATATAACACAACAATAGCTTTCCTGTAGCTCAATCAGTAGAGCATTGGTGCTTACAATGTCACGGTCATGGGTTCGATCCCAGGGAAAGCAAGAACTGATTCAATGTGTTTCTTGAATACAATGTAAGTCGCTTTGGATAAATGCCAAATGCATAATTTAATTTTAATATATAACACTGGCTCTTCCCTACTTTATGGGTAGGGCTACTGTCATTCCTCTCATAACCACTAGATAGCGTATTTGGTTCAATTAATCTAAACACTGCTCAGTGAACAGTTCATAACTGTTTTTTTTGTCTTTTTGTGTGGTTAAAATATGTCAAAGCACACTGTATTACTACACTTAAAAAATAAAATTGGTGTGGGATTTTCTTTGAAACTATATTCACTCATAAATTCCTAGTAAAGTGAAAAAAATAATTATAAAAGATAAATAAGAACACCAGCAATTACAATAAGTGCCTTCATACCTTTGGTACATGGCCCCTAAAAACAAGTGACACTTTGAATTAAAAGGGGCATTTTTAAATTAAGTAGAAAGACTGAAATAGTATTTTCTTAATTGAACCAAATATTAAATAATCTTCAACAAAAATGATACAGTGTATTTAATTGATAAGGTTAATTGAACCAAATATTCAATAATCTTCAACAAAAATTATAGTGTGCTATCTCCTATAATTCAATTGGACACTGGATCACTTCATAGCAATATTAAAAAAGTGTAAGCAGTATAGTATGTAGTGTAGTATTCTAGGATTTCGATTTCCGATTTCTCTTTGCGTATGGTTTTAATGGTGCAGCTCTTTTCCCCCACTCTTTTTTCTTGTTGAGAAACCTCCTCATCACCCTCCCTCCCCCGACAGATTGTCCAAGCCACCCATCTGGTCTAGTGCCCCTTTGGCCGTGCATTAATCCGTCCCTGCCTGGCTCTCACTGAGCCCTGCCTTCCTTACCAAGACTCTACCAGTTTGATGGATGGCTGGCTCTGAAGATTGGCGGGCAACAAGGTTACTTCCCTCATCGTATTTGCCAACCTCACTGCCAGTTCTTTCCGCAGAAACATGTAGGAGGTTTTTTCACATGCATTTTCTCTGCCTGTTTAAGGAAGAAAGAAGAACAAATTATTCTTTGTCTTCCAATGATGCGCCTGTTGAGTCTCAGCATGCATGAATGAGAACTTCTACAGAAGTATTACAACCACTCACCCACCTAAGCCTCACTCCCATCTGGGTCATGGCACCAAAAGGTAACCGCTACTACTCGACTCTTTCCGAGCAGGATTCAAACCATGGTCTGTGGTGTGGGAAGCTGGCACACTAACAAGGACGCTAAAGACCACAGCCTCTAGTGTCAGTCGCTAGCGTGCCTCTTGAGGCCAGAGGAGTGAGGTTTACATGCACAGCTCTAACTGGCCTACGTTGCAATCACTCGCCAAAACCTCAATCCCATCTGGGTCACGGCACCAAATGTAACCGGTACTACTCAACCTGCTACGAGCAGGATTCAAAACGGGTTGTAACAGGTTGAGTAGTGAGGAGTGAGGTTTACATGCACAGCTATTATTGGCCGTTACATAAATATAATAACAAAGTAGAAAAAGACCATGAATTAATCAATCAATTGATTTGTTTCAGAATTTTTTTTTTGTTATACTGGTTGAATGTCTCTTCACATTCTGATAGCAATCACTAAGTTGAGTGGTCTGAATGTTTTGATGTGTGTATACAGCATAGGCGGACTTACCATTAGGCAAGTGAAGGCAATTGCCTAGGGCCCCCGAACCTACAAGGGCCCCCAAATAATATCGCGATTGCAAACCCCCCCACGTCAACAACCGAGCATCGCGCACTTCCACTTCCCTGTCAACAACCGAGCATCGCGTTTCCCCCCGTCAACAACCAAGCATCGCGCACTTCCACTAGGACACACCCGGATGCCGGTGTCGCTGAGGTGGCGTTGGTATAGCGTTCCTATAGGACTATCGCGCACTTCCACTTCCCAGTCAACAACCGAGCATCGCGCTCCCCTTGATCGGTTAGGGGCCCCTTTTCAAAATTTGCCTAGGGCCCCGTATTTGCTCAGTCCGCCACTGATATACAGTAATACCTCGGTTTAAGAGTTTAATTCATTCCAAGAGCGAGTTCGCAACCCAAAATTCTCGTACACCAAAACAATTTTCCCCATAAGAATGCACAAAAAAATCACTTGATTCGTTCCACACGATCATAAATCCCCATTTTAAATATTATTTTGGTTTTACCCTATTAATTACATTTAAAATTATAACCATTAAGATCTCATATAAATACTAATTAATAATTGATAATTAAACTCTAAAAATACTTGACAATTTACTGTAACGCGCACTTTACCTTTGAGTAGCGTCTCTGCTGTCGTGACTGAGACGAGGAGGGGGGGAGGGGAGGGGTGTTACTGCTCAGAGGGAGAATTTCGTACCTTCTTTCTATATGCTGTACGTATATTTTTCACTATGTGAAGAATAGCGATCACAATTAATGCAACAACACGAGGTAAAACCGCTGTAAATCACTTATGTAGATCATTGTGACATATGATCTGTACAGAGTTATAACTGTTATAGTATGCTGTTCTCTAAAAGTGTATGGCCCTTTAAGAACGTCATTACCCCTGGGTGCGTTGCATTGTACTGAGAACACACGTGAGCCTCATTAGTATGCAATGTATCGTGTTGATAACACATGCTCCGTTAATAAAGTTTCATCAAATTCACATGTAACAGTCGTTGTGATGATTAACGGAATGAACAACAACTTATAAAAGGATGCACTGTGGAGAATGATGCAGCTAAACCGAGCGACGCTGAGAGAATGAACGAGTTAAGGGGTGATAAAGGGGTAGGAACAGCGTGACTGTTTTATGAGAGGCTGTCGTTAGGATATCTCCAGTAAAAATGCGCACAAAGATGCTGAGCATTAGGACTTTTCCACACAAAAATGCGCGTGAGTGAGAGAATATTTTTCTCACACATTGATACAATGCTCGTACACAGATTTGCTCGTATAGAAAGTCACTCTTAAATCGAGGTATTACTGTATATATATATATATATATATATATATATATATATCGTCTGTGGAAGGTGTAGGACCATAAATTGTTCATCCAATCATTGCATTTGGTCCGAATGGAATGGTACGAAACAGATGTCATTCACTGAGCACGGCAAACAAAACAGCAGCCACCTTTTACAGTTCCTAAACCAAAACAACAAGCTTATGCTGCATTCATGCCATAACTCCTGTAATTTGGAAGAGATGGAAACCTGTGACGCTATACTCAGTGTGGTTCGACACTATCAACGCTGAAACTAATCTGCAGCAGTCAGGTGGTACAGGTCAGTGCTCTTTAAGTTATGTTCATTACTATTGTAACGTTATGTGCTTTGAGACATGAGGTAGTTTAACACGGTCTCTCCTCTCGTGTCGCTTTGCAAACTCTGCTGTATGCATTCATGTGTTTGGAAGGAGGCGTGTCTTTGGAGGGAGGGTCGGACGGATCTCATGCCTTCAAAGCTACCAAATTGCCTACTCTACAGGGAGTGCAGAATTATTAGGCAAGTTGTATTTTTGATGACATTAATCCCCACCATGTTCTCACTGAACACAAAAAAACTCATTAATATCAAAGCTGAATATTTTTGTATCAATATTTTAAGTAGTTTTTAGTTTTAGCTATTTTAGGGGGATATCTGTGTGTGCAGGTGACTATTACTGTGCATAATTATTAGGCAACTTAACAAAAAACAAATTTATACCCATTTCAATTATTTATTTTTACCAGTGAAACCAATATAACATCTCAACATTCACAAATATACATTTCTGACATTCAAAAACCAAACAAAAACAAATCAGTGACCAATATAGCCACCTTTCTTTGCAAGGACACTCAAAAGCCTGCCATCCATGGATTCTGTCAGTGTTTTGATCTGTTCACCATCAACATTGCGTGCAGCAGCAACCACAGCCTCCCAGACACTGTTCAGAGAGGTGTACTGTTTTCCCTCCTTGTAAATCGCACATTTGATGATGGACCACAGGTTCTCAATGGGGTTCAGATCAGGTGAACAAGGAGGCCATATCATTAGATTTTCTTCTTTTATACCCTTTCTTGCCAGCCACGCTGTGGAGTACTTGGACGCGTGTGATGGAGCATTGTCCTGCATGAAAATCATGTTTTTCTTGAAGGATGCAGACTTCTTCCTGTACCACTGCTTGAAGAAGGTGTCTTCCAGAAACTGGCAGTAGGTCTGGGAGTTGAGCTTGACTCCATCCTCAACCCGAAAAGGCCCCACAAGCTCATCTTTGATGATACCAGCCCAAACCAGTACTCCACCTCCACCTTGCTGGCATCTGAGTCGGACTGGAGCTCTCTGTCCTTTACCAATCCAGCCACGGGCCCATCAAGACTCACTCTCATTTCATCAGTCCATAAAACCTTAGAAAAATCAGTCTTGAGATATTTCTTGGCCCAGTCTTGACGTTTCAGCTTGTGTGTCTTGTTCAGTGGTGGTCGACTTTCTGCCTTTCTTACCTTGGCCATGTCTCTGAGTATTGCACACCTTGTGCTTTTGGGCACTCCAGTGATGTTGCAGCTCTGAAATATGGCCAAACTGGTGGCAAGTGGCATCTTGGCAGCTGCACGCTTGACTTTTCTCAGTTCACGGGCAGTTATTTTGTGCCTTGGTTTTTCCACACGCTTCTTGCGACCCTGTTGACTATTTTGAATGAAACGCTTGATTGTTCGATGATCACGCTTCAGAAGCTTGGCTATTTTAAGACTGCTGCATCCCTCTGCAATATATCTCACTATTTTTGACTTTTCTGAGCCTGTCAAGTTCCTTCTTTTGACCCATTTTGCCAAAGGAAAGGAAGTTGCCTAATAATTATGCACACCTGATATAGGGTGTTGATGTCATTAGACCCCACCCCTTCTCATTACAGAGATGCACATCACCTAATATGCTTAATTGGTAGTAGGCTTTCCAGCCTATACAGCTTGGAGTAAGACAACATGCATAACGAGGATGATGTGGTCAAAATACTCATTTGCCTAATAATTCTGCACTCCCTGTACCTTAAAGGGCACTGAGAAAGAATGTGACCATCAAATATTATTAACAAATAAATAATATAATATTTCTAATTACTATTTACTTTGATTACTATATAATTACCCATATTTCAGAATAATAATTAAGCCGCCCAAATAGTGAAATAACACATTTATGGAATTTGGGAATTAGTTAGTGAGTAGTTTGCACACACAAACCATTAAAAGTACAAGTAGTTATATTAAAAACAAAGACAATTAAGTCATATTAGTTTATTATTTATTCAGTCTTTTTATTCAGATAGTATGTTATATATTTTTGTTTTTTCTGTCTATCCAAAATTTTGACTGGTAGTGTATGTTTGACATATTTTTGCATAACAAAACCACACATTGGACTCTTGAGACACAAGTTGTGTAATAATGCATTTATTTATTATAGATAGCTATGTGATACACTCTATTTATTAAGCACATAGTAGCCTTTGCAAAACTGGACCAGGTTCATGATGTTATGAAAGATACTTAATGGAGAGTCTATTTTTATTCAGTTGATGGCTGTGCTGAACCAATGCTTAGCTTTAGGTTTCACTTGACCTCAACATTCAATGTTAATATAGGCGACGATATATAAACATATTGACAACGTGTTGCTCCAATCACACACAATTTAGCGAAATTAAAATATACAGACATACAAAATGAGACACACAGCAGAAATCGCTTAAATCACGTACACTTTGATGAACAAGTACACTTTGTTAAAAAAAAACAACACTTTGATGCATCATTGACGGTTCTTTAACTTCATTACTCACCAAAATCCAGGAATTGCTTGATTGACATCGGTGAGGGCGAAAACCTTGAATAATATTCGATTTTTTTCGTGACATCTTTCAGTAAGTGGTTAAACAGTTTCATGTTTAGGAAACAGGTCTGTTAATTTCCATACAGCTTGAGTACCGACGTGTATTTCACAGGTTCAACACGTTTTATAGCGACTGTTTTGTTGTAGCGCTTGTTATCTTGATCCGCGTCACGTGACATGGCAGCGCGTGCTGTCACTTGCTCTTACATACACTGGTCTGAAAGGAAACATAGTGCTAAATACTTGCTTTAAGCTTCTATTTTGTGCTAACTTGTGCCCTATTATACGGGGAGAGCTGTTAATAGGACATAATGAATAAATAATGTTTGACCTTGGTGTACCAAGTAATTTATGCTTATCATTTCTAAAAAATAAAATAAAAGCTAGTAACACAACATGAACATAAGAAACGCATGAAATAACTTTTAATGAACACTTGATATCAGTGATATTTAGCACTGGCACTGTAAAAAGTAATTGTTGGTTTAACCAAAAAAGAAGTATAAGTAACCTGGTTTCCTTAAAAGTTTGAGTTCGTGGAAATTAAAAAATTTAGTTAATACAATGAAGTTGAATGGATTAAACAGCAGAAACTCAAAATTTTATGTTATCTGAACCACTATAATTATCTAAGATGATTTGACAAAATAATGAAATTTTTTTTTTTTTACAATGCAGTTATGAATATGAGCTCTGCGCTCCCCTCCATGGCCACCAGAGGGAGCTCACACATATACTGACACTACACTAAGCACTACTTTACCCAGATACCCTCACATTGCACTGATTGTACACACCAGCTGAACACCCTTATGACTGTTTGTTCACACCAGCTGTTATTCATCTCATGGACTATAAAAGACTGCTTCATTCACACATTCACCGTGAAGTCTTGATCAGCCCCGGTTGTCAGTTCTGAGCGTTTATATTCCCTGTCTGTTTGCCTGTTACCAGTTCTGAATGTTTACCCGTTTTTGATCCTGTTCTGCCTGCCCTGACCTTTCCCTGGAATACCGCTTATGAATGATAACTGCCTGTCTTGACCTCTCGCTTGGATTATTGTGCCTGATACTGCCTGCCTGCCTTTGTGACCCCTGCCTAGATTATTGACTACGTTTATCTCTCTGTTTGCCCTGACCATCTGCCTGTACGACTACTCTTAATAAAGACATAGCATTTGGATCCCTGCCTGTGAGTCCACCGTTTGTTACAGAAGACTTCGCCGCCCAAAGATCCAGCTGTCTTTTCCATCTGCATGCAACATGTCTGCTCGATTCAATCAACCTGTCACCCAAGAAGGACGTTGTGGCACCTTAGAAAATCTGGGGAAGATCCTCCAGATAGCCACAGAGAACCCAGACTTCCATGACTTTGCCACCAAGTTCAGGATGTTTGCCATCTTCTCGTCCCTAAATGATGAGATGCTGAAGATGCTGTTCCGGTTTGGGGCTAACCACCTCCAGTTTATAGACCTCCCTGACACTACCAGCATGAGTTGGCAGCAAGCTGTTCACAAGTGTCAGATGAGTGTCCTGCTCCGAACCAGTCAGCTAGAGCCAGAGCCTGCAACGAGCCGTCAGCCAGAGCCAGAGCCTGCAACGAGCCGTCAGCCAGAGCCAGAGCCTGCAACGAGCCGTCAGCCAGAGCCAGAGCCTGCAACGAGCCGTCAGCCAGAGCCAGAGCCTGCAACGAGCCGTCAGCCAGAGCCAGAGCCTGCAACGAGCCGTCAGCCAGAGCCAGAGCCTGCAACGAGCCGTCAGCCAGAGCCAGAGCCTGCAACGAGCCGTCAGCCAGAGCCAGAGCCTGCAACGACCTGTCAGCCAGAACCTGAGGTACCGTTTCCCACCCTATCCCACTCATTATCATCTCTGTCCCTATTTGTGTCTGCCTGCCCTGTCTTCGCTGGAGATCGTCAGTCCTGCACCGTCGCTGGATGCATCCTGCTTGGTGGTACCGCCGCAGGTCCTACCGCTTCCAGCCTCGACGGCAGTCGGGAATCCCTGACTCCGCCTGCAGCCTCAGACCCCTTCTCTCCACCTCGGTCCGTCAACACTACGGCACAGCCTGGCTTATCACTCCCTCAGCTTCACCAAAGTCCCTCGACCATCATCTCCATCGGGTTCCCTTGTCCTCCAGGCTACACCTTGGTCCTGCGTCGCCTTGCCTACACCTGCGGCTCTAGCTGGCTCCTTCCTCCCTCCGGATTACACCTTTTGTCCTCTGTCTCTCCGACTCTGCTCTCGGTCCTTTGGACTCCGCCTCGGTCGTTCGTCGCTGCGGCTGGCCTTCGGTCTCCGGAACCAGCGGTGTCGATCGGGTCCTTCGGCTCGTCGGCTACGTCCTGGGACCTCACAGACCTGCCAGACCTCCCAGCCCCACCAGCCTTGCCTGAACCAGCCTGGTCTGTTCCCCCGGCACCACCCTGGAACTTTGAACTTTGGGCGCCGCCATGGTGGTGTGCGGCGCCTTTTAGCTGCCTCATGCTGGGAGGCGCTCGTAGGGGGGGGGCTCTGTTATGAATATGAGCTCTGCGCTCCCCTCCATGGCCACCAGACACTACACTACACACTACATTACCCAGATACCCTCACGTTGCACTGATTGTACACACCAGCTGAACACCCTTATGACTGTTTGTTCACACCAGCTGTTATTCATCTCATGGACTATAAAAGACTGCTTCATTCACACATTCACCGCAAAGTCTTGATTAGCCCCGGTTGTCAGTTCTGAGCGTTTATATTCCCTGTCTGTTTGCCTGTTACCAGTTCTGCCTGTTTACCCGTTTTTGATCCTGTTCTGCCTGCCCTGACCTTTGCCTGGAATACCGCTTATGAATGATAACTGCCTGTCTTGACCTCTCGCTTGGATTATTGTGCCTGATACTGCCTGCCTGCCTTTGTGACCCCTGCCTGGATTATTGACTACATTTATCTCTCTGTTTGCCCTGACCATCTGCCTGTACGACTACTCTTAATAAAGACATAGCATTTGGATCCCTGCCTGTGAGTCCACCGTTTGTTACAGCAGTTCAAACCTATATGACAATTGCATATTCAAATCAATCTTGAGGCAAGTACTGGGGCATCAAATCCAGAATAAACAACAAAAGTAGTAGTATTTTTTTGAAAGGTAAAGAGCAACTCAAATTGCATGCATTTGATTATACAGCTGTTTTGTATTGTTTCAAATTAACCATGAAATTAATAATATACTGTATAAGGAAATAAACAATATCACTAATAAAGGTTGTATGAAAATGACTGCAGACTAAAGTGTACAAATAACAAATGATATGGCAATTACTCATAATTAGATAACAAAAGGAGTTATTATGAAGGAAATAAATAATGTTCTTGTAGCTCAAACAGTAAACCATGGCAAATAAATTGATTTGATTCCCAAGGAAAGCAAGAACTGATAAAATGTGTACGTTATGCCATGCAAGTTGCTTTGGAAAAAATGCATAAAAATCAAGTCTTTATACGTATTAAATATGTATTTGTAGCCAAGTCAATCGTAGCAAATAGATTTAAAATTAAACAATTTTTATTTTTAAACATATAAGATTAAATCAGACATCATAAACACACATTTCCTAATTCTAAGACATCCTCTGTAGCAATTTAAGCAAATACAAAAGGTGATGCTACAGGCAGTCAGTAGAACATTATATACTGTTATCTGCAACGCCAGCAAACATTAATCCTCATTGAACTACAGATACAGATAAGAGAATATGGGTCAGCTGTTATTTATGACACTGATAGCCAGTCGAGGTGTTTGAAAACAGGTGGGATCGATAACACTCAGATTCTGATGACAGCACAAACTAATCATGCTTTTGCTTTTCATAAAAGTGCAAACACTCCACCTTCCACAATATTGTAGTTTGAAGTACATAAAGCTACCATGGAGACTCAAACTGTTCTAGATATCATCAATTTACAATCATTTCACACCAGTGCACAAACTCAAGACATGTCTTTTTTCTCTATTGTTCTTACATCTGCCTTTCTTCAACCTGTAATCTCTGCTGACTGTCTTTTTCGTAATTTTATAAAAAATTCCATCATTATTCTTGATGGAAAAATGTTTGCCAGATATAATCTGTGTGAAGTGAGTTCAAAAATGTGCCAAACAGTTCTAGGTGATGCAATGAGGTGTTGCAATATTAGATTTCCATTAGGGTATAAAGTAAATCCCAAATATTTATAATATTGTGCCAGTCATTAATCAAATAAAAACAGCAAAATGAATAATTGACATTCTCTAAATATTTGATGCTTGTAATCACACTCACCTATTCATTCAAATAATAACAACTGACCCTTCCCTAAACCAGAAAGAACAAATTCAAAATATATCCATCTACAGGATGAATCACAAATTGCCAAAAAGTTAAAATAAAACTGGAATAGTATAAAACAGTGTCAAATTTATTTATATTCATTTTGTATACACTTTATTTGGTACACCTGTTCACGCAAATATCTAATCAGCCAATCACAGGACGGCAACTCAATACATTTAGGCATGTAGACATGATCAAAACAATCTGCTGAAGTTTAAACTGAGATCAGAATGAGGAAGAAATTTGATTTAAGTGACTTTGAATGGCTTATGGTTGTTGGCGCCAGACAGGCTAGACTAAGTATTTCAGAAACTGTTGATCTACTGGGATTTTCACGCACAGCCTTCTCTAGGGTTTACAGAAAAGGGTAAAAAAACAAAACAGAAAATATCTAGAGAGTGGCAGTTCTGTGGGCAAAAATGCCTTGTTGATGATAGAGGTCAGAGGAGAATGGCCAGACTGGTTCGAGCTGATAGAAAGGCAACATTAACTTAAATAAACACTTTTTACAACCGAGATCTGCAGAAGAGCATCTCTGAATGCACAACACGTCAAACCTTGAAGCAGATGAACTAAAGCAGCAGAAGAACAGACCACATGCCACTCCTGTCAGATGAGAACTGCAAACTGAGGCTACAAAAAAATCTGACAATAGAACATTGGAAAAATTTTGATGTCTGATGAGTCGTGATTTCTGCTGTGACATTCAGATGGCTGGCAATTTGATGTAAACAACATGAGTTTAGCATGCTTTAGTACAAAAATGAAAGCCTGTCAACAATAAAACAAGAAATATTTGCAGATGTGTGCCGACCTATCTGTGTCAACCACAACAGATCTCGAGTTCACAAAACCAGTTTTGCCTGTCTTTCACAGTTATGAGATAGTCCGGGCATGTTTTCCATAGGTATGGATGCTTGTCTTTTACAGTGAAATAGAAAGAAAAAGAAAAGGTTGGTTCCCTGAGTGGGTTATTATCCGGGCAGTGTGGGAATATATGAATTTGATGACCGGCAGGTGGCTTAGAGCTATTTGTGGAAACCAAGCCTAATGTTACATGTTAATCAGCTAAGAAGCTCAACACACTACAACTGCAGTCTCATACTCTCAGCAAGGATGAAAACACTGAACGAGTCGTGTTCATAAACGTTTAACACAGAAAGAGAAAGTAGGGTCTAATGGCCTTGGGGCATATTGATTAAAGTTATGATATGGGTGATTTGGAAGCATAGTGGTTTGTTAATGGATAGATTAACTGCTTAAAGCTTTTGCCTAAGCCTGTCTATTTTGAGATTCCATGACAATAATGATTCTGTAATAAATCATTAAGTTCAGTATCTACTGAAGAAGACACCTCACAATACATGTTTTGTCCCCGCCCAGAGTCCTTCTGACTTCATGACTGCCATGAATCGGCTCTTTCGAGCAATTCAGGTCTTACCAATAAAGCCACATGATTTAGAATTTTGCTAACTGTGGAAACATCATATTCGTGAAAAGGGTCTGTTGAAGTGACTGAATTTTGCCAGTGAAATGGTATGGTCACATTTTTCACTCCAGATTAACCTATTCAGGTTTCAGGTTGAAATGACAATGGATTTTCCATTGTTCTGCAATTTTTTGCAGGGAAAATTCAGATTTTCCATTGTTTGGTAAATTTTCGCAGGCAAAATTCAGATTTTCCTTTGTTTAGCAAATTTTCAGAGGCGAAGATCAACATTTTCCATTGTTCTGCAAATTTTTGCAGCCGAAATTCAGATTTTTCATTGTTTGGCAAATTCTTTCAGGCAAAATTCATATATTCCACTGTCTGGCTGAAATTTTGAAAGTAGAAATTCAGATTTTCCATTGGACTGTAAATTTTCATCCATAATTTTCGGTCATTTCAATAGGAATTCACTCAGATTGGAACTTCGCAAGAGTTCTGAAAATTTCCCCAAAGATTGTGACTGCACCTAAACTTTTCTGCAAATCGTCAATTAAAGTAACTTGTAGATTTTGCATTAACCTGTGGCTTGTAGATTTGAATACCAGAACCCATACAAATAATTTTCTAAACTGTGTTAACAAGATACAATTTAAAATAACAAGTACAATGTTTTAAATACAATATACATATATGTTTCGCTCCATCATCTTAATATGAATTGCTAGTTGATTTAATGATCCGCTCGGATCGATTCAAACAGATTCGTGAGAGCGACTAGTTTCGTTAACCGATTCATTGAAAAGCTCCGATTCAAAAGAACCGACTCGCGAATCGAGAGTCACCTCGGCGCTGGTTGGATCGCAGTAGGAGCAGCGAGAGCGGATAGAGGGAGGGATGAAAATCACTGCCCGGCCACAAGACAGACGGGCCACGCATGAAGAACTTTTAGGCCGAGGCGACACTGAAGAGCTGTCATATCTCGGGGGGATACAGAGAGCCCCCTGTGCTGTTGTTTAGAGAGCCACCCACACAATTTCTCCCGTGTTTTCCACGAAGTGAAGGAGGTGAAAACTACCCGCCGCCATTTTTTTTGGAAGTGACTGACTGGGAGTGGAGAGTTAGCTGTAAACTGGCCACAGCTGATTTAGTTTATATTCCCTGTGAGTCATCACCTTCAGCACTGTCAGTCCGGACGGCAGGGATACTGTAAATACAGCGTCTCTCCGTCACGACACGAGCTGTCGACGGTCCAGAGGAATAAACCAGAAGACCGTTTGTTTACGCATTTCTCCTGAACCTTCACTAACCGTTCCTCCCGGGATTGCTGGTGTGGGCTACGTTAGCCACATTAGCTCGCTGAGGACTCCTCAAAAGCTGGCCTGGTGGACGGGTGAGTCCGACTACACCCTCAAACGAGCCGTTTATCTGCTCCCGTCAGGAGCGCGTGACGTGGGCAGTGTGTGCGGCTTATACTGGGTTTGGTCCGCAACTTTTCGCGCTGTTTAAACAGCCGAACCGAAACTGTCTAAGCGAGCTGTCTCTCTCTCCTGGTGTCACTAAACTGTGTGTGTGAGAGAGAGTTTTGTCGCCGGTTGTGTAATTACAGCTTCATTAGTCCAGGCTTAATAACCTTATCTCACCTTTATTTTGCTGAAACTACTTTTGCATTGAGTGCCATCTCAGTGTTTAGCTAACTAACCAGCCAAATGTTTCAACTTAGAAAACTTTTAAATGATTAAGGTTTAAACCAAGAGATGAGGCATTATGTGCTTTGCCTCATTTATCAATAGCAATATCCATATTGTTTATACGACAGTGTCGCATAAGATTGCACTGACACTCCCTCCCGGTTTCACTGCAGCCTTTGATAACTAAATAAAACAAGCCTTTCAGGGCCTTGTGGTGTATTGTGCTTCCTCGTTATATAAATGACCCAGGCCTGTGTTATGGCATGTAATGTGTTGATTAAAGTGCTGGGTATTCCCTGCTCGTGATCCGCATTCCTCGTCTCCGTGTTGTCATTGCGTAACCGGCCAGCATCCCGCGCGCGCGTCCGTGATCATCACCTGTCCCGGGGGGAACCGGTCACCCATCCGCGCTGTTATCGCTCTTCAATAGATACCTTTCAAATAGCATCGTCTCGGACCTGAAAGATGCGCAGTCTGAGTATCGATCCCCACTTCTCTTCCCAGTCTTTGTCCATGTGGATCAATCGGTGTGTGTGTGTGTGTGTGTGGAAAAGAGATTCATCATGCTTGTATGGAGTTTAGCAACCTTTAAATATCTTTAAATGCACATCACATGGTGACTGAACGTACCGGTATATATTGTTTATATAATAAGGAGCATGCGCTGTTTGTGTCTGGTGGTCTTTCTGTGGTGAGTTTTCCTCCCTTGTTTACGTACCTTATGCCACTTCACCACAATTCATTTTGCTGCAGTTTTATTTTTGCGAGCAATTATTACTCTTTTTAGCCTGAGTCAGGTTTATTATTTTGTGTCATACTTGTATCTTACTTTTTAAATGATATAGTAGCCATGTAAAGTGTTGCTAATGCTAAATGTAATCAGTTTAAGCTTTCACGTTTTCAACCACCACCGGATACATTTCAATGATGATCAATAATGATACAGTGGAGTTCACTTATCTCGAGCTCGGTTAACTCGCCAACACGATTATGTCGACGTTTTTGAAGTGGAACCGCCAAACTCCCTATTTTTCTTAGCATTTTCTTATTGGTTATGTCGATTATTTTATGTTGCCGAACCCTGATATCTCGAGCACAAAAGAGGGACAAATTTGCCACTTCACATGGTTATTTTGTGAGTATCATTGTAACTTGTTCACTGCGCATGCGCTGAGTTTGCGTTGCACGTGGATCGTGTTCCATATGGTCGCTTCACTCACAGTGAAGCCTCACAGCCGCAGAAGAACTTGCGGAAGTGGCGGAAAAATCAAGCCTTGCAGCAGTGTTGCCAACTTTGCGCCTTTGTTGCTATATTTAGCGAGTATTCAGACCACTCTAGCGACACATCTTCAAAAAAAGCGACTAGCGACAAATCTAACGACTTTATCTGGAGTAAACCTTTTGTTGTTAGCAAACATGTACAGTTTACCGTATTTTTCGCCATATACAGTTTTATGCAAAAGTTTAGGCACCTTTCTGAGGCTGCATGATAATCTGCTCAATCTTTTTAAGTAAAGATCCTAGTGATATGCCATTCATTTTCTAGAGAAAGCTTGATAAAGCAATGTTTTTCAGACCAAAATTCTTAGTGTAGCAGTATTTAGTTGTATGAAATAAAATAAAATGTGACAAATAGGCGGTGCAAAAGTTTGGCCACCCTTTCAATTGTGTTGATTTGAATACCTGTAGTCACTTAATGCTGATTGTTTGCAACACAAAATTGATGTTATTGACTCAATGAACATTACACTGGAAACACAGGTCCAACCAATCATGAAAAAGGATATTTAAGTTTGCTAATTGCCAGTTGTGCTTCTCTTCGATTCTCTACTGGAAAGTAGCAACATGGGAACCTCAAAAGAACTCCCCAATGACTTAAAAACTAGGATAATTCATCAGTGTGAATTAGGAGAAGCATGTTAAAAGTTATCACAAAGGTTTAAGGTCCCTGTCTCCACAGTCAGAAATATAGTTAGAAAATGGAAGGCAACAGGAACAGTCCATGTGAAGGAAAGATGTGGCAGGCCAAGAAAGATATCTGAAAGGCAAAGGCGAAGAATGGTTAGAATGGTCAAAGACAATTTACAGACCACCTCCAAAGAGCTTCGAGAACATCTCGCTGCTGATGGTGTCATTGTACATCGTTCCACAGTCCAGCGTACTTTGCAGAAGGAACAGCTCAATGAAAGGGTGATGCGGAAAAAGCCTTTTCTGCGCACTGCCAACAAGCAGAGTTGTTTGAGGTATGCAAAGGCTCATCTGGACAAGTTCTGTGGACAGATGAAACTGAGATAGAGCTATTTGAAGAATCAGGCAAGAGGATGAAGTTATGCCAGGGTTGGTTGTTTCAGCAGGATAATGATCCAAAGCATTGCTCCAAATCTACCAAGGAATTCATGGTCAGACACAGATACAATGTTCTAGAATGGCCATCGCAGTCCAGACTTGAATATAATCGAAAATTTATGTAATGATTTGAAGCAGGTTGTCCACACTTGGAAACCATCAAACCCGACTGAACTAGAGACATTTTACAAGGAAGAATGGTCCAAAATACCTGCAACCAGAATCCAGGGACTTCTCAGTGGCTATAAGAAGCGACTACATGCTGTTATTTCAGCAAAAGGGGGCTCTACTAAATATTAATGTGATAATTTCATTGGGGTGCCCACATTTTTGCACCTGTCTGTTTTTGCTATGACTCAAATTGTATTGTTTCTGTTGATTCAATAAATGCTATTTCAGAACTGAAATGTTACTGTTTTCATAAGGTATAAGTTATATCCAAATGAAGTTGTGGCTTTGAAAGCCCGGCACATTATAAACTGAAATTATGATAATTATTAGGGGTGCCCAAACCTTTGCATAAAACTGTAAGATGCCCTGGAACATAAGACGCACCCAATTTTAAAGGAGGAAAATCTAGAAAAAAAAGATTCTAAACCAAATACTGTAGTAAAATATTTTATATCAACTTTATAAAGTTAACAGCAGTTTAAGAACAATTTTATGCCAACCATGTAACATATTAAGAACTATCTTTACTCTCATTAACAGTCAGTAAACAGTGAAAGTAACAAAAATAAGGCTGTAATGTTTTTATTCAAACCCCAATAATTCCTCTTCTTCGCTGCTATCAGAAATGAGGAAGGACAGATCCATGCAGTCATTGTCATCACTTTCTTCATCAATGGTGTCAAATAATACGTTGTCTTCTGTTCCATCCAAGGCATTACTAAAAGTCGTTGTGTTTACTTCATCGTGTTTAAACCTTGTGTATGGTGTGTCTAATATTTTGTTGCTTATGTCTTATGGTTGCTAAGTGTATTATTATTTACCATTCCTTTTCTCTTTGGTTATTCACTTTGTGTGTAAACTGGGAAGTGGGGAATGGGTGACTGTGGCGAGGGGGGCGTGGTTCAGCGAGGTCTGCAGCGGGAGAGAGAGTCGGGAGACGACTCAACAACTCTCCCAACTCTCTCTCCCGCTGCAGACCTCGCTGAACCACGCCCCCCTCGCCACAGTCATCACTGTAAAGTCCACTATTGCCCCCCACTCGTCATCACCATGGCTACGGCTGTGGCCGCGCTCTGCGGATTCTTTATATTCGTCGGAGAGGACGCACCAACTTTTCCCCCCCAGTTTTGGGGAAGAAAAAGTGCGTCTTATGCGGTGAAAAATACGGTATGTACATTTTTATAGCATGCCGATCGCTTCATCAAATAAATCGGCATATTGGCTGTTGATTATCTCGAGCCTCGGTTATCTCAACGCTTTTTTGCAACCCCCGAGGCCGTCGACATAACCGGATTCCACTGTATTTCCAATACATATTTGAATAGGTTGCTGTAGGCTAGCATCTAGTTATTGCAATGGCACGAGTGCGCAACAGCAAATACTTCTCTAGATCATCATTATAAATTACTTTTTGTTTTAACTTCTGTTCATCAGTGCTCTCTTCTTCTTCTTTTTCTCCCTTGGCCTTGATTGCAAATGCTGAATGTTCGCCGTTCACTCGCTCCATTGTCAGTGTTGTATTATCTTAATGATGTGCTTTATTCTTTCTGTCGTTTAATATGTTGGTGCTCGTTATAGTAGTCTCATTTTCAGTTATTTATCTTTGTAATGAAAACTGAAGTCGCACTGCTTTGGCTGAATTATCTGAGATAAAATAGCCACTGCTTAATGCCAGCTGCATCAGCCTTTGTTTGCAGTTCCTGTCGACAGAACTAACACTTCTGAGAATGGGAGCATGACAGTCATTTATGAGGCATCGTGACCTTGCCGTGATTCGATTGACTCTCGGGCTCTTCTGAAATGCCATTGAAGTTTAGTGACGCATGCATTTATCTAGTCTAGCAGATGGGAATTTGATGAGTGTGTGAGAATGTCACCTTTAGAGAATCAAACTGGATACCTGCGTCAGGAAGGAGGGACCGTCTGTCATGTGAACGATATTAACAGCAGAGATCTTGATCAATACAGGAGGTTTCCAGTGAAGAAGAGTCATGCTGTTATGCACAGACGGACTGGAAAGAACACGTCTGGTGTTGTCTGGTATCGTTTTTGGCTCCTGTAAACCGCTTCATTATGACATTCTTTATCTGATAAACGACTGCAGGGATTTTGACAGCATTGTCAGGCCATATAGATTTATTAATGTGACGAGGGAACCGGGAGGATGCTAAGTCTGTTTTAGCGATGAGAACGGCTGTCAAACTTGTTTATTTTTTTTATTTTTTTTTAAACTTGATCACAGGGGGAAATGTTATCGGGAAATAGCTTACATTTTGGTCCTCGCTATGCAATGCTATTGTATAGTTTCAGAAAAACCGAAATGTACTGGACAAGTACCGTATTTTCCTGCAGATAATCCGCACTCTCATATAGCCCGTGGTCTTGTGTAAAAAATTGTCGGTATAACCCGCACCTTTATATAACCCGCACCCATAGATTGATGAACTTTTTTTGTGTAAGTTCACATTTCGAACTTCAAATGTTGCTCGCATGACGTCAATTATCAATAACTGTTCATCTCGGTACACAGTGCTTGTGCGCAAAATTCAAACAATAAGAAAACAAAGACAAGTCAGAATCAGAACAGAAAGAAAAAGCAGTGTCTCCCGCTGTGCAGCAACACTTAAGAAGCGTTTCTACAGGTGTTGATCATCGGATGAGATGAGAAGAGCCCGCCCTCATGGCAGCACAGCCAATCACGTCTTCTTGATAGTACGAGCGCCAAAGACAACAACCCTTGCAAGAAAGAAAAACAGAAAGTAAATACAGCAACAAAAAAAAAACTTGCGTCCTTAGGGACGTAACAAACATATTGAAATATTATTACGTGTAAAAAATAGTGATATAACCCGCACACTTATATAACCCGCACCCCCTGCGGAGTTTGTAAAATCTGGTATAACCCGCGGATTATATGCGAGAAAATATGGTATTTTCGATGGATTCAAGAAAAGTTGCAGTATATTTCCTCCTTTCTTTCTGCAAAACGCTCACTCTGTCTGGATGCACTTAAATCTCCCGTAAGGATGCTTTCCTGTCACTTATCACACACGTGCACTTCAATAACCCGACAGAAAGCAGGTTAAAGCGTTTGCATGCTGGACGAAATCGGCGTACAGGGTTGTCTAGCCATGACAGTAGTTTACGCTTGAGCCGTTTATGACCTTACTCCAATTAAAGGAAATGGGTTTACATGATCATATGCATTTTCAGCTGAAGCATAATTAGGCTGAGAACGTGCATGTAAAACGCACTCCACACTCAATAATGCATGATCACGAAAGCATAACTTATTATTTTACAAAACAAAATATTAGTCAATAAGCATGTTAGGGCTGAGTTATCGAGTCTGTACGATATATCAATTATGGAATGAAGCAATACAATTTATATCAATACAGTAGTTTGATGAGAGTGAATCTGAAAAATAGCGGAGGAAGCAGATTCTGCGGGGAAAGTCCAGTGCGTAATAAACATGAGACATGCTTTATATTAAGGGCTTTAAAATAACTCATAACATGTATATGTAAAGTGGCTTGCTCTGACAGATTCATGTGCAGGCCTCGATTAATTATTCCAGGGTCACTCGCCCTGCAGGACTAGTGACCCTAAAAACTTACTCGCCCTTCACATAAAGCACTCGCCCTGCATTTTAACAGACAAAAATAGTTATTAAAGTAAAAAACACATGATATACTGCAAAACCAAATATTTATTGGTTGAATGCAACAAGAACCCAGAAACAATATAATTAATCTGATAGTGAATCTGAAGATCATTTTTATGGACATAAATTTAATAAATGTACTATATACAAACAATGGGATGCAGCCACGGAGGCGTTATTTACTGGATTTTATTTTCTATATTATAACACCGATGTCCCGCAAATCAGCCCATTTCAAATGATGGAAAAACAAAATACAATCCGCATGACGCTAAATCCAACGCCGATAACAGTAACATTCACTTCGTGCAGCTCAAAGTCAAACATGCTCAATTTCAAACACAA
The DNA here is from genome assembly GCA_037043235.1 of Rhodeus uyekii. Taxonomy (NCBI): domain Eukaryota; kingdom Metazoa; phylum Chordata; class Actinopteri; order Cypriniformes; family Acheilognathidae; genus Rhodeus; species Rhodeus uyekii. Next base: position 670,215 of record JAWRVZ010000226.1, read on the forward strand.
TAAGAAGTAATATGTCTATGACGGCTTTGACAAATGTGATATTACACGGGCAGCTATGTTTCTCTGTCTGCCTCAAGCCCGGCTGATGCCCCGCCCCCGGAGTCATTTACTCCACTGTGATTGGCCCCCGGAGTCATTTACTCCACTATGATTGGCCCCCAGGAGTCATGTACTCCACTGTGATTGGTTGGCTTGCACAGCTGCAGCTCGCACGAAAAAGCTTTCACACACGAACCTTTCACACACGCACACACACAATGCGGTAAAGCGCTATTCATTCAGCACTCACGGGCCACACTTACATTAAACTTTCGTATGGTCCCGCGGGCCACAAAATATCGTTTCGCGGGCCGCATGTTTGAGACCCCTGAGGTAAATACTACATTCGTGATTCGTGGTTCAAACTTTAGAACTGAATCGTATATCTGATCGCTACTAGCCCGTCGTCGATTTTCTCCTCTTGTTTGGCAAATTTTACGAGTGTTATACGGCCTGAAGTTTTTTCTATGTAGTAACAGTTGAATGATTAGAAAAACTGTATCGGAATCTGAAGAATCTAACTCGCCCGATAGGGCGAGTTATATCAAATTTCTACTCGCCCGAGCCGAGCTTTCACTCGCAAATGCGAGCGGGCGAGTGGATTTGTCGAGCCCTGATGTGTTGAAAGATGCTTGCGCTGTTTAACGCGTTTGAAATGCTGTGCTTCCGTTTCAGTTATATTCTCCATCTGTAGATGTTAGAAAGTGACGCAGATATCTCCGCTTTGCCAAACAGAAGGAGCTCGATAATTCTGACTAAAATATACATTTTGCTAAAATATTTGTTGTCGAACAATAAATGTGCCATTTTAATTCTACAAGTGTGTTTGTATGCTTGAAGTAACTGTTAAGCGGCTGTTGTAATAAGGCAATCAAAGTTAGTTAATTAGGCTAATTAGTCTGTTCTTTTTTTAAATTTAGTTTAGTGAATTTAACATCTGGATTAAAAAGCATTATTATAATTTTTTAATTGTAATGTTAGAATGTTGTGTGATTTGACCCTATTTTGCCACTAATATCGATCACTATATTCACTTTCATGGCCTTCAATATGAACATTGCGTGTAAGACAATATTAAGCAGGACGTGAAATGCATATAATTAGTTTTGTCCTAAATCAAAAATAGAAAATAGCAGAAAATACTGAGATCTATAAACTCTATATTGCTAAAAAATACAGGGATTTCTACGTTTCTTCAACTTGTCCTTTGGCTGCACGGAGATAAGAACACATTTTTATATTTCTTGGGACAAGAAAAAGTTTGAGTTTGCGATATATATTTGCTGTGGCTAGATATGCTTAAATCCGCTGTAAAGATGCTTTGCTGTTACGTATCACACATGCCTTTTTAGAATTAATATATTATTTTGAAAAGTGTATATCTATAAAACAAAATAATTACATTTTACCTCAGATTTTGCGTGCGTTGGTTTTCTCTGTTGCAACAAATTTAGAGAAATGTCCACTTAGAAAATTTGTATTTAAAAAGCATACATAACTTCTGTTTTCCTCTGTCATTTCAGACAAGCATATATCAATTAAAAGGTTAGTTTATGGATGGTGAACTAACCCTTTAAGCTTGCTTGTAGACTTGCTATACTACTATCCCTCTTTTTCCACTTCAAATTAGCGGTGATTCAGTGGCAGCAATTGCTATTCTTAATGGAAAAACAACAGAACATTAGGCTATAATGACAAGCGTAGAGTTTTTATTAACAAGATGAATAAGCAGAGCACACGACACGCATATCGTTCGGCTCACGTTGATTGTAGTGTTTGTTCTCTAACTGAACTGTGAATTTTTTTTTTTTTTTATTAATAAAAAAAAATCAAAATGACAAAGGGGGACGGTGGGCAAGTGATGTGATCAGTGTGCGGCTGAACATGTCACACCGGTAATATTGACTATCACAGAAAGCCTAATCCCTAATTACAATATTGAGCATAACAATTATTATGTTTGCTGTAATGAGCAAACCCCATGTTTTTATATTAAAGGAATAGCTCACAAAAATAAAAATGATTCCACAATTTACTCACTCTCAAGCCGTATATGATTTTTTCTTCTTTCAATCGAACACAATCGGGCTTGCCAGCTTTGTAATGGCGTCGTGAAGCTCCAAAACGCGCATCTACAGTCAGGTCCATAAATATTGGGACAACGACACAATTCTAATCTTTTTGGCTCTATACACCAACACAATGGATTTTAAATTAAACGAACAAGATGTGCTTTAACTGCAGACTTTTAGCTTTAATTTGCGGGTATTTACATTCAAATCAGTACGAACGGTGTAGGAATTTTAACAGTTTGTATATGTGCCCCCCACTTTTTAAGGGACCAAAAGTAATGGGACAATTGGCTACTCAGCTGTTCCATGGCCAGGTGTGTGTTATTCCCTCATTATTTCATTTAAAAGTAGCAGATAAAAGGTTTCAGAGTTAATTTCAAGTGTGTTATTTGCATTTGGAAACTGTTGCTGTCAACCCTCAATATGAGATCCAAAGAGCTGTCACTATCAGTGAAGCAAGCCATCATTAGGCTGAAAAAACAAAACAAACCCATCAGAGAGATAGCAAAAACTTTAGGTGTTGCCAAATCAACTGTTTGGAACATCCTTAAAAAGAAAGAATGCACCGGTGAGCTCAGCAACACCAAAAGACCCGGAAGAACACAGAAAACAACTGTGGTGTATGACCGAATAATTCTTTCCCTGGTGAAGAAAACACCCTTCACAACAGTTGGCCAGATCAAGAACACTCTCCAGGAGGTGTGTGTATGTGTGTCAAAGTCAACAATCAAGAGAAGACTTCACCAGAGGGAATACAGAGGGTTCACCACAAGATGTAAACCATTGGTGAGCCTCAAAAACAGGAAGGCCAGATTAGAGTTTGCCAAACAACATCTAAAAAAGCCTTCACAGTTCTGGAACAACATCCTATGGACCAATGAGACCAAGATCAACTTGAGTGATGGGAAGAGAAGAGTATGGAGAAGGAAAGTAACTGCTCATGATCCAAAGCATACCACCTCATCAGTGAAGCATGGTGGTGGTAGTGTCATGGCGTGGGCATGTATGGCTGCCAGTGGAACTGGTTCTCTTGTATTTATTGATGATGTGACTGCTGACAAAAGCATCAGGATGAATTCTGAAGAATTTTGGGCAACATTATCTGCTCATATTCAGCCAAATGCTTCAGAACTCATTGGACGGCGCTTCACAGTGCAGCTGGACAATGACCCGAAGCATACTGCGAAAGCAACCAAAGAGTTTTTTAAGGGAAAGAAGTGGAATGTTATGCAATGGACAAGTCAATCACCTGACCTGAATCCAATTAAGTATGTATTTCACTTACTGAAGACAAGACTGAAGGGAAAATGCCCCAAGAACAAGCAGGAACTGAAGAGAGTTGAAGTAGAGGCCTGGCCAGGGACCAGGGATGAAACCCAGTGTCTGGTGATGTCTATGCGTTCCAGACTTCAGGCTGTAATTGACTGCAAAGGATTTGCAACCAAGTATTAAAAAGTGAAAGTTTGATTTACGATTGTTAATCTGTCCCATTACTTTTGGTCCCTTAAAAAGTGGGGGGGCACATATACAAACTCTTGTAATTCCTACACCGTTCACCTGACTTGGATGTAAATACCCTCAAATTAAAGCTAAAAGTCTGCAGTTAAAGCACATCTTGTTCATTTAATTTAAAATCCATTGTGTTGGTGTATAGAGCCAAAAAGATTAGAATTGTGTTGACGTCCCAATATTTATGGACATGACTGTATACATCGATCATAAAAGTAATCCATCCGACTCCAGTAGGTTAAAGGGATAGTTCGCCCAAAAAGGAAAAGGATGGCAGAATTTTCTTTTGTGGGTGAACCGCCATTCTCTTTGATCCATCAGGTCAGAGGTCACTCTTCTACTAGATCTTGACTCCCATTGCCGGAAGCCAGTGGTTATAGTTTAAAAAGTTATAAATATGTATATTTTTCTCACAAAAATGTATTTTCATTTATTAACACACTGGAGTTGTATGGATTACTTTAATCACGGATGGATGTGCTTTTTGGAGCTTCAAAAAAATCATGCTCAATTCAATGCCATCATTCGAGCCAGGATATTATTTAATATTTCTCTTGTGTTACGCTGGAAAAGGGAAGTTGTATACACTTAGGGTGGCTTGAGGGGGAGTGAATTATTCATAATTTTCATTTTTGGGTGAGCTATTTTGTGTAAAGATTCTGCAACATTTCTCCTACATGATATGGGGGGGGGGCAGACACAGACTCTCTGAGACAGGTTAGACTCTCAGACATCGCATTCAAGCGACTGAACATTGATTTCGATGAAAAGGCTTTGATGTTGGTTCTGCTGGACGCTCTTTAGCCCTTCACAGAGCTTCACCACATAACCCACAGCATGCGAGGATTCACGAAAATATTGTTTTTCATGATGGGCCACTAGAGAAATGGTAATAAAATAAATTAGATTCATCTCACATCGTCTCTAAGATAATATACTTGTGAATACAGTAATCCCTCGCGAGTGTTGGGTTCCAGATACCCCCGCGATAGCCGAAAAACCGCGAAGTAGATATAGAAATCTACTGTATTTTTTTTCCCCATAATTTTTCTCATTCTTTTTTTTATCTTTAAAAATGTAAGCTTTTGTAAACCCTCCCAACAGTCTTATATAAACCCTTTATACACTCTTAAACATAAAAATTACTTTTACATGCGTTACGTAAAAGATGAGGTAAAATGTACTGCATTACTCCAGCTGTTCTGAAAGCACCGCTGCTTCAGGCGCTTCGTAAGGTTCTGCAATATCGTCGTCCGGCATCGTAACTTCCATTTCCACTGTAGGAGTACCAGTGTTTTTTGGGGTTTTTTGCAGGTGAGGAACATGGTGATCGGCAGTTGCTGACACTTTTTTTCTTTTGTGTAAGGATGTTCTGAAACACCTGCATGGCACCATCGATTGCAGTTTATGCGTCGAGTATGCGTGGCTATGCGCGTAACCCGTGGCTATACAAAAAACGTTTTTTTTCTCATGATATTAAAATTATGTAAATTATTAAATAAATGGGTAAATAAACAATTTACAAGCAAACTTGAACTTCTTTGCATAATTTCGGTGAATAATTCACTGATTCAGGTACGAAAAGACTAGATATTTCGAGTCCAACTCGAAAGTGAAACAATGTATGAAATGAGTTTGAATACCACGGATGGTTAAAATACCTCTGAGAGTTGAACGCACGCCAAATAATCAGTTTAATTTTTCTGCTTGATTTCACCTTTTGTTTGACTTTTAGATTTTTTGTTTTGTTTTTTTGTTTCAGGAATAGGCTGCATAAAAATAAATTCCTTATTCTTTGTTCTAGTTGGTTTGCAAAGAGTTATACTCCCTTTCACTCTCTCTCATAACTCATTGCTGTAGCATTAATTGTGTCGTTTAACTTTTCTGGAGTTGTAATATTTATCAATCAGCAGTTCTTTTTGGTGTTGAATCACGCCTTTAACTCAAGGTAGGCTATTGCAGTTTTGAGTCTATGCATTTCTTGTAAGTGCGAGCTGGAAGAATGTCGTGACCTCCGAGTAAATGACGCTCCAAAAAATGTATCTGTCCTAGTTTGTTGTTTTTAGTGGTTTTGAAAATCAGCCGGAACGGTTTTGTGAAAGCTGTTCTCGGTCTACTCTCTCCTGACTCGTTGAGAAAGTAACAGCATGTTATGTGACGGCGATTTAATCGTGGTGTGAATTCCTCGCAGAGGTTAAGACCTGGCAAATCCAAATTCTTAATCCACTTATTGGAGATTAAAGCCCAATAGACCCCCTCTTGCTTATTTTTTGTAAAGCATGTTGAAGGGAATTCCCACAGAGACTAACCAGAGATCTTGGCCAAGTTCCTGTCTGTGTCACACTGGAGTTACTAGTCTGTGTCCCAAACGCTCTTGCTGAGCTTCTGTCGTGTGCAAGCCTGCGGCACAAGTTGCTCGTGAAAGACCCAGGCTCAAGTTAAGAAGCGACTCAACTTTACTTACTTACTATATATTGTGCATAGGACCATGTTTAGTTATGATAATTTTCACTTCCATTTAGACCTTCTCCGAATTACCCAGTGCTGAAGTGCAGTTTGTTAAAGAAGGTATCTATAAAAAGTTAAACCTCTAATTATAATTATAACGTAAGCAGATTTAGGAAGTTGGATCGCTAATGACATGCTGTGTAAAGACCAATATTGTACATTAGAAATATTCTCTGGTGTTTGTATTCCCTACAGCCTTATCAATGCTTAGCTGTTTTCTGTTCAGTCCCAGAGGAGCATCAGTAAAGAGTAATTCAGCATTTTTTCTCAGAGTTATCTGTGGAATATGCTGATAATGTTTGATATTTCTGTAAGGATTTTTTCTTTTTAACGAACCGAATCAGATCAATAAAGTCAACTCCGTTAATTAGGCTTACTGTGGCAAGATTTTGCCCTGTGGGATTTGGTAGTCTGATTTTAAAAAAAGTCATTAGTGTACATATTGTACATACACGTTGTAAATAAAAAAGTGGGGTACATCTTGAACAGAAGACTTATTTACAGATTTGTGGATTATGTACTGTATATACAGCTGTAAAAATAAAAATGTGTAAGTATTTATATTACCACCCACTGCTACTTATACCAACAACGGAAATAAGTGCGGTTATAGTAGAAGAATATATGGGAGTGTTGTTGATGGTTGGCACATTAAAGTTAACACATCATTTGTATTTAAAAGAGTTTAATGAAAATATTTTGTTATGGTTGCACTTAAAATAGATGCATTAGACCAGTGTTTTTCAACCTTTTTTGAGCCATGGTACATTTTTTCATTGAAAAAAAAAAAATCACAAGGCACACCAACAACCGAAAATGACTATATATTGTTAATATAGGCTACGGAGTTTAATTTTTTTAACATTCTTATCAAAGTGTATTGAATGGGAATCAAATAAACACAAAGAATATAAAGTATTTTAGGATTAATTTGTTGAAAAAAAAAAAAAGTTTAGACCAATTAGTTGAAATTGTATCATTTTCCACGGCACACCTGACGATCTCTCACGGCACACTAGTGTTCCACGGCACAATGGTTGAAAAACAATGCGTTTGATGATGGTAACTTATACCATTAATCTTACCCAGCATATACAGTGGGGCTTCAATACTCATTTTCCACCATAATTTGCAAATAAATTCTTTACAGATCAGACA